>OX596237.1:48432316-49632316 GCA_951394345.1 Salicornia ramosissima | reverse complement strand
GTCTGTGGTTGCTGCTATTGGTTTGAAACTTTGAATGAAATACACTGTTTCTTTAAATATTTTTCTGTCTCCTATTTTCCCCCTTTTTCCCCAAAAAGAGGGGAGGGATGATGAGTTGGGTTCAATTCTTCCATATTGTTCACTATCATCCTTGCTATTTATGGGTGATTTTGTCTACACTTTATTTTCTGCAAAATTCTTTGGTCATGTCAAATAAATTGTGCTTACATGTTGAAGTTTCCACTTTTTTGCCTGTACTGACTATATCCTTTATCCATTATGCTTATCAGGCATATAACGGAGACGACTACAATGGGGCTAGAATTGTTAGCAGAGCACATGAGCTTCGAGATGCTGTATGTCTTCTTTTTTTTTTTTTCCCTTTATTATTAGTTTCTTCTCCATTGTGTTTACCTTTATCCATAATCTGTTGTATGTCCTTTAGGTGCAAGGAATGCTCTCTCAGATAGACCCTGCACTTGTGGCTTTCTGCGATAAGATTGCTGATCAAGGAGGTCCAACTCAAATGCCTGATGATTATGGGGGTTCTGCTCTTCAGCAAAATCCTGTTGTTCAAACATTAGCAGTGACAAGAGCTAGTGCCCGTCTCCGTAATGTTCAGCCAGAAGTTAACTTAGACCGAAGCTACGAAGCATTGAAAAGACCAAAGAAGAGTGTTGACACTATCTCCACAGGTACAGGCTTTTCTTTTTGTTACCTTGACTTTGTGTTGTGGACTTGTGGTGTTATGACTACTTGCTGAAAGAGTGTGCACTGTGTTCCAGTAGTGGTGATCAACATGTAGTTACAACTATTGACTATTCTTGATTTGGAAGTTTAGTTATATTTATTCTCTTCAATTTGTACATCTTAGATCTTCCTTCTATAATTCTTAGATAAGACCTGTACTTCGATTCTATTAGAGTTTCCATAGTGAATTTAAATGTCTGGTGGTCTGTGGCTACAAAACACTCTTCCATGATGGGAACCTAATGGAATTCCTCCTATGAACTTTGTTCCATTTCATAGTAATGTAGATGTTTAAGATTGAAAACAGCGCTGTGTACAAGAATTGTATGCTGTTTGTACTTTAATTGCACTTGGAGACAACAAGAACAAAAGGTTCAATTAGTCGTTAATGAACCTGGTATCAGTAGGACCCAAATTAGGTTTTTGTTGCTGTTCTGGGTGGGTGGGTGTGTGTGGGGAGGGGGGGGCGGGGGGGCAGCTTACATTAACACACACACACACCCCCCCCCAAACAAAAAAAATAAAAAACCACCACTTTCCAAAATATTGGACAGTTGGTCTGGATTTATATCTCCTGATCTAAACTTGCATTGAATTATGCACCCAATTAATCTGATAGCTGCTTCCTGATGTAATTGTACAACATTTGAATCATGTGTAGAGAATCATCTACTTAAATCTTTGATTTGTGTCTGGTGATTAAAGGTGCTGAAGATAAGTCTAGACCTCCAGAAACGCTGCCTCCATCGTCAACTGAAGAGGTTCAGGCTAAGTTTACCCCGCATGAGGGACCAAATAGCTCAACTGAAAATTGCAGTGAAGCTGAGGTCCCCTCAGAATTAGAGGAAGTTAGATGTGGAAAATCTCCTGAAAATGATGTTGACATGATGGATGGAGATGCATTCTGCAGCCAAATAGAAGTAATCAAGCATCAATTTTTGGAACGCACTGAAGGATACAATATTCCCCAACTTGAAAGGCTCTATACCCGCATTATTAAAGGTGTTTTTGAGACGAAATCCACAGTAGGTGCAGAAACCCTAAAATCTAAGGTTCTACAATTTTTGTCAAAGTTTTCTCAGGACGAGTCCAACTTTTGATCTCGGTTTTCTTTTTTATATATAATTTCTATTAACCCCTCTTCCCTCTCTTTTTCATTGTTCTTATTGGTAGTTGATTTAAACTAGATATTGTACAAAGTCGGGATCTTATTTTCTCTGAATGAAAAATATATGAGTTACACAGGTAGAATGTCCGATGCATATACTGAGCTAAGCTCCTGAATTATTCATTACCGGGTTACTGGCTTACTGCTTCTTCACTGCAATTCCAACCTCTGGTACTGAGACTACTACAGTACAGGCCATTCAACAACTCTGTGTCTTATCTTTTATATTTGTTCTGATACATTGTTTATTTGTTGTTTATGTTCATCTGACATCCTTTGAGACAGTATTAGTTGAAGATAATTAATCATAAATTGTAGATAAAGAAGTAAAGGGGATGAATCATGAAACAAAAAGAAGATCCTAAACTGTCAAGTTATGGGTTATTGAATCTGAGACCTTGGAGCAAGTATGAGCTGTTTGCAAAAAAAAAAAATTTGATGGCCCCACTCAGGCGCTCCCACTTTGTCTGTATATTAATTCTTTTTCTTTCTGTATTATCCTTTCATTTTTGTGGTCTTTTCGGAAATGATACAACTAATAATACTTAGTAATTGTGTTTGTTAAATTTTTGTATACATGTAATGTTCACTAAATTGATGTACAACTTAACTAAAAGTTACACTAAAATTCATAAAAGTTATCTTGATTAAATTGCACAAAAAAAAAACTAATTTCATCAAGGGGTATCTTTTATAGTTTTTAGGATAACTTTTAATCTGTTATAGTCAGTCAGGTGGCCTCTTTATTTAATTGTAATTGATTTAGAATTATATCTGATGATCAAGGGTAATTTTCTTTGGTTTGTATCAACTGCTACCTTGTAACTTCTTTATTTAATTCATGTACTTTATTTTCTGCCACGAAAAAAGTCTTTAGATATTTTGTACACTTAGGGATGTCAAATTGGATTAACGATACATGTTAGGGTTGACCCAAACGGGTTCGGTACATTTTCAGTTCAAGTTGAATCAGATTATCTTGTCAAACAATTCGGTTTAGGTCAGGCTATTTCGGTAGCAGGTCTTAACAGGTTGTCTTTTTCTCGGTTACAGTTCAGGTCATTAACGGTCATGCTTGTATCAATTCAGTCCAAAATGATCCAGGTTAATACAGGTCAACGATAAGAAACGATATGTTGGTTGAAGACAATTTGTATCGGGTTTTATTAGAGTGTCAATTAGATCGAAATTTGACAATATTTTGGGTTAACATATGTATGTATGTATGCTTTAGCGCCTAGCGCAACGGCGCCGGGTGTATGTATGTATGTATGAACATAAGTATGTATGTATAAAAAACCGCATTTTAAACTAACGTCTATATAAATTGAGTCAAATGATTTTTTCTATGAGAAAATAGTGATTTTATTCATTCATCAACAAGATCAGATCTTATAATTTTCAATATTTTCTCCGGACCTTCTTCAAATTTGAGTCAAATGATTATTAACACGTGGTGAAAAGTACTTTCAAATTTGATTACAACTAGTACTCTATCCATTTCATAGAATGTTCCATATATAGGTGAAAAGATACTTTCGTATATAAAAAATGTCATATAGAATTATGCAAGTAAGATATAAAAAGTATATGATTAATTATATGACAATTAAATCTCTATTATATAAGCCAAGGGGGGAGCAATGGTGTCCCCCCTGGAAAAGTCTATATTACCCTTCAAAAATTTAATTTGCATTACTCCAACCTATTATGGAAAGTTATTGCAATTTTTCAAAAATATTACAAAATATAAAATTCGTAAAAATAAAATAAAAATACCAAAATTTATATTTTTGAATTCTCTATAAATAGATACTCATATTGATATAGTTTGTCACATAAAATTTTTATCTTTCGATTATCGTAGAAATTTGATGATAGAATATTGTAAAAAAAAAAAATCATTCTTTTTTGTTCATTGTTGTGGGATTTACTGATGAAAAGGGATTTTTTTTTATTATGTGAAAATAAGTGTGAATTTGAAAATCATTTAAATTATTTCGAACAAACAACCTTCGATTTTTTTTTTGTTTGTTTAGACAAATTAAAAGATACATTTAAAATATTATCGCACGCAAAGCGTGCATACAAGGCTAGTATACATTAGTCAAACACTTATACATCATTGTATACTTACATTAGACATATTTAATGTTTGAATAATAAATAATTTAGTAGATAGCTTAGTATTTTGTACTATTTTGTTATTGTGATAAAATTGATTATTCAAGACCAAAGTGTTTTCAAGCAAAAGTTCAGTATGTTATTTGTGACCCATTTACGGCAGGATTGCGACATGAAAAATCATTTGTGACTCTCTTTTTCTGTGACGGGGTCATATTTTTACGATGGAAAAAATCATTTGCAACTCCCCTTTTCTACGACATGATCATATTTTTGCAACGGAAAATCCCTTCGTAAATAATATTTTTCTAGTAGTGACCGCCTTTTGATATTTTTTATAAATAATTACGCCTTTTAATATCATTTGCTATTTTTCTTTTGGATCGTACCTTTAAAAATTGGTAAAACTCATTTAAGGCCTGTTTACTTCAGCTTAAAATTAGTTCAGTTCAATTCAGGTTTTTCAACAATTTTAATAACTACTTTCTATTATTTAAAACCATTATTTCATTTAACCATAATATAATCATTATTTAAAATCATTAATCCAAAAGTTAAATATTTTTATTTTAGTTCAGTTCAGGACAATTCAGTTAGTTCAACATAATTCAGTTTAGTTTAGTTGTATTTAGTTGAAGTAAACAAGCCCTTATTAGTAAGTTAAAGTTACTCAATTAAAGTTTTGAGGGTCATTTTGGCCTTTATGGATCAAATTTGAAGTCAAAATTAGCAAAAAAAATGACTGAAAATACCTTAATTCATGGGTCGAACCATTAATACTCTTAAACTATAAAATATGCATGCATTGCATCCTTTACTCCTTCTATCTTCTTCCCAATCAAGTACTAGGCCTCCATATATTTCAAAATGTTTAAATAAGACTCAAAGTCTAATATTTCAAGTCCCCCAATTTATATTGCGTTGGACTTGAAATATTAGGGTTTGGGTCTTGTTCAAACATTTAGTGTTTTTGAGACATATTTTTACGATTGGAGGACATGCCATCTTCATTCTATCTTCTTCTTTTTTTTATTTAGAGGGTAAGTCTTTCAGGTCAAGATTTGTTCTCAAGGACCCGGGTCAATGTACAATGCTCTGTTCTTGAGAACGAATCTTGACCCGAAAAATTAACTTACCCACCACCATCTTGTCCTGCCGGTCTGATGTGAAACGGATCCTGGGTTTGACCTTTATATGTTTTTAGTGATAAGGGAGAAAATAAATTTTGAGTGTTAAGAATTATTAACGATGAAAAAATTCTTCGTTAAAAATCTAAACGATCAATTTTTTTCGTCGTTCGTTGCAATAGCTTATGTCGTTAATGGTTTTTAACGACAATGTTCGTCGTCACTTTTTAACAATAACAAAAATACCCATCATCACTTATTAACGACATATAATTCGTCGTCATATATCAACGGCGAGATGAGAATTGGTCGTCATTAAACAATTGAAACAATGGCATAATATACAATAACAACCATGAAAATTGACGTTAATGCTAGGATTACGTACACCATTCATTTTCATAAATCACAATAGATGATCATTTAACATGGTCACCTTTAATTTTTATATAACGAATAACTTTTTTGTTCTATCACAATGTTGTAACATATTTGTAAAATACACATCATGTTTAACAAGTATATAAATAAAAGGTAACATAAATTAACACACCACTCAAAAAAAAAAAAAAAAAAAAAACTATTCTTAAACAAAAAGAAGAAAAAATGTTAAACAGTCTTTCTTAAACAAAAAAAGTAAAGGGGTGGTAACTCATATCACTGGAGGGAAATTTGCACAAACTTTGCACACCCTAATCTTAAACAAAATAAAAAACCACAAAAACAAAGTAGTCCCAAATGTGAGTTATAAGCAACTAAGCAAGCGTTAGTCTGCACTGTATCGTCAAGAAAAAAAGAAATTATACTTATGTTAGAGCAAATGGTTGATTATTGAAGTAATTAGCAAGAACATATTGAAATTAGAGAAGCGAAATAATACAGAGAAGATCAGATTTGGAATGTGGAAAAATCCTTTAATTAAGCAAATCACTTGAACACTATAAATCCCACCCAAAATAAGGAGCAATTGTTGTATTCATTTATTATTAGTGTTTATAAGAGATTACAACTCTCACTACTTACCACTCAAAGCACAAGGATTATACAATAAAGAACTTCCTCACAAACCCTAGCTTTTGGTGTCTCACAAATGTGTAATTTATGGATAAACAACAAAATAACCCCAAGCGGGTATTTTACCCCCGACGAAATAAAACAGGGTTCAGGTTAACACGGGCGTGTTAGATATAACTCGGACGTGTCGTTAACCCTTACACATTCCAGATCCCAGGCAACACAGTGTGTCAAGTATGACTCAGGCGTGTTAAACTCTGCAGGACAACTCAGGCAGCTCAGGTTGAAACAACCATAACTTATTCGTTACTAAATCAAATCAAGCATATGACCTACTATTGGAAAGATCTTGGAACAAGCTTTCACCTTCAACTTGAAGCGCCTCAAAATTCCTAAGTAGTATGAGAAATATGCTCAGTTGAAGTTGACTCTTTCAACAATTTCTTACAAAATGCAACCAAGTTACCCTAAAGTCCCAAATCCTTTAATTTCATCAATTTGTTTAGAGTCATAATCCAATAACTTATTTTAAATTGATTTGTGTTACAAAATGAAACTAATTAAAGAATCTAAAATAATGAGAGTTAAGAGTGAAAGGAGAAAAAACAAACGGGGCAATGAGTGTAAGGGTTAGGGGGCTGCTTATCATGAGTAATTTAGGTGGCAGGAAATAAACACTATATAGCAATTAGCAAGGTAAGAGGCAATGAAAAAAAAATTATTAATAAACACATCTAAACACAACAAAAATATGTTATAACATATATACTTAATGGTGTACAAACACATGCAAGTGAATTAGTAACAAATTATTAATATCATAATTAATCACTAGTCACTAGTAAAGAAATGAACAAAGATTACATTAAAAAGAAAAAAAACATGAAATTAAAGAAAATCATAGAAAATATATATTAAAATAATGCTTCAAAAAAAGATTGTTTTGAATTGAAATAAACAAGGGATTGACGACAATAGAGAAAATTAACAGAATATATACACTTGGAGATACAAATCGACAACATGCAATCAATAATACAACAAGATACAAAATAATCAAAATCTAAAAACAACTTACTTTAAAATCATATATAACCACTAAAGATTATCTATGAATGGTTTTAAAGCCATAATTCTAACAATATAAATTCAAGAAAGAAAACTACTTTTACAAACTAATACTTACTAATTAATGTCCACTATCTTATGACCGAACATATATCTCCAATAAACAACATCTACTCTTGTTTAAATAAAATTTTCCTTAATCATCCAACCGAAACACAAATTATTATTATTAGTGGGTTGCTAAACGTCGCCCACATATTACTTAAAATTGCCCACAACCAAAAGTAAAAAGACAAAATTGCCCTTGATTTAAAATTACACCACAACAACTTAGATTAAATATACAACAACGTCGGACACCACGTCATGACCTCAACCACCACCGCCGCAACCACCACCACCATGGTGGTGGTGGTTAATTTTTTTTTAATAAGGGAAGGGGCGTCCAGATCAGACGCCCCAACCATGGTAGGGGCGTCTGGACGCCCCAACAATATACAACGACGTCGGACACCACGCCATGACCTCGACCACCACCGCCGCCACCACCACCACCATGGTGTGGTGGTTAAATTTTTTATTTTTAATAAGGGGAGGGGCGTCCAGATCAGACGCCCCGACCATGGTAGGGGCGTCCAGATCAGACGCCCCGACCATGGTAGGGGCGTCTGATCTGGACGCCCCTACCATGGTCGGGGCGTCTGATCTGGACGCCCCTCCCCTTATTAAAAAAAAAATTAACCTGGTGGTGGTGGTGGTCGAGGTCATGGTGTCCGACGTCGTTGTATATTTAATCTAAGTTGTTGCGGTGTAATTTTAAATCAAGGGCAATTTTGTCTTTTTACTTTTTATCGTGGGCGATTTTAAGTAATATGTGGCGACGTTTAACAAGTCCCGAACACTCAATTTCTAAACAAATCTTTGAGGACGAATCTTGAACCGAAGAATGAAGAAGAAGAAATGTGAGGCAGGGCAGGGGCAGGCCAAAAACACTGGATCAATTTCTAAACAAACCTCATCACCGAAACGATATTATTTTAAGGGTTTTTCTTAAAAAACCCATTAGATTTTGCAAATTTTCATATGTACCCACTTCTTTTAGGTTTCTTATGTATACCCATAAGATTTCTAAAAATTGCCAATCGTAACCAATTTTTTTATGATAGCAAACGAACGTTAACATCACCCTTAAGTTAGCTGGAAAAGAAAAACAAAAACCAAAATAAATAAGTATGTATGATCGGGCTTATATCAGTTCAATCCAAAACGATTCAGATTAATACGGGTCAACGATAAGAAACAATATGTTTCGGGTTGAAGCCAGTTTGTATCGGGTTTTATTAGAATGTCAATTAGATCGAAATTTGACAATATTTTGGGTTAACGTATGTATGTATGTATGTACATACTTATGTATGTATGTATAAAAAACCGTATTTTAAACTAACGTCCATATAAATCGAGTCAAATGATTTTTTTCTACTTGAAAATAGTGATTTTATTCATTCATCAACAAGATCAGATCTTATAATTTCCCATATTTTCTCCGGACCTTCTTCAAATTTGAGTCAAATGATTATTAACAATTGGTGAAAAGTACTTTCAAATTTGATTACAACTAGTACTCCATCCATTTAATAGAGTGTTCTATATATAGGTGAAGTCCCACTTTCGTATATAAAAAATTTTCATATAGAATTATGCAAGTAAGATATAAGAAGTATACATTAATTATATGACAATTAAATATACATTAGTCAAACACTTGTACCTCATTGTATACTTACATTAGACATATTTAATGTTTGAATAATAAATATTTTAGTAGATTACTTGGTATTTTGTACTATTTAGTTATTGTGATAAAATTGATTATTAAAGACAATAGGGTTTTCAAGCAAAATTTTAGTATGTTATTTGTGATATGAAGTTAAAATTTATTTTAATTAGGGTATGAAGTTAAGCTATTAATAAATTCACATAACATCTAGTATGATTTAAATAATTCTCATTATAAAAGCTGGTGTGAGATCATAATTTCAGTTAATATGTTGGATTATTGGAATAATGAAGAACATGATTAATTAAATTATAATGGTCTCACAAATTAAGTTATATAATGTCAAAAAAATGAATAATGAATAAATTCAGTTTTTTTTACAATTAAGTTATATAATGTCAAAAAAATAGGTGATAATGGTCTCACAAATTAAATGTCAGCAGCGACCATTTATGTGAATCAAATTAAAATCATTGAATCGGATTCACCACTAATAGAAAATCAAATTAAAAGTCAACAATGACGATTACTTTACATTAATTCAGGTTTCAGTTCAGTGCAATTCAGGTTTCAATTCAAGTTTCAGTTCAGTTCAGGATTGACCACTAGTTTGAGACAGGTCATTATCAATTCAGTTCAGTTTCTTGAATTTTCAGGTTTGAGACAGGTCATTATGAGTTAAGTTCATATTCAGTTTGGGTTCAGATCAGTTCAGTTTATTAATATATGGGTCACTTTCAGTTCAGGTTATTTTCAGGCTATGGATCACTTTCAGTTCAGGTTATTTCAATTCAAGTTATAAACATTTCAATTAACCCAACGAGTCTCAGCCCAAACTGGCATCTCTACTTCTCACTTCTGTTCTTTTTGTATTCTTTTCACATGCTACATAAAATGTTTACATGAAATAAAAGAATTAAAATCCTGAAGTTATATCCACTAAAATATACATTTTCCGTTAAATTTTAAATTTTATAGTTTGGCTAGCACATTCTTAAAGGCCAAAGCTCATCCAATATATCTAATTATTTATGAGTATTAGCTGTAAAAAAATATATTTTAATAATGGAAAAAAGCTAACTTTTGTCCGAAGGTAGCTAAAAGTGAAAATAATAAATTAAAAATGAATATTAATTACACCAAGGAATCCTCACAAATGCGTGTGGTGAGAACCAAACCAGAATCTCGTGTCTAAAATTTTGAAGCCTTAACCACTAGGCTAAGATCTCATCCTCAGAAATATTAGTATATGCTAATACTTTGATCTAATTTATAGCTTTTTGTGGTTGATGTTGCAATACTTTCCTTGTCTAATATTAGACATTTAATATTTAATTTTTATTATTAGCTCGACTGCAACCTAATTCATGAATTGTGCACCCAAGTGCATCACGTATACCGGGCCTGCATTTAACATAGAACATTCATATTATGCGTTTAGATTTATTTTTTTTTTGGAGAAATAACTTTAAAACTTTTATATTAAGCATTTAAAATATGTTTGTTTTAAATTCAAACAATTTAATTTAATTAAATAAGTGTTCTAAATGCATACCAAGAATGTTCTATTTTAAATGCAGTTGCACATCAATCATCATACACCCGGGTGTAGGACGAAATTTTCAACTGAGACCCCCACAAGGCCTTTGATCACTAATCAGCTAGCCGATATATGATGTAAATGGTAAACAACTCTAGATGATTCCTCCTTCGTTCACATTCACTTGTGTTGGCCTGGCAAGCAATAGATTATCTGCATCCTGAGGCTCAAGATACGAAGCATACTCCATACAAAACTTGAGCCTCAGGATGCAGATTATCCATGTCTTACCATGCTGCTTTTTTTTACGAAGCGATGCCCAACATAACTTGGTACTACGTATAACAAACGCAACACATGACATTTTAATATTTTCCATGCCAAAATCACAAATTATGGTATTCCATATTTTTTTATTATATTTACTAAAATACCGCTGAGCTATGTTTTTTCACATAGCTTAGGTAGGCATTAGCCATTTTGATGAAGCTTAACAAGAAAACTCTAGTGTTAATAATTTGTAGCACTAAACATACTACTACTACTAATCATTAATTTTTGATGAAGCAGATTGATAGTTAGAAGAAGAGGCAATATATAGAAGTTTATCTGGTACATAAAGATCCAAATTCAGAAGATTTTATGGCATAATGCCAAGACAAGGTGCTCTATCTGTCACTTTTCATGTTGGATTTTATTCTTCATAAACCAATTATCATTGTTCTTATTAGGAAACCAGGATATTCTTCAGCATTATTTTTCTGGAACCAGGATATTCTGTAACACAACATCTAATTCTTCAGTCTTTATGTTGCAATTTTCCACCAATTTGTTAAGTTTTGCTGTTTTTGTTATTGGAATAGCTTGGTATGAGCTCTGTTTGGGAAGCTTGGAGGGAAGTTTGAGAAATTTCTCCATAGTTGGAGGGAAGCATTTGTTAATTATTATCTTTATTCAAGCTGCACTACTGTGAATTTGTGCTCATTTTTGATAAATTCTACTATAACAGACTTGAAAGTAGGTGTCTCTAATATGTATTTATGCTTCTTACTATAGCAATTATTCCTATAGTAAGATACAGAAATACATATTAGAGACACCTACTATAAGAATTAAATTCCAATGAAATAGAAATTACTATAGGAATTAGGGTTTAGGGCTACTATTTTGGGTGAGACTACTTCTGTTGATGAGAAGATTTAAGGCTTCTTAATGCTTGGGATAGTTGGGAAAACTTCCGTCCAACTATGGAGAGATTTCTCAAACATACTTCATCAAAAAATTGCTTTCTTATTTTAACTTTTTTTAAAAAATTTAGTCTTAATTTATCTTCTGATTTGACCAAACTTTGAAAAAAAATGTCAAATGATATCCCGTTATATTTATAACAGCTTATATTTGTAATAGCGTATTCCAAATTTGCAAAGATAATTTTAAAAACGTTTTTCATTAGAAATCAAAATATTTCTGTGATAAAAAAAAAAGTACAAATAAAATCACAATACTTGATTAGAACTTTTTTTCTGATATGTTTTGAATAAAGTAAATATCAAAAATTGTGGGAACATCTCTAATTATTTTTGTTTCCTTTGAAATTGCTCCAATACAACATACAAAAACATTACTCAGATCAGTAACATATCAGCATTAGCATCCATTATTCTTCTTATGCCATTCCACCTGAAATTCTTCGCAAAGATACAACAATGCTACACTCGATATAAATGTTACCAATTGCAAGTCTTCGATGTCTACCTTGTTGACATGAAACTTGTAAACAAGATCTGAATCTACAAATTCTGCAGCTTCCAAATTCCGATACCAAAATACATTCATACTACAAGAGCATTACAAACTCGAAAAAAAAAAAACACCACAATTCAGACACCGAGCACGTGTAGCATTATAGCATTTTGAGCATGCATGCGGTTCTCAGCTTGAGGGAAAATAATTGAGTTGGGAGCTTCAACGACCCCATCGGTAACTTCAACTCCTCTCTCAGCTGGCAAACAATGCATGAAGTATGCTTGTGGTCCAGCTAATTTCATAAGTGCCTCATCCACCTGGTGATGATAACAAACGGCATCAGGTGAATTGCATTTCATAGTTCTTAGGGCTCGTTTGGTTGTTAGTAATAAATTGTAGTGATGGGAATGAATTTAGAGCATAATTTGACTAAGGGGGAAAAGTTTGTAATCCTCATTCTTAAACTTGAATATTCTTCATATTTTCTATTACCATTCATTACCATCGGAAGGATCGTATCGGATGAGAATGGACATTTGTGAAGAAAAGTAGATGAATTATAGGTATGCTAGCTAGCACCACATGGAAATGAATATTATTTTTTTCCTTCAAATTTTACATATAAATTCATTCCCATTACTAAACGGGCGCTCTTGGCATGCTATCCAATTAATATACTCCATATGGCTAGACACACAAAAAAGACATAAAATAGTAGATGGAAAACAATTTATCATCGGTATTCACCTGAAATCCCTGGAAAGCTTTCCTACGATATTCGGCTTCTTCCTTCTGTCCCATGCTTGCCCAGACATCAGAGTAAACAACATTTGCACCAATAACAGCTTCTTTTGGATCATTGGTTATCTCAATCTTGCTTATGCCAGCCTGTTGCGCCTTTTCTACTGCCTTTTGATCAGGCTCAAATCCCTTTGGGCATGCACAAACAAAATGGAAAGGAACAACTGCTGCCAATAGCAACCAAGAATGCACAATATTGTTTCCATCTCCAACATAAACCACCTGGTCAAACAGGCACAATATCAAAATTAAGCCCTGTTCTTTTGGGCTGGACTAAATTAATCTAAGGTAGTGTGTTTGGATATGTGGAATTCATTTCAAATTGATGAATTCAATTTTTGAAATTGAAATGTTATAATTCAAATGACAATTATTTGTTTGGGTTGTTTTTAGAATTTGAAATGACATGGTTTTGTTAAGTATTTGAAATACACAACATTTGCTTGTTGAACTGAATGAAATGAAATGTTTGTATCCAAACATAGCATAAACGGAATTAAACAAAATCCTAGACTCATCAAGAGATGAGCTAAGTTGAACTGTATCCAAACATTTCAAATGAAATGTTTGTATCCAAACATAGCATAAACGGAATTAAACAAAATCCTAGACTCATCAAGAGATGAGCTAAGTTGAACTGAATTTTTCTCGAATTCAGTCAAAAAGAATAAGGCCTTAGTTGAACAACTCCCTAAACACTTCCACATTAAGTGAATCACTTTAGGGGGTGTTTAGTATTGAAATTTTAGAAGTCGGAAACGGATTCAACTAAAATGTTTATATTTCAACTTGTTTGGTCTTTGGTGAATGTCATAAGTAACAATTACCGTTTCCAAGGGGTAAAATAATCCCCCAATTTGTTTCCCTTGTGAAACTTGTGGAAGCAAATCACTTTTCCTTCCCCCTAATTGTTTTCATTAACTTTTAAATCAAACAACTAATAAAGGTAACATATAAGTTACCCTTTCCCTCTCTCAACAAAATCATTTCCATTTCATGTATGATTATCACACCAAACACCTCCTTGATTGCAAAAACGAGTAAAAAACTAGATGGATATATTAACAAATTTATAACAGCCAGCCCGTTTGGAATCACTGGAAAAGTGTGAAGGCAATTAAAGGCTTAAAGCACTACTGATGTCACAAATAGACGGAGTCTCACCTTGGTTCCTTCTACGCTACCAATGTGTTCAATCATAGTTAGAGCATCGGCCATAATTTGGCAAGGGTGGTTGTAATCAGTCAAGCCATTGACCACAGGCACAGTTGCATACTTGGCAAGATCAAGGATATCCTGCCAAAAAAAAAATTGTTGCAGTCACATGGCAGCTTTGCTACAAGAATAAAGTAACATAAACAAACAGAAATAGGGGGAGGAGAACACTTTACAAAATTGTTCCCTCCCTACCTTGTTCATAAGTTGCACTCAGATTTATAGGAAAATATACAAGAAAAAAAAAAAGGAACTAGCTTTAAGACAATTGCTTAACCTTATTTTCTTTTAAAACAAAATCAAGAATAAAGCAACACAATTACATAAGTATGCAATCACTGACTCACTGAGTTAAACTGGATCAAGACTATTGGTAGAAAAAAATCAGCATAAATTTCATAAAATACAGTGTCATACCATATACGGATATACCCATGTCCAAAACAAGAATGGGGTCTTTGCATTACAGTATTTCAGAACTATCAGAACCTTACCAGAGCCAAGGCAACAAAGATCAATGAAAATTGACATGATAAGTGCACTGCCATCAAATTTTCAGGTTATCAATTATTTCACAGAGCACAGTGCCAAGTGCATATGCACTCCCATTAAATCCATTTCACCTTGATCATTACTGAAACTCACCAGCATACCTGATGTGCAAAAACACGCGCCATAATGATATCGTTATAGCGCGAGAGTACACGAGCAACATCCCGAGTTTCCTCTCGCTTGCCCATTTGAATGTCATTCGGTCCCAAGTATATTGCATGCCCACCCAACAAGAAAAATCCTGTCTCAAATGATACCCGTGTTCTCATAGATGGCTTTGCAAATATCATAGCCATAGTCTTCCCTTTAAATGGCTGAAATGACTTGTCTCCGGATTTAAGTAGAGACTTAACCTCCAATGCACGGTCCAATATCTTCAATATTGTAGCCTTATCATAATCAGTTATGTGCAAGAAATCTTTTTTGTCTGATTTCACTGTGAAAGTGATACAAAGAATAAGCAATAGCTATGAAGCAGTGCAGATTTTGAAGTGAAGTCAGTGAATAATGTCAAGGGCAGTTAAGAAAAAAGTAACAAACCAAACTAACTTTAAATTTAGGCAATAACTGAATTAATTTGCAATATGGACACCCGACAGCAAACCACAAAATGATAGAAATCTCAAAGTGAACATGAGATTATATCTGAAAGAGGTCTCAATAGTTGCACAGATTCTTATTCACAAAAAAGTTTACTGGCATTAAGAATCATCAGCTTGTTTTCCACTTAGACACTTATCAAGCCACATGAGATGGTAAGAAAATTTTACCCTAGTTCCCCTTCTCATTTCTCATTTATCCACACGCCATATAACCCAAGGAAATACGGACAAGCATTCGGTTTTTTTTAAAAAATAATAATAATAATAATAACAATATCTTGTGAGCCAGATATACAAGATTCAAATTTCAACACAACAAATGAACTAGATACAAGCTCTGTTCATTCTGTTGTATAATCTGAAGTATAAAAAGAGACAAGTATTAAAGAAAGAGGTAAAGTATTTATGATGAGAGATGTTGCCAAGTAGAGGATATAGAACTGAAAATGTAAAAGGAAAAAAAAGAAAAGAAAAAACCTCCATCTGCCAACATTCCATGGTTGAACCCAACACATATAAAGATAGCTTCAAATCCAAAAAGACAGCACTCACGCAAAAAAGTAAGAAGGTCATTGACTGATTCCGCTTTTTATTCTGCCCTGAACACTAGCATAGTTAAAATTCCTTCTCTTATCTTCTGTGTCGCACTGAAAGCATGAATCTTTCATCAACACATGATGGGCATAAACGAATTATTTAAAAAACTTCTGAAGTTTTTGCCCCTTCAAGCATTTAAACAAGTTTTTACTTGAATAAGCACCTCTTATGCCGTTCAAGCAACCAATGCAGTCACCCATCTTTGAGACGAACATCATATCTTATGATCCAATCATCCTACGAACTAAACAAAAGTCTCTATCCTATCCTCGAGACCTAAAGCAAGAGACATCTCTGCCCCCCCCCCCCCCCCAAATCAGTGCTTTATTCCAAACAACCTAATGAGTAATGACTAAATAAAATGCTTCAACATAGGTGAATCATATGCACAAAGGTGAATAAAATTACCAAATTAAATCCAACTTCAGCAATTTTCTGCATTATTCAAGTGCATATAAAAATCCAATCATACAATTTCTGCTTGCTTAGTCCCGCCCCACTACTTGCCAAAGCAGTTCAGAAATTTGATACAGCATTTCTGAATAAGCTTAACAAACAATTTCATTATTCTCATAGTATTCCAGGGATAAAATTGCATCATCCAACAGTCTACACTCCCAATTCCACTCCATAGACAAATCAATAAGAGTAAGTTAGCAATGAAATCAACTGAATACTATGAAAGACCATGCAATATTAATGAAAATTTCATAATCACCAACCAGAATAAAGCCCTAAAAATGACACAAACAAGAATTTCAACCACTATAATAAACAACTCGGTTTTAGTCAAGATGAAAATGGGTTCAAGCAGCATTCCAATCAAAACGTCAAAATAGTTAATACAAAAGCGAAAAAATAAGAAAAATCACCTCGAGGATCAACAGATGATAAAGACGGAGCAAGAGACGAAACTTGACAGGTGATTTTACGGGGTGAAGAAGAAACGAAGTTAGCGGAGAAACGAAGAGAATGACGAAGCGAGTTTACGGAGAATGAGGAAGTATTGGAGGAGAGAGAAGAAGTGTCAAAGCAGAGTGAAGAAGAAAGGGCCGCCATTGTTGAAGGTTGATATCGAGTTTTGTGAAGGGGAAACCCAAAAACGGAGGGAGAGAGAAGAAGGAAGGTTATTTTCTCACTTTCTGTTACAATACGGAGTACTCACTAGTCACTACTTGTAGACTTGTAGTACACTTGTTCAATTCGTGTTGCTATTTGTCCCAAATTACTTGCTACATTCTTTTTTCACTATCTCTCAATACACAACTTTAAATTCAAACACATAATAAAAAAGAGAAGGTATTATGTCAGACCGGTCTGACAGTAACGTTTTTGTCAGACCAGTCCACTGGACCTGGGCACATATTGTTGAATCTGGACACATATGTGTTTAACCTGGACACATGCTGTTAAACCTGGACATGTATTGGTAGACCTGGACACATTTGTAAACCTGGAAACGGAACTTGACACATTTAAAACCTGGACACAATTTGTAAGATGAAAAGTTATTAAATCTGGACAAATGTGGACAAACCTGGACAAATGTGGACAAACCTGGACAAATATGGACAAACCTGGACAAATCTAGACAAACATGGATAAATCTGGAAAAACCTGGACTAATGTTGACAAACCTGGTCAAATGTGAACAAATCTGGACAAATATGGACAAACCTGGACAAATCTAGACAAACATGGACAAATCTGAATAAATCTGGACAAATCTGGATACACCTGGACAAACCTGGACAAATTTGAACACACCTGGACAAACCTGAATACATATTGTTAACCCTGGATACCTATTTGTAAATCTGGACACATATTGTTTAAACATGGACACATATTGTAAAATCTGGACACATTTTGTAACTAACTTCGACAAAATATAACATGAATACGTTTTTTTGCATTTTGAGGCCTTTAAAGGCCTCGATTGGCGCTTTCTGGTTGTCAAATCCCCTTCGTACATTTGCCGCTGCGTTCGTCTCGAAAAATTAATCAATTTTGACATATCATATGCCCCGATCCGACACCCGAGCACAAAGTTATAGCCTCCCAAAGTTTTTCACTATTATAATAGGGTATATGGATCAGCCGTCTAACTAGATTGTTTGGTCAGACCGTCTGACCCAATACTTTCACAATAAAAAATTATAAAAATTATATGTTTGAAAAGTACATAGTGAAATAAATCAAATTAGATTCATCATGACTATATTTTTCTTTATGTATACGAAACTATAAGCAGTCAAAAAAGTTTACAAATTAATAGTGTCCATTTTCAGAATGTAGCAACTAATATGGGACGGAGGCAGTACCATTTATGTTCCAAAATAAATGTTCCACTTTCATTTTTGTTCATCCTAAAATAAATGTTTCATTACTACTTTTTTACTATGTACTACTTTTGGCCATATGACCCACCAAAAACATACATTTATACCCTAAAAGTGTACTTTCTTTAAAAAAAAAAATTTTAAAAAAACACTTCTCACCCACTACAAAACAAAAAAAATGCTTGGTATGTATCCCCTCCGTAACATAAAACTTTCAACAATTGATTTTGCACGCATTTTAAGGAAGCGATTTAAGGGTGTAAACGAATGAATTAGTCAATATAATTTTAGTATTAGGAACTTATAATCACATTCTTGCTTGTATTAAAACCATTTTGACTAATTTCTTCATTTACACCCTTAAATCGCTTCCTTAAAATGCGTGCAAAATCAATTGTTGAAAGTTTTATGTTACGGAGGGAGTACTTTCTTAAAAACGACAAAAACATTTGGAGTATTTTTGGTGGGATGGAGGGAGTAATTTCATTGTAAGATTTTAATACTCTCCATCCAAAAAAAAAAAAAAAAACTGCTCCACTTTTCTTCTATCCTAAAATATTCTTTTTTCGTCCGTCCTAATATAGTTGCTCCATTTTTTTGGGCATCATAGTCCACAGCTTTTTTACATTTTTACGTTTACTTTTTGTTCAGATGATTTGATTGTCGATTTAAATAGTTAATTATGTAAAGGTGTTGGTAATACATAATTGATTGCTTAGTGTTTTGTTATGTAAATGACATTTATGGACATTTAAAAATAATTTGTTAGGTTTAAATGTGTGGAAAAATTAGTCAATAATTTTTCTCTCTCCAAAACATTAAAGAAAAAGTTGTTCAACCCAATTTTTTCTAACGAGAATTTTGATGAGAGTTTTTGGTAAAAAACTCTATTTAAAACTCTATCTTACTAAAAACTCAAATAAAAAAAAAAATTATTGGTCAAAACTCCAAACTCTCTTTAAAACACTCTTTCCCCCCAAAAACTCTCTTAGCCAAACACCCCCTTTGTTTCTATTTATAAATTGCTATTGTGCAATGTTTGGAAATGGTGCATGATGTTGAATTAAGTATTATGTAATTTTGTTTTCTTGGGAGACGTTTGGATTCTCAATCCCCTAATAATAAGGGTAATGATATTGGGTATTAGCTTGACAACTTGTGAGAGACAACTTGGGTAGCGCCAATTATACTTTACCATGTAAAAAAATTGAGCATGTTTAGGGTGTCTTTGGTTCTAAGCTTTGTGGAATGGATTGATACTTATTGGGGTTTCTCGAGGCTCAAGTTTTAAAATATCCTGAAACAATGTGGTGCGGTTCTTGAATGATAATTGATAAGGAGCCTCCATGATGGATATTAAATGTTGCACAGTTATATGATAAAGTTGAGAAGCTTAAATGATTGCGCGACCCAACATCGAAAAATCACTCTTCATGATACTTTGCTAAAGAGACCTAAAAAGGATTAGTTCTTCCTTTAAAACCCTAGACCTGGACAATTAATAGGGCAAAAATAAATTCAGACAGGAACCTCTTTAGGAGAGCTAAAATTAACGCCTATATAATTCATATCTTTGAAAATTATGAGGCTAGCAAAGAAATTTATCCTTAAATAATGTGGTGGGGTATTTGGATGAGAGCTGTTAGGTTTGATATCGAACACTCTGAAATCATATAAATAGCTAATTTATTGATTCCATATTATTCAAATCAAATTGATTGTTGTATATATGAATGGTAATTCATCCTAGCTATTTTTCTTGCCTAGGATATCCCCCCCCCCCAATATTACAAAATGTTTAGTGTTAAATGTTACCAATTAAAAATTCTCATTTTTACAATTTTTATTTTGACTATAATAGGAATAAAATAGCAAAGTATCTTTTTTTAACATTGACATAATAAAGGTCTTCACTTTTCATAGCCATTTTCTAACAACAATCTTCTCTTCTAGTGTTGTGTCGTTGGACTTGGAATAGCCAGAACAGCTAAATTTGGTTCTTGATTTTTGTATTGCATTCTACCCTTGAAGAGTTGAGGCCACAAGGCACTTAACCATCGCGATCATAGACATCACGGGAATGCACGTGTCGTAATTACTCAAGCAAATATGAAAAGAAGTACCCAAATATGATCACTTTTCACTATTTTAATCATAACTAATTAGGTTATACCAATCGGATTAATGTGATTTTAGTTGCATTGGAAACTAGGCTTAAGAATTTTCCAACCGTATGTTATATTTAAAATTCCAACGAGAAACGAAAAAGTTATAACCTTTTGAATATGCTACTGAATTGTGGCAAACTCAATCAAGCCATGTCACCCAACAAGTCGAGCAAGCTCAAAACTTCTTCAACACTTGCCCAAATTCGCAGCAAGCAACATTTGTTTAATGCGCTTCATGCCTAATCAATGTTTCTTGGCTAATTAACCGGGCGACATGCACCCTACATTTATTTCAGATTTTTGAAAAGGAATGTCACGTGTTCGACCAAACAATTCACATGTCCAATCAGAAAATTATCAAAACTAGGTTGTGCAACTAGTGCAATATTACATTTTATTCTAGATTTCAGTGTTAGATTTATTTTAAGTCATTTTTTATTCTGTTTTTAACTTTCTCCCATTATTCTAGATCTAGCTTAGTTTTTTTTTTTCCTAGATTAAAATTTATTCTTTTATTCAAGTTCTTATTACAAAGTTTAACATTGAGAAATTAATTCAAGTACTACATTTTTCTCTTCATTCGACAAGTTTTTTTTATAAGTTTAAGGTTGTTATTTTTTCATTCATGTTGACTTATAGTAGTAGGCATGATGAATCTAGTAAATTGTGAGAGAATGCTAGAGGATCTAAATTTTGTGATTGACTTGACCCTAGAGGATCTTTTGACCTAGATAGTAATTAGTAAGACCAAGCAAGAGAGTTGTTTAGGCATCATTGTTCTTAGCTAGTAAGCCTATGCCCTGCGTTTTATCTACCAGACCAACCTACAAAAGCAAAACATTCCCTCCAATATTCGATCTTAATCTTTTCTTTGTTTGTGTTTTTCTTAGTTTTCATAATTTTTAATTTTCACTCTTAGAGGCCATTTATGTAAAATGTATTTTTTTTAGCTTAGAATTCATATTGTCACCTCTATGTGGATTTAACACTACTTACCGTCTTACCCTACTACATTGTGAGATTTTGTTAAGAATTTTATTTTTGATTGATTTGTGAGAGTCATGTCAAGTATGCAATCAGATCTGATGATTTGTTTATCTACTTAGATGAAGTATATTGTCTTCTATGAAGGAATTTTAACGTCTACCATGGAAAATTGTAAACCTAATGACATCATTCAAAGCATGGTAATGGTGTAGCTACAACCCTAATCCCCTATGATCAAAGCACTCTCCCACAATAAATAATAGTCTTTAAATCTATGTATACCATTTAATTTTGAGTCTTTATAGTCGTTTCAACATCCATCTATGTTAAGACTCGAATTTTCCCCAGACATGGGGTAACACTTCAAGGCTCACGATTCGTTTTTAGCCCTATAAAGAAGTCTTCTTTACAAAAGATTTGTTTTCCAACTCTTGATCCGAGTTGGATTGTATGCCTTCTAGCACCATTATATCCTGAATATTGTCATGCAAAACCAGCACCATGATGAAATTTGATAGGTGAAATTTGACATGATGAACTATGATTCGGCTCCCATACTCCGCAGTTTTGCCAAAAAATTTAGTGCAGCTGATTTCCTCGCTTCAAGAGGGGCTTTGCAAATGGTTCCTTCACTTGAACACTCAAAATCAACCTCCTTCACTGTTACAGTAGCCTGGAAGCCACCTAAACAAGAGGGAAACATTCAGCATTTAAAAAATACAAAATAATCGTCGAAATTTCAGAGAAGCTGATTTCTGTTAGTTCTGAGTTTTGTGACTGATTAGTGAGGTGATCAGGAAGCTAACATACACTTAAACTTAGGATTAGATAATCCACAAATTCTGCAGTAAGAAACTGCAGGTTCTGGCAATGGACTGCCTCACTAATCAGCACTATATTGGTATAGGGCGCAAAATTTTATATATATGCTTTGTTCAATACGGAAAGAATTGTACCTTCTAATGCGGATAAATTGTAAGTCGGTAACATCCACAAGTTTATGTTGCATATTTCATCCAACTCCTGAGTTACAAAAGGCCAACATAATTATTAAGTTTTTGATTGAATTAATCTGAACTGAATTAAACTAAATCCTAGACTTAACTGAATTTATATGAATTGAACTGAAATTTCAGAAATTAAGTCGAAAAAGGGCCCAAGTCTTGTTTTCTCCATCTAAGTAGGCATTAAAAAGCTAGTTCTCAACCATGGGAAGACTTGTCTAAATATCAGGTACTTTTCCTCAACTTCCCCAATAATTGGTACAGAAAGAAAGAAGTAAAAAAAGACAAATAAAAAAATTCCTCCATATATATTTAAGCAATATCAAGACTACTATCTCGAGTTTATATAAAACTAAGGAAAAAAAATACTACTTCATATCCTCCTTCCAACATTTTCCCGGAGGACTTGTATTACTCCCTCCGTCCCCGAAAAAAACTGCTTTGGGGTGTGATTTTTGTTGGGACCCACTTTTTGTGAAAAGTAAGGGTAAAAGTGCAAAGTTGTAAGTAAAAGTAGGTAAAAAGTAGTGGGTATTAAGTGGTAAGTAAGGGTATAAATGTAAAGTTGTATGTGGGCAATTTGCAAAAAAAAAAAAAGAAATGGAGCAGTCATTTTGGGACGGATGAAAAGGAAAAGTGGAGCAGTTAATTTGGGACGGAGGGAGTATTTCTTTGTTGTGATTGAAAGTATTCTAACGAAATAAAGGTAATGTCTCTCATAAAAGGTGCAGGAAACATGAAATTTGAGACAATAAAAAGATTCAAGTAGTGAAATAATGCTCACCTGACAAGGGCAATGTGCATACAGGTTGGCCTCAACAAGTCTCTTCCTTTTCAATACTGGAGGCAAGTCTTGGTCTTGAATCTGCATAATTGTCTTGTCTCCAGCTGCATCAGATGTTCTCACACATATTTCATTACAGCCGTCCAAAATGGAGTCTATTTTCACAGCTAAACCATCTTCATCACCTGCTAAAGCAACAAGGAGTACATCAAGTAAAGATCCAAATCTAACCCAATTAACTATAAGAATAAGCTTAAGAAAATGCAAGTTATGCAGGGGCTATAGCTCGGTAAAATTCAGACACAAACAGGAATCGTGAACCAAATTATTTTCAAAAGGGGGTGGATCATGAATCTCAACAACAACAAAGCCCTATTCTTCTTCATCTTCTTGCGCTGCACCTTAATCTCAAAGCGATGGCACGAGGACTTCCTAAGAGGTCGCCCATCCTAGTACTATTCTCGGCCAACCACGGGGTCGGTGGGGTCGGTGGCATGGGAACGACTTCCCAGGAGGTCACCCATTCTAGTACTATTCTCGTCCAACAATGCGTCTGGATGTGACATATTTTCACGTTGGTTGTCACAGGCCTACCACAACAAAGCCCACCCCTATTAATAAAATAATTTGGGGTCGGCTAGACATGAATCAATATACATAGTAGTATTATATATGGAATCACCAAAGTTATTTGCCCAAATTTTCTCCCTCCATGCTTCCTTATCTAACGCCAGCTCCCCCTCCAGCAGTCCAGCCCCAATAGCCTCATGGATCATGAATATAGAGCTAAAAATTTGTCATGACACAATGAAGTACATAGTTACATACTACTTATAATTTAATAGACAATTAATGAGACATTATGAATCTGCATTGCATTGGATGAACAAAATAGACATTCTAAGACGTCCTTTTCCGTTATATTGAGCAAAATTTTGCTCAATGAACACAATGCAGAAGTAAGGTCTTTCTCAAGTGTTTATGTATTCACTGAGAAAAAGTGTAAGGGCTCGTTTACTTTAGCTGAATATAGCTGAGTTGAGCTGAACTGGACTGAATACAACTAAAAGTAATATTTTATAAGAGAAGAAAATTGAGAGCTGAACTGAACTTAATAGAGCTGAACTGAGCTTAGTTGAGCTTAACTGAATTTAAGCTGAAGTAAATAAGCCCTAATTATTGAAAAAATATGCATACTGATTTATGAACTGAAATCCCTTAATTGACAAAGCTGTGAGCCCTTGGGATATCACAGACATAAAAGCTCAAGTTCTAAAAGCATGAGTAATCTTGAGATAAACATTAGCAACTAAGGATCTCAAAGGATTTAATGCGTCAAGATATTAAAATCTTAAAACGTCAATACTTCCACCAATATTATAAAATGGAATGCACAAGAGAAATGAAATGAACATGGATAAATTTGGTAGATAAGCATGTAATAAATAAAACACGATCACCATACCACTTAAAACAGTTTGGATGCTTCTATCACACAAAGATATCTCATCGGCAATACTTCGAAGCTGCTGGGACTGCAACATCAACACAGATCCAGAAGTTTAAAATTCAGCTTCTTATATTAAGCACTTCTTCAAACTAACTGTAAAGGCTAAATATCTATATCTCATCAAACCACAACAACATTTTTTAGGCCAAAAAATACAATATGAGATAATTAAATACACCAAAAGCTTCAAGTTGATAGTTAAAGACCAACATAGAATGGATGAATTTATAAGGCCCTGTCTTACCCTAAAATAAGATATCAACAGTTGTGAGTGGTGGATCCTAAGAATTGTCAGAAAACCTAAAGCTTATACTGATGGTCAGAGGTCTGAGAAGCATTCATTTCTTATAGACAACAAGTAAACAACAAAACAACAGTTTTGTGGATGTGGAATTGTTATTGATTCTTCACAAATTAATGGATTCTTTCCTATGAACGCACTACCTAAATAAAAAGCTCTACATTAGATAAGACATATAGAAGGCTTTTACAAGAAATTTAATTTTTCATCCGATGCCTATATGTGCATGCCTTGTGCTGTACCTCTTTTCAATAAATGGACTATATGTTGCATAGAGACATAGACTATATACCGCATGTCTATAAATGGACCCATCATATGTACCTTTTTTAGTTTGTGTACGTGTGTGTCTATATGCGCATATCGCTTGCTACACCACTTATTCTTCTTGCCTAGTTCATTTGCATAGAACTATTGATGTATTGCACTCTACAGAAGATTGGACAAATTATACAAGGCCATATAGTCTTTAAAACAGGATTTATAGACACACAGTCCTCAAGACAAACAGGAAGCACAACTGTGTGGTGGATCCATTTATCCACAGTCCTCAAGTCAACAAAATTAAAATTGGTTGAATCGAACACTATATATTACCTACAAATTAGTTTTAGAATCTAACCTAAACACATGATATGCATGTGAAAAATATGAAATCAAGTTTGAATTTTTCCTTTTTCAGCAATTCAGCTTTTTTTTTTTGGCAAAGGGGCAACAATAACATAACATAAAAGCGAACAAATGAACCGGTCCTGCGGTCCACTAATCATGCATCAGACAATTATCAACCACAGACTGG
This sequence comes from Salicornia ramosissima, assembly GCA_951394345.1. NCBI lineage: Eukaryota > Viridiplantae > Streptophyta > Magnoliopsida > Caryophyllales > Amaranthaceae > Salicornia > Salicornia ramosissima. The sequence continues at coordinate 49,606,337 of OX596237.1, read as the reverse complement.
ATAGGGATATAACATGGGACTATAGGACTTGGCATACCAGTTTCTCTCGCTTCCTAAAGAGATTCTTTAGTGCAGTCTGTGATATTAAATTCTCCTTTGTTTTAATAGTTAGCTGTAGTTTTTGGAGATGCTTATGGTCCGAATCAAAAGGAACAAGGGCTTGGTCCTGCTTTTCATCTCGATCCGACATTGCAGTATCAGAGAATTTGTTATCAGATAAAACCTTTTCTGCATTGCATTCATCTATACTAGTGACAGGAACGTCTCCCTGCAAAATCCATATAAGATGATTATTAGAAAGAGAACTTAAATGGGATAGAAGGAAAATACAGACACATTGAAGCAAAAAAAAAAAAAAAACAAATTAGCAGTACGGGGACTGAAAACGGCAAATCTAAAAAAAAATGTTAATGGGTACGGCCAGTTATAACATGAAGAATCAGAATCGTCCCAAATACGGGGATGAATCGGGTTTGGGGACGGCTACCCATATGAAGTACCCATGCTACATAGCCTATATCACATCATACTTACTGGTGAATATTTACTAAATGATTAACACTTGGGAGTCTAAATAATATCTTGTCGAAACTCTAAAGATTCATACTAAACATCATGATAACAAGCATGAGATGAGTAAAGTGGCCCACCAACACTGTGGAGGGGAACAGGTGCACCTTCCTTTTTCTCAGAACCCAAACAAAGGCACATCTTATAAGCAACTCACCACTTACTATTAGATGAAATTGAGGAACAACTAACAAAACAGGGTGAATGAATATTTTAACATGTATTGCTAAACATATTCATAAAGGCTCCGTTTACTAGAGCGAAAAATGTTTTCCCTGAAAAAACTTTTCTCCATTTTACATCGTTTACTTTGGGTGAAAAATTAAAATGTAAAAATTGGGCTGAAAACTCATTTTACCCTATTGAAAACATTTTCCCCCAAATTTGGGAGTAAAACGTATTTTCCGTTCAAGTAAACATTGGAAAATTTTTATGAAAACGAGTTTTCCATCGTAAAATGTTTTTCATGGAAAAAAAAAGTTGCATCCACTATAGATTTTACCACAGCCACAATAGCTCCTCCGCTCACTGCTGTTTGACCTGTCTCCTCGGCTAAAATCATGAGTTCCTGTTCAGTATGACAGTCCACAGAACGGAGAACAGTAGTATTCCCATTATCATCAATATCCACATTATTAGATGAAGCAGTTGCAATGCATTGTTTTTCTTCCAGCCTCTGGTAGTCCTTGGGAGCCTTGCTCGTCTTGCTAACTGGATTTTTACAGGAGCTCCTGTCCTTCTGCATCCTATTTCTTTTCCTATACACTACAGTTTCGGTACGTTCAGCTCTCCGGTTAGAATTGCCATTATTATTCACCTCCTTTTCAGCTTCAGGGTATTGAGGAGTGCATGTATTGAGCTCATCATTCAAATGAATGCTATTAACATCTCGGAACCCCTCCGGTGCATTAAAAGGTTGAGAAGCATATTGTAGGGATTCCTTCTCTAAGTGAAAGCTATTGCCATTCCTAACTCCCTTTGCTGCTTGAGGAGCCTCCTTTATCTCCACGAAATGTTGTGAGGTGTATGGACGGGATTCCTCTATGTGACTACCACCGCCATTTCTTGCTTTTGATGCTTCACAATGTTTTGGCGCAAATGCAACTGATTCTTCTTTCAAGTCACAGCTATTGCCATTCCTGAGCTTCGCTGTTACTACATAAGATTCGGAAATATACAGAGATGGCTCCTCCTCTAATGGAGGGCTGGTGTGCTTTTGGTCAGAAACATCCAGGAGTAATACCTCCTTTTCGTGAAAGATGGTGCTATTTTGATCGGAAACATTAAGGGGTGGTTCCTCCTTTAAATGAGAGCCAGTACCAGTAAAATTTTCAATTTCCTCCCTTTTGTGGAAAATATTGAAATTTTCAGCCTCCTTTGCTGCCTCAAAATGTTGGGGATGATTTGTGGACATTTCCCTGCCACTATATGAAGAAGCAAATTACATTACAGAACTCAGTTATACAAACAGAAATGTAGCTAAGACATCTCACATAGTAGTACAAGAAAAAAAAGTCATATCATGTCAAACATGGCTACTTGACGAACAGTTCCCTTTTTGGTCCAAAATAGTGTGTTAAGTCTCCATATTATTTTCTCTGTTTCAAGGATTTGAATTGATATTTGAGGTAAAATGAAGAGTCCAACTAAAATAAGAATCAACAAAACCATTTCTCTTCAAAGGAGTTGTTCTTTAGCACTAAGTCTCTTGTCCTAGGTCCTAGAAACCAAGTTTTAGTTCATTACAGTTCCCCCCCCCCCCCCATATAGTCAGCTAAACCAGCAACAAAGTTTATCGTGACACATATTTAAATGAAGCTTGACAAACAATAGTCATATACCACCTAAAAAACTAGGCTATCTTCCACTTCTCCATTTTAAGCCTTTTGTCCCCACATTATTTTTGTAGCAAATATAGGTTTAGCCATGAATAAGAAATAAGAAACAAAAAAATATATTTCCTCCGTTTCAAAAAAAAAAATGCAACACTCAATATTTCACGCATACCGAGGCATTACTTTGACCCTTAATAACTATAATTATGAATAATTAAAATTATAAAAAGTTGATATTAAGATAGTATTTTACAAGACAAATCTAACAAAGTCCCACTTGACTATATTTTTTATTATATGTAAAGCTCAAAACTTGGTCAAAGTATATAATGTGAATAGTGCAAAATGTTGACTGTTGCGTTTTTTTCGAAACGGAGGAAGTATAATACTAAGTCAAACTAATCCATACAACACCAAATATATATATATATAGGGAAATTCTATTTGGTGACCTTGAACTTTTAATTTTTTCATATGCTGTCAAGCCATTAAATTTTTCACACAAAATGACCATCAACTTTTTGATAATACATATAGTGACCTTAGTAATTAGATTTATGGCTAACCCATGACTAATTGGTAACTAAATAACCCTTATACCTCCACTTTCATGGTCCTCCAATTACAACGACCTCCAACTAAATAAAGGGAAAAAAAAACAGTTCAAATGATCGAACAATTAATGGAAGGAATCGTTCGTTGAAGCAATGGACGGAACAATCAAGTAATGACTTAAAATAGAGGGATAAAAAAAGAAGCTAATCTTCGAAAATAAAGGACTAAGCAATGGAATAATGTCATTAGAGGGAGTCAACTATAACAAAAGTAAGGGTGAAAACATGGATGGCAAAAACAAGTTCCAAAAACCATACCAGTACTAACACAACACCACTGAGACTAATCTTATTCAAACTCAATCTGAGACTAACTACTATTATTTCTTAGAAACTCAAGCTGATTATACACCATTGACAGCACAAAGTTCAAACTAATCATTATTTTCTTGGAAACTGAAGCCAATTTTTCGTATCTGATCAATCCATCAATTACATATACATCAAGTCAGCAACAATCAGATTTGTACAAATCAGGCCATCGATCATATATATCAGACCATAAACTATCAGATTAATTGATGGTGATTGAAGAGTTCTTGGGATTTTTCAAACTTAATTTGTCAATTTTATGAGGGTTAGTAATTTCGGATATGAGAGTTATTTAGTTACCTATTAGTTATGGGTGAGCCATAAATCTAATTCCTAAGGTCACTATATGTATTTTTAAATAGTTGATGGTCACTTTGTGTGAAAATTTTAATAGTTTGACACCATAGGGAAAAATTAAGAATTCAAGGCCACCAGATAGAATTTCCCAATTATATATATATATAAAAGGTTCCAGGTTAAAATTTGATAATGACATCCCAAATGCTAACATAGGGAATTAAGAAGTGTACCTCTTGAAGCAATTTGACACTTTATCAGCAAATGGAAGCAGGTGGAAATATTCAATGACCGGAGTAAATAACCAACTTCCTGATTCCTTGATAACCAATGGTCCTTGCAGGCTGCATCAACAACAAAATCAATGCTCAAAACAAATGAAGGTAACTTGATGCCCTTACTTTGGCTACAGCATGTCAGCATATAAAATAAATTACCTTGGTTAGGCCTTTATTTCAAGTTTCAACACTATGTTACTATTAACAAGCAGTTTGCAGAGGGAAAAAAACTAAAAAAGAGAAACTAAAAAGACCAATATTTAAACTGGAATAGTGGTGAACTAGCAATGAAACTAGTCTAGAACATCATCTTATAGAATTTGAGGTTCTTTTTTAAAGGTTTTACAGAATATACAAGTCATGGAGCATGACTAGTGAATAATGATTGCTTTGCTCCCTAACAGAAAATTCCAATGAGGGACAGATAACAAGGTTAATGAGCTTGATCCAAAAGATAAATTAACTTTAAAAATGTGTAATGCACCTTGGCCACCTTCCCAAATTAAAGTCCTCCTTTTCCAACCCATCAGAGGATCGAGCCTCCCAAAAAATTCACCACAAGATTCCAAGAAGATATCCTCTTAGACAAAAGCCACTTATGGTTTTTAAGAAGTATAACATCAAGAGTAACTTTGCGGATGAATTGAACAAGGCCTCTCTTTTACTAGTCTCCAAGACCCTGCTATTCAAATGAGGATTTTTATTGGGTATAACATCCCCCCCTCCACTATTCCTACCTTGACTCCCTCATAAATGAATTTCTTGCAATAATCATTGAAGACCTCCTATAGGTAAGATATTAGAAATAGGATCAAACATTCAAACCTGTCCATGACATAATTTATAGGAATCAGATTATCGGCATTGATGGTTTGAGTGCATTGCATTATAAATAAGCGAACAGCAGTCTTTGCTTTGCTTGTGGAATACACCAAGTGGTTTTCCAAGCATTTGAGGTCACATTGATTGATACCTGCTCATCATGCAAAAGAATGAAAACATAATAAGATCATTCGCATCCCGTAAGCAGCATATAGAATAGCCTTTTTCCAAAAAGGCACTTGGACACATCTTCCAAGACCTTAAAGAGATTAATTCCAACCAAAAAAAGGCTAACAGCCTGAAACAGTTGTAAAACTAGTTCAAAACAAAAAATGATGCACCCCTAGGCAATTCATCTAGTAACAAAAGCAATAATAATAACGATGATCAGTGGCGGCCCCAGGATTTCTAAAATGGTTGCAACGAATACAAATTTTTTCCCCGAAAACTCTCCATAATTTATTACAATCCAAAATATTACTTACCATCTTGAATGAGGTGCGTAAATAAAAAATTATGTACAAAAATTACTTACCATCTTGGATTAATCCTAACTTTTATTAGTATTTTTGGAAAATAATCTTCTACTTTCTTATATTCAATTGTCATACTTATAAAAGGAATCTAGAAACTAATAAAAGGCTGAGGGAATAAAATAAAAGTTGGGATTTTTTTGGAAAGATAGGTGTAAGTGGGGATTGATGGATTATAGGATTATTTTGTCAATTGGAAAAAAAAACTCCCCAAAAAATATATATGACGGCAGTTTTATTACCAAATCCTTGCCATATTTACAATCTTCATTGTATTAATAAAACTGTATTCATTCTCACAAAAATAATTGTACTTTCTTCAATTCCATACAATTAAAGGTTATTAGCTTCAAAATCCATGGAAGACACGCCGACATTTGTGGAAGATAAAAAGGAAAAAAAAATACTATGGAAGTTCATTCTTTAGATAACCCCCTTTTTTAAACAAAATTTCAATTTAACCCGGGTTTTAGTACCCCATGTTGCCCTTATGCAGGACCGCCACTAATGATGATGATGTTAATAGAAATAGTAAAATATTTGAATATGGATTTCAAATATTAAAATGTGAATAAACCTAAGATTCACAAACAACTAAAAAACTAAAATCACCATGTATCGTTTGGTACAATCGAAATCTAAGCAAGATAAAAACTAGTTGCTAATGGAAGAAATGAACAATAAATTCCCAACATCATAAAAAAAAAAATCATATGAACTGCTATCCAATGATAAAATATACAAATAAAAAGCATGCAAGCATATTAGCATACCACATGACTCTTTGACAGCTAAATAGGCATGTTGCAGAAGATTGGTTCTATCAGTAGTTTGATTTTCTGTTTTTGTCTTCTTAATGACTCGAATCTTTTTGTTAGCGGGCCTAGCATTTGTTACCTCTTTCTCAATAGCTGACCATACTCCCTGTGTGATGGAACTATGGAACAAGTAGCAACTTTCTTTTTTGGAGTCAACTAAAAAAACAACTACTTTAGTAATAGGCCAACTTTCGATCATATGGTTGTTTGATGCATGTAAACTTTTAGATGTGTCACACGCATTTATGATTGCTTTCTCGGTCAATGTTTTATTCGGCTCATCTATTTCAGCATAGTCCGTCCTTCGCTTGAGTCCGAAGTATGATTGCAGACATGGCTTTAAAGTTGCAGCCATCTTGCAGAAAGGTTGAAATTCCAAAAATGGCAGATTTGGATGTTGTTTCCTATGGTAATAGTTGTATAGCAACACTACTGCATGCACCTATGTCAGCATAAAAGATGAAAATTGTTTCAAACACATAAACCATTTAAGAATTTAGTAGTGAAAATAAGACGTAGGTCTACACATATACAAATATATAACTTACGAATACTAACCAAAATAAGTAGTGAAACAACGATCCATAAGAAAACCAATGATATAAGCTCCATTTGTAAGCTTTGTTATATTACAGCATAGAGGAGAACTTAAATGAGAATGTTAGGTTAAGAATTTTACGATTATTCTAGCAACAACATTAAGAATGTTAGGTTACAGAATCTTTTGCAGTTCAGATTAAACCAACTCAACATATTTGTTCCTTAAAAGTAAGACTATAATTTCAGTGACACTGTTCATATACTAAAGTCCTAAAGTGAAACTATCATAAATCAAGTTCATACTAGCACAATTATTACTTTATTACGCGTTTCGTGAGCTACACAGTTTACCGTTACTTCCTTTTTCCTTTTCCGGTAAAGCATTTAAGTTTAATAAACATTAGCAAATCGAATGCCCCGCAAAGATAATAAATGCTTTTACATAGATCCTTTATGGTTTATTCTTCGATTAGTATCAATATATAGTGTTTATCCTTGTAGAAGTTCTATACATAATTGACCAATCAACCAAGAAGATTGTGTGAAATCCCAACTTAGAAGCCAAAAATTATACTAAAATCTAGTGTTCAACCTTGCAAAATATATATACATAATTGATCAATCCATGAGGAAGACCCCATTAAACTCTTCACATACCAACTTCCAAAAAATAATCTTAACTCCTTAACAAGCTTAAAATGTCTCAAATTTATACTATATATATGATCCTTCATCCAAAGGCAATTGAGTACGCACTAGGTTAAAAATTGGAATCAATAGCAACCGTGAACACCGCCTTTATTAAGGAAGTACATAAAGGGGTGAATTTTGCAAAACTGGAGCCATTCTTGGCAATGTGCATTCATCAACAGACTCTTATATAACACATTATGACATAAAGAGAGAAAATTCTTTTCCTTAATCAAAATTTTTACTGCCCGTTTGGTTGTTGGTAATAAATTGTGGTAATGGTAATGAATTTATAGTGTAATTTTATTAAAGAGAAACCTTATAATCCCCATGGAAAACAAATTTTTATTCCCAGGCTTCAATTTTCTTCTCATTTTTTATTTCCATCCATTACCATTGGGGAGGGTACAGTGGTATTTGATGGGAATTAATATTTGTGAAGAAAATTAGATAAATTGGAGTTAAGCTAGCACCACCATGGGAATGGATTTTGATTTACCTTTCAAATTTAGTTATAAATTCATTCTCATTACCGTCATTTATGACCGGCTACCAAACGGGCCGTTTGTAGCATTCATTAACAGCAATAATATTCAAGAATTGCGAAATTATCAATCATGAAAAAACAACACCAAAAAAAAGGGCAAAAAAAAAAAAAAAACAAATGAAGAGGTCACTAAAAAAAGAATTATCAACCTGTTTAGCAACCAGCTCTTCTTGAGAGGGAGAAACAATCTGTTTTGTATATGATGAGCTGGAAGGAAGCAAAGGATCAACCAGAAAGTCCAGCAAAGCCAGAATAATGCCCTCAGTGTAACCCATTGATAAATCCATTCCAAACAGTCACAAACACAATCCACACTACAATAATCCACACAAACAACAATCATCAAAAATTCAAAACTTATAAGCGATTTTGGCGCTCCCAAATTCATTTCCGTACCCCACTCTTTTGGTTGATAACATGCTCATAAAGTGGGGTGCCGAAATGACTTTAGGAGTGCCAAAATCACTACCCGAAATAGGGTTTTTAACATGAAATCAGCCAATGTAACACATCAAAACAGCCACACACAAAAAAACAACCCAATTTCCCAAATCAAAATCTTGAACCCCCCCCCCCCCCAAACAAAATAAAAGCAAAAAAAAGAGTTGGATACCTTGAGAAAGTAAAACAATTATGGTTAAAGGAATGATCTTTGAGAGTTTCTCAAACCCAAAAGCACTGAATTTTGGCCTTCAAATCAAAGCACAAAGATGGGGGAGAAAAAGGAGAGAAAATGAAGAAGTGAGAGAGACAAATGAGAGGGAATTTTGGGACAAATGAATGTTGTAAGTTGAAACTTTAAGGCAGATTTTGACGTTTTTATGTGTGTAAAATAAGAGAAGAAAACAAGAAGAAGGAAGAGCGCCAAGACCTCTGTTGAAACATACAGAACATTACAACACTTGTCACTTTGTCAGTGACAGTTCCATAATGCTCTGTTTCACTGCGTTTTTATTTTTATTTTTATTTAATTTAATTAAATTAATTGATTAATGACATTACTTAATACAAATTGAGTAATTAACCATGCAATCATGCATTGCATGGCTGGGAAAGACAATAGTTTTACCTACCTAGCAAGTTTAATACTCCCTGCGTTCCAAAATACTCGTAGATCTTTTGTTTTCTTTTTTCGGTATGTTTTAAAATAGATGTTTTAATTCTACTATAAGTAATACTCTTTACATAATATAAAGAGACATTTATACCCTTAAAGTTATATTAATCATCAAAAAGCTAGCCCCACTACAATACAATAAAAAATAAAAAAAAATAGAGCATTTTTCACGGTACAAATCTGTTAGAATTTTATTTTTTTCATAGGAAGTTTAAATTCTCATGCTATTTTATGTTAACCAAATAAGCACTTATATAGGCTAATTGTTTAATTCTAATACGAAGTATAATAGTATTGTAAATTGATAATATGATAAGAACAACAAGATATTGGGTGTTTTCTTTTCGTCTTATTTTTTCTAATATGGTCTTATAAGATAAGAACTGAAAATGTGTGAGAAGTTGAACTTATATTATGAGATCTGATATGATATAAATTGAAGAGAACACACCCATTGGGCATTTATGTGTATGGATTTTTTTATGGAAAATGTTATATACAGCCCTAGTGCTACATATAAGATGCTTAAAATAGAAAGTTTAAGGGAAAACTAAACATTAATTATATTGATATATGTGTGATTTTGTCATAAATTTTCAGCTTTTTTTCCATTTTAGAAAATATATTTAATGCTTATATAGTTATATGCAACCCTTAGGACTGCATTTAGCATTACCTTTTTTTATTAAGATACTAGGTTAGCACCCGTGTGATACACGGTTTTAACAAACTAATAAGTAAAAAATTAATTTATTAAATATATCTGAATTTAATGATGTTAAATTCTCATTATTCTATTCTTTTATATAATGAACTTTTTTGTTAAAATAAAAAATTTGAAATCATAATTTCACATTTTTAAATTCTAACGAAAGATCATATGTCCCAAAAGGCCAAGAGTTTTTTGTTAGAATATTATTTTTAAAATTTTATTAATATTGAGACAATAATAACGACAAAATTGGAAAGCGCCTAATTATGTTTGTACTATATGAGTTGTATACCCTAAGAAGTCGAAATTTGGATTCTAATTTTTAATACTTTATTTTCAATTAATCCATAAAATAACAAATAGAATAAGCTTTGTGTGTTGCATGATTATTTATATAGTTTTTTTTTTTAATATATATAGTTATTAAAGAAACATTGCAATAACATCTATATATTCTCAATTTGATTAATGTAAAGTTTCAAATGATAGTAAATTGAAGAAAAAATATTTTTAATTTGACATTACTTATCTCTGTAATATCATTTTTTTTTAAAAAAAAATTAGAAAAAAAAAATGCAGTCATAATTCTAGAAAATATTTATTTATTTGATTTTAAAACTTGAGTGGAGTAATAATATAAAAGAAGATGACATAATCATTATTTCTTTTGGAAGGAAAATTTTTCATGAGAATATGACATTTGACATTAGGTGACGTTAGCATGTTCTGTTTTAGTTTAGTTTATAGATTGTTTATTAGCCAAGAAATTTCCTTTGTGGTGTTATTATGGTTTGAGAAATCAGTATCATATATGCTTTCCATATCATTTTTTTTATATTATCAATTATTTACTCACCAAAATCATGTATGAAAATAAATGTAAGCAAGACTTTTATTACTTACCATAATCATGTGTGAAAGAGAATATTAGGAAATAAAGTAAATCATCAATTTGGATTATTTTTTTGAAAAGGAAAGAAAACCAATTGAGACCTATTGAGGGGATAAACCAATGGCATCCTTGCAGATGATGAGAGAAAGAAAAAATCATATGGATGGAACCAATAAGTCATGGTACTAAAGTTGTGGCCTAAGTTCGCAAGACACACTGTTGTTTTATTTGTCTCCTAGCCTAAAGGAGCGATTATTTATACTAACGTACTCATCAAGAGTATCAAGAAACATTATTTTTGAATCCTTAATGATGAGGTTGTGAATTTTTCAAGGGACAAGCCAATTTTTTCTGATTGCATTAATGACTACTAAGTTATCTCCTTCTATGACTAGGCAAGAGATTCCAATAGAAATGACTTGTTTAATTCCTTATCTTAAGAGTCAAGGCCTCGGCAAAGAGAATACTCACATTGTAATGAATTTGCTTTGCCACCGACAAAATAAGTTCTCCTTTGTGATTTCTAATAATGAATCCTGTTGTTGTGCTGCTACAGCTGTATTTTGACTTATCAAAATTAAGTTTATATATAAGGTATTAATCGAAGGCGGGGTCCAAAAGATGTTATGTTTGTTGCTTTGAGTGGAAACTGAAGAGCTTTTTTTTCTTCTAAACTTTTGGTTTGGAGAAGAAAAATTATCATTAATTGGATTCTTCATTCAATTATTGGTGAAATTTAGGATTTAACTAGAGGCTTGGGTTATGGAAGTATGTTAATTTTTTAATACTAGAGTTTCTGTAGAACCAAATATGCCACCAAAAAATATTGATTTTGCTTAAATTAGTTACGCCTTTGCTATCTTTAATGGCTAAAAAAAATTCTATAATTGTTGAGTTTTGATTGAGGATGGGGCAAGGCCAATTAAATTGAATAAACTTTGAGAATAGATTTATGGAGAAGGACTAGTTAAAAAAGAGTTGACTAATGTCCTCTGTGTCATAGTTACAAAATTGGTAATATTGGGGAACTCCAACTTCACTTCTAGAGATACAGTCTTTTGTAGGCAAGGCATCCACACATATTTTGCATGCATAAGAAATTTATGAATTTGTTAGGAAGGCAAAGATTTCATATCCAGTAAAAAGGGATGGGATGTAGAGTATTATTAACATTAGCGATTAGATTAGCAGCTAATTTGATAGAAAATTGTCCATCCGGGAAAGGGCCTAAAAAAGAGTCTTTTAAATGCTGGTCAGGATATGAATGCATGATTAGAATAGAGGAAATCATCAAGTTAGCTAGGAGCTGGTGGAGTAAATTTGCGTTCCATTGTTTGTTTAGGGTAATGAATTCAACTAAATTTTGGTCGGACTGAAAGTTATAAATTTAGGCAAGTTGGACAATTGCATGAGGGAAAGCCCAATTGTCTTCCCAAAAAATGATATTAGTTAGTTCCATCACCTAGTTGTCATCTAAGGCCTTTCTTGAAAAGTGGCATAAGTTTCATTGGATTTTTCCATTGCCAAAAGGTTCAGGCTGAGATTGGGTGATTAAAAAGCGAATAGTTTTTTAAGCATTTTCTCTTCACTAGATTGATTGACACACTTGTTTTCTGCATTGTGGAGAATTTTCCATAAGAAATTAAGTTGAAGAGCTTTATTATTGATGCTAGCTCTTCTAATTCCAAGACCACCTATTTTTTTTCGGGCGACATATTTTATCACTACTAAAATGGGTTTTTTTTTTAGGGGGGGGGGTCGTTCCAAAAAAATTCTCTACATATTTTATCTACTCTAAAGGTGATTTTTTTTGGCAAGAGGAAGCTTTGCATTTGATAATTTGCTTTGATTGAAAAGGTGGGAATAATGAGAATGTGTCTCCCAACTTGACTACATTTTCAAAGGTTTGGGTAGTAATTTTTTTTTAAAATCAATTATCAGGCATCCTAAGTAAGAATGTAGAGAATTTGTGTTGCTCATATTTAAGAATTGGGCGAATTAGTCTAAATCAGATTGAATGACATTAGAAGTGCATTGGAAAGAGGATTTGTGGAAATTAAAAAGTTGACCTAAAATTATGCAAAAACAATCAAAAACTCATAAAATTTCAGAAATTTTGTAGGACTATATTTAGTTCCAAAAATGAACACCAAAACTAACATAAAAATGGGATATGAACTTGAAAATTAGCCCACTAAGTACTAATAATCAAGAGCTAAACATAATCTAATCAAAATCACAAAGGTAATGACTAGAAGATGACTTACCAATCACAAAGTTTAGCAAGATTTGCAACCACAAAGGAAGTTGAGTTCACAAAGAACTTTATAAGAGAGAAAATCTCAGATTTTAATTTCATCAAAAGTTTATTACAAATGGGGCAAAGCATGCTATTTAAAGGCTAAGCAACCCCTAATGAAGCTTCTAATCTAGACCATTAATCTCTAAGCAATTAAGGGCCAAGATTAGAAAGTCACTAAACAAAACAAGAGAAAAGAGCAAAAATATAAACACTACGTGCAGGGCCGTGCACGGTCGTGCAGTACAACCATGCACGGTCGTGCAGGCCAAAATTCCCCTTTCTGGAACGTGCACGGTCGTGCAGCCTAATATGCACGATCGTGTCGAAAACCTTCGTGCTTGCACGGTCGTGTAGCATTAGCATGCACGGTCATGCAAGCCTGAAACTGGCCTCTGACCTCGCACGATCGTGCAGTTGATCTGCACGGTCGTGCAATGCTTTGCACCTGCTACTGGATGCTGCACGACCATATGCACGGTCGTGCAAGGGTCGTGCATGGTCGTGCATGCTCCGTTTCGCTTCCTTTGCTCGTGTTTCTAGCTCCGTTACACATGCTAACTTAACTAAGGAAATAAAATGAGAGTTTAGGCTACTTATTACAAGCCGAAAAACACGAAAATAAGCTAAAAACAAGAGTTCAAAACCATCCAAGTAAAAGTGAACAAAATTGAAGTCGTTGACCGTTGAAGTCGCTCGTTGGACCACCCCGTTCTGTATCAAACTCCTCTTCTAAAAAAGGATTTGCCCTCAAATCCTCGCCTTCAACAGGAATGGAGAGAAGACAACCATCAACGAGCAAGACCCAATTCCACTAAACCCGGTAATTAGAGCTAGAGACGACCAAACCAAACTCCGATTACCCATCATAGGCCACCCGGATCATACACCATTAATTATTACCAAAACGAGTAACACTACCAATGCCAATCGAAAAACATCAAACAACAAAGCAATCAGAGCATGGGCGCACCTAACCCGCCACCTCAGAAATCCATACCTCAATGACATCGAAACCAATGGAGTTCTTCCAATGCAAGAATATCTCAAAGAAAGTGAGACATCATTATGAACAACCTTATCAATTTTTGACCCATCACAATTTCCATGAGCATAAGATAGACCAAACATAGCATCAAGGAGCAAGAAATTCCATTCAAACCTTAATCTCGATTCACTGTTGCCAAGTTCACAATATGCTAAGCTAGGTCTAGGTCCAAGAGAATCATCATGTACATTACTAGAGGTTATGAATTCATCATTAACCCAAGAAGTCTTATCACCATCACCATGATCATCAATAGGAAAATTACGATACACATCATCCATTTTCATATCTTCACTTAATTCATGCTTTTCAAAATGATCATCACAATTCTTTTCAACATGAATACTAAAAACCTCATCACATGGGAAGAAAGGAGAAGTGGATTCTTTTACCTCGTTTTGAAGATCACAATGAACCATAGGCAATGAACCCTCATCTTGTGCATTGGACACCGCTTCATTATAAATGGGAGTGACATGCTTGACCAAAACCTCTTGCACTTTTTTAGAAGGCAATGGATTTAGGACAATCTTCACTCGATTCCATTTGAAGGAATATGAGTTCTCACAAGAATCATGGATGACATTTCTTCTCATCAACCAAGGTTGTCCAAAAACAATATGACAATCATCCATTTGGCTCACCATACAAGTAAGCTCATCAAAATAAGACTTCCCAATAGAAAAAGGAAAGGTCACTTGTTTAGGAAAACCTAAGGCATGTAGTTCAAGTTTATCAACCATGTATTGGGATACCAAGTTCTCTCTAGCGTTTGGGTCAACCTTGAAATTACAAACCCTACCTAAAATCGTGCATCTAGATTGAAACTCTTGAGGCCTAAACTCCTTTGCCAATTTTTGCTTTGTCTCAACCATTTGGTCAATTGAGTTGATCATTTGTTTGCACACATCCTTCATATACTCAATCTCCCTCATTGAAAAATTGTTGCTAGACAAATCCATATTCAAAGATGAAAATAGGCTAGAAATTTGTGGTGCTAGGTAAAGAGGATACTACTTTTTGTGGAGTTAAGGCTTACTTCAATATCCCCTAAATATTGGACAAGGAAGTATGGGGTTTAAAGAAGAAAAAATCCACTCAAGCATTTAATCAAACATCTTCTATGCAATGTTCAATCAACAACAAAAATCTGAATTTTTTTGCAATAAATCACCAAGATCTTTGGAGGTATTGAAACCTAGGCTATTGATACCAATTGATGTAGGATGGGGTGTCAAAACAATCAAAAACTCATAAAATTTCAGAAATTTCGTAGGACTATATTTAGCTCCAAAAATGAACATCAAAACTAACATAAAAATGGGATATGAACTTGAAAATTAGCCCACTAAGTACTAATAATCAAGAGCTAAACATAATCTAATCAAAATCACAAAGGTAATGACTAGAAGATGACTTACCAATCACAAAGTTTAGCAAGATTTGCAACCACAAAGGAAGTTGAGCTCACAAAGAACTTTATAAGAGAGAAAATCTCAGATTTTAATTTCATCAAAAGTTTATTACAAATGGGGCAAAGCATGCTATTTAAAGGCTAAGCAACCCCTAATGAAGCTTCTAATCTAGACCATTAATCTCTAAACAATCAAGGGCCAAGATTAGAAAGTCACTAAACAAAACAAGAGAAAAGAGCAAAAATATAAACACTACGTGCAAGACCGTGCACGGTCGTGCAGTACAACCATGCACGGTCGTGCAGGCCAAAATTCTCTTTTCTGGAATGTGCACGGTCGTGCAGCCTAATATGCACGATCGTGTCGAAAACCTTCGTGCTTGCACGGTCGTGCAGCATTAGCATGCACGGTCGTGCAAGCCTGAAACTGGCCTCTGACCTCTGCACGATCGTGCAGTGCTTTGCACCTGCTACTGGATGCTGCACGACCATATGCACGGTCGTGCAAGGGTCATGCATGCTCCGTTTCGCTTCCTTTGCTCGTGTTTCTAGCTCCGTTACACATGCTAAATTAACTAAGGCAATAAAATGAGAGTTTAGGCTACTTATTACAACCCGAAAAACACGAAAATAAGCTAAAAACAAGAGTTCAAAACCATCCAAGTAAAAGTGAACAAAATTGAAGTCGTTGACCGTTGAAGTCGCTCGTTGGACCACCCCGTTCTGTATCATTATCTATAATAGATTTAATTTAATAGTTTGACAACTTTCTTCTGTTGCGTGTTGTAGCGAAAATCATAGTATCATCTGCAAATGTTAAGAAGGGGATTTTAAGCCCACTTTTATCGAGGCAAATTCCTATGTTATTTCTAGAGTTGGCACTGGAATATTGGAATTGTCTAGCTAAAAGTTCAACACATAAAATGAATAGGTAAAGAGAGAATGGATCACCCTATCTTATACCTCTAAAGTGGAAGAATTATTCTGAGGGGTGCCCATTAACAAATACTGAATTAGAGACTGTTGTGAGACATTCCCTAATCCACGATGAACTTCTTTTGTGGTGAAATCCTAATTTTTCTAATCCACAAAAAAAAAATCTGTGTTTTTTCCGATTGAATCCATCATTAATAAAAAGGAAAAATACAATTTTTTTCTAAAAACAGCAACAATCAATTACAAATTTTGTTTACTTTCTACATACAAAGCAACCAAAAAATTTTCTTTAAATGGTTTTTTTACTAGGTGATAGAGTTGAACTTCTTTCTGAAATGGGACACCCAAGTGGTTGTGATTTTTACAAAAAAATATATCAAATTTCCTTGGAATTGTAAGAAAACATTAGCCTACATTAGAGTTTACTAGTCTAGTTGACACAACCAAATACAGCAGTATATACTAGTAAACTCTTGTTCACTTAAGTACTTAAGGATGAGTCTGTAGGTCTGTTACAAATAGTATCAGAGGTCTCATTTAAGGGTAAAAAAATGCTAAAAAAAATTAGCAATGCCTTATCATAAACGAGGACGGCTTAATTCCTCATTAAACATCTAACAGTGGCATTTTGGTAAATAAGTGGAACTTTTAAATGACATTATCGTAAATATTGTTTGAGTTATTTACAGTAATGCAATTAAAAAGTTCACTTATTTACCAAAATACCACTATTAGATGTTTATAAACATCTAACAGTGAGGAATTACCGAGGCCTGAAACGAAAATAGAATAGAATAAAACCTGAGAAATGTTGGTTAATCTCCCAGTTGGGCAGTTAAATCATCTTCGTTGCGCAGGAATTGGCTTGAAAATGCCCATTACCAGATTTTCTTCCAACTCTCTTGTTATCAATTCTAACCTAGATCCTCAGATTTCAAAGTCAACTCCACTTCAAGGTCAAAAAAAAAAAAAAAATTCAAAACTTTACATCCCTTATATTTCATACAATTTTCAATTTTAAAGTTTCTAAATTTCATGAGTTGTTATTTGTGTGTAGGTTCCGAATCTAAAGTTGCAGTTTCAGCTCCAGAAATTCAAGTTTTTGTTAGGAAAAAGAAGGTGAAAAGAGCTAGAACTGAAGAGCAACTAACTGATACTCATGGTGCTAAGGTGAGTTCAAATACTCCTGAATTATTTATGTTTTTTTTTTTTTTTTTTAAATGTTTTTCTCTACTGATTTTGAATTGTGTAATCGAAACAATATTTGAGAGCATTTGTTGTCTTGGTTTTTTTTTGGGGTTGTTGGGGGGGGGGGGGGGGGAGGGGCGCTGAAACCCTATTTGTTTGTTCTGGTTATTGCGATAGTTAGGGTAAATTTAAGCTTGAATTTGTGTAGTGTTGTTTTATTCCATTTGAAATAAAGGGCGCATATGAAACTTGAATTGTAGGACTAAACATAACTTACTAAGATGAACAATGTAGGTCGAATTAAGAGATTTTTTATGGGATATTCAGGCTTGTCTGTCAATTTGGTTATTCTTGATTTTACTCCCTGTTTGAACATTGCTTAGCCGTGATATGTTTTTTTTACTAATATATGAAACGCTACAAGTGAATGCATGAGTAAGTGGAAAGATATTCTGCATGAATAAAAGGGCCCGTGCTACACTCGTTCAATGAGGAGAAAGAGTTTGATTCACTTACACACTTATCGGGTTCCATCCCAAAACCAATTTGTGATGGGAAGTGTGGTTTATATAAGCTTGTAAAATATTTTAAATATCTCTTCTTGTCCAATGTGGGTAGCTTGAATGTGGGCATTTCATGGTATCTTAATAGTTCATAAATTTATCAGTTGCAATCAATTGCTGATTGGTTAGGCTCCACATAGGGAGTCATATGAGTTGGTTTACTTTAGGATGGATATGTATTTGTGGTATTTTTAGGCAGTGGTGATATTGATGTTTGGATATGAATATAAAATGGTAGGTCGACGTGATCCTCCTAAGAAGATTAAAAGCATAAAGAATGACTCGAAGGCTCCAGATAGGGAGTTATATGAATTGGTTTACTTTAGGCAAAACCACATTTCTAGCCATCCGACTAGTGGCCAGGTTAGAAAATGGAGATTTGTTTGAGTTGCTACGCTCCCTATAATGACTGCATTGTAAAATTTCAAGCATGCATATAAGATAGCTAGATTAAGATGTAAAAATGACTGCAAAGTGTACTCGATCCTCAGCCCGGTATAAAGAATGTTTCTAGAATGCCAGCTGTGAAGTCTGGCTACAAAAAAGAAAAATGTATGTTAACTTGCAATCTAAAATAACTAAGCATAGACAATAGTATTGTTACTCGTCGGCGGCTCCATCACAACAGGAGATACATGGGACTTGGGAGTACCACCACGGAATAATCTCTCTCTAGGAATACTAGCTCCCTACAATCCCGCAATCCTCCAATTGTGGAACGCCCTTCAGTCTGAGCTGCCAATGCTTTTGGGTCCATCATGGTATCGGGGGATCCCAACAAGCGAAAAAGTGGTCCTCACTAAATTGGCGAACCACTCTCTCGGTCTCTCCGCCAGGTACCATGTTGGCCATGTGGCACCCCAAACGAAATGACGGAAACCTGTTAGCACGTGAGCCCGCTAAAAGACATCAGGTATCGGAAGATCCCTCCAGGGATGGAAATGAACCTGCACCACGAAAAGAAAATAGAATGCTCATGGTAAATTCTACTACTCCCTTCGTAACATAAAAATGTCAACAATTGTTTTTTCACGCGTTTTGAAGAAACGATTTAAGGGTGTAAACGAATGAATTAATCAAAATGGTTTTAACACAAGTAAGAATTTTAATATAAGTTACTGATATCGAAATTATTTTAATTAATTTAATTGTTTGCACCCTCAAATCGCTTCCTTAAAATGCGTGCAAAAACAATCGTTGCCATTTTTATGTTACGGAGGGAGTACAAAAACAAGGGGAAAAAAATGGGTTGTACCTCTGACCTCTCCCATTTAAAGGCCCTGGATGGCGACTCACAAAACTAGTCACTTGTAAAGTTGTAATGATAGCATGACACTTGTCACTGTTGTCAATCTTGTTATCAACATGTGGTTTGAGCTGATTATGTAATTATGTATTTTTGGTTTTTTATTTTTTTTGCAATTATGTAAAACTGTATAAGTGTATCTGCTATACTACTGTCATGCATCAGGTGATGACCTTTTCATCTTTATGCCACATATCACACAAGGCATAGGGAGAAAGTGTATTATGTCTAGTCCTTTCTCTAGGATGGAGTATAATTAGTTGGCTGCAAGACAGTTTTGTTCTATTTCAATTCATGTACTGTAAAATTTTCTTTTCCTAGTTCATGCTATGATGTATGTGTTTGTTGAATAAAGTAGTATAGCGAATTAGTGACTCATACTATAGAGCATTGGTGAATTTTCAATTGTAATAGTAGTGAATCCGGATTTTCTTCTTATATTCTCATTTAAATTTATCGTAATGGCATCAATTTTTAGTCATTGAGGTGAGGACTAGAGGCATTTGTTTTCAAAGCCCTTTGTTTTAAGTTTACTAGGCTGGCTTTGCTTTTGAATTTGTAATGTATATTATGTATTTGTGTTCAACGAATAGTTTGCAAATTCCTCAAGATAAACTATGCTCATAATTTTCTTTCTTGCATAATTGATGATTCAAATCTTAACTAAAACCTTGTGGTGCAGATTTCTGGTCTGCCTGATATTGAAGATTTCACTTTTAAAAAGCATCTTGCATCATCATCTACAGAAGGCAAGTGCTGAGTTCTGTATAAACGATCTCTTTTGTTAGTTGCGTCTCATATATGCTAAACCTTTCATTTCTGTTATTCCATATAGTGAATCCTTTCAAAATTTTAATGACAACACTCATATTGCAGGGAAGTCAAACCCTTCTTCTTCACATCTAACTGAAGTTGGTGTTGTTTCTACAACAAAACATGGTAGGTGTGTCATATTGGGTATTAAAGAAATTACTGTAGTGATAATTGATATGTTGTTGCCAGATTATAATTTCTATTTGATTTTTGCTGAATAGCCTGAATCCTGTCTTTGTATCTATGCATCTAAGTTTCTATGTCACCAGACCCTCCATAACACCAAGAAGAAAACCCCAGCTTTTTAATGAATTTTGGCCTTTGGGATTATTTGCTTCAGGTGAACCGCCTGAAAACTGGCAGAAGCTTCTTGAAGGAATCCGCAGTATGAGATCTGCTGAAGATGCACCGGTAGACTCTGTTGGATGCGAGAAAGCAGGAAGTTCTCTTCCCCCGAAGGTAATATTACTTCATCTTTGATTATGTACTTTAGGAAGCCTTTAATGATACAATTTTAACTGTCGCTTAGAATTTAGATTACTGACATATGGGTGAGGGCTTCCTTTTTCGCCGCTTGTATGATGTCATAATTTTTGCATGTTCTTTCCGTGAGTTTGGATGCAAAAGTGATGTTATCATTTGCTAGTTTGAAAGTTAAAATTTTCAGAAACTCTGAGTAGATAATATGTTATAGTGTCAAAATTTGTTTATTTGAAGTGCTTATTAATTTGTAGTCCTCTGTATCATGGATTTTTCACTCATATTAGGAAAGTTGAACAGGACTGCTAGGAGCCTAGGAATAAGTTTTAGTGTTTTGTGTTAAATGGATTGAGCGATATCGAGTGACCATGGTAATGACTTTGAAATGTAGCATAAAGCTAGATATGACACTTAGCAGTTAGCACATATATGAGTTGATGCTGATGAGCTTAAAAAAATAGGTGTCTAATTAGTTTCTTTTTTTTCCAGGAAAGAAGATTTGCCGTACTAATCTCAACACTTCTTTCAAGCCAAACCAAGGATCAGGTTACCCATGGAAAGTTCTTGATTTTATCCAAATGTTAATCTGTTTAGGTTGTAAGTAATCATTTTGTTTTGGTAACATATAGTATTTGTTCATCAGTTCATTTATGATGATGTAACACCCTTATCCTTGGGTTAACAGGAGCTTGCTAGTAGATATTGTCCTCTTTAGGCTCTAGCCGGCAAGGATTTGCTTTGAAGTGGGAACGACCCACCCAAAAGGCTTCTACTAGGTTGAGGTATCCATTTCAAAATAAAGAAGACTTTTTTTTCCTTAACTTTCGATGTGGGATGGCTTTTACTCCATTTTCCCACCCCTTAAAGAAAAGAGTTATCAAAGGGAGTAAAAGCTATCCCACGTCGAAAGTTGAGGAGAACGAAGTCTTCTTTATATAGAGATGAATACTTCAACCTAGTAGAGGCCTTTTGGGTGGGTCGTTCCCGCCTCAAAGCAAATCCTTGCGGGCTTAGGCCTAAAGAGTACACTATCTACTAGTGGGCTCCTGTTCACCTAAGAATAAGGGTGTTACAGATGAAAACATTATATGACTGATTAAAGGCGTCTATTGTTCTGATGCTAGTAGAGGATGTCTATATTTGTCTCAGAAGGCAAGTGAATAACTGAATATTAGAGTTTCTTCAATGAAATTATCTAATTTTGCTTGTTTTTTTTTCCTTCTAAAATGTCAAAATAGACTATTGGGTGTTGGTCTGTTTGAAGCATAGGTGCTAAATGGTATATTTTGTTGGACCTCTCTTTATGAGAAAGGTACAAAGTCTCTTTGATAGCATTGTAACGAAGTAGTTCTTCAATTGGAAATAACAATTGGGTGTAAAAAAACTTGAGTGGGGAGTTGGACTATTTAAATATGGAATTTGACTTGTTCAATTTAGACCCAAAAAAGGATTTATATGCAGACTTTAGTTTATTTTTAGTTGCTTTCCTTTTACTCTAATTATGACATGTCCTATTACAAAGTTTATCTTTTCTAAAGAAAAGGTGCAATTCCTATTTTTCTACTGAGAAACTTTGTCAAACATTTGATGTCACAGTTATTTACTAAAGTATTTGAAGGGGAGAGCCTGGCTTGCTCATCACTTGTTTTAGCACTAATCCACAAACTTTTCGGCAATTCTACTCGCAATTGTAGGGAGATACTGATTTACATTTATTTGCCAGATACGTCTTGAATTGCGGAATGTATGTGAAATTTATTTGGCTTCTGTGGCTCTCTTAGTGAGATATTTGTATAAGATATACTTTCTTTGGAGCTTTGTTGTTCTCATTAGTATACACCATTTAAAGTTTTTTAAAACTTCAACAATATTGATGGTTAATATCGACCCTAAATCCTTATAATAGTCCTTTACCATTGCAGGAGCAGTGCAGCGTCTCTTGAAAAATGGATTTAATGATCCCTATGCCATTGAGAAAGCCGACGAGGAGACAATCAAGAACTTGATCTACCCGGTGATTGCTCTGTGTTTTATGCTGAAATTAATACCCAAACATCTACTCCAAGTATTTAAAAGCAAAGAACACAAACAAAACTCTCACAAATAAAAAACCCTTACTCATTTCTGACTCTTGTTCTGCTTCTTAATTGGTTTTATAAAAGCCTTTCTTTCTTTCAAAAAAAAAAAAACCCCTTACATTCACTCATAAAAATAAACCCTTGTACATTCTATCTTACAATCACTCTCTTACACTTGACTATAATTAATTCACTATTTCCCACTTCACATGACCATTATTTTAACTTTTAATGTTTTATATTCCTTCAAATATTATTACTCATAATATATTGATAAATTAATATTCTTAAGCAAACTAATTTTCTTGTATTCATTATTTAACCGTGCAATTCCTATCTCATTCTCTATTCTTCATTTTCTCTTATTTTGATTGATAAATTTTTTTTTTTTTAATTTTCTTTTTTTGGTTTGGTGAATAATAGTTTTAAGCAAACTATTTTTCTTATATGTCCCTCAAATTTTTTTTTTTTTTTTCTTATATGCATTATTTAAACGTGTAATTCCTATCTAATTCTCTATTTTTCAATTCCATGTGTTTTGATTGATAGTGTTTATGTTAACTTCCTTCTTTGATTTGATGAATTTATATTTCATTATTTAACTGGGTAATTCCTATCTCATTCTCTATCTTTCAATTCAATGTTTTTTGATTGACCGTGTTTCTTTTAATTTTTTTTTTTTTTTTTATAAATATGAAAACATGCAAAATATACACACATACTATATTTAAAATAAGTCTTTTGTTGTCATGTGTGATCTTAAAAAATTATTATTGTCATTTTTTTGGCCTTAAAATATCTATATTATTTGCACCTTTTATTTTTTCTGCTTCTGTTATGATAATAACTTAATTCTTTTGGTATACCTTTTTCAATAACACTTCTAACAAATATTACAACGCAATCGATGAAGGAACTAATAACTTAATTCTATTTTGTTTTATGTTGAAATATTACAATATTATATAAAATCTCATTCTTTAAAGAATAAGACTACTTTCTACTTTTTATTATGTGACTTTTGCTAAATATTAGTTACAAAAAAAAAAAACTCTGCACACAGCCCGTGCAGTGAACTGAAGTCTTAAAAACTAGTTTATATTGATATAGAAGTTCAAATTTATGGAGTATTTGGTATTGTTACTTGAACAAATGGTTAAATAGTATCAGCTTAATTGTAGGTGGGATTCTACACGAGGAAGGCCAGTAACTTGAAGAAGGTCGCATCCATTTGTATTAAAAAGTATAATGGAGATATTCCTAGCTCACTGAAAGATTTACTTGAACTCCCTGGAATAGGCCCAAAAATTGCTCATCTGGTATGTCTTTAAAGTTTCAAGTCATATAACTGCAAAGGTTGCATCAATTGCTGAATCCATGCATGGTGTAGATTATGCATATTGCGTGGAACGATGTTCAAGGAATATGTGTTGACACTCATGTTCATCGCATTTGCAACAGACTAGGATGGGTGTCGCGAGCTGGCACTAATCAGGTGAACTCTATATATATGCTGCAATGTTGTCTTTTTTTGGCAAGGAAAATATTGCCTTTTTTCATCTTTTTTTTATTCATAATATTTCAAATTGGTGGACTGAACTTTTGTTTAGATTGGACAAATGGACAACCTAATGTTGATGCTCACTCACTTTGTTTACTAAAAAAATCACAAGGCTAAAAAAAGCCTTTTTGGGCTCTGAACTTCAAAAAATTGATACAAATGGATGGCTTGTTTATGCGGGATTCCTATGCTGATGATGCATTTGTGAAAATAGATAACGTGTGCTGTTAATGGGTTTTTTTTAGGGTTTTCGACTGATAACTTCTAAGGCTATGAAATATGGAATTATGGAGTATGGCAGTGAAGAATTTCGAGTATTTAATGTAATAGAAAATCTTTGGCAAATAGAAAATCCGACTTCATGTCGGAGTTGGATTTTTTTCCAACACCCGACTCCAACTTGGAGATGGATGCAGAATTTGTATATTTCAGATTCGAATCGGATTTTTTTCTTGGCAATGGGATTGGAGTAGGTTCGGCTTTAGTTAAATAGTCTCATATCATGATATTACATTATATAGCATTTAATTTTGACCTTGAAAAGAAGTGGATCTGTTAAAAAAAAAAAGAAGAAGAAAAGGAAGGAGTAACTTAAGACTAAGAGTGTATAATATAGTTACATTGCTTGCATAATCTGTTACATAACCTTTTTTAAAAAAAATTAACTGAACACAACAGAAGTTAGTACACTTTTCTTTGGATAAGTTTCCTTTGAATTATTCTTTTTATGCAAATAATATGTTATTTATCATTCTTATCTTAGAAAACTAGATCACCCGAGGAAACTAGACAGGCACTGGAGAAGTGGCTTCCCAAGGAAGAATGGGCTCCCATAAATCCACTCTTGGTATGCCTACTTAATCATATTTGCATTCTAAAAATTCATGATTTTTTTCTTTTGTCTATGACTCGTCTTGAAAACAATGATGTTTAGCTTCGATACCATTCACAGATTCACTTCCAACAAAATGGCATCTTTTTCATACCCGGTCTTGGACATCCACACATCATACTAATTCCGCGTCACATTAGCTGTTTAATATGCATATGAATAAAAAAAAAACATTTGATATAATTCTTATGTTCCTGTAGATATCTTATGTAAATAAGCAACTTGAAATGCAAATTAGATGTCAACCCTTTCACCAGACATTTTCATTAAAATGATGTGTGTTTAACAGGTAGGTTTTGGGCAGACCATATGCACACCATTGAGACCACAATGTGCTGTCTGCACAATAAATAACGTCTGTCCATCGGCTTTTAAGGAGGCTCCTAGTCCATCATCCAAATCGAAGAAATTAGCGCCTAGTCCCTCCATCAAATTGAAAAAGTTAGCTCATGAATAACAATAGTTACAGTAGATTTTTTAGCTACTAACTGCAGAGCATCATCAATGAAATTGTACTACTATTTTGCACGGTGGAAGCAGCAGTGTAAACACTTAGTCCGTATAATTTAATTGTCAAACGAAGAAACTCTGGGAGTATGGCATTGGTTACTTCAGCGCCATTTTTTATTTTTGGTTGTGGTGTAATATGCAATGCTGAAAGTTTTTGAATGTAATTTGCCATATCCAAGGGCGTAATTAGCTAGTCTGCAATTCTTGTATAAAGAATAGGGATATTGATTTATGAAAAAGATTACTCAATGTTGATATGAATTCTAGTGTTACATAGTTCCGTAAAATTCTTGCAAATTTCGTATTGAAATAAGTGAATTATGACCGTTTTGGACTATTTTTAGCCCTTTAAAATTCTTTTACTAGTTTATTGCATAACACCCACAAGAATCTGAACTTAAGATTCTTGTTAAGACTTGCAATAAACTGAAATAACCAATGGTGACAACGGTCAAATCCACAGTAGAGATTCCTGAACTTTTTTAATAAACTTAATATTTCTGGAGCACACTCGTGAAATGGTTCAACCCACAATTAATCAGTCAGGAAGTTAAAAAAAGAGTGAGTATGCCATAATAATGAGAAGCTATTCAGGGAGCTGTTTTCTGCGCCAGGACCAATAGTTTACTCTCATGGGATCCATGCTTTCAAGAACCAGGCAGACTGTTTCTCCAATGCTACAACTGCTTGGTCCTGCATCTGAACTCCGTAAAGCATCAACTGCTAATTTGAACTCATGGCTTGGTTCCAAACCATGGCAAATGAGCTCCAAAAGACAGCTTAAGGCAAATATGCATCTTTTTTCGGTGGTCAAAATCTTCAAGCATACAGACGAGACTCGAGGGTCGTTTACCCAAGCCTTAGGGTCGTTTTTGAAAAGCCCGCGAAGGTACCTCCATGGGCTTTCATTCTCAGGTTGGGCTATAATGGCTTTGATAGTGTAGTCCACTTCAGAGTCTCTCATGGTCTCCAGGCCTCCTAGCAGAGGAGATCTTGTGATCACAAAATGCCTCTGAAACAAAGGAGAACAAGTTAGGCAGGCAGGCTCGTAAAGCAGCAAAATCAAGAGCACATATATAGTCAGCAATGTGCTAAACACATTCATTAGCATCACAAGATATTAAAATAAAGTAACAAACTGTACAATTCAGGACTCCATAACCTTTCGGTAGAATGAACATCGAGAATGAAAGTTTTCCAAGGAAATTCAACAAAACTACAGCCTTTTGTTAGTAAAGTAGCCAACTATCTTTGTTGGCTGTAATATAATTGAGGGATATGTCATAAATTGGAGACAACCTAAACGAAAGAATGCACACAAGGGCCTTGCTCTATTGGACTTAATTCTAGACAAATTCAGTTCAGTACAGCTCACCATTCTCACCTCCTGCTGAGTACATGATCTAGTTTGATTCAGCTCCGTTAGATTCATCCCGCAAAAAAAAAACAAAAAAAAAAAAAGAACAGGGCCAAGGGCAAGAAATGAGAAGCAGAAAAAATGATAACATGATCTTAGCTTCCACTAGTTTTGAGTGGCAAGTGGTTCAGATGAGAAAGTAAATAACTGAGAGTGTAGCAAGTAGAATATGACATAAATTGACATTCTCTGTATAAGACAATAAAGATGAAAGCATGAATAGTCGAAGAATGGAACAGAAAGCAAGCAACAAATCTCATTGTGATTGCCTGCTTCCTTGTCCAGAACATCTGCCAGCACATAATACACAGGACAACAAAGTCACTTGGTATTTACGCGCGCCGGCGGGGAGCTTCAAATTAGTGATATACCTGATTCCAAGCAGAGTTGTTAAAGATGTCCTCCCCAAGAAGTTGATCACAATACTCAAGTTCTTCTTCCCACCCACCTAACGTTTTAAGGACCCACTGCATACGAACTATATAATGAATGTGCTTTTCTATACAAGAGCATCAAGAAATGAATAACATGGAATTACAAACCTATTGCTATAAACTTATAACAACAGAACAAACAATTATATGCTCACCTGCCTATGGGACCAGGCATGGTAATTTTTAGCATCAAGCGAAAGAATTTGCCTTGTAAATTCAAGTTCTCTAATAGCAGCATCTGGTCCCAGTTTCTCAGCAAGCCACCGCCTATGATGCCTACAGAAAACCTATAATAAGATGAAACAGCCAGCACAGAATATAGCGAGAACCAATTCAGCAAAGAACTATGCCTGTATTAGAAATTATAAACTCTCATCCTTGTCCCAACATATAAAAAGGTTTCAACAAAAAATACCCCAAATATTTCAATGACTTATTATTATTGGGTTTGTTCTATTCACCTAATTTTTGCTTAAAATAAGTCCAGATTAGTTCTAATAAATTCAAATAAGTAACAATAAGCAAGCAAAAATAAGTTGAAAAGAACAGACCAACTTTCTCACTTTATGAAAACTATCTAAAAATAACTTTTCCAATTTTAATACCAATAAACTATTCAAAAACCTAAAGAGCAATAGGGAACCAAAATTGGAAGGTTATAGACTTGTGTCAATGTCACCAAAATGAGCAATGGCAGATATGGATATTGTCAACACTAAAATAAATCACATGAAAGTATGAAACAAGGATTAATTCTTAATGAAGAGTTAAGAATAAAGGTGAAATGATTAATAAGAACAAAGTCAATGGTGATGATAGAAGGTGGCTTGCTAGCCTAGTTGCTTAATTCATGTTGTTTGCATCAGGTTAGTTTGTTTTGGCTCCATGAGGTTTGAGGAGTGAGGAGCCTACCTAGTAGGGTTGTCACTCCCCTTGGGTACCTAGGTTGTAAATTGCTTTGGGTGCAATAATATGATTAATATCTCTTTATTTACCAAAAAAAAAGAATAAAGGTTAATAAAATAAGATGTCACATACCATATCTGGTAATTCTTTGAATTCTTTTTTGCAATATTTTCAACAAAATCCAGTTCCTCGTGCAAATCAGCGTTCAGTGACTCAAGAATCAGCCGCCTGAAGTGCCAAACCTGTACAGAAGAACAAAGCATATCAGTTAAGCAACCCAATAGTTTAAAGCAGTACCAATATCCTACCAAAAAAACACCAGTAAACCTCTGATTTTTTTTTTACCCAATTGCTATAAACTTATAAAGAAATGGAATATGAAAGATGCAATGCAGAGGAATCATTCAGCAAGTACAACAAAATTGAATTCAAATATACAAACTCAAATTAGTCATTTTCGTCCACCCATGAAAAATTTCATCCAACTACTCCAACTGAACCATCAAAAAACTTGATTGAACTGAAGTAATGCTAGACAAATGGACAATCAGCAACAAAATACACTAAAATTGCTCATTCAATGAATAAGCAAAGAAATGCTGGATCACAATAGTCAATAGAGATCTATATTATGCAAAATCATAAAATTCAACCCAAAAAAAAAAAAAAAAGAAACATCCAAACTGAAGCCAAATTCAAAATTAGTGTTAGGGTATGAGATATCTATAAACAGGAAAATATATCACAATCAACAAATGCAACTAAACTACTATCAAAAACAAATTCAAGAAGCAAAACAACCCAGAAAAATTACAATAAACCTATGATTAAGCATAAGTAAAAAACAATCAGAAAATAAAACAAAAGAAACTAAAAGTGGGGTATTGAATGAATTACAGTGTAATTGCCGGCATTTAAGCGAATAGCTTCAGCGGTAAGTTGAAGGGATCTAGAAGAACGTTCATCAGAAATATAAACAGCTCGAAAATAGTTCATAGTTTCAGTGAACTCTTCAGTATATGCGATCGGAACAACCGGGTTCGGGCCATCGTTTTGGGGCACAGGAGATATGTCGGCCCATTCGGGTCTCTGGCTTAGTGGGATTCTTTCTTCATCATCAGAATCCATTTTCGATTGAAATATGAAAGAATTGAGTACGAATTTTGATGGACGAACAAAAGGTGAACAGCAAAGTTGGGGATTTGAGTTCTTTCAGGAGTTATTGCGCTCACATTTGATTTCACTCTCTTTTCAGTTGCCTCCTTCAACAAAGTCTTACCTTAGTTGCTAACATAAATTACAAAAATATAATCTTGTTTCAATTTAGTTACTACATTTTGACTTATAGCACGGTTTATATGTGTTCTTTGACTGCTTCTAGTAGTTTTATAATCGTACATAAAAATATAGTCATAATGATCTAGTTTAAGTCACCTCAACATGAACGGTTTATATTTTATAATTTTTTTATTATGTGTAGTTCAAGATATTTTTATCTTAAGTTGTGTCTTGAGAGATGCTAGCATTGCTAAAAAAGCAAGATTGGTCGGGGCCGTACGCCGAAGAACAATACCACCTTTGGCCTTTGGTTGGCATATTGAATTCCATGAAATTAGGGGAATGCCATTCTTATCTTTAGCTTGTTTCTAAAAAAATTGACGGTGTAATGTGTTAATTTTAGAACAAGTGGAAACTGTGAGATTAAAAGCAGTCATCTACAAGGAAGCCAGAGCTTCTAGATTGGACTGAAGAAGGACAACCCGACCAGCCTTAGAAAAAGAATTTATTTTCCCAAAGCTTAAGTCGAGTTGAGCTGGGAATTTGATCAAAATCAAGTATGATAAGGCGGTTCATTTTGAAGTATGCTCCAAGATAACGACCCAAAGTTGATTTAGGAAGTATATCAAACTCTGCTGCAACACTATAATGGTGAGCAGATGAAACATTTTTAGATATAAAAATTGCAAATTTGTGAAAATTAACTAATAGATCTGATAGTTGGCAAAAGTTAGTTAGAATGAAATGGATTTTACGAGTCGTGGTAAGGTTGACTTTGGCAAAAAGTAGACTATCATCGACAAAGTAAGCGAGGGGTTGAGAAACATCTTGTGGATAATTTTATGCCAATTCCCGACTTAGGTTCGTTGGAAGCAGCGGAGAAACCACGAATGAGGACCTCCATGCAAATAAGAAACAAATATGAAAAGAGGGACGTGGTTGTAACAAAAGTTTTTAACCAATTAATGAGGTTAAGAAATGAGGGAGAGGGACGTGGTTGTAACAAAAGTTTTTAACCAATTAATGAAAGATGGAGAGAAACCAAAGTCCTTGAGACAGGACAAAGGAAATCCCATTCAACACGGTCATACGTTTTTCCCATGTCAAATTTAAGAGCAAACCAACTAGTTTTAGTAGAGGATTTTTAAAAAAATGTTCTGAATTTCCTGAACTATCTTGAATAGATCAATTTGACACGGATGCTCCTTGAAAAGGACTTATGATTTGTTTTTATTGTTATTAACACCGAGTAACACTAAGTTCTAAACATGGGACAATACATATTATAAATCTAACTAGTTTATGCAAAATCAATTTGATCCATTTCAATTTAATTATTTCAATTTGGGTTAGATAAATTCATAATTTCATACAACAAAATTACATGAAAAACTAGTACTGAAAAATGGGTGCTATGAACCCCATTTAGATTGACTGAATCAACACAGCATTGAAGATTACTTGAAGTATTTATTACCTTGTTCCTCTGAGACAGAGAGAGCTAGGGAAGAAGGAGATGACGGTAGCAGCAGGGATTGGATACGCATTAATAGCATTAGGCCCTTCATTATCCCTCTTCATTTCTGTCATCGCCAAAAAACCCTTTTTGATCCTCACTGTTCTTTCCAGGTACTGTGATTTTTCGTCAATCTCCTCTTTTGAGCCTTTTTTTTTCAATCTTTTACACTTCATTTGATTATCAATTTTAACTAACCCAAATGTAGAACTTGCTACTCTTTTATTTTATTTCGATGTGTTCTTAATTCTTAAATACCCTTTAATTTTTGTTAGTGATTGTAATGCCAAATTTTAAGTTGTTAGATAGGAATTTTACACACACAGAAGATTCTCCTTTCTTCTGGGTTGTGATGTTTTTACAATTTAATTTGTTCAAATGTTCAATTTTTTCATGATTGAAATCTGTAGTTTGTTTGGCTGAGATTTTTCTATTTACTTTTGGTTATAGTGTTTTATTTGATCTATTTATCTAGGTATTAGGTTTCACCAGGTATTCTCTTGTTGTACCAAGAATCAATTATGGGAGAATTTGCTATAATTATGGGAAGCCTAATAAACAAAACCAGACAGCTCAATTGTTAGTTTGTTTGGTTGATGTTATAGGTGGTGAGAAAATAAGCTGAGAAATAGAGTTTTTCTGCATGTTTCATGGTGAAATCTATGGTTTAATACTTGGCTGTATTCGTGTGTACACAGAGGAAATGCAGTTTGTTTAGCAGCTGTCAATTTTGTTTGCTAAGATTAAGGGTTTCTTTTATTTTTCCCTTTGTTTAGAGTGAAAGTTAATTACTTGACTCTGAGCACATGTTTGTGATATGCTGCTTGCCTATTCAAAATGATGGTCTCGCCCTATTTCTGTTTAATTAAGATCAAAATGATTGATTTATCTGTATTGCAAAGTATAAAATTTAACTATCATTTTTGTTTTCTATTACTCCATTAAGGGACCTCAAATTTTGCTTCACACTTGCATTTGATTTGAATTGCAGTACACTACTATGGCTGGTGAGTTTGATTATTCTTTCAGGGGTTTGGAGGGGTTTTCTTCCATTCGAGACATCAGCATGGTGGCCATATGCAATTCTTGTCTTTACATCGGTTTGTTTTCAGGAAGGGCTTCGGATACTTCTATGGAAAGCTTACATGTATGCAACTGTGTTGCCTCTAGTTTTATATTCACCTGTTAATGGCTGCTTTGTTTTATATATAAAAATTATTCTTTTCCTTGTGTGCTACTGCACTTGGTTC
This sequence comes from Salicornia ramosissima, assembly GCA_951394345.1. Lineage (NCBI taxonomy): Eukaryota > Viridiplantae > Streptophyta > Magnoliopsida > Caryophyllales > Amaranthaceae > Salicornia > Salicornia ramosissima. Next base: position 49,573,871 of record OX596237.1, on the reverse strand, counting down.
CATTTTTACACCCTTAAGAATCAGTTTTTATTTTACAATGTTTTTGAAGACTGAAGTGATTCATCTGTTATGTAAGGGGGAAGTTTTGACAGTACATATGGTCTTTATGTGAAATTGTTTGTGGCAACTCTGCTGGATTAGCTATATCTTTTCTCAATCTTCCAAATTTTTAATCCACCACATTTAATTCCATTAGAAAAAGACAAATAATTGAAGAGTCCCTGCTTATAAAGAAGTGATGGGTGATATTGTACTTGAGAAACTGTTTTCCATCATGTGCTCGAAAAAACACGAGAAAATTAGAGTCAGACATTGAATTGTGTGCATGGGGCTTAGAGTTAATTGAAGGTTATGGTAGAGAAGAGTTTAAGGAATTGATGGTGATGATGAGAGAGAGAGAGGGTGGGTTAACAAGGAGGGAGGAGAGGAGGCTTTGCTAATGCTTGCCAAATGCTAAAAAAAGGTATTCATACTCCTTTTACTGGTTTATCCTCTTCAATGAAATGCATGGTGGTGGAATTGAGCGACAGGTAGTAAAACAGCCCTTGGTATATTATATTCCTTAGGAGGCAGTCACAAACATGCTGTGTAATTTTGAAGATATATTTTTGCTAGTTCTTTGAGTTGATAACTCCCAACTCCCAAGTGTCGTATGCAGTGCAGTAAATATGGTCTTGTTACATAAGATGATAAGAGCATGTTTTTATCACCATAGCTTATTTTAAATAAGAACCTGGGCATCCTTCAGTCCTTCCATGCTGCTTTAGGGCCTCTGTGGAAGATGATGAATATTTTAGGAAAACAGCTGAAATTTTAAACGCAGCAAAATTCCAAAATTTAACACGTGCTTAATGGTTCCATAAAAAAACGCGCCTTGGGCCCTCAGTCCTAGGCTCTGGGGGAATGGGCTTTAAACAGGCAAGGCTCATCCACCTACAAGAGGTGTGTGTCTCAAGCGCCTCTCACAGCCTAGGAGGTGGGGGTAGGGATAAAGATTAAAGAATCATTGCCTATTTGTTCTCATCCTGTAATATGATTTATTAGTGTGAAAGTTTAAAGAGAGTGTTTATTCATGCTGTGACTGATGTCCATCTTTTTTCATTTAGCACTTCATCTTTTTGAGAGTCAAGGCCTTCCCTTTCTTTCTCTCTTGCTGTGCGTCAATTATAGTATTGCTAAGATAATGCTAATGCAATGTAATTATAAAATTTACCATGAGGAGCTGAGGTTTAGTAATTTCAACGTCGATGAAAGTAGCTTGAGTAGGAATTGTCTTTGTCTAACTCCTAGTTTGCTTTTATGATGATATTGAATAACCTGTTATATTGCCATCAAGTTTATACATAATCTAAATGGTGCATTGTCGCAACTAGGACAAAAGTTACATTTTGTTGATGCTTTCTGTGCAACTTTTCCTATTGCTTCTTTTGTGTAAAGCGGATCATGAAGTATGTGAGAACTTCATGCCTGCCGGTCCAATGGGGAGTTTGATGAGAGCTAATGTCCTAGTGATGATAATTGATTTTTTGAGTGTCATTAGATTGAGCAACATTTCCTATATGATGTTAAAAACTGCAAATTAAGTTTTTAGTCTATACGATCTGGACCTAGTCAAAACTCTGGATGATTGAATAATGGTAGATTGGTAGTGAGAACTTCGAAGGGAAAAATCTGGAAAAATCGCAGACCAAGCACAAAGAGGGAAAACAGTAGCAGCAAATTTGGTGTGCTAGTGATAAAATAGAGAAAAATTGATTAATATATTTGATTAAATAACTCAGAAAGATTAACTACAAAAGATAATTAGCAACTTGGGATTGCAAATCTCCAAAATAGTGACTTCAGGTCACCACTCTCCAAAATGCCCAAGTCTGTACAAATTTCTGGTTAAATTCTTCTCTTTCCCACTACCTAATATATATACTAACACCCCCTTACTCTATTTTGTCTATATTCATGTACAAAAATCACCTAAAAACTAATAAGCCAAAATAGTAGTAATAAGGACAATATTAAAGTAAATAAAACCAAAATAAACATGATTAAATGCTGAAAATAATAAAATTCAGAAAACTATTTTTTTAATTAATTGTTAATTACTTGGTTCACTGCATGGTTATTTGTTTTGATATTTGCTTACCTGTGAATCTTGTTCAAGTTAAACAATTCATGATACTGCCTTGCTTTTGCATTTGTTTCTGTTAGTCACGAGCCTTTGAAAAATCTTTAATATTGCTAAATGTTTGATCTGCCTATGAGCTACATTGTTTGTCCATCTGCTTGTCTGTATGTTACAAGTATACTGTCGTGCTTTCTAAATTCGAATACACCCACTTATACTTTGGAAGTGTCTTTGTAGTGTAAATACTTCAACTCTTGCTGATTGTACTCAGACATGAATAACTTTCTGGAAAGCTCTAATATTTTTAGTTTTGTATTACGAACATCAAATCCTAATATAGATATAATTTTTCCTGTTGTCTCCATTTGAATCTTGATCAGGAGGTTGGAGGACATGTTGAATGCATTTGCTGATAGGCTTTCAAAACCTCGCTTGTTTCTCACGGACAAGATGCAAATTGCTCTAGGTAAGCAGGAAATTTCTGTTATATTTACAGAGGACTAACCTGACATGGCTGCTGAGTTTTTATCTCACAAAAATTTGTGATCATGGTATTAAATCAAGGCCGCATCACCACATCATGGCCGCCTTGTAAAGCTTTTCGAGCTTACTGCTACCGATATTTTAGGCCGCAACGACCGTGAACAATCCGCAATGCACGCGAATGTGATTCCGTGACCGTTACCGCGATCGCGACCAAAACCAATATTTAAAACCATGCTTGTGATATTGATTATTTGACATTGACATTGGTATTTATATGGGACATTGTTCATGGTTCTTCTGTAGATTTTATTTTTTTTTAATTTATTTTATGTTATGGCTATTTGACGCCGCTTCTCTGGTTCAATTTGAGTTGATGTACTCTTTTTTTTAATAATAAAATCACCTATGTATATGGTTGGGTACTTGTGTGGGGAGAAGGGGTTGGAGGTAGGCAGCAGCTGAAATCTTGAAATGAAAGTGTTTCTACCCCTATTACATACTAGTCAGCGAGGAGAATTATGCTCATTGGCCGCCAGAAGAAAGAGAGGATATTTTTTCAAGAGATGCTGAGCAACAAACCCTATATTCACTACCAAACTGAGTTTTGGACTTTTGAAGAAGCAACCATTGTATTTCTGATGATGCTCATTTGCATTACCTTAATAAGACTTAAAGTGCATGATCTATTATCCTAATAAATTACACTAGTAGTACTTGACTAGTGGTGGCAAATACGTAATCTGTAGTAGCCAGATAGATGTTTTGATTTTAGTTCATGGCCTTGATGACCTATGGCTCTATTTTTTCTAATTTTTTTCTTTAAATCTAAGATGATATGAATAAGTACATTATGGAAGAAATCATGCTGCTGTTTCTACGTGTATTAAAAAAATTTAGTGGTTGCTTTTCATGAAATAAATGTGATGCAGTATTTTCTGTGTTTCGGTGAACAGACTAGTCCTTTCTAATCCAGTTCATCTGCTTTTCTTCAAATCAATTGCAAGCAGCTGGTGGCTTAGGTCATGGTGTTGCTCATGCTGTTTTTTTCTGCCTTAGCCTATTGACGCCTTCATTTGGACCTGCAACTTATTATGCTGATAGGTGTACTTGGATGCCTTTCTTTCTTATTTCTGGTGAGTCAGAGGATTATAGATCTTTCTTATAATTTGTACATATTTATGAAAGGATGATTCTGCTAAACAGCTATTTTGTTTTTCTTGTTGGTAAAAAGCATCGAGGGGAGGGACTGAGGGAGGGTAGGGTACTCTTGGCTACTTGAAACTTGTCTACAATTTTTCCAAGTTTAAAGATTAATCTTATAAATGAAAAGGAAAAAGTAACTCTAATAATACAACCTCTTTGTGTTTTTCTCTTAATTAATAATACAACTTTTTGATAATTCTGTTATAAAACTATAATACAACCTTTATACCTCAATTTCTTTGAATAGAACAAGCTTATATATTCTAACATACAAAAATAAGGCAAAAGGGAATATTTTGTTGTTTTAGGGGAAAAAACATTGTGTTATGTGAAATAAGAATATCCTTGAGTAATTTTTTTTTGATAACTCCTTGAGTAAAATAAACCAAGGAAAAAATGAATTATTTTAGCTTACTCAAAGAAATTAGGATTCCATTATTTTAAAAAAAAAGAAAAAAAAAGAAATTAGGATACCAAGGGGTGTATAGTGTATTATTACAAAATAATACTACCTCCGTTTTTTTTTAGTTTACTCAGTTTGACTTTAACACTATTCACAAGTATACTTTGACTATCGTTTGTGATTTATACATAAGAGAAAACATAGTCATGTGGGGTCTCGTTGTATTCGTTTCAACATGTAGTTTTTTAATATCTACTCCCTCCGTAACGAATTAATTTCACCTTTTGTTTTTTCACGCATTTTGAGGAAGCGATTTAAGGGTGTAAACGACCAAATTAATCAAAATAATTTTGATATTAGTAACTTAGAATCACATTCTTGCTTGTACTAAAACCATTTTGATTAATTTCTTCATTAACACCCATAAATCGCTTCCTAAAAATGCGTGAAAAAACAAAGGGTGAAATTAATTCGTTACGGAGGGAGTAGTTTTTATAATTTTTACAAACACACAATTAAATATATTAATCTTCAAAGTTTTGCCTCGGAAAGTGTGAAAAGTGAAGTGAGTAAATTAAAAAAAACGGAGGGAGTAAAAGGTTGTATTAGCAAAATCATTTTTATTAAATTAAATCATGAAAACATTTTTTAGTTTTACACTTGCCCCTTTATGCATTGGCCAAGTTAGGCCTTTTGTGTTTGTTACTTTGTTGATATAAATTTTTTAATTTTCTCATGCAATTTTTTTGGGTAAATGGCAGCAATTATTGCTCTTGCATTTGTTACTATTCATACTTTCTCAATGGTTATTGCTTTCAACGGATATGCCGAATCAAAGAGAGTTGATCAGTATTTTGTTCCCATAGTTCATCTCATTGCTGGAATGCTGGTACGAAAGCAATCGCCCTTCTGAAATTTCAGTATTTTTTTTACACTATCATCATGGATATAAAATGAATGAAATGTGCTGCTGATTTATTACTCTGCATCAAATGGTACTTTCATCATTTCTCTGCTAATTAGTGTAGTTAAAAGTGTTAATCACAAGTGGTATCCAATCCTAAACTTACACTTGCAGTTTGTCTCTTACACTTCACATTTAAAACTAAATTTGCTTTTGCAGACTCTCGTTAATTTTGCTCCGGGTGGTTGCATCATTTCCATTCCTTTGCTGTATTTTATGGCTGCATTGACGCTCATTCATTGTGGGAAGATGGCATGGAGGAGATTAGTTGATGAACAGCGTAGGGGGATTACTTTGCAATAGCGCTATCTTTCATGCAGACTCATCAATCTAACTTTTGTCTACTCCCATGGTACTTAACTAACCCATAATGTCCTTTAGGGCTCCGTTTGTTTTGTAGGAAAAATTCATTTTTCAACATTTTCCTGTCAAATAATTTTCCGTCCTCTTTTCATTTTCCTTTCTTTTGTATTGCGGAGGAAGGGTGAAAATTTTCGCTTTTAAAAAGGAAAACCACTCCTTTTCCAATCAATATATGCTGCATTTGTCACCTTACACGTTACTTTTCCTTTGTTCTTTGCTCCCATCATTCAACTTGTTTTTACTTTCATCTCTTTTTCCCTATATTTTCCATGGTTAAACAAACAAAGGGAATATGTATTTGACAATCATGTTTTCCATTAAAAATTGCTTTCCTTAGAAAATTATTTTCCATGAAAACAAACGAAGCTCAAGTCTGCAACAGAACCTTCCTCCGAAGAATTTACCAATTTATATGACATGAAAATTTATTTCCCTCTTTCAATCTACTCAATCTCCAGTTACTGATGTGATACTGCTGTCAAGGTCCTTTCAAGGTTGAAGTTGAAGGCTGAAAAATGTGCAGTTTATTCGAAATATGGCCTCAACAGTATACATCAACATGTAAATTTGGCAATTTGACTCATTCAGCCATTCATATGTTTCATATTTCATGATGTAAAACTCAAATTATTTAGCTTGTTATGATCTTGAAATATGAATTTTCCTTGTGTTGGACTGTAAGTTTGTCTGTACTCTATTAGAAAACTCAGAATTCAGATATGAACACATGTGGAAAAGACAAGACATTCCAAGAAAAGAGGACCAAATTACCAGGTATAACAACAATAAAGATTCTTCACCCTTCCATCTTGGCCTGTTCAAAAGAATGTTGAAAACAGGCATTTTATTTTACAATGTTTATGCTGTGTAATCTGGCAAAAAACAAACAGTTTATGGTTGAAAATTCAAGCCTGTTCAAAAGAATGTTGAAAACAGGCATTTTATTTTACAATGTTTATGCTGTGTAATCTGGCAAAAAACAAACAGTTTATGGTTGAAAATTCAAGCCTGTTCAAAAGAATGTTGAAAACAGGCATTTTATTTTACAATGTTTATGTTGCGTAATCTGCCAAAAAACAAACAGTTTATGGTTGAAAATTCAAAAGAGGTTGTTTGGTACAAATTAGAATGTACACACGTGTACCAATAGAATCATACACATGCTACGTAAATTGGTTCAATTTGAATGCACATCTATCGTCAACAATGAATATTTATTTAAATTTCAAAATTATATCAAATGGACATCTATCGTCAACAATGAACATTAATTAATTATAAATTAAATTTTTATACGAAGTACCTTTAGGTACTCTCCATACAAATATAACTCATAATTAATTAATGTTCATTGTTGATGATAGATGTCCATTTGATATAATTTTGAAATTTATATATTCATGTGCATACCTTGTAGTCAGAACTCGGATTTGCAGTATGACAAGCAAAATTTATACTCATGTAGCAACAATAGGTTTTTTCTATTTATTTATTTTTTGCAACATTCAATGCTTTCAAGCCTTTTACTTTTTCCAAGATTTGTGATTTACCCATGACCATAAGGCAGGGGCGGTTCTAGGCCCATGTGGGGTGGCCGCACAGGCCCTCCGAACAATGGGCTCAAATTGTATATTATTCTATTTTTTTCAATTTAAACAAAAAAAAAACTTGAATAGACTTGTAGTAAAGGAAAGGGCCTCATATATTAGAAGTCACAGGTTCAATCTCACTACAATTTTTTTTTTTTAGAATTATTTTTGATGTATTTATTGAACATGTTAAGTGGAACAACATGCTTATTTCCTTCAATCTAGTTGATTCATTCCTTCTTTACAATTTTTGCATTAAAACCTTCCACAATTATTTTTTCAAAAACCCATGTTTACATCTATCCATATTCCAAAATCATTAACTCATACCTTAATTACTTTTTCTATTTTCCAAAATTAAATCTTGCAAGCTTGAACAATATTGTATTTATCTTATTGTTTATTTTTGTTTATTTGTGTTTATCTTGTAATTTTGAAAATTTAATGTATCAAAGTGAATTTTTCGGTTAATAAAGAATAAAATTTTCCTGTTGTCGATGGTATTAGTGTTGTGACTTGTGAGTAGTGCTTTTTTTTTTTTTACTCTCTCCGTAACATATTAACTGCAACGATTTGACATATAATCGTTGCAGTTAATATGTTATGAAGGAAGTACTTCGTATTTTTTAAGTTATTCTAAGGGCCCATTTTGAGTTCTTGCACGGGGCCTCTATAATCCTAGCTCCGTCCCTGCCATAAGGGAAAATATAGTTAAGAAAAATGTATTTAAGTAGGATCCCGTTAGATTCCCCTTGTTAAATACTTTTATAATAGAAAAAAAATTGATTCTAATAATACATCTATCTTTTGTGATTCACTTCCACTAATATATTCTTTATACTCAAAATTTTTAAGCACGCTAAAATGATTTGTTTGTTTGTTTGTTTTTCCTTGATTTAATTTACCCAATGACATTGTTATTTTTTATATCCCATTATTTTTTTTCCTTTATACAACAAAAAATTTCTTTCACCTTAGTTTTTTTTAAGTTAGAATAGATGTTGGTTTTACCTAAAGAAAGTGAGATATAAAGGTTTTATATTACAAATAATCAAATTGTTATATTATTAAAAGAAAAAGAAAAAAAAAAACAAGTTGCATTAGTAGAATAATTTTTTTCTTTATAATATCATTTTCTTAAAATATAATTTTTAATTCTATGAAATTATAAATATAAATCAAAGCAATACATCCACATGTGTAAAAAGAGCGATTGTGTAGCATATATTCTGTTACGAAATAATTTTTTTTTTATTGCCCTATTTCCAAAATCAGATGAGCATATAGTTAGTTATAGGAATTCAAAACAGAAAACAAGGACTGGCACTAATTATGTGGAAAATGTGCAGAAGTTTTTCTTGCACCACCAAAATCTATTTACACCTTAATATGGCATCTACATGGAATGAAATTACAATGTAAAATCAGCTTTGCTAACCTTGGAAGTTGAAACCAACAATTTCTTTATCACTAATCAAAAAATTTATCAATGAATAATATTTGTAGTGCATATTATATAGATAAAAAGGCCTAAAGGAAAGAGGGAAAATTTTGGTAACTCAAATCTATAGGTCATTCACTCATTCATGTTGGAATGAGAGAATTCATTTGTGGAAAAACTTCCAAATTTCTCTATCAGCTATCTCTTTGACTAAATGAACTCCAAAAATGTGCTCTTCTTCCACTACATTTCTCAAATTCCGAGTTCCACTGTTGAAGCCAACATAGTTCTTCTTTGTTGACAAGTATAGTACTCCATATGGAGGCCTAAGGCACTGGTAAACAAAAAACAGCAGAAATTATTTCAGGAAGCAGCAGCATATATATAAAAGGCTAAGCTGCAGAATAAAACTGGCAAACTGATAAGCAGAGTATTAAACCAGAACAGTGGCGAAACTTGGTCAAGAAAGATAAGTTGCTGAGTTTATACATTTGGGTGCATTAACTCCGGTTTTACATGACCTACAGACACTTCCTTTCCGACAAATGCAACATTTCACTTTTTATACTGGCCGAGATACTTTTTTTATCCATTTATAACTTTAGTTATGCATTTGTAAAAATTATAAGAATGAAATATTAAAAAATTACACATGAAGACGAATCAAATAAGAAATGTTATATGAAAAGAATGCTATACCTTCTTTATCAGTGCATAGAATTTCTTCAGGGAGGTGACTGAGCAAGGAATCTCAGTCATCAAAATAATATCATAACCTTCTTCCCCATGATCTGCTTCACTAGCCCTCTCCCAAGCTCGGCTTCCAGAAAGCTTTCGAGAACGCCTCGGTTTTGCTGAAGACTCTTGCCCAGTTATGCTACCATCTTGGCTACTGCATACATCGTTAAAATCTTCCTCTGAAAAGCACATACTCATTCCAGGTGTTGCTTCGAAAACCTCGCTTCTCACAACAGATAAAACTGTGGGCAGTTCTTCCCAGTCTCCGGCATAAAAATGCACAGATGGAGCCAAAGGTTGCCTAGATGGAGTCACAGGGCCCTCAGGTTGACGGCTTTGCCTGTCTCGAGCATGCTCCAGATTAGCCAGGACATTGGGAATGGTAGCACATCTTATTGTTTCAGCATTTATGTCTTGAAAATGAACAGTACAGGCACCCTGCAATTCGTGGAAAAACCATTACTGAGTAAATACTTTCACATCTTAAATGTCCATATTTTTATAGTACCTTTCTGTCCCCAGATAATTGTTACTATTAAAAGGGGGAAAAATAATGGAAATAAACACTAACCTTCTTTTTCAACAATTGATTTTTTTCATCGATCATATTTACATTCACACAACACTATTATTGAAATTTGACAGTATTTTAGGAATCAAAGAAAAAAAGAAAAACTAAAAATTGACAAGTCGGAAATGATTGATAAATTGAATCCATGGTTCCACTCAGTTCCGTGTTATCCCTTGCTCTCCTAAATATGCAAACAAGAGGGTTAATGACTTAATGGTATACAGATATTTGCAAGATCACAAAATTCAAGTGTCAAGACAATGGTGACCACAGAACTACGGTTAGGACAGAAGATCCATATCTTTCCTGAGTTTGCTCCTAGGAATCCTCAACCCGAAAAATGCCTCCAATAAATAGAAATGCACAGATATTTGGCAACATACAAACATTATAGAGGCAATTGTCTATGATAGGATGGCAAAAAAGAAAGCAATTGCAATCCTCTGTAGGGTGCAACTAGTCCAAGTGACACAGCGGACAATAGGAAAGTGATCAAATTTTGTCAAATACTGACAAGCGAATAAATCAACTATTATGGTTAAGGTAAAGTACGCGGAACTTCCATATTGAAAAACATTGCAAATACGGATAAGAAATCAAAGCCTTAATCAGGATTGCTAGGTAAAAATAATTAGTTGTGTAATTGTAGAGTAATAGTATGATTGTACAGACAGGAACCATGGTAATTACAGGAACCATGCAATTTAGTGCAATAAAAAGTAATTAAGCCTTATCAAATAGTATGTATGTATACCTTCAAACACGCAAAAATACCAGGAAGCCCATAGCTGCAGGAAAGCTGCACAACAAAACAATATAATGATAAAATTTTAAAGCTGAAATTCTATTGTCCAAGACAAGCAAGAAAACTTCAAGAGAGAAGTCAAAAAATACCAAAGAATGATATTTTCCTCTAACTATATAACAGCATATGCGCCGGTTAAACAAACATCAAATGGAAAAATAGCACTAAAGAATTCAGCTTGGTAGTTATAATCTATAATGCTCAATGATTCAAAATGTTTGGCAGATTCTAGTTTTTATAAATGAAAAATCTCCTAAATCTCAAACGGCAAAAAATTACACCAGTTATAGTTTACTACCAAGTACCAATAAATGTTCAATCAAACATTTCTGCAACTAATAAACATACCTCAAGTACCCTTTTGCCCCTGAAGCTTAATTGTCCATCACGGATTTCATGTTTTAAGACATTGACAAGATCAATAGAACTATCCCAGCATTTGAGTGATGCTGCACAAGAAATAATAAACATATACATTACATATTATTAAATGTTTATAACCTTTTTTACCTTTATTTTGGCAAACGATTGTTTATAACATTGACCCTTTCCAAAAAGATCAAATATGATCGAAATGTACAGAAGAATAAATAAAAACTACATAGTACATAAGAATTTATGAAAAGCATCTATTCACCTACCATCCGTTTTTGAGCATATTGTTTCAAGCCCACTGAAGCCAACTATATCTGCAACATTAATCTTTCCCTGTGAAAAAACATAAAACCAAAACTACAGTCAGCCTTTGTGGTCCAAACTAGGTTTCCCAGCTTCAAGTATTGACAAGGAGAGATAGTAATTCACATGTGGATGGACATATTAACATAGTGGATGCAAAATCATTTCTATTGTAGCAGACAACAGAACTGGAAACTATACACTCCTCCAGAAGCTTGGTTTTAAAAGGGGCAAGGGCCAAGGGGCACCAAGGCGCAAATGGTCACTAGAGCCTAGGCGCATGGTGCAAAGTGAAGGCGAAGTTTTTTGCGCATTTATTTATTTCAAACTATTTTTTCTGATTTTATTTAATAATAATGAAAAAGATAAGTTAGTCTAAAATTGAAAAATTCAATGATTCTTCAATTTATAACTTAATCTAAGCTATTTTCCTTAAAGCGCAAAAGCGCACCTTAACAAAGACACTTTGAGGCACACGAGGTGCGACCTTTAGGAGGTGGTTGAGCCTCGCCTAGCTAAAGGCCATTTACCAAGCTTGGGAGTGAGGGGTGAGCTTTTCAAGACTAAGTCCGGAAGTAATGAAGAGAGATAATTAGGATCAAAAATTCATAATGGCTGCTAAAAACAAGCCTGCTAAACAGGAGAAAGTAAAGCCCTATATGGTGCAATGAACTTTCACTACTGAAAAGAAGTGCCATACTATATTCGAGTATCCAACAATTATCTGTAATAGCTATGTGGTCTTGTAAGTCTTATGAGCACTATGCTGTAAGCATTTGACCAATCAGACCATCATTAATTCAGCACTACAAAATGTGTCTCATGCAGCTTTCTTGTTAGCAAGTTCAACCAAAACATTTACCTATGGCCCCCTTTTCCCACAAAACACATTTATAGTAGCCATATATGTCAAATAAAGTTGATCAAACAGGCACTTGAGGACAGATGCATGAAAGCCATGGCAGTGTGTTCATTTTTAAATTAATGAATTAGTTGAAGCATTATAGGACTATAATGACATGAAGTCATGAACAATTATCATATTAAATAAAAAAGGGAGGAGTGGTTAGAAGTTGCAAAAAAAGAAGTTTAGTTTCACCAAGTGTGCTTATTGCTGACATAAATAAGATATAGGTCCTGCTGAGCAAGGAAAGAGAAAGAGATAATAAAGATTAGAAACGGTGTACTGTCCTAGAAATGCTGGTAGCTGCAAATCTTGAAATGCATTGATTTTATTATTACTACTTGCAAGGTTTTTTTTTTTTAAATAATAATTTTAAAAGATAAAGTTCATAAACTCAAGTATTCAACGCTTAACTTCCCATTCCAAGGTGGGCACCTCATTATATGCATTGGGTCAATAGTATGTTGTGAACTTGTGGTAACCTCATAATTATAATCAATACAATGGAATGATTCAAAAATGTTGTATTCATACATTTCCAACAATCAAATTCTATGTTTACCAACAATCAATTCCTATGTTTTTGAGGGAAACAAGCAGCCAAAATTGAACAAAAAATAAATTTCAAAGACAGAGTCCCAAGGAAAAACCTTAAATACATGGAGTCCTTCTCCATCAGTACTGTCTCCTTCACACTTGGAAGTTTGTACCCCCTGGAAAATGATAAAAAGCGGGTCATGAATCATGATGCCTCAGTTCAAATGAGATATATCCTAATCACTATACACATTTCCATCATCAATTAAAACATGCTATGAATTTTTTTCAAAAAAGGGAGCTTGTTTTATTAAGAAAATGCACACCTTTGATGGAAGGATTTCAACAGCGGGCGGAGTAAAATGTGCATCTCTATCCGAAACAGAAGAGATGCAAGGAGTTCCTCGATCACGAGGTAAGAATCCAGGTAAGCATTTCGCCAACAATGATGGAGCACGCATTATGCTTGATTTCTCAAACTCGATAGTATTCTGTAAATACAAGAAACAGTCAACCAAAATGTTTTTTCATCCTTGATTGAATTAATAAGAAGAAATGTCTTAATCACCAGTACAATGAAAAGACTCATTCCAAAGCTAAAATAATAACAACAAAGACAGACAATTTAAGCGCTAAAAATACATTTACAAATGACATGAAATTGAGCAAGTCACCATACAAACAAATCTTACCCACAAAACACCCAGATTGATTTAAAATTGTGTCAAAACAGCAAACTAATAACAAACAGGAGATTAGAGAAGAACTATCACAAATTAACAAACCCTTAAATTGGAATCTTAATGTGGAAAAAAAAAAAATCGAACCGCAAAAATCCCCATCAAAATCAGTTTCCTATCATTTTCTTGAGATCATAATAAACAAATTTAGGGCAATGAAGAAACCCCATAAGAATTCCATGAATAAAAATGTCAAAATTAACTGATTTAGAAAACCCAGTTTACGAATCGAATTTAGGAACGAAACCCATCAAAAAAAGCATAGGGATTGAAACAAAAATGAAGCTAAAACAGCAGAATTAAGCGGTGAGAAATGGAAATTACCAGTAAGCAAAAGTTGATGAACAATAAGTGAGAATTGCAATCTGGAAATCCTACTCTTAAGAATCAAATGTGAAGATGGGTGAGTTCAGGGAAATAAAATCGCGTGTATGACCAGCAAAAGAGAAGGAAGTAATGCAAAGTCAAAAAGGTTGGAGGAAAAAAAAAGGGCAAAAGTGAAGGTAAGCTTACAGAGTGGAGAAAGAGAAAAGAAAGGAGAAAGAAGCTTCGATTAAGAGTTGCTAGATACTTTGGGAATTGCCCCTCAATTTTCGTATTAATAATAATATCATCGTTAAATTACCCGTGAATTCATGATTTGGTAATGTAAGATTAGAGGTTTGTCACACGACATGATAACACGATACGAACTCGACTCGAATTTAAATTATTTAATGAGAGAAACTCGAAATCGACACAAAATGATATGAAAATGACCGGTTTTGACACGATTGTCTTAAAAAGCTACGTAGTATTATTTTACATCTATGTAACTTTTTACATATAATTGACGATCCGAAACTAACGTAAAAAATAGACACGAATACGACCTATTAACCCATTTTACCAGCTCTATGTAAGATGAAGTTTAATTCAGCCTTTTACTTCCTTTTACTCCTTATGATCTTTCTTTTGGCATGTTTTGGGTAATTCCCAATTGTATTCTACTCATGTGTATTTCCTTTGGGTACTCTTTCCTTTTAATTAATCCATTATGAAAATACTTTCATGGAATATTCAAAGTGCCAAACGTCAACCGACACTCAGTGAACTTTTATATCTAATTAGACGATTCTCTTAAGACATTCTAGTAATTACTGAAACGATGTTTTCACATCGAAACAACATTCGTCTTTTCAAATTTTGAAAAAAAAATATGCATTATTGACCCCAAAGACATTGTGGTGGTATGCGGGTTTGTTGGAATACCACCCAAATTTTTGTTGACTGGCTTATCCTTCAACATCGACTGGCTTATCCAAAAGGATTTTCATTTTGACCTATTCGCAATATATGCACCAGCACAATTTCAAGATAAACTTCCTTTTTAGACCATATTAGAAAACATTATAAGCCCCCTCCTAACTCCTTGGTGTATTATTGGCGACTTTAATGAAATGCTCAATCTTCAAGATAAATTGGGTAGATTCCCCTAACTCAAAGTTCCACTTTCTGGTTAAATTCTTTCATGATTAGTACGAATGCAATGGATGTTCCTTCTACCTCGACTTTGTTTTCTTGGAAGAAGAAACTACCTACATATATTGTCTACGGATGTCTAGATCAAGCCTTATCTAGTGTGGATTGAGCTTCAATTTTTCCCAATAGACCTCTTACCTATGAACATTTTTCAGTTTCTGATCATGCCCCCATGCATTATATTGGATACTGACCGTACAATCCACCACCGGATTCATCAATTTCGATTCAAAAATCACTAGACTACCTATCTCGAAGCTGGGAATATTGTTTCCAAAGGATAGAAACAATGTTTCTCAGGTTCTCATTTCTATTGTATCTCTCAAAAGTTTCGGACCATCAATTTGCCTTACGACGTTGGGACCTCAAAATATTTTTCAATTCTCAGCGCCAGCTTCAAGCAAATCAAGAAAAGTTACAGAATGTTGAATCTCAACTCCAGATTCAACTTGAATAAACATATTAAACAACATTTATATACTTGTCGTTTGCTTAAACAACGTGAGCGTTTGCTCCAATTTGGACAAAAGTATTGGGGACATTTTACCCGTAAATGATGGCGCACCCAAGGTGATCGGAACTCCCTTTTTTCCATGAAAGTATCAACCACCATCACCGGAAATCCGCTATTCTCTGCATCCAAAATGATGACAACGAATGGTTAGACAACACATCTAAAATTGCTGCCCTTTTCCTAAAGGACTTTCAAGTAGATTTACTTCTAATAATCCTTCTTTGCGTCTCATGTCTCTTCCTTGGGCCCCCTTCCTTATCTATCACTATACACGGTCAAAGTTTAATCAAATCAAACAATAATTTCAGTTCAGTATCATGATTATATCAAATGAAACCTAATTGATACAAATCCGACAACTTGGAGTAATGGGAAAGATAAGGAGAAGTTTAGTTTCCCAAATACTAATGATTGCGTACGTGTAATATACTGTAGTGTAGTTGGAGGAGATTAGATAAGGAGTATTAACAATAAACAATTGGTTAGTTGCATATTATATTAATATTATATTATTAGCCCATGAATCATATTTTAAGTTTCATTGTTTTCTGGAGTTTATATAAAAGAAAAACTTTTTTTGTACTTATTGACATAAAATACATGTAAAGCAATTGAAAAGAAAATTTGTTTTAAGTACTTAATTATTGATTATTATGTTATTATTATGGAGGAAAAAAGTGGGGAGTAAAACCAGGAAGAGTACACAGGAGTAGCCGCATGATTGATGTGGATGAGGATGTTGCTTGCCTGCCAAGTTGGACTCTACTTTATTGAAGCCGTTTTTTTTTTTTTTTACAGTAAGAACAAACATAAGAAAATCGAAACAAAAGACCCGGTCCACTAATTATGGTCAAAGGTCATTTTGTGAGTCAAAGAGTCAATATTCATATTACACATACTAAATCATGCTTCTCTAGAAAAGTTAAAAGAAACCAAATCATTACTACTATTCTTTACACGATTAAAAGAACATTGGCATGAATCACTAATAGGAATAAAACTGTTAAAGCTGAAATTCTCCGCTGAGGGTTCGTCTCTCTTCTTCAATCTGGGCCTGCAAAAACAAGGGTAAATAGGAAACTGCAACAGGCAAAAGGGCGTGGTGATCTTGCCTCGTCCTCGACATAATTTACGCCTCGAAAGTAGTCTTTTTGTAGCTTGATAAGGTTGCTTGAAAAGTGATGATTGTTGGATCAAATATTTCTTTGTTGTGTCTTGAATTTGTCCTTGTTGGTGGAAGTTTTCTGCCCATACCTTTTCTTCACTTACCGCTTTCTACTTCTTACTAAATGTTTGTTCAGTGTCCATAACTAAGTTAGCTTTCTTACCTTGAGGATCCACTTTGTTGGATGCGGTTTTTGTTGATCTACTTTGTTTTTTTATTACACAATAATGCCCTAATCTTAGGGGAATTTATTTATAATTTTAAAAGCTAAGAACGAAAGTGCATTATTTGTCTACTTTTCATTTAATTTTATTTACATGGCTGGATAAAATATAAAGTTGACTATGCTATGATCGGGTCAGCATTTTATGGTTTCTTTACATACTTTTCTGTGGCCTAAGCTAATCTTTACGCCAATCATTTTTCTTTTAGGGTTGTGCTAAATTTTTTGCTCCATTTTTCTTTTGACTATTGCATGGAGACACTGTAATTAATATAAAGTAATTAATTCATCTTTACTTTTTTTGACTTTTTAAATTACTTTATTAATTAAAGTAGCCTGCTTAACACACACAACCCCCCCCCCCCCCCAATGATTTAAAGAATTGGAATTTTAGAGAGTAGAGTTTGTTGGTTAGCCATTTAAAAAGAGGAGTGAGGGGAGCACAATCAATCCCTAAGCTAAGGGCACCATTGCATTAACAACAAATCTTGTAAAACTACACTATATTATAGGCCTGGGTATGGGTAAATTCAGATGCCCCTGGAAGATCCAAATTTTAATGTCTGATATTCGGTGCATCCTTCAAAATTTCTCCTATACGGCATCTTCTCATATTTATCGTGAAGCTAATAAATCCGCCGACTACATCGCGTCTCTCGGGCACTGGACCCCTACACACATTGATATTGATCCGTTTATGGATACCAAGTTTTCTTTTTTCTTAATTGCTGATAAGTCAGGTTGTTTCTTCGAGAGGAAGACAACCTAACTTTCCCTATCTACTTTTCCTTTTCAAAAAAATAAAAAAATTATAGGCCTGGTACAAATGCAAAAGATTATGTTTTATTTTCCAATGACTAATTTATGTGTTGTTGCTTGTTAAGAAATAAATTGCATAGTGATTTGTTTGGATGATATCAAGGAGATCGAGTAGGGATGTAAGTGGGGTGGACCGGATAATGTAATACCTATCCCTATTCTCACCTACTTAAAGAATTTCCATCCCCATTCCCATAACGGGTATAATTTCTATCCCCATCCCCGCCTCGATGAGGATGTATAGGGAACCATCCCACCCCATCACCCAGGTGGCTATCCATACCCGCCTAATACCCATGCTCCCCCCACCACCCGTCAAATACCCGTCCTTAACCGTTTGATATTCACTACATGCTTGCTTAATGCCCACAAAACATCTAATTTACAAGTATAAAAACTGGTCCATAAGCGGATATATATAACATATAAGTCCATAATATTAGAAAGGCCACTAATCCATTAGTTTTTTTAATGAGTTTAAGTAGTCCATTAAATTAAAAACATTAAAAAAGTAAAATAAATTTATGCAGGCGGGGTGGGACGGGTATACATGGGCGCGAGGCGGAAGTAACCTAAAAACCATCCCCACGATAGATACAATTTTCATCCCCATCCCCAACAAACTTAGACCCGCTCCACTTGCAATCCTAAGATCCATACAAATATAAAGAGAAATAAATTGCATAGTGCATGTGCAAGGTTGTTGAAAATTGGCTTGTCTTTGATAGTGTTAAATAAAAAGTTTTCACATCATGAGTACATGCATGCATGTGTATGGTTTGTGTAAGGTTATTATGAGTGAGACACCTATAACAAACTTTTCAGATTTGAACTCGACTAAGGCCCGGCCCATTTATTTTTATTTCTTTTAATGATTGAACCTATCTATCTTGCCCAACTTCGAGTGTATATAACACATCTGGATGTACGTAGAGCTATTGCTCATTTTAAATAATTTAATTTGAAAAATTATAAAATGAATAAAATTACCCTTAAATGTAGGATGTATATAAGAATTTATAAAAAATTGTGGTTTGGGTCCTAATAAACCTGACTTGGATGCGGCAATTGTTGTGGCCTTGGAAGCAACCACGATTCTCGTTTTCAGCAGGTTAGAGTTGTAAATGGGTTGACCTGGATTGGATTCGGATTGACCCGTTAATATAAACAGGTTGAAATCCCCAACCCATACCCAGTTAAATGGGTTAAGATTCTCAACCTAACTCGACTCAACCCATTAAATTAAACGGGTTGTGTTAGGTCAACCCATTTAGCTAAATGGGTTAAAAAGTTATCTCGTCAGATTGTGAGACCGCATAGAGGTTTTGCAAATATATATATTCTGCCAAAAAAACAATTACTCAATATACACCAAGCTTCATTTCGCAAACATTTTTTTCCCTTTTTTCTTTCATTTCATTTGTTTCAAAGTTTTATTAATACCCATTTCAAAGCAACATCAGAATAAATAGTACATCAGTATATCCATAATGTCACTCTTTTTTTTTTTCCTTTTCCTATTATATAGTGTTATGCTCATGGCACCATATGCTAAAGTAACAAACAATTCTGAGCTCTCTTTACTAGAGCGAATAATGTTTTCCTTGAAAATCATTTCCCCATTTTACATCGTTTACTTTGAGAGAAAAAATACAATGTAAAACTTAGGGTGAAAACTCATTTTACACCCTATTGGAAACATTTTCTCCCAAAATTGGGAGTAAAACTATTTTCCGTGCAAGTAAACATTGAAAAATTCATATCAAAGCGAGTTTTCCATGGTAAAATGTTTTTCATGGAACATCTTACATCGAAAACGTTTTACATCCAAGTAAATGGACCCTGAATACAAAAAAATAAAACAACAAATAATTAACCATGATTCAAAGTTTCATGATGCAATAACAGAGAATTCAGGATCATCAAACTCCATAGCAAAGCCCTCATGCCCAGCAAATGCATCAAGGCCTACAAGAGTCTCAATAGGAAGCTCTTGTGAATAATAATTAACTTCATTCCCAGGAAACATTTTGTTCATACCAACAAATGACACTAATCTTACCAACTCATGTACTGATTTATTATTCCCAATTTTCAGAAACTTTTTCTTGCTCTTTTTCCCATGATTTGATTTAAAAATGCATCTTCTTTTTGATGATTTACTACTACTAGATCCAGTACTAGTAGTCTTGTTCTTCTTCTGATGATGATAGGTTGTTTTGAAATTGAGACTCTTTGATGCACTTAAAATTGAAACTTTCTTTGATTTTGGAATGAATTTTAGTCTGACAGAAGTTGAAACAGAAAAACCATTCTTTGGTGATCCAACTCCAAGATTAGTGGAACTATAATTATTAGATTCAGTACCTTTTCTTGGTGAAATGTTGAATGAATTATCCCATGAAATAAGATTCCAATCTTTTTTCTGATCATTTGGCCAGAAAATTGGACTGTCACAGTCCATTTCATCAAGATCAATGTCAGAAAATGGATTGTTGTTGTTGTTTGATGGGGGTGTTTCTTTTGGTGAAATGCCTTCTAGATCATTCTCTAATATTGGTGGAACCCTTCTCTTGTATCGGCTACCTCGTTTGGCAATCTTCGAGAACTTGTTCTTCCCCTTTGCAATGCTCTTTCGACATCCTTTCTTGAACTCGATCATCTTTGAAGCACTTAAACCCGACATGAAAAGAATCTTCTTTCCATTTTTACTACCAAGCCTGAATCTGATAGAGTCATCATTAGGGCCAGGGGTGTTGTTGTTAACACATGATGATGATGAGCTACTATGTTGTTCTTTGGGTGCAAACTTTATCTTATACACGCCTTTTCGAGGTGAAATCGAAAAGGCATTGTTATGATCCCAATCGCAGTCCACCCCAAAAGGCCAAAATATGGGATCATTAGATTCAAGTTCCCAATCTAATGAATCAGAAAGAAGATCAGAAGACCATTCACTCTGAGATGAAGAGATTCCAAAATCATCAGAAGAATATGATGAATCCCAGTTAATTTCATAACTAGGACTAGGGAAGTTAGAGTTCAAATCATCTAACTTCATGTCCATGTCTGAAATCAACTCTGATTCTTCTCCATTCAAGTTGATCAATGACACCCAAACCCCTGTCCTATCCATGTTCCAAAACGAGCAAGAATCAATTGAAGAAGAAGAAGAAGAAACAATGGTTTGAGAATGAGCAAGAGTTGATGATCCCTTATTCACTACCTCATTTGCAACCTCTCCTTGTTCGACTCCCCCACACGAACTAGCCGCCTCACATATAGGAATAATAGTGGCCTTAGACCCATCACAAGCATTAGGTGTTGTTCTTGACGATGATGATCTAGGAAGAAAAGAAAGCACCCATTCATCAAGGCAAGGATCAAGAGCGGCACTCATGAAGAGACCGAACTCTTGAGGAGACATACTTCCCGAGGACAACCACAAGCAATCATTCGAGTTCATCTTCCCTTCCCCCTCGATTTGTTTATCAAGATACACATCAATATCATCATCCAATTCAATTGAATTCAACACTTCCTTTCTCTTCTTACAGATAGGACCTAGCTCCTTGATTCTTGACTTGATCACAGAACTAGTCTTTCGACCTTTTTCGTTATTCACACTACTCTTCTCCCTCTTTGTTGAAGAATTAGTAGTTGATGAGGAAGATAACAAACTAGCCTTTCTTAAAGGTTTCTCCTTACAAGGGTACACATTATCATTATGATTATCCCTCCTTATCGGAAGAGAAGAAAATGAGTTTGTTCTTCGAGCTAGTTTCCCTGTGAGGCTATCATCATGATTTTCCTTCACAATTTGTTTTCCCTTCTTCGAGGGAGTCGAAGATGAAGAGAGCGAGCTTGCTCTTCGAGTAAGTACTCTTGCCTTAAGTAACTCATGATGATCATTGTCCTTAACACAACTCTCACTCTTTTTTCCCTTCTTAGAGGGAGTAGAAGAGGATGAAATCGAGCTCGAATTTCTAACAAGTTTTCCCTTGATGAGTTCATGGCTATCTTTCTCACCACACTTATTACTTTGCTTCTCCTTTCTTGAAGAAGCTAAGGAAGACAAAGAACTTGCTCTTTTATTGTCTACCATAACTTTTGTTGCTTTTTTTTTTTACTTTTTTTTGTTTTGATTTTTTTATATGCTTATGCAGAATAAATTCCCAGAAAAACAGAATTTAAGTTCATAGCAAAGGAATTATTGAAATTAAAGCATCAAACAAAAAAAAAAAAAACTTCAAAAGAACCTGATTTTTTTTTCTTTTTTCTTTGTTTCTTTTCTTTCTTTCTATATCAGCCCATAGCACCCCTTCAATTGATCCAACACGGATCGAATCGCCTTTTTTTACCCTTGAATGTCATGAAACTAAATGATCACCAAGTATAAGCTATAATAAAGATGATCTTGAACATTTTATTGAATTGAGATAATCAACACTAAAGTTTCAATCTTTTTTCATACAATTTTTGTGGCTTTCAATTTTTTTTATGGTAGATGATAATACAAGCAAAAAAATCACATTTTTTTTGGAGCCACAAAAGAAGGGGCACTCAAATCTAAACAAGAGCTACATTGTGATTATATAAACTGAATTCCCAGTTCATGAAGAATAACAAAAAGTACATTGACTTGTTAATAATATATAATCTAATTCAAATGCTAGAAATGATCAAATAATGATATGTGTCACTTTTGCCTAAAGTCTTAACTTAAAGAAAAGAACTTTTAACAAAATAATAAGCTAAAGATTGCAATTTTCAGAAAATTTTGAGTGGGTCAATTAAACAAAATAAAGAGAATTTTCAGTAATGTGGGACAATATATTGGAGACATATGAGAATTTGTTGGTGGGAAAAGACAAGTAATATATTGAAAAGAAAGAATGATTTGAACTTTGTAATTACTTTAATGTCATCAATCTCATCATGAATTAGTTTTTAATTTACTGATGTTAGAATGAATGATCTAATTCAGTGTACTTTATTCTTTGAAGTATCATCTCATACTAGTTCAACAACCCAATAAGCCCACTTTAAATAAGCTTCTGCATGCTCATGCTTTAGGGTTTTTTAAGTTCACATATTAGAATGGCTTCAGATTAGGGCTGACAAATTGGGTTGACAAGTCGGGTTTGGGTTTAGGTTGTCGGGTTACTAGGTCATGTGCCCTCAACTCAAACCCGACCCATCTAATAGACGGATTACCAGATCACTATATGGATTGTACTGGGTTACTGTCTCTTTTTCTTTCTTTCTTTCCCTTTTTTTAAGGATTCACAAAATCTCTTGTCAAACGATCTGACATAACTTTTAGCTAAAAAATTGTAACTTTTTAGTATAATGAAGCATTCAACTTTTTGTATAGTCTGTTAAGACTTGTGTAAAACGTTATGGTTTCATATTAAAAAGTTTCAGTTTTATTTTACAGAAAATTATTTTTTCAGACCGTCTGACTTGCTATTTGAATTGGGATTTGGTATGAAAGTTACAAGATATTTAATTCCATAAAGCCATTCCTGTCAAAAAAGAAAAATTCCATTTGATTAAGCATCAAAACATGGAGGCCACTATGTGGGAACACATCAATTTCTTTTTGCACCCAAAAAAAAACATGGAAGCATGATCTATGACCAATCAGAATATTACTGGAAATTTATAAATTACTTAATTAGTAGAAAATTATATATTATTTCATCCACACTTTTGCTATCAGGAACTGTGATGTATGTGAATATAGTTACTTATTGACAATGAAAGGCATATTTGGCTTTGAATAAACTAATTAAAGAACATCATGTTTCATTGTTCAAAGTGATCAACTTCATTCTTTATATCAAAATATATTATAAATGTCTTAATCATCATGTTTTTTTGGAAGGAATAAAGGATAAAATAGGAATGTAGAAACTACAATTGCCAAATTTCAGAGAACATTTTAATTTTACTTATACACAATTGTGATTCTTCTTACAAGAATATCCGAGAACAATTACCAAATTGAGCCTTAGTTCGTGGTTCTTCTTACAGAAATATCACGTTGGCGTGCACCCACAGTTGATGCAATATGTTGATGATGTTGTTGTTGTTGTGTGTTGAGTTTATTACATGACGAGTACAATATTTAATTTGGATCCAATTAGCAAGGAAAAATCCAATTTGAATCTGAAAAATCAATTTCCGCATCTGATTCCGTTAAATAAATAGACTTCAATTCAAGCCGAAGCCGAGTGTTGGAAAAAATCGAACAAATTAATCTAACATCGACTTAAATTTCGCAAGGATCTTCTATTTGCTTAATTTTTATTTAATTAAATGAAATTTATATTACATTCTTAAAAATGTTAGATACCAATTATAAATATAATTTGAAGAGAATAAAACCTTGTTCTTTTCAGCTTATTTTAGTTTAGGTACATGTAGTTCAATTTTATTATTGCTTGAGCCTATAGTGTTGTTGTTGGCTTGTTGTGTACCACTCCATCCATTACACAAAAAATGTTAATATTTTGCCTAAAGGCTCAAAAACTAGTTGATTTTATTCACAAACAATACAAAAGTAGTCATTCATCGTTACGCAGCCATGCAGCTCAAGTAGTATTGTGTGTGGTGTGGTCGTATGGTGGTGGAGCCGTGGAGGCTTTGGCTTTCGTTCCATCCACTATGTCTCAAACCCCACTGCACACAATTGTGAAGATTTCTTATTTTCACATTGTAGATATGAGTGTTGGTTAAATAATTAGACCAGATAACCCGCAATAGGTCTGGCTTAAAACTACCACCCACCTTATTAAAAAAAAAGGAAAAATTTATATGAATAATCTCAACTATTGGAGGTTTTCCAATATTAATCCCAACTATATGTTATTATACTATAATCCAAACTAATAGGGGTAATTTTATGATATTAGTCCATACTAACTTTTGACCGGCTTCGATTTCCTTCGTAGAAAGGGAGGAAGGTATAGTCAAGTACAATAAATAAGAAAAGAGGGAAGATAACGAATACTTTATGAATTGGTGAGTGATTACAATTAGGGCTGAGTAGAGTGCGGATTGAACCGCACCAAACCGCAATTGTGAATTGCGGTTTGGTTTGGTTTGCGGTTTGAGAAGTGTGGTTTGGTTTCCAATTTTGCCAAACCGTAATTTTGCGGTGTGGTGCGGTTTCCGAAAATTTTGAAACCGCACCAAACCGCAAACCGCAATTTTTTTTAATTGTTCTAAAATATTTAATTTCATACTTTGTATTTGGCTTACTACCCTACTGAAATTATGCCTTTTGTTTTTTCTTAGGTCTTATCTAGTTGTTTAAACCCGCAACGCTCTAAGGCTTCTCTAACTCTTTACGGCTCTAACAAAAAATAAATCTAGCGTTTTTTTTTGTCCTTATCAATTACTAATTATAAAATTAAAAATTAAAAAGTGGGTTAAACCGCACCGCACCAAACCATATTTTGCGGTGCGGTTTGGTGCGGTGCGGTTTCAAAAAATGACAAACTGTATTTTTGCGGTTTGGTGCGTTTTAACGTCCAAACTGCACCAAACCGCACCACGCTCAGCGCTAATTACAATAGGTTAAATAAGTCAATAGGTTAAACAAATAGTTGAGATTAATATTGAAAGACGTCCAATAGTTAGGATTATTTATATAAATTTTTCTTTTAAAAAAAATAGTAAATAAAATAACTGACAAATGCGTATCGCCTTCGTCTCGCCAAGCAACTATCGGAAGATTGAACTTAAACGCAACACAATTCGTTCCAAGGTTCGCCTTTTCCATTGTTGCTTCTTATTTCTGCGAAGTTCTTTCTCTTGAAGTCTTGATTGTTGTTGTTGTTTTTTTTTTTGTTTTTTTATTTAATCTTCTGGCATCAATAATTTTTGAAAATTCAGTCATACTTTTGTATTCCCTCAAATTATTGTTAAGTAATATAAATGAATGAACTGTACCATTTGCGAGATATTAGGGCTTTTAATTGAAATTGGGGGTCGCTCAATTTCAGTTTAACCCAAGAAAGAGTGAATTTTTACCTGCAAAGGAGTATTGAGTATGAAATTAGGAGTTCAAAATTTTTGGTAATACGGTATTGGTTTTTAATGGTAATTAGGGATGACACAACTTAATTCCAGACTATAGAGCTTAATTAAATTGTTTATTTGGGAATGAATTGTATTTACAAGTTGGATTAGGTTATTAGTTAGCTACTGTACTCGAAATTCTGGATGAATGTTAGCTTCTTGACGTTTGGGTTTAGGGAATTCGGGCTGACTTGAATTATCAGCCAGTTTGTCTTTGTACAATTATTGATGGTTTTTTTTAGCAGTAAATCTTGTTGGCCAAAATCGTGTTTATTTTACGAAATTGCCACTGTGCACAACTGCACACCTAGCAGGCCTGCGTAGTGCAGAATCAGACATTTGCTGTTTATTTGATAGGTTTTGTGTTATTGGGATTCATTTTGTTAAGGAGCTAGCTGAATTTGAATAAGCAAAGTCTCATATAATTTGAAGTTTGAAGTTCGGACTTAAGTTTGAACTTTATCTTGAATAGTGATAGAGGATGGGAGTCAATTTCAGTTCTGAATGGCATTTTACAAGTTTATTATTGGTTTTTTTTTTTTTACTAAGAGGGTCAGAGAGGGAGGAGGGGGATGTGTTAGCTGCAAATCATTAAGCCCAACTCATTGTTTTTGTAGAGGAGCATGAACTTCTTTTGGGATTAATTCGAGGCATAGAATGGGAGAAATTGGATTTTGTTGAAGTTTTCGGATATTTTAGTTGTTAAATGCCTTTTCCTGATGTGTAGTTAGTCCTGTAACTTGCAGTAGTGCCTCAATTCTCTAAGGGCCAAACTAGGTATTGATACATTTTATTCAGGGGTGACATCAAACTAATGGTTATGCATGGAATCTTACTCATCAACCCATCATACATACACACACCAGGAGGAGCGATGTGCTGATGTCATATTGGGTGACGACAGCAGTTCCTATTTAAGAGTTTGTTGAGGTTTTTTTAGCAATAGTGTAACTACTAACTATAAAAAGATCCCACAAAGCTAGTGAGTGCATGTGAATAGGAATCTAGAAATTGAGTGATTATTTGCATATTGGGAGAAAATGACCTCTCGAAGTGGCAGAAGTTTGCATTGACATCCTTTTGTTGTAAAGCTTAATACAAGCATTTCTTAGTGTCTTACCTTCCTATCTCTCTGTTACTCCCATTTACAGTTAACAATTTTCTGAGCTAGTTCATTACTGATAGTTCTTTGCTGCATACCTTTTTTTTTTTATTATTTTATCTTATCTTGTAACTCATAAGTCATAACGCATAACAGTCCCTTTCAACAAGAATCATGCCATTTTTCCGATTTCTTTTGTGAAGGAATTGGTGGTGTAGCCTGGTCCCTATATAATGCACGTAAACTTTTCATCATTTCAAAATGAGAGAAAGTGTTAGGCTATTAACTTCAACTAATTCTAGTATGCCAATTTTTTTGTTGTAGGTCTGAATTCTGATTGAGTTATGGGTTATGGGCACTTCTTCAATCTCCTAGTAATTTCTGAGTGATGATTTTCTTGCGGCTCTATTGTCATAATGACAAGGCCTTTTTTAAACTTCTAGAGATTTCATGGCGGAACACAACTTTTTCATTGGTCAACAGTTTCCTGATGTCAAGGTGTTCCGCAATACAATCAAAGAAGCTGCTATTGCACAACATTTTGAGCTCCGTACAATCAAAAGTGACTTGATCCGTTATATTGCAAAATGTGCCTCTAAAGACTGCCCGTGGCGTATCCGTGCTGTCAGAAATCATAACTCCGCAGTATTCACAATACGAGGCTTGGAACCCACACATACATGTGGCTGTAATGCTCACGGTAGACATCACCAAGCTTCTGTTGATTGGATTGTGAGTTTCATAGAGGAGAGACTACGGGATAATGTGAATTACAAGCCGAAAGATATATTACAGGATATTCAGAAACAATACGGGATTACAGTCCCTTATAAGCAGGCTTGGCGTGCCAAGGAACGGGGCCTTGCAGCAATCTATGGCTCTTCGGAAGAAGGATATTATCTTCTTCCTTCCTTTTGTGATCTGTTGAAGAAATCAAATCCTGGAAGTGTTGCTGAGTTATACACTGCGAGTGCAGATGGCCGGTTTCAACTTCTCTTTGTTTCTTTTTATGCATCAATTTATGGGTTCTTAAATGGTTGCTTACCCATAGTAGGGCTTGGTGGGTTTCCTCTTAAAAGCAAATACCTAGGGACCCTTTTGTCAGCCACGTCTTTTGATGCTGATGGCGGGTTGTTCCCCCTTGCTTTTGCTGTTGTTGATGTGGAGAATGCTGAGAGCTGGATGTGGTTCTTGTCTGAGCTACATAAAGCACTAGAGATGAACACTAAGAATATGCCCCAACTCACATTTTTGTCAGATGGAACAAACGGCATAGTAGATGCCTTGAAGAGGAAGTTCCCTAGTTCGTTTCATGTTCTTTGCATGCGTCACTTGACTGAAAGCATTGGCAAGGAGTTCAAGAATCCCAGATTAGTCCATCTTCTCTGGAAAGCTGCATCTGCAACTATTATCGTAGATTACAGAGAAAAAATGGCAGAAATTGAAGAAATATCTTCTGAAGCAGCTAAGTGGTTGGAACAATTTCATCCTAATAGTTGGGCACTCGTATATTTTGAAGGGAAAAGATACGGTCATCTTTCTTCAAATGTCGAGGAATTCAATAAATGGATTCTTGAAGTGCGTGAACTGCCTGTTATCCAGGTGATCGAGAAGATTTGTAACAAAATGAAAGCCATGTTTCAAGAACGGCGTTCTAAGATTAATTCATGGACATCGGTTTTAGCACCCTCTGCTGAAAAGCGGATGGAAGAAGCCGTTAAATTGGCGCACGGTTACCAAGTACTTCAGTCTGATGAGGTTAAATTCGAGGTTATATCAGGTGAAAGATCAGATGTAGTGGATATTGGAACTCATTGTTGTTCATGTCGGATTTGGCAACTCTATGGAATTCCGTGTTCCCATGCAGTTGCAGCACTTGATTCTTGCAAAAAAGATGCATATGCTTTTGCATTAAAATGTTTTACAGTTGAGAGTTACCGGGAAACGTATCTGCCTCAGTTAAATCCTATTCCTAGAAAAATTGAGTTGAAAAGGGCAGCCGAGGCTCTGGTTAAGGATGAAGCTCAAGTGGTCCGACCACCCAAGTTCCGTCGCCCACCAGGCAGGCCCGAGAAAAAAAGAGTATGCATTGATAATCTTAACCGGGAGAAGCATACAGTTCGGTGTAGCAAGTGTAACCAAACAGGGCATTACAAAACTACTTGCAAAGCAGAATTCGCTGAAAGGTTCGAACTTTAAACGCCTGTTTCGCTCTTTTGTTTTATATTTTACTGAGAAGCTTAGTTTAGGCTTATAGCAGGTAGTTTTAAAATTGTGACTGAGGAAGACCTCTATTGATTAGGATGTGCATATTTTTTAGTTCCTACATTTGACCAACAAAGCTCTCTCGGCTTAATTTTTGGTTAAATGTAGCAACTAAAAAGAGACAGAGGGAGTAGTTTAGTAAGGATCTCCTTATGCAAATGTGTAGTACTCCGTATATAATTATATCTATGCACACACTCACAATAGTGAAAGCCTTGATCCCAAAGGTTGGACCGTTCGAGCGTGTATTTACTATTTATATACGTATGAGGAACCTATTTTAATAAGTCCTCTGTGTTAGTTATTGTATCATTGAGCCATCATGTACAAATTTAGCTTCAATATATGAATTTCTTGGGTTTCAACACACGTTTTCACCTATTATTTTCTGGTGAATAGTCTCAAAAGTAAAAGTCGAGAATCGATCTTGGATTTTTTAGCACATTGTTACTTATATCCCTTGTTTTCATATCATATTTTTTCTTCTACCCCATTTCTCATGGTTAGATCATAAGCGATTCGTAGATTGAACTTTTGAGCCGTCGATTATGAGTTTTTTTTTTTTTTTTTTTTGTGTGGTTTTTGCAGAGCAATGAAATCTTTTTTTTTCTTTTTCTGGTCATGTCTTTGTTATGTACCTGTAATCCTGTATGATGAAAGAGCAGCCCAAAAATGACATAGGAATCCAAATAACCCAAAAAAAAAAAACAACAAAATATTGAAGTAAAAAAAAACAAAAGGATGGTGAAATGAATCATTTTAATTGACCAGAATGATAGAACAACTTGAAGCTCAATTTGTTAAGCATGGCTTTTGAATATTGACGAGAAGACATCTTCCAGTCCATCCCACTGTGCATCATTGCTTTAAACTCCTCGTAGTCTATCCGACCATCCTGCAATTATATTCATTTTTTCTTAGGCATATATATATTCTTTCATTACTTTTAAAAGCTGTATTATAGTTAGGATATGAAATTATTTATCTTGAATTAAATAAGATGATAGGTTCCTCATATTCTCATTTTTATGCTTATTATAATTATATACTTGTAGTTCTAAATCTTAAGAAGAATTGTGTTCATTGAGCATGCATGAAAGTGTTAATAAAGCCTAAGGGCCTGTTTACTTCAACTTATTTTTAGTTCAATTCACTTCAGTTCAGTTCTCAATTTCTTTCTCTTATAAACAATTATATTTAGCTCAATTCAATTCTATTCAGTTCAGCTCAATTCAGTAAACGTAAACATGCCATAATTGAGCTTCTATACTATGCACTTTGGTGCATGTAGAGTTACGTGTACCCAAATTTGAGAACTAACTCATTACTATCCCTACTTACAAGGACAGAAGTGATAAAATTAAAGATTAACAAGCTGCAAATGAATGAAACTATGTAACCCCAAGCTCGGACTCTCAATGGTTAAGGTTTGAGTGAGCTCGAGCTCAGCCTTGAGCCTATTCAAACCTAGATTTCTTAGATCGACTCAGTGCTTGATTGTATATTTATTTTTAAACTTATCTTTAAAACTTGACTTATTTTTATTCCTTATTTATAATAATATCTTTAATAATGTTGGGTGCTTGTGATGTGAGTCGAATTCGTGTATATGGTTGGTCGATTTGACTTGTTAGCATCTCGGGTCGAGCTTGAATCGATTCGAGTTCAGTCTAGTCGAGTGTTGTCCGAGTATTGCTCGAGTCGAGCTTTGACCAAGTAATTTTCGAGTAACTTGTTAATTATCTCGTTTGTATAGCATTTTACTTTCATTTTATTTTAAATCATTAACGACTGAGATACGATTTTAAATGTTCAATAATTTCAAAAAGTTTATAATTCAATTATGTTATCAAGATATTATAGGAAATCTTATATATCGAGCTTTCCGCGAGTTTTTTCAAGTCGAGTAATGTATTGTTCGACTCAACTCGACTCCTTAAGAACCCGAGTCGAGCTCAAACTCGATTCAAGCCACAATAGCTCACATGTTGTCTCGTATGCAGCCCTTTTGTATAATCCTTTTCATTTAAAAACAATATTAATTAGATACTCAATTCATTCAAAACTACTTCATTTTATATATATACCAGCTTTCTATGCACGCTATGCGTGCGTGAGTGCGTGATATTTTGAGCTTAGCTGTTAGTCAATAGTAAGGAAATGAGAAAGAGTTACCTTATCCAAGTCAGCATCAAAAAGAATATCTCGAATGAATTGCTCACTTTGAGTGGAATAATGAAGAGGATCATCAGAAAACAATTCTTGTTTTAACTCTTCAAACTCAATGAAGCCGCTTTGGTCCTTATCAAAGTGCTTGAATGCACGTCGAAGATGTTCATCATCCCCCATCTTTTGCAAGTGTATTGATAGTGTTAAGAATTCTCCACATTCTAATGTTCCATTCCCATCCACATCCGCCTATATATTTCCAAATTTTAATATTATCATTTTACACACCCATGTCATCATATCATTCATATTCAATTACAACTACATCCGTTTTTATATTATTCGCAACATTTGTTAAAAATTTGATGCTTCATGTTATTTGCAACAGATGTATTATTCTTTTCCTTTTAAGTTGTCATTATTCTACTAACACATGCTTAGATCGGTTTAACCAATGTTTCGGATTCGAGCCTTGAGAACATATCGGTTTGTGTTGGGAGAGCTTTCGCCCCAAATGGGGCATGGCCTGACTCGAATCCGGATTAGTCGGATCCAAAATGGATTTCGAAAATCGGATAAGATCCACTTAAATGCTCTTTGACCAAAATAATTTGAGACAGATGGAGTATATAAATATATAAATAAAAGAAAGGAAAATAACTTACAGCTTCTAAGATCATTTGAACATCAGAGTCAGGAAGAGCATGACCAAGCTTAATAAGGCCTTGTTTGAGCTCTTCAAAGCACAAGCTACCATTCTTGTCAGTATCCATCATATTGAATGTTCTTCTTATTTTCTCTATTTGTTCATCTGGTAATGCATCTGCAACAATCTACACCCACCATAATTTTATCAAACCCTACTAATTTTGTTGTTTTGGTTATTTTGATCAATTCTTTGTATTTACATCGATTTAAATTTCATGGAACTGAGACGTAATTTATATAGACAGGGGCGGAGCCAAGGGGGGCTGGCGGGGGCCTTCGCCTCCCCCTTGGCCCAAAATTGTTAGTACATGCAATGGCGGATTTTCTAGGGGGCCGGATGGGGTTCGGCCCCTGCTGGTTTGACCCTCATGTTCAAACGGTTATAACTTTTTCATTGTATGTCAAAATTGGGCATATGACCTATCGTTGGAAAGCTCTTTGAATCTAGTTTCCAATGCCACTAGAATTGCATCAATACAATATGTGTAGCTTAAATTATGCCCAAAATAGTGAGATGTGATCAAAATCCTTCGAAAAATTTCGATTAATTTCAAGCCAAATCTTCACTATTGTCATCACAACCACTCTAACCCATCTTTAGCTGATTTCCTTGATCTTTTATTAAGTGTGAGTCATCCCATTTCTCTATTTGATTCCTTTTATAGCCTTAAATCTTTGTTTTTTTGCAAGAACTCTTAATTTTGAATGAAGTATTATCATTGCATTATTTTTTTTATTATTATTAATCTAGATACACACTCATATGTCGTGTTCATTTTAATTGAAAGTATAATATCACTCGGCCCCTGAAAGAATTTTACTAAAAATCCGCCACTGAGTACATGTCAAGTTTATATGAAGATAAACAATAAAAACATAGTAGATCAATTGGTTTGGTTGATTGTTTATACTTCTGTAGACTAGGGTTTGAGGCACACCGCACACTAGATACATTCTTAACATTTTTTTGCTCTTTATCATTCTATTACTTTCGTGTGATACTGATTTCGACCCTTGTGATAAAAAAAAAAAAAAAAGCTCCGCCACTGGATATAAATAGAACTTAGAAGAAAAAATAATAGTCGTAATTAATTGATTTAACCATAAAAAAGTAAAATGAAGTGTTATATGATAGAACTTACCCTTAGGACTTTTTTCTTGAATTTGTTCATCAAGGAGAATTGCTTAATCCTTGTTCTCACATTTTGACCTAATGGAACATCAGCATTGTCTTGGGCATTTTTCAACCAAGGGTGTTCTAAAAATCCCATCAAAAGCTTAGTAATTAGTACTTAATTAATTACTCTTTCAAACAATTAATTTCATAATTTAGGGTAAATTAAAAGAATATTATCAATTTCTTTTAATAAAAAAAAAAGGGATTTACCTAGGACTTCATCAACAGTCAAACGGCTATAAGGATTTTGATCAAGCATGTGTTTTACAAGATCCTTAGCTTGTGAAGATACTCTTGGCCATGGATCTCTTTCAAAATCTATAACCCCTTTTACTATTGCTTGTGCTATCCCTTCTTCGGTCTCTACACGTCAAAACGTTCAACCATGTCACCCTACGTCTCAAAATTTTAACCAACTAATTACCGATAAATAATAATAATATAATTACATATTAATTTAATTAGGATTATCGTTTCATGTTGAGTCGAATATTACTCATTAAATTAATTAAGCATTTAAGCCTATATGTATCTTGATCATTATGTGCATGTATATGTAAAATCCAATAAACTATTTCATTAATCTTGATCTGTTTTGAATGTGCGGATGAAATTCAACGTTATATAATTTCATGTTGAGTCGAATAAGCCTATATTTGTATTCATCATTATGTGCATGTATATGTAAAATCCAATAAATGATTTCATTAATCTTGAGCTGGTCTGAATGTGTTTATGAAATTCAACGTTATAGTTTAATTTCATGTTGAGTCGAATATTAATTAATTAAGCCTATATGTATCTTGATCATTATGTGCATGTATATGTAAAATCCAATAAATTATTTCATTAATCATGAAAGTTACGTTCCAGCTACGTGTATTAAAATTTTAACCAACTAAGTTGGTTTGAATGTGCTGATGAAATTCAACATCATCAATAATCTCAATATTTTAACCAACCAAGCTGGTTTGAATGTGCTGATGAAATTCAACATCATCAAAAATCTCAAAATTTTAACCAACCAAGCTGGTTTGAATGTGCTAGTGAAATTCAACATCACTAATCTCAAAATTTTAACCAACCAGATTGGTTTGAATATGCGGATGAAATTCTTCAAAATCTATACCGTACCCTCAAAATTTTAACCAACTAAGCTGACATAAATGTGCGAACGAGAGTATGGAGGTAGATTATAGGTAGATAAAAGAGTGAAAAATTACCTGCCCAAAAAGGAGGAACTCCACAAAGTAAAATGTAAAGCATAACACCGGCACTCCAAACATCAATCTCAGGTCCATAATTCCTCTTCAACACTTCAGGGGCCATGTAATACGGACTCCCCACTATCTCGCTGAACCGCTGACCTAACCCCCATATATAAATATTAAAAAAAAAAAAATTATCATCGTACATTGCTTTTTTTTTTTTTTTTTTTTTTTTGTAGTTTAATAAAATTTAAATTCTATATTAAATGAGAATATATAATATTAAGTACTTTGTATAATATAAAATTGTTTGAAAATTGAATGATGATTAATCAATTAATCATTTTTCATGTATACGTGCAAAGTTGAAACAAATTAATAATTATGTCTCATAATAATAATAATATTTCCTATATATCTAGGGCATTATTGTAATAGAATATTTAAATTGAGTGATTGTGTCCAATGGATGATGAGAAGAACAAAAAAAATTGATATTCATAAAATTATATATTTTAGTTACAAGGAAATACATAGTTATATGCGGCTTAAATTGTATATTAATTAATTGTGCTTTTATGTACAACCTGGTTCTTGCTTTAATAAAACTAAATATAAATACCTGGTTCAAAAAATATGGAAAGTCCGAAATCAATCGTTTTTAGGGCAGCATTCTCACTTTTGTTTGCAAACAAGAAATTTTCAGGCTTAAGATCTCGGTGTATGACTCCATGTTCATGGCATACCTACATGTAAGAACACAAAAATCAATTTTGAAATTTTCAAAATTGATCATGATATATTCAAAATTGATTTCATGAATGTATGATAGATGATGAATTTAATTTAATTACCTTAACAACTTGCAAAATAGTCCTAACAACAAGAGCAGCAGCTCTCTCAGAATAATGACCCCTAGCAACAATCCTATCAAAGAGTTCACCCCCTTCACATAATTCCATGACCAAATAAATGGTTTCTTTATCTTCATAAGCCTCTTTGAAGGAAACAATGTTTGAATGTTTAGGCAAATTTCTCATTATCTCAAATTCTCTTCTAACATCTTCAATGTCTACTTCTGTTCTAAGTTTTCCCTTTGATATTGTCTTGCAAGCATAATTTTCCCCGGTTTCGAGCTCCTTGCATTGGTAGGTCACCCCAAACTCTCCTCTCCCCAATTCTTTTCCGAATTTGTACTTTTGTTTTATGTTGTTTCGCACGGTGGGGTCCTCCAGCACGGTTATCAACCTTGATCGTTGGGTTGGTGACCTTGATTTCATCCCCACCGTGCTAATAGGTTCCTCGGTGGGGGCCAGGGTTGGTTTCAAGCCATGCCTGACCCCACCTCTTTTTCTTACGTTTCGAACATTTGGGGGTATTGTTGAAATACAACCTCCCATTTCTAGGGAAGGTTGATTTCTTTTTTACGTCGTGTTTTCTTATTTTTCTGGTTTTTTTTATATACCTTTTCTATTCATTTTTTTTTCCTAAAAGGATTTTAAAATTGCTTAGTGTTAGTGTGGGGAAAGGGAGGAGAGAGAAAATGGAGAAAATTTTGGGATGGTTTAAATTTAGAAGCAAGCAAAATAAGGGGAAAAAAAGAATTAAAAAAAAAATTATGAAAGAAGAATTTAGAGGATGTGTTTTATGTGATTGGTTATGGCATCAATTGAAGCCTCCCTTTTCCTAGGGAACATTGTTTGAATTTAGGCATTTTTTGCATATAAAGAAAAATAAGTTGCACGTATAAATGTTCTCTTATTCACGTTATTGTTACATGTATATCCTACAATAGTAATTTACAACTCCCTCCAATTCTTAAAGCTTTGTTCCATTACATTTTTTTTTCTTTGGCTCAAATTCTAATTTTTCAAACCTTGACCATGAATTTTGCCTTTTTTTTATAGCAGTATATTCTAGCTTGTACATGTAGTTTTGCTGGATTCAACACATATTTTTTTTAAATATACATTTTTATACTACCTCCGTTTCTTTTTAAATGTAAGAATTAGACATTTTTTTCCTCTATTTTATGTCAAATCGTTGCATTTAAAGGTGTGTTCTTTTCAACTTATTTTATCAGGTCTTAGAACTTATCAGGTTTGAACAGGTCAGGTCAGGTCCAATTAATAAGTTATAATCAGGTCAGGTCTAATAAGTTTCAGTTCCTCTAATAAAATAAGGGCAAATCAGGTCATGTCAAGTCCAATAAGTTATAATCAGGTCAGGTTAAATACGTTGAAGAGAACACACCCTAAAAAGAAACGAAGGTAGTTCTATTTTTATAAGTAAGAAAACAAAGATGCCATTAAAATATGTTTCCAGGATTATAAAAGGTCAAATGAAACATTCTTTGAAAGACGAATGAAATAGCTTTATTTTTAGCTAAACATATATACCCCGTGATCGAGTGATGCACTGGGTTCGATCTTTACCCCCAACGCTTGTTGGGGTTTCCTCCCTCCTCCTATGTACTGTTCAAGGCCCCAGATAGGATCTTGACAGTTTGTAATCGTGTACCTTTAATTTCCTACTAAAAAAATGCTTTTGACGAGAATTAATTTTACACATATTCTAAAATATATTTAGTGCGCATTAAATTAGTGTACAACATATTAAAAGCTATCCTAAATATCATAAAAGTTACTCTAAAAACATAAAATTTCCCCCTTGATAGAATCACTCGTTTTGTATGATTTTATAAGGGGCAAATTTTATGAGTTTTAGGATTATTTTTACTCCGTTACACACTAAATTAGTGTATACTTGATTTATACAAAACTTTTTGTATTTTATCCTAGAGATAATGTACAATACGTATAACTTAAGTAAAATAAGCTTTGCTTATATTAGAAGTTAGAACAAGTCTTGTAGGAAAATGTAATAACACTTGTCTCTTAAATTTACATATATTTTCTCATACAAGCAATAACATGATTCTATATATTGACAAGAAAAACCAATGCAAATTCTTAAGAAAAAAATTAAAAAGCAAAAAAAAAAAAAAAAAGCCTATGATATGAACATGAGCTTCCCTATTACAATTTCTAGTTACTTAATAACGTCACCTCCTTTAACATAATCGTTACAATTCGTAAAGGGGTGGTATTCAAAAACTGAGATCAAATCTATATTTGAATTGATAATGAATTGAATACGCAAATATTGAAATATTTGCATATTCTCTATATATCATGAACCTTAATTTAATTCATATTGTAGCGATATTCAATTCGCTACAATATGAATTGGTCACGTTTTCTTCGTGATCGATAATTGTTGTGGGGTTGATGAAGAAAAAGAAAAAGTAATGACACCATTTTGGAGGTCCAGGGCAAAATATAGAAGGGAAGCAACAAGAGTCATGGAGCAAGAAAGCAATTGAGTTGCTCCATTGATATTCAAACATTTGAAGCAACAAATAAAGAAACCCTATTATTGAGATTGCAATACACAAGTATAGTTCTTCTGCCATTGATGTAGTTAATTATTTAGAGAGAATGAATTGAAGGAAGATGATAAATAATAATGTGTGGATTTTTCAGGTGAAGTTAATTAGTTATTATATATATTGAGCTAAGATAAAGGTGAATTCAATGAATCTTGAAAAATGCATGTATATATGATTGTAACTTGTAAGTGGGAAAAAAATAAAGGAATAAATTTGGAGAGTACATTGGATTTGGAAGTTTAGAATAGTGAGAAGCTAGAAGCACATGTGGAGGGGGGGTCAAGGGTGGTCCAAGTGGGTTATTATCAGTTCCTGTTATTTTGGACTTAATTTCAGATAAATTTAATTCAGGTCAGCTTCTGCTGAGTCTAGAATTTAAATTAATTTAGTTCAGCTCAGATTAATTATTTATGTAGTTCAAAAGAACAGAGTCTTACTCTCTCTACTTAATTTATGTTCAATTATTGTTCTCATTTGAAATCTTGAAGCTAAGCATTTTAAAATTTGAGGTAATCTTTTAAATTATTTTCAACATAAATTCAGTGGGTTCTTATTTGACTCACATTTTATATAATTTTTTTTAACGATCTTTTCATAAAACAAAACCAAAAATATTAGTGTTAAAAGAAATACTTCCTCTGCTCCTATATAATTGCAATGTTAGTAATTTAAACACTATTCGATCATAATCACCCATATAATAAATTATTTTTGTGCTTTTATATATATGTAAATAAATATAGTCATGTAAGAGCTCTTTGGAATTGTGTCAATGTGTACCTTATTGTGATCTATCTGATCTTTATAAGTTTTGATAAAATATAACTATAGATATTACGAATATAAATTATACATTGACAAGCGTTAAAAGGAAAACATTGCGATTAATATAGTCTGGATGAAGTATATTTATATCAATAATTATTTTAAAGAAACAGGGGGGGTGTTCTGAATTTTATTAACTTAGAAACTTCTGTGCACGTTTGCTCCCTTTATTTTTGTTGGTTAGACATTGGATTTACTAAATACTAGGATAGCACACATGTTTTTCTGCTCATAGATTCAAATCAATGATTATTTTTAAAGTAAGATATTGTAGTTTGTTAAGAGCTTTTTTTAAACTTATTTTTAGTTCAGTTTATTTGGATACTAGATACACAATTGTATAAATCGTGTTATGGCCGGTTTCAGGAAAAAAAAATTGAAATCCTTTTATACAATAATAAGTTTAAAAAAATTTATCTGAAAATATTTAATATTATCTTGAAAATAAAAGTAATAATGGGTTGTGAAAGATTTAAAATTGTGATCACTATTGGGCATTGAGAAGTATTTAATATTTATTTTTAAAGGTTAAATGTGAATTTTAAGCGGGGTTGGAAGTAGGTATAAGGAGGGATCAAATATTTTCTTGGAGGGAAAAAAATAATAAAAGTATGCTTTAGTAATTAGTACTACATATATATATATATATATATATATATATATATATATATATATATATATATACACATACGGATATAACTAGTTTTCCCCACGTGCAATGCACAGGTTTTATTTGATTCTAAAAAGTTGAATGTATTTTTATTAGTTTAACCTTTTACTTTTCTTAGTATTTTTGAAAAATCTATTTGGATTTTGATTCAATTTTCTATGACCTATAAAAGTCAAATTAAAATAAAAATAGTGTAAAGATTTAAAAAATCTCAATAAAGCAAAAATAGTGATCTTAATTAATACCTAAAATTAAAAAAAAAAACAACTTGTAATGATTTTTACTCCCTTTTTTTAATTGAAGAATGATAATCAGTAAGTAATTGGATCGAGTAAAAAGGTTAAAAAAAATATGTAGAGTCATATGTGTTTAGGTAAGAAACTTGACAGGGCGTCGCAACCCGTCAAAAATAACCTAAATATCAAAACTAATGCAACAGTGATAAGTAGGGTCGAATCCACAGAGAAGCAATTTAATTTCTCTTATTACTAAAAAGTATGAACTATGTAAGGGCCTTTGTGATTGAATTATCCTAAATAACTAATAATTAAAGAAAAGAAAATAAAGGTTGAATTTTTATTGGAATTAAATGAATGAAGGAAATTCTAGGGTTTAGGGGTTTATGAATGAAATCATAAACTAATTGAATTCTAATGTTAAATAATTCATTAACAAACTCTAACCAAGATCTAACAGGCTTTCGCAATTTATTAGATCTACAGATTTACATAACAGGCTCTCGCAATTTATTAAATAAATCTGCCTAAAATCTTAAGTCTTAATGAAGTTTTCACCTTTCGGCTACCGACTAGATTATTACTCAAATTTATATGATCAAAACAGATTTTAGGGAATTAAAACTAGTCATGAATTAAAGAACAAAGGATTCAATTAATTTAAATCAATCAAACATATTTTTCCAAACCCTAGATCTAAAGAACTACTCACACATATTTAAAAGAATCAAAGCAATAAACATGATCATAATAAAAGCATAAATAAAATAAATAAGAAAGAAATAATACCAGAATTGGAAAAAGATTCAATCTTTAATTAACTTGAATTGAATTGAATTTAATGTGTCTTAACAATAAAAGAGAGAGAAAGAAACCCTAAAAGCAGAAAAGAAAACTTGAAGGTAGCATACGATCTTTACAAGGGATAAAAACAGGTATTTATAGGCAAAATTGGGCTTAAACACGCTGGCCCCGGTACAGGGTACATGCACCCCGGTACCGGGGTTGTCGCTGGAGTCAGATACGTACTTCTGGAAAATGTCGAGTGAAGAGCTGTGCAGACACCCCGGTCCGGGGTACATGTACCCCAGTACCGGGACCGATGCTGGGGAACTCTGGCTTCAAAGCAAAGGAGAGGAGCAAGGGCAGCAACCACCCCGGTATCGGGGTGCATGTACTGTAATAACCCGAAATTTTGGGCCAGAAAATTTCGCGGTTATTAATTGTATTTATTTAATTCTGAGTCCAAAAGGCCCATTTAATTTTGGACTGTTTTATTTTTAGCCATTTTTTTTTATTTCATCAAATTGGGCCAAAGACCCAATTTGTTCTATTATTTTCATTTGGCCGGTTTTAGTCCTTCTTTTGGGCCAATGGGTATTTTTAATTTAATTGGGTAATTATGTGAATTACTTAATTAAGTTCATTAGGCCTAAGGATTTATTTAACCAAGCCCATATTTTTGGCCCTTGCTTTGACCCACACGGCATGCTACCCCCATTTTTAGGATTTCACATCCCTTCCTTTGTTCTATAAATAGGGCTCATGTCCCATATTTTTGGTCATTATGCAATTAAGCTCTTAAACTCCAAAAATTAAAGAACAATTTTCCTCTCCTCTTCCTTCCACAAAAAGTCGAACCCCTCTTGATTTTCTCCTTGGATTAATTTAGCGAATCCAGGTAACTAGCTATTCCGTTTAATTTTGGTACTTACTAATTCACATAGTTAATTAGGTTGTATCATGAAAATTTGTAGAATTTAGGAGATGTTTAATTCTGAAAATTTCGAACCATGTGAAATACTTTTCATGTCATCCTTGCTGTGTTCTTGTGATCTTTATGAATCTTTAAATGTTTTAATTAATTTTTATGCATGGATTGATTTATTTAAATTTATATTGTATAATTACTTGTATGAATTTATTGGTTAATCAAATCTTGTTATTTCTTGATGAATTTTTCGTGTAGGTTTCTTTACTGTTTTATTATTAATCATGATTTATTTCGTGGCAAAATTCGTCCTTTTATTATTTATAATAATTTAATCTTTCAAACCGGTAAAACTGTCCAGATTAGGTTTACGAATTTATTAGTGTACTTAATCAAATCTAATGGCTACAAAATTTTAGGTGGAAGTCAGTAATAGTGTTTTAAAGCTTGTGTAATTTTTTCGTAATTTTTAAAGATCGTTTGCTATGGAAGAAAATTCTGAAACCGAATCCAGCCTAATCTGACTGGTTAGCTATAAAATCACTTAAAAATAGTAAAAGATGTTATTTTTAAACGAAATTTATGCACGTTAAACCTTTAACCTATATTTAACATCCATTAAAATTCCCAGACTATTCAAGACCTTTAGATGGTTGATCTTAATTTAATCCTTTAAGATCAGATTGCGTAAAATAGTGTAATTTAAATTGTTTATATAAGTTTATATGATTAATAGATGATTATTGTACTTGATTAAATTAAAGCATGAATTTTGGGTAATATATATATATATATATATTTCGAGTAGATTGAATAAATAAAAATAGGATTTTTATCATGTTTTAGTTAATTATTGTTGTTAGTTGTTATTTTAAATAATTATTGAAATTGATTTATTAATTTTTGATGATTGTGTTTAATTAATTTAAAGTATGAACTTTTGCTAAATTATATATATATATATATATGTCGAGTATGTCAAATGTATGAAAGGTGGAATTTTATCTTATTTTTATGTATTTTATATGATTAATTATAATTAAATTAATTAATGGAATTAAAATATAAATTCAGGTTTTAGTTGTCAAAATGTCGAGTGGTACTAGTAATAAAGTTAGGACTTTTGACCATGAATTTAGGAAGTAGTTGTAACAGGTTTGAACAATTATTTTATTTTGAATAATTAGTTATTTAGTGATTATAATTAATTAATTTAGATTAATAATATTTAGGTGTAACCCTAAATGTCGAGTGGGGTAATATTTAAGAAGGGATTTTAGTTTATTTTTGGACTTATAAAATAATTATTAGGGATAAGTTATAAGTATATGATAAGTTATCAAGGACAGTATAAGATAAGGTTTAAAGTTGCATAAGATACTACTAGGGATAAGAAAGGAAACAGAGTAATAGCTATACATGTTATGTTTCGGTCTCTGGCTAGGAAAGACTTGGTATTTAAGGTGGCCAATATACGTGCCGCACCTCCCTTTCCTGGGACTTCGAACATTTCATTTCCTATTACGGTCACCTAGTATTTCCCAATATATGATATGTTATGATTAAATAAAGATATAAGATATAATATAAAGAATTGAAAGATATAAGATAAGATAAGGACGCCCACCTGATGACCCGAGTAGTCAGACTGGGTTAAGTCGAAGCCACTGCTCAATGGGACGAACGCACCTGATGACCCGAGTAGTCAGGCTGAGTTCCCCCAAGTAGTTCTGGGTCTTAGGATATGTAGTCGTCTGAGTAGTAGTACACGAGCTACTATTTGGGAGTTATGGCCATAGCTTAGGCTTAGTGGTGAAACACGAGATCCGCTACGGGTTGAGTACACGAGCTCACCCCGGCATGTTCTAGGAAAGTTGTGGTGAAACACGAGATCCACAACGAGTTATAGTGACCGGTCCAATGAAGATGATATGATTTGATATAATGAAGATGATATGAAATGATATGATATAATAAGATATGAAATGATTATAAGATATGTTATGGAAATATAAGATATGACTGATAAAGGATAAGCTATGATATTTCTAAGTTATGATATAACTACGAGAGTATGGAACCATATAGTATAAGCTAAGTATTTAATGTATAAGTCTTCCGCTGTGTATGATTCTAAGTATATGATATGAGCAGGTACATTTTATGTATGTATGTCATCGTATGATGGAATGTATGTATTTGTATTTGTATGATTATATGTATCTGTAAACGTATGTATTGTGTACGTATATGTCTGAGTTGTACTCGTATTGTATGCGTATTCCTAACTGTATTTTGCAGGTATTATTATACGTGTGGTATACGTATATCTATACGTATTGTATACGTATTTCTAACTGTATTTTCTGCAGGTGTATGTATACGTATTTTATACGCACTTTATACGTACATGTATGCGTGCTTTCTTACGTATTTTTATACGAGATTCGTATAATTATTGTATTTCGTTCTTCTATTTTTCTATGGATGTTTCGTGCACTTCCTATGATATTATGTGATTAGCGGTCCCTCGATTAAGCGGGACAGCCTAGTTACTCGCCACTGACGGTGGACCCCCCCTCAGTTTCAGGTGACGATGCAGCAGCGTAGAGCGGGCTTCGTTGGATGGGCTTGAGTAGCTTAGTTGTTTTCTTTGAGTTCTAGATTATCCAGAACAGTTTGAGACATTACTTTAGTTTTGATTATAATCCCAGCCT
Organism: Salicornia ramosissima; assembly: GCA_951394345.1. Classification (NCBI taxonomy): domain Eukaryota; kingdom Viridiplantae; phylum Streptophyta; class Magnoliopsida; order Caryophyllales; family Amaranthaceae; genus Salicornia; species Salicornia ramosissima. The sequence continues at coordinate 49,529,755 of OX596237.1, read as the reverse complement.
GTTGGGAAGACATTTATTTTATTTATGTAACTTTTTGGGCTAGATGCCTTTGACTTCGGATTTGAGACTACTTTTATATAATAAAAGTTGATTTATTTTAAGTACATAATTTACATTTATAGTTTAAATTGGTTAAGTAATGATCCGAATGTCGATTCCCTTCGTAAATCGACAAGTCGAAAAGTCGGGTCGTTACATGTACCCCGACCGGGGTGCATGAACCCCAGTAAGGTTTGCACAGACCCCTATACCGGGGTCTGGTTTGATGCACTGACTTTGAATGTCCATAACTCCTTCGTTTCAAGTCGGAATTGAGCTTACGACCTACCGTTGGAAAGCTCTTTGAATATAGTTTCCAATGCCGCTAGAATCGTTTGAATACGATATTCATAGCTCGAGTTATGTCCAAAATAGTGAGAGGTGGTCAAAATCATTCGAACCGAATCGAACAATTTCAAGCCAATTCTTCACTAATTGTCACTAGAACCTCTCCGACACTCACCGTGGCATCCTAATGCTTCTCCTTTGCCTAGATTGGTGTACTTTGATGGTTTTTGTCCCATTTAGAGCATCTTTTATCAAAAATCTGTTAAAAACATGGAAAAGACACAAAACACTCCAAACCGACTTATTAGCTGCAAAACGGCTCATAAGAGCACGATTAACACAATAAAACCATACAAAATAAGGAGGAAAAACATATAATAAACCAAGTTATCAAACTAGCCAGCCTTTTGCTTGTCCCCAAGCAAAACACAGCGCAGAAATACCAAACAAATCATGCCCAAGTTTTCAAAAACAAACTCAATGACTCAAAGTATCAATACATTGTGCAATTCAAAGCTAGCTATATCAAATCCACTAGAATCACTCATTGGCGTGTTCTAATTATTCAATCTCAGTCAACCATATGTGTATCAAGAATTTGGTTTAGCTATACTCACGGGTCACTCCACTCTTTTGTGGTGGGCTCTAAGTACGCCCAAGCTCTCTCCACCCATCAAAGAATGTCAATGTAATGCAACACAACCCTCCCAAACTCACAATCACTCATGTGTTTATTAAGGGTTAAATGTCACTCTACCTGTGAGTCGACTCGGAATGTAACTAATGCCTCATCCTTGACAAGTGATTTTATTCATCTAACTAGAATACAATTTCGGATTATCAAAAGGTCTTTCATGAGTTTAAATCGTGGCTAGGGATAAGGGTAAGATACATTTCGGCCATGTGGTGGTGAAAATCCAACAGGGGGAGCAAAAACAAAGTGAAATAAAGAATAAGAAAACCGATATGGTTATCTAATTCCCCAACTCCTCCGAAACAACCTACACTAATCACCGAAACAAGTTTTCCAAATCAACCCAACACTTTAAAATAAAGTTCAAACAGAGGAAGAATACATTTAAAGTTAACATTGTTTTCATTTTTCTTCCTCTTTTATTCACTCTTTTCCCTCCATGTCAATATACTTTCATTCCCTTTTATTTATTTTATTTTATTTTATTCTTTTTTTCCTTTTTTTCCTTTTTTTTTGTTTTTTTTTTGTTTTTTTGTTTTTTGTTTTTTTGACATTTAAATTGACATGGAGTACTTGATTAAACAATCATTTCCAAGGGCTTTGCAAAAGAGCAACCGAAAACTAAAGAAATAAGATTTCTAGAATCAACTAGAGATGTACCCGAACTCCACACCTATCATCCTATAGCAGCTCCCCCAAGCCAACCTCAAGAATGTTGCAAATTTTAGGCTAATCAGGTTTGAAAAGTGGTTAATCAATCAAATGAAAGTTAAGGCTGTAAATTAGGGATAAAGGGATAAATATTATATCTAATGTGTTTGGGAAAACCTAAGGAAATGAATGCCTTTATCATACAATCCGCAACTGAACCTAAATTAGACTACTAGTGTAGGAAATTCTCACAAGGCAAGGAACAAGGACCTAGGTCAAGGCAATTAGTCACACCAGGAATTAAACACACAAGAAATGAATCGAACAGGCTCAAATCCTCACAGTTCAAGCTAAACGGTCTAAGATCCACACATGGTTGAACAAAGCTAAACACTAGAGGGGATAAAGTGATTAAGCATCAAATCAAAAGCCACTAAGCCATGCACATGATATCAACTATTAAGTCAAAGTTTTCGAAAACAAGTAATTAAGGGCACAAGTCATCAGTTAAATCCAAAGTACCATAGTTCAAATCCCAATTTATTCAAACTAACACTAAGCTAAACTAAACTAATCTAGGAAAGCAGTACATTTTTTGGTCACATGTAAACTTCCGGCCCTATTGGTCAGTACAAACCATGCAACAATCCTTAGAAAACAGTAAAAAAAAAAACTATACTATGAAAGTAATAAAATGCTTACCTCCCCCAAGCCGAACTCAGCTGTGTCCTCACGCTGAAGGAGAGTAAGTGGAACTCGGGTTGCCTCCCGGAAGCGTTGGTTTAATATGGTCTCGCACGACCTCATTCATGCTCAATTCATCTCACAGAAGAGGATGGACGTGTCACCTCTGTCCCCCTCACAACAATTGTATGTCCCCGCGGCTCATCAGCCATCAAAGTCTTCTCCTTGTCCTTTCGGGCTCTCCTTCGGGGCTTAGAACCTTTGTCTGGTGGGTCAGATCCCATTACTGCATAGACCTGTAAACCACAGAAACCTTCCACAAGCACAACAGGTGCTGAAGCACCCTCACAAACAAGGTTAGCAAAAGTAGTTTTAGAGATGGTAGAACTACTATCATTAGTGCTAACTCTATGGCAAGTAGCCTTAGGATCAACATTACTAATACAAATACTTGAGTTAAAGGTAAGTATTTCATCCCCTATTTTCAAAGTGAGGACTCCCTTGTTCACATCTATGATCGCTCCGGCAGTGTTCAAGAACGGTTGACCCAAAATGATTGGAACACGTGAATCCTCAGGCATGTCAGTCACAACAAAATCTACCGGAATGAAAAACTTATCAATCTTAACCAAATTTTCCAATACCCCTATAGGGTTCTTATGAGAACCGTCTGCCATCTCTAAAACTAAATTGGTACATTTAAGCACACTCATTTCAAGTTTCTTACACATAGACGAAGGCATGACACTAACACTAGCCCCAAGATCACACAAAGCATTTTCAATAGTCGCGGGGCCAATGCTACAAGGAATGGAAAAACTACCGGGGTCCTTTAGTTTTGGTGGAGACTTATTTTGCAAAAGAGCACTACACCCTTCAGTGAATGCTACAGTCTCTACCACTGATAATGCATTTTTCCTTTTGAGAAGATCTTTTAAAAATTTGGAGTAATTAGGAACTTGCATTACCAGATCAACAAAAGGAACAGTAACATGTAAGTCTTTCACCATTTACAAAATTTTATCAAAATGAGAATCAGACTTACCCTTGTTGACTCGTTCGGGGAACGACAATTTAACTTCCGGTGGTGGTAGTGTATCTGTTGTCTCCTTGTTCTTCTCCTCCTTCTCTTCCGCTTGCTTGTGCATTGGTTCCTCATTTGCGGGCATAGGATGATCATCATAGCTTGCACCACTCCTTAGTGTCACTGCCTTGCAATACTCCTTCTGTTGGGGCTCTGGCTTGGGTGGCAACTAGCCTTGCTGCCTCTTAGCACTTGATGTTGCTAATTGAGCTATCTAATTCTCTAATTGTCTAGTATGAGCTTGCAAGGCCTCAACCTGAGCCTTGTTATCCTTTTGCATTTGTAGCACTAGATTTTTGAGTTCAGAGATTTCATTGTTAGTTTGTTGCGGAGGAAAGCACATATGGTGGTGGTTGTGGTCTAGCAAAGCCTTGTTGAGGATAAGGTGGGGGTTGATGATGTGATTGTGGTTGGTAGTTGAGTTGTTGATGTGGTGGAATGTATTTAGGAGGTTGGTTTTGTGGTGGTGGTGGTTGTGGTTGTGGGTTGAGGACATTGTTATTACGGTAAGAGAGGTATGGGTGGTTTTTGTAGCCTTCATTGTATGTGTTTGAATAAGGATTATTCTTGTAAGATTGGAAGGCATGTACTTGCTCCATGGTCCCATTACAATTTTGAGCATAATGTCCTAGTGCCCCGCATCCATCACAAACCGGCTCGGTCTTTGTCATGGCAGCTACCGAGGTGGATTTAGAACCACCTACATTCATGTTGTCAAGTCTCTGAACAATAGCATCCATTTTTGCTTCCAAGCTTGCAACACTGTGATCAACCTCAAATTTGCCCCCCTCCCGTACTTGGCCACGAGGATTGCCAAATTGAGCATTATGTTGTGCCATCTCCTCTATCAAATCATACGCTGCATTTACCTCCAAACTTGTGAATCTGCCACTCGCTGCGGAATCAAGAATGGTCCTTGAATCATTTCCTAGTCCATTATAGAAAGAGTGCACTAGAAGCCACTTCTCAATGCTGTGATGTGGGCAAAGCCTTTGAAGCTCCTTAAACCTCTCCCATGACTCATATAAGGATTCATCGTATTTCTGGGAGAAATTTGTTATCTGGCTCCGAAGTGTTGCAGTTCTCTCAGGAGGATAGTACTTCTTGTAGAAAACTAGCACCAAATCATCCCAACTGGTAATTGAGTCCCAGTTCAAGCTATTGAGCCATGATCTTGCCCGGTCCCTTAGTGAGAATGGAAATAACATCCTGCAAATGTGATCCTGTGTGACTCCTTGTTGCTTGATTGTATTACAATACTGGAGGAAGTTAGAGATGTGAAGATTTGGGTCTTCAGTGGCGCTTCCTCCAAATTGATTCCGTTCCACCATATTCACCAATGTCGGCTTGAGTTCAAAGTTGTTAGCAGCGATTTCCAGCACTGGCATCCCGCTCGGTATCTGAGTGGCTGAAGGTTGATAATAATCCTTCATTGTAGCCATCCTGATCCTCTCTCGTGGTTCTTCTTCTTCTATAAACAAAAGATTGAGGTCAGGAATAATCGGACCAGTTGCCCGATTATTAGCTCGTTCTGCTTGTACTCTCAGTCGTTGTCTTATAAATCTCTCTAGTTCAGTGTCGAACCAAAAACGCATAGAACCTACACAACACGAAGACTAAAAGCGAACGTAAGAACTGTTGCGCCTCAAAGAACAATAAGGTTCTTTGAGGCACAAAAATAATAAAAAATAATAATTCACACCCGAATAAAAGATATTAACGTTGCTTCCCCGGCAACGGCGCCAAAATTTGATAGGGCGTCGCAACCCGTCAAAAATAACCTAAATATCAAAACTAATGCAGCAGTGATAAGTAGGGTCGAATCCACAGAGAAGCAATTTAATTTCTTTTATTACTAAAAAGTATAAACTATGTAAAGGGCCTTTGTGATTGAATTATCCTAAATAACTAATAATTAAAGAAAAGAAAATAAAGGTTGAATTTTTATTGGAATTAAATGAATGAAGGAAATTCTAGGGTTTAGGGTTTTATTAATGAAATCATAAACTAATTGAATTCTAATGTTAAATAATTCATTAACAAACTCTAACCAAGATCAAACAGGCTTTCGCAATTTATTAGATCTACAGATTTACATAACAGGCTCTCGCAATTTATTAAATAAATCCGTCTAAAATCTTAAGTCTTAATGAAGTTTTCACCTTTCGGCTACCGACTAGATTATTACTCAAATTTATATGATCAAAACAGATTTTAGGAAATTAAAACTAGTCATGAATTAAAAAACAAAGGATTCAATTAATTTAAATCAATCAAACATATTTTCCCTAACCCTAGATCTAAAGAACTACTCACACATATTTAAAAGAATCAAAGCAATAAACATGATCATAATAAAAAGCATAAATAAAATAAATAAGAAAGAAATAATACCAGAATTGGAAAAAGATTCAATCTTTAATTAACTTGAATTGAATTGAATTTAATGTGTCTTAACAATAAAAGAGAGAGAAAGAAACCCTAAAAGCAGAAAAGAAAACTTGAAGGAAGCATACGATCTTTACAAGGGATAAAAACAGGTATTTATAAGCAAAATTGGGCTTAAACACGCTGGCCCCGGTACGGGGTACATGCACCCCGGTACCGGGGTTGTCGCTGGAGTCAGATACGTACTTCTGGAAAATGTCGAGTGAAGAGCTGTGCAGACACCCCGGTCCGGGGTACATGTACACCGGTACCGGGACCGATGCTGGGGAACTCTGGCCTCAAAGCAAAGGAGAGGAGCAGGGGCAGCAACCACCCCGGTACCGGGGTGCATGAACCCCGGTAAGGTTTGCACAGACCCCGGTACCGGGGTCTGGTTTTATGCACTGACTTTGAACGTCCATAACTCGTTCGTGTCAAGTTGGAATTGAGCTTACGACCTACCGTTGGAAAGCTATTTGAATCTAGTTTCCAATGCCGCTAGAATTGCTTGAATCCAATATTTATAGCTCGAGTTATGTCCAAAATAGTGATAGGTGGTCAAAATCATTCAAACCGAATCGAACAATTTCAAGCCAATTCCTCACTAATTGTCACCAGAACCTCTCCGACACTCACCGTGACATCCTAATGCTTCTCCTTTGCCTAGATTGGTGTACTTTGATGGTTTTTGTCCCATTTAGAGCATCCTTTATCAAAAACCTGTCAAAAACATGGAAAAGACACAAAACACTCCAAACCGACTTATTAGCTGCAAAACGGCTCCTAAGAGCACGGTTAGCACAATAAAATCATACAAAATAAGGAGGAAAAACATATAATAAACCAAGTTATCAAAACTAATGTAAATAATCATGAAGGCATTGAGTAGTATTTATATCACCTTAATGGTAATAAAGTATCAAAAGTGACACATGACAAAGGAAGTGTTAGAGACTTAGAGGTGGACATCTGGCACATAAAACATCTTGTTTTAAATATTTAAGTTTTGATAAGTTCAAATAAGTAAAACTGAAAAATAAGGTCTAATAAATATAACTAAATAAAAATAAGTTGAAAATAATTGACTCTTCAATTTAATTTAGATTTATTCAGTTTAGATCGGTTATTGGATTCCTTCAAATTTACCTCATTATTTATTATTATTGTTGGACTATCAATCTATCATTATCATATATAATTCATGGAAAATAATGTACAAAAATTGGAGCCTATGTATTGGAATGTTCATGCATGGTAAGAGGCTAAATATGTAAAATAATAACTTTCCCATAAAAAATACTTCGCAATTATTTAGGATGAAAAAATAATCCGAAACATTATTCACCATCTCACTTTTTCTTACTATTGCAAAGTTTAAATGAAATATGATATTACCCTTTAAAAAATTACCTCAATGACTCCGATCACCCCACAATGGCCACAACAACTAAGAAGTTAGAACACGACCACCACCAACACGGCGGACGGACCATAATGACAGTCCTGTAATTTTTTATCACAGCGTCATCCGAAACAGACACCCAGATAGAGCTGTCAATTTTCGACCCGACCCGATAAACCCAGTAAATCCGACCCGTAAATAGTGGGTTTTGACAAAAAATAAAAACTCAAACCCGTTTTGAACCCGTTATACACAACCCGCTCTTAACCCGACCCGACCTGCTTTCAACCCGACCCGACCCGAAAATTATTAAAAATCTATTAAACTTATGATATTATAGGAAAATGTAAGCAAAAACATTTCTTACCATTAAAACTTTGAATTTAAGATTATTTTTATTGGACTACAACATCAATTATTTGCCATGAATTAGCTATTAATTAATGAAAATATTTCTTATAATTTGTACTTTTTAGAACGCTTAAGGTACATTTTAGTACATTTATTGCAATAAAATATGAAAAATTAAACGGCGTTATAAAACTTCCCAACCCGCTGGGTCAACCCGAACCTGGAAAATTTGGGTTATAAAAAAGCTAATACTGACCCGAACCCGCTAACACCCAACCCAGTACAACCTGAACCCGCAACTATTTTACACCAACCCGACCCGACCTGTTTGACAGGTCTACAAGACTAAAACCAGACCATGGTATAAGTGGCTCATGATAAGCATTTGTGGGCTCAACACAAGCCCCTACCACAGGAAATTTAGACCAACACAAGCCCAACATGGTTCCATATCATATCTTGTTGAGAATTTCAAATACCTTCCATCTTGCATTTTTCTTTAATGGGTCCTTCTACAATAGGAATGATAATATGTCAGGATCAGTGGCGGATCTAGAAATTTTATGTAACGGGGTCACTTTATATAAAAATGCACTCCTCTTTTAACGTTGACATGATTATACTTAAAATTTTACATTATAGGATCACTTTTCACTATTAACCGGGGTCCCGTGTACTACACAATATATTTTTTTAACCTAAATTTTATTAAAATAAATAAACATAAATTATTATTTTTAAGCCCAAGTGGGGTCACATGACCCCACTTAATGATACTTCCATTCGCCACTGGTCAGGATCGTTTACTCTGATACCATGATAAGTTTCAATGGGTTAACACAAGCCCCTACAAGACAAGAGTTAAACCGCACACAAGCCTAATGGGGTTCCACCCTAAAAACATATGATGATATACATGTGGAGTAACTAATCCATTGACGTATATATTGGTTATCCTCTCTTCAATCTTTCAATGTTGGACACAGTACATGTGGGTTATACTCTCAACGACTCAGGTTCCTGGACGAAGATCTAAGCATTTGAGCAAGATGCTTGGGTCATTGTTCTGGAGCAGAGGTGATTAAAAGTTCGAGTCGGGCCTTAACTAAGTAAGTATGCCCAAAGCCCGGTTTTTTAGGCGGGCCTTGTGCGGGCTTGCTGGGCCGGGCCGAACTTTTGAACTAAAAAAATGCCTATTTTAAGTGCGCAAAATTTTTGGGCTAATCGGATAGGGCCAATGTTGATCAGCTCTATCATGGAGTTTGTTTCAAATCATCTATCCCTTGTGAAATTTTTTTAAATAAAACAATGGGACTTGCACTATCTCTCTATTCTTTAACATTCGTTACCGCGGTGATGGTCGTGATTAGATGTCGAGGTTGTCTTGGTTACCACAACATTCAAGGGTAATAATTTAGAAATTTTAAGGGTCCGTTTACTTTGGTGTAAAACATTTTTGATGTAAAATGATTTTTCATGAAAAATATTTTACGTTGGAAAACTCATTTTCATATAAATTTTCTGATGTTTAATTACTTGCACGAAAAACAAGTTTTACTCCCAAATTTAAAGGAAAATGTTTCCAATAGGGTGTAAAATGTGTTTTCACCCAAAGTATTACATTTTATTTTTTCACCCAAAGTAAACGGTGTAAAATAAGAAAACTGTTTTCAGGGAAAACATTTTACGCTATAGTAAACGGACCCTAAGTTGTTGGTGATGTATGGTGTTGATGTAAACCCTCCAAGGCATGGAAATTACACTTTCCTTCTAATCGAATTCACCCCTTAGATCACCGGGTTACCACGAACGATTAGTGAGATACAATGGAGAAAAGAACCCTACACTCTATGTGATCTCAAGAGTATAGAAACAAAAGGACTTATGTTTATTTGTGTTTAAATACACTTAGTAAAATTAGCTAGACATTACTAAGTGCTAACAAGTTGTAGTGAGTATAAGAATTTCAGAATTTCTTGTGTTCTTCTCCTACTTGCAATGAACAAATACATGCCTATTTATAGGCACATAAGTAGGTGAAAGAACTCAGAAAATTCTGAGTTTATTCCACACTTTAAACCTCATGAATTCAGAAATTAAGAGTAGTTTGGTTTAAGGGATAGAATAATGATGATTCCATCAACTAAGCTCACTCTTAATCTTCTCATTCAATCTGATTTAATCCCCTTTACATCAGCATAGAAGCTCAAAGGACAAGCTTAAACACGTAAAGGAATCCTAGGAAAAGAATCCAATAATTCGAACAACCATTCGAATTTTCCAAAGACACAGTCGCGGGGTGCGACGATCCCGTCGCGGGGTGCGACGACCCCGTCGCGGGGTGCGACCACTGAACAAAATTTGTCCAGATTTTTCCAGTAGGTTTTTCGCGGGGTGTGAAACCTTCTCTCGCGGGGTGCGACATGCTCTCTGCCTCTTGGTTCTTTTACCTAGCCTACTTAACTATTGTCCAATGTCTTAGCCCATTTATTCATAAATGTTCCAACATAAGTGTCGTAAGTGTAAAGTTGAGCGACAGTTAATAATTTTGTGGCGAAATTTAACCATCCCCAAAAATTATGGATAAATTTTTAAAAAATGAAAAATGAGAGGAGAAGAGAGAGAGGGTGGATGACAAGAAAATAAAAAGCTTGTTCCTTTCAAAATTTTATTTTTTTTGCTTCGTTAAGAAACTATTAAGTTGAAATAACCTGAAGGATAAAATTTAATCAAATTTATTTCTCTTATATAATATAACCTCAAATAAGTAAAAAAAAACACGAAATATAGAGAATGAAGGATCTTTCTAAAATGATTTTCTATCAATATTTTAATTACATGCAAACTAAACAACATAAAATAATAGGAAAAAAAAGGCGACACCATATTACAAGTATATGCCCAACTAAATGAAACCATAGTGTCAAAATAGTTATAAAAAAACTGTTGGTCCGTACTGGGTCTGCTTAAAATAATTCTACCTTCAAGCTATTCTAAAATAATCTCACATTTGTACTCCGTACTTATATATCTACTTAAAATGGACCCTTGCCGGTTGCTAGCCACTAGTAACCGGTTTGACAAGTTTTACTGCACACATGTTAGCTTCAGTTTTTTTATTTTTTTTTATTTTATAACATTAATACTAATAATGATAATAATGATGATTAATAATAATGAGAAGAAATAAAGATTGACTCCTCACTTTGCAAGGCCATTTGGATTCACAAGTCCACCTTACCACCCATTTCCAACTCTTATGCTATGTTCTTTGCTTAGGATAGTTTAAAAAACAGGACAACATATTAATTATTAAGCCCTACTTGAATTTTAAAATGCAAAAAAAATAATGGGCAGAGAGTGTTTTGAGGGGGCGAATTTGAGGGCTACAAATTAAAGGAATGACAGCGGGTCGAACTCGGATCGAATTATGCAAAATCCGATTCCGACCCAACAATATATAGTCGGAGTCGGATTTTTTTAAACGGATTCCGATCGGATTTTCTTTCTTACGGATTAGAACGGACTAAGGTCGGATTAGGATAAATTATTATCCCTCAATGAGACAAATGTCTAATATTACATAAAAATCACTTTTTATTTTCTTATTAATATAACTTTAGATATTATACTTTAATAAAATTTTAAATTTTTCTATCAAATAATTTCTATAAAATTATATAATTTAATTAAAAACAACATATAGAAAAATAACACATCTAACAATATGTCGGAGTCGGACTAATTTGTCGGATTTTATCCAACATCTGACTCCGACCCGACTCGGAGTCGGATTTTTTAGACGGATTCGGTTGCGGATTTTTATTTTTCAGATTCAAATTGAATTTTTTCCTAAGGGGTGGGTTGGAGTAGGGTAGCATTCGGGCTGAATTGCCATCCTTAGGCCGACAGAGGCCGGCATGAACAGCAGCAACAACGAGCAATGACGGCGGCAGTTGGTGGTGGTGGTTTCAAGGTCAAGTTTTGGTGGTTCTCGGCGGCGGCGGTGGTTCTAAGCTCGGTAATTCAATTAAGCTTTAGCATCTTTAATTAGCATATTCTTCTTACTGAAAGCTTTCAACCGGATTGCAATTAATTGGAAGATTCCTATCTTTAATTATTATTATATATCTTTAATTAATTGCATGTTACCTCAATCTTTTCTTCTCTTTTTTTTTAATTTTTTTTTAATGCATTTAAACTATTTTTTTATAATTATATACTCTTTCCGTCCCTTAAAGATTGTCCCATATTGACTTTTGGTACTGTTCATTTGGTAACTTTGACTCTCTATAATTTTATACATGTAAGGAAAAATATAGTCAAATGGGATTTCGTTTGATTCGGCTCAATATGTAGTTTTTTAATATCTAATGCTTATAATTTTTTATTATACATATCTCAAGATATTTTCATTTAAAGATGTGTCTCAGGAGATGAGAAAAAGTAAATGGGGCAATCTTTTAGGGACAGAGGAAGTATATGTTTGCTATCTAAGATTAAAAAATTATACAATTAAACAATTATTGTGATCAAACTAATAATCTACACACTAGCTAGGTGTTACGTTATGGCCTTATATATGGCGATGATATTTGAGTCCTTATTATACATGGGTGAAGATTACATACGGCCAAATTGTTTTCATTTGGACCGTTTATAGTGTACGTAGTTACAAACTTACAATACAACAAGTCAAGAACAAAAGGACAAAGGGAATACGTTACTATACTAAACTATTTTCTAAAGGGAACAAATAAAGTCAAACTGACATATATACTACAGATTACTCCCTCCGTTTCAAATTAAGTGTTGTATTTTGATCAAAAAACTCTCACAGTTTTGGTCAAAATGAAACACTTATTTTAGGACAGAGCGAATATATATGTAGGTAGTAAGTAGTAACTAGCTAGGATGTGCAATGAAGTAATTTGAAAAAATCTTCATTCTCCTCCAACACCACATTATCAACATCCCATTCGTCACGAGACGAAGTTTGTGCTTGTTTAAACACACGTGCGATTGTAGCAACGAACATATGTTTCCTCCATTCCTCGATTGGAGGACAGTTACATTGCGCTGCAAGCCAATCCTCGTATTCAAATGACCCAACATTCTATACATATATTCCACATCATACATGTACAAAGATAATTAGTCAATGTATATGTTTTTTTTTCAAATAAGACTGTTTTACCAATGAAAAAATTAATGAAAAATCAGGAAAAAAAAAACAAAAAAATTCCAACATATATTTTTTATATTAAACTTTTCATATATTTTGTAAGAATTTTAATTTTTTTCCTTACAATTTTTCTCTATTGAGATTGTCTCGCCAAAAAGTATAAACCTAGAGCCCAAAAATGTGCTTCCTCCTATCCATTTTTTTCAAATTAGTATTCTTGCTAATATATAAATGAAAATATATAATGTGATACAATTTAATTTTTTCAATTAATATTTTTTTTAAGGAATTTTAATTAATAGTTTTAAAACATCACGAATTCGAGAATTTACCTACATATTATGTCTAAAATTAGTAGGTAGGTAAATATATATGTGGTTGTATATTATTATTGTAGCTAGATATTTAAATATATCTAAAAATGAGCCTTAATAGTAGGGGTGTTCAACAAAAACCCGACCCGCTTGACCCGACCCGAAGACCCGTCGACCCGGTAATTTTTATGGGGTATTTTAAAAAAAAGTTCAAATTTTTCGGGCCGGGTACCCGGCCCGCTAAAAATCATAAGTGTCGGGTCGGGTAATGGGCCGGGCCATGCACTAGTCGGGTACCCGGTTGACCCGTAAATATTTTTTTAAATAAAAAATTTAAGTAAAAATATGGAAAAATAATATATTTTAAAGTACATTTCTTTAATTTGGTAGTCGGGTACCCGGGTACCCGAGACCCGACCCGGTAAAATCTTGTGTTTTATAAAAAAAGTTTCATAATCCGGGTACCCGAGACCCGACCCGATAAAACCGGGTACCCGAATTCGGGTACCCGGTTTTATCGGGTCGGGTCATGGGCCGATTGGTTCACTACCCGAAACTTCGGGTACCCGCTCTTTCGGGTACCCGAAAACCCGGGTACCCGATTATGAACACCCCTACTTAATAGCCGTTCATAAAAAATAAAAAAAAATAAATAAATAAAAAAAAAAAAAACCCATTAATTAGTATCGAAGAACAAAATGAGACAAAGCATGATTCAAAAACTCCGTCTCCAGGCACGTGAGGCAGCGTATATCGGAGATTAGCAGAGATTCTTTAATTTTTCTTTTCTAGTTTATTACTCTCTTTGTCCCAATTTACTTACCCCAATTTGACTTTGGGCACTGTTCACATGTGAACTTTGACTTTATTTAATTTAATATACGTAAGAAAAAACATAGTCATGATGCATCTAGTTTAATTCGTCTCAACATGTACTTTTCAAATATATAAATTTTATAATTTTTTATTATATATAATTAAAGATATCTATACTTAAATATTTAAAACAGGATTTGTTTGTGCCATGTGTCAACTTTTTGCGAATTTAATTTTAATTTATTTTATTTTTAAATACAATTTTTCATTAATCAAGAGAATTTTAGAAGACACTTTATATCTTCATTTATAGTACCTACAATTTCTTATATTATGTATGATCAAGTTAACTCTATAATAATATTTTAATCATTTTGGGATTATAATTTTTTTTTATACACAACCCGTGCATTTCGTGGGTCAATAAACTAGTTTTTATTTAAAGTTGTGTCTTGGAAGGTGTGAAAAAAAAATGTAGCAAGTAAATTGGGATGAAGGGAGTATAATATTTGTTGCTCGGACAGGGGCGGATTTTATGGGAGGGCGGGATGGGGTTAGACCCCTGCTAGACTGACTCAAGTTTAAACGGTCATAACTTTTTTGTTTCAAGTCAGAATTGAGTGTTTTTCACCTATCGTTGGAAAGCTCTTTGAATTTAGTTTCCAATGCCAGATGAATTGCATCAATCTGATATGTGTAGCAGAAGTTATGCCCAAAATAGTGAGAGGTGGTAACTTCAATTTCAAGCCAATTCTCCATCAATTGTCACCAAAACCACTCTAAACCATCTTTTGGTAACTTCCTCGATCTTTTATTAAGCTTAGCTCATCCTATTTCTCCATTTGATTCCTTTTATAGCCTTTAATTTTAAAATATTCTCATTGCATAATACTCTGTATTATTTATTATTAGTCTAGATGTGTACACCCATATGCCGTGTCTATTTATAATTATAATATCACTCGGCCCCGAAGGAATTTTACTCAAAATCCGCCACTATTCTCGGACACTTCACCAATTCTCAACTATATATATATATATATATATATATATATATATATATATATATATATATATATATCAACTCTTAGACATCAGTATATAGAAGAAAAATAATATTGTAGCTAGAGAATGATGTAATAAAATTATTATTACCTTATAATCATGAATCTTATGTGTGTGGCGCTTTGGAACTCCCTTAGCTTCCAAATCCGAGTAAAAGGCTTGCACATCTTCCATCATCTTTTCTTTAGAAGGAAGTGATATTCTCCCGGATAGAACTCCTGATATCCACTTACTTTGAAGTTCAAACACAAAGAAGTGAATTGCCTATCATATACATGCACAACACAATTTTAAAGGACTTCATTAATTAGTCAATACATACATATACATTGTAAAGGAGTAGAAATTATATAACAACAATTATCTATATATAAGTTATTATAAGTTTGCATCATTATTTGCATTTTACTTTTTTGAGAGTTGTATTGACTTAATAGGTATTTTTGTCTTTCAGCATTTCGAGTAACAGATCGAAAAGGCAGATCTTATTTGAGGGGACCATGCATAACATATAATGTAGCAATACAAAATCTTCTGTCATAGCGTCTAACGATTTGATAGATATATAATTTAACCACAATTTTGTGACTTTTGCGTACGAGTGAGTGTCACACATCGAAAGATAATGAAGAGAAACTAAACTAGCTTATAAGTCTAGGAGTTACCTAGACCCGTTTATAATATCCAATCAAATTTATCATTTAACGACGGTGGGAGTTAATTAAATTTCATTTCAGTTTTATTTCAAATAATTAATTTCGATCAGTCCAAAAGAACAAAGCCTAAGTACGTAGCTAGACAAAATGAGAAGGATCTTACAAAGGATGGAATGCCAACAAAGGAGAGCCCTGGGGCTAATGTAGGAGGAAACACATGCTTGTACAACGGCCCTACTCGATTATCATCAACATTCACCACGCCACCCGTATCAAGGAAGGGAAAATTATATTTGTACCTGAAATTTTCGTATATATATGAGTATTATATATTAGTTTTCATTACGTTAGTATTGTGTTATAATTTTTTTTAAGATGAAAAGGTGTACGAGCTCTATCCTAGAATTATATTAGTAGTGTTATAATATTAAACAAAAAAAAAATATAAAACAATATATATGTTTCTTCTATGGTTGTCGAAAAAATGACCACTGAATTCAAAATAATCTAGAATGTCGATCTTAGTAATTAGATTTGACTTCTTAAATAAAAATATTTTTTAAATTTTTTTTTGTAATATTAATTTATATTTAATATTTTTGGATTTATTTAAATTAATTTCAGATTTTTTAAATTATCAAAATCTAAAATTAATTTAGGAAAATCCAAAAAAAAATATTAAAAAATGAATTAATATTACCAAAAAAAAATAATTTCAAATTTATATTTTTATTTAAAATAAAAGTCAAATCTAATTACCAAAATTAACTTAATTAACATAGGAATTGAAGGTCTAGATTTACTTGAATTCGATGGTCATTTTTTCAGCGACCAAGCCGACCATAGAAGAATTTTCAGTATAATATTGTTGGTTTTCCTACATTAATAAAGGATTTATTACCCGGTGCAATGGAGAATGACATCCGCAAGGATCTCGCTTCCATCTGGAAACGATATTCGACCATCTTCATAGGCTCTTTCTATCTGAAATTTTATATTCATGTTACGTTATGGAACCATTTTATAAAATTTCATGAAAATAGATGGAAATTTTAATTTTTCATCAATGATTAACATTGTTTGGTTGAACTAAAATAAAATCCCAAAAAAAGTTCAAATATGTCCCTAAGAAGACACCCTACACACGGAATAAGAAGGAAAAAATGTTTTAATATTCTTCAAATTTTTCAGGGCGGGAGAGGAAATTCAACATGGCGCAAAATAAATTTTCAGCTCACTTTTTTTTCCTTTTAGACTCTATTTGTTTTGAAAGAAGACGCTTTCCTAACAATAATGCAGACATAACCCTTAATTTTCCAGCCCAAACTAACAATGTACGTAAATGTGCATACCATTTTCAGGAAAAAAATTCCGTTCGACCAAACAGACCCTACATCTACATGACTACATCTAAACAAAATAAAGCAAACTAAGCCACTAGGTGATGATGAGGATTATAAAAAAAAATAAAAAATATATATATATATATATATATATATATATATATATATATAAAATATTACCATAGGATGGAGCCATAAGTTATGATAAACAGGGTGTTTTCCAAATAATCCCTTGGCTTCGAATGTAGTCGTTATGTGTACTTGTTTGGCTAATCCAGCTATGTCCCTACTTATATCGAAAGCACTTGCTGATAGTCCAACCAATACTACTACCTGATCACAAAACAATAATAATGCTTGTATAATTCAGTTCAGTTCAGATTAATTCAGAAAAATATTATACGCGTATATATTGCATATATATATATATATATATATATATAGAATAATTAGTAACATATATTATACTTTGTCTTTGTAGGGTTCTGGTGTACGATAATTGTGACTATGAATTTGCTTCCCTGGCCAATGCTCAATGCCTGCATTATTGTTTTGATAATTATCCATATCAAAACTCACAAATTTTATCATCACTAAATAAATAAATTAAACAAGTAAAATAAATAAATTACTGGCCTAATACTTATAGACTTCGATTTTTGGTATCATAAAATAGGGTTCGATTATAGTCGTTCGATCACTGGGTGAGGTTCGCTTTTGACAGCTCTAGTTATAAATACGAAATTGAAAGTTGAGGGGATAGTAATGACTATTAATCCAAAAACTTATATATAACTTTGACCTTATATTCTCATTAACATATTAGGAAAAAAATATTATCAATAATTTCGGATATTGTTAGATTCATCATAACATATGAATTTTTAATATTTACTTTGATATAATTTTCTCAATCCGAAATAAAAGTTACTATTAACAGCCAGCACGTATTTTTTTTTAAAAATGGTGAAAAAACAAACGTAACTAGCTAATAAAAACGTACTTGGTGATAGAATATTATTATTATTTCAAATTAAATTAAATCTTGTATTCATTTTACATGAACTCTATCTTAAAATCCCAAAAACGAATTAATTAATCTATATATAGTTACTTTAATTATTATAACGAAAATGATATAAAATTATTATTACCAGGAATATTATCAGCAATCCGTGGTTTAATATAATGCCCGTTGCAAATAACCACGGCATCATAAATTTCTTCCATATCATTGCAATTGCCCTCTTTGTCTCCGTCCGTCTTCCTATACTTGACTATCCACTTTCCATTTTTCTCTAACCTAACAAGCTTCACTTCGGTATGAAAATTAATTATTTCATAAATTCCAAATTCATAAGCAAAATCCTCCAAATATTTTAGCACTTCCTTGTGACATGGAAACCTTCTTGGATCTCTCCCATCTTTGCCTACCAAAAAAAAAATAAAAAATCATGCATATAAATTATTAAAGCTTGTTTGATTGAATTTTCATCATATAATATAAACATTATAATTATAATTAGAGGTGGGAAACGTGTCGTGTCGTATCGAGTTCGTGTCGTGTCATTTGATTAAACGGGTTTATACCCCTCAACTCTAACCTGACCAGTTTAATAAACAGGTCGTGTTGTGTCAACCCGTTTATATTAAATGTGTCAAAATCATTGACCCTAATCCGTTTATTTTGTGTCGAGTTCGGGTCGTGTTGGCGGGTTATGTAGTTTTTTACCCTAAAGTTGAAAATTAAGTAAAATCGTGTCGGGTCGGGTTGACCCGTTTGATTAAATGGCCTGCACTCCCTTGACCCTAACCCGACCCGTTTATTAAACGTGTCGTGTCGTGTCAACCCATTTAATTTAAATGGGTTGACATCGTTGACCCATACTCGTTAATAGCGGATGGATTTCGTGTCGAGTTAACAGGTCGTGTCAAGGTTTCCCACCTCTAATTATAATTAGTAAACTTTTGACAAAAAAAAAAAAAAGACAAAAATTAATGTTACCGGAAGCTACAAAAGGGAAATCACGAAAGCCCATGACCTCTCTAGGAAGGTTAGTACGTAGTGATTTATAGAGGCTTGTATGAACAATTTTTCGGGCCGGGTCGAGTCCAAGCGGGTCTGACTCGACCTCGGGGGAGTAAACCCAAACCCCACCCAACTGGGGCCCGCGTTCTAGCACCGCCACCTCATGACCGTCGTTTCTTAGCTCACGAGCCGCCACTAACCCGGCTGCACCACCGCCAACGACGCAGACTTTTTTGGATGTCAATTGTAAGGCCATATTATTTTTAAGAAATAGTTACATGAAAAAGCAAGATTGTGAATTATATATTTGAATGGCATACAAGAATGAAATGAGTTTTTTTTTTTTTTTTTTTTTTTTAACATTTGACTATTGATAATAATAACAAATTGGATTTAATTTAATTAAAATAAAGGGAAAATTCTACCAAATTTGGTATTAAAATATGGCAAGAATTATTAGATCATAAGATAGAGTTGTAACAGATAATCAAGTCATAACCCAGTGGTTAGGGCTTCAGAATTCCAGGTACGAGGTCCTGTGTTTGATTCTCACCGTACGCATTTGCAAGGATTCCTTATTATTCCCCTTACAGATGCATGTGTTGGCTATAAATTGGGTCGGATGACCTGCAGTAGGGCCGGTGTCAAGGCTTACGTATCCCACACATTATCCTAAAAAAAAAAAAAAAAAAGAGTTGTAACAATAATAATAAAATAATAATAAATACGTGCATGTCACAACGTACAAGAATAATAATGACATAATGTTGTTCTAATCATTCACTAATAAATCCCCAATTACATATCTGCCATTGTCGTTTCTATAACCTAAAGTCCTAGAAGTTGATAATTTAATTTGCATATATATATTGATATATATATATAACAGTGTTTTTCTCTTCATTTTTCCTGATTTTACTCCATTTTTGTCCCCTCTCCTTGTTTTCTACTACTTACCACGTTGCAACCTGGCGTATATATATATCTCACCTAACTTTTACTTCCTAGTTTGCTTTCAGGGAAAAAAATCTTAAATATATCGGGTGTACGTTAAACTCGGCCTGAAAACCGTACACCTGATATATAAAAAGTTACTTTAATTAATTAATATTAATAATGTACTCTTAGGATGCGTTTTCTTCGCTTTGAAATTAAAAAAAAAAAAAAGTCGCTTCTATTTTTTCTGTCCCAAATTACTTGCAATATTATCTTTTACGCAGTTTTCGAGACACAACTTGGACACTAATATCTATAATTTCATACATAGAAAAATGAGATCCTCATCACTATGTTTTCCTTACTCATATTGATGAGGATCTCATTTTTCTATGTGATATATAGGCATAATATCTGAATTGCAGTGTATGTTTTAATTTCCTTACGCATAATCCGATGTGATTAAATGAGATCCTACATCACTATGTTTTCCTTACACATTACAGTCAAAAACCACATGTGAACTGTGCTACAAGTCAATAATTATAGTGTTAAAATCAACAATTATATATAGACCTAATGGAAACTGATTGGAACTTATTAAAACTTATTAAAACTTATCTGAACTTATTAAACCTGAACTTTTTTTAAGGTGAAAAGAACGCATCTTAAGTTAACTTTTCGATTAATTGACAATAAGTCAACCTAGTACCCGTTCACTTAAATTATGATTTTTTTTGTTTTTTTACTGGTTGAATAATTTAATGCTATTGTAACACTGTGTTGATGGATTGCAGTCAAAAAAAAAAAACACTATGTTGATGGTTGAATAGTTTATTATTATTTCCACTGTTAGCTACATTATCTGCAATATAGGGTGTTTTTGTTCAACTTATTTAAGCATAGTATGTAGTTTTAATATTAGAAAGTTTATTTAGATCCAATAAAAAAATTTCAGATCAGATTAGAAGAATTCATATAAGATCAGAACAGAAAAACAAAATTCAGATAAGATAAGATCAGATCAGGAGAATTCATATAAGATTAGACATGAAAAGAAAATTTCAAATCAGATATGAAAAGGTTATAAATATAGAAATAAACAATTAGATCAGAAAATTTCAAATAAAATAAGATCAGATTAGAAAAGTCAAAGCAGATTAAAAAAATTAAGATAAAATCTGATCAGATTAGAAAAATCCAGATAATATCAAATCGGATCAGACTAATTAATTAAGGTTCAGAACATATCAAATCAGAAAATTTCAGACAAATGAAATACACCCATAGTGATTTATACTATAATAGCAATAACTTAAGATTGGTGCACAATAAATTAGTGTACATCAAACGTATATAAAATTTTATGTTATTTTAATTATTAGGAAAGCCACTGCATACATTTGCTTATAACTTATAAGTTGAATTGAACCTGGCCTCTAAATACATCTCATGGGTCACAGGTGGAAGATGGAGCATAATTTGAATAAGTAACCAATATATGAGATTAAATTATATGGAGTATTATTGTAAAATATATAATTGGATAACACATACACTATCAGATATTGAAAATTTTGATTAATAAGCTAGTGATGCATCTATCTGAATGTCTAAGTCAATGATTTGAATATCTGAGATGTGAAATTGTGAATTCAATATCAAAAAAACACAATTAATCGCTAAAATAATTTCTGTAAAAGTAAAACAAAAAATATTAAAAAATTCTCACTCTCGCTCTCACAATTCTACCAACTCTACCATTCCTCAACTCTAAAGGATCTCAACTCACAGAAAAATATTTATAAGAATATACAAAATCCTAGATAAGGCCTTGAATATCCGGAGTTCCGGTCCATTACATTAAAATATCTAACACTAGCTTTGTATGTATGTTTTGCGCGCGATGATATTTAAATTTATCTTTTAATTTGTTTAAACAAACAAAAAAACGAATGTGCGTGGTTTGTTCGAAAAATAAAAATTGAAATATTTTTCAAATTCACATAATCATAAACAAACAATAAGCAAGGGTGTCTATTTATAGATAATTCAAATATATAAATTTTGGTGTTTTTATTTTATTTTTACGAATTTAGTATCTCGCAATATTTTTATTTAACAAGTTAAAAAATTGTAATAACTTTCCTTTACAGTGAAGAATGATGCTAATTAAATTTTTGGAAACTTCTGAAGGACAATGTAGATATTGAGTAATATAGTAATATATATTTAAATGCTTTATTTTTGGTTGTTATAGTTAGTTATCCTCTTCTAACTATTTCTTTCTTAGTTTGTATTAGTGTCTTATGCTCTTTCTTTTCATCAGTACAACTATATATACCCTTGTATGGTTCTCTATTTGGTAATCAATCAATGTGTGATACCCCACAATTTTGGTACATATTTTTCTACGATTATTGATTATTAAAAAGACTATTTTATAAAACGAATATGTTATTTGCATATATTTTCAAGTTAAAAATATTTTTCAAAAAAAAATAATAATAATTTAAATAAGTCCTATTTTCACATATAAATAACTAGAATTTTATGATATAAATTTAATTTAAAAAGATTTCTAAGCCCAACTACTTCTCTTGGATTTGTAAAACCAATGGACCAATTAGGAATTTCTAGCCCAATTATTTCCCTTGGATTTGTAAACAAATCATAATCCAAAACCAATAAGCCAATTAAGTAACCCAAAAGTCATAATCCAAAACCAATAAGCCAATTAGATAGCCAAAAGAAAGAAAACAAAAAAATTAATAAATAAAAAAAAATAAAAAAAAGGGAAATCACCAAAGTACACGGCTAAGGGGAGGGGGATTAGGAAATTATTTGCAATTATCCCCTAATATCCTACTAAGCAATACTTGTCCTTTTTTTTTTACCCAAAAATCTTCCCATAACCCTCCCAACCATCATATGCTTGATCACCAAGAATAATATATTCCCAAAGCATGACTAAATCAAATAATATTGATCATCAAATTATTTTCATGATCCCCAACTTACCATACTACACATACCTTAAACACTATAAATACCCCCTAATTCAACCCATTTTACACACACAAAAATTACAAAAAAATTTCTCTACTCCTTCTTGTCCAATTCTCACGGCATTCCTCTTATAAAAAATTAAAAAAAAAATTTCTCAAGCTCCGGCAACCACCATCACCACCACCGGCAAGTGTTTTCCGACCCTCTTTTGTTTTATTAAATTATTTTATTAAGTTATATATTATTGTTTAAAACATTAACTAATCTTAAAAACTATAGATTATAAAGTTTTTATGTATAATACTTCACTACTAATAATAAGTTCTTAAAATTTTATGGGTTTTAGTATTTTATTATAATTATTAAAATAATTCGGTTTTATAAATAATAATAATAATAATAATAATAATAATAATAATAATAATATCCGAATAATAATAATGATAATATTAATAAGTGTTTAAAATCCTACTACTCATATAATCTTAATATTTATCACTTATATTATAAAAATCCTACTACTAATATTATGATTTTTAATATCCTAATACTTATATAAACTTATTACTTTTACTATAGTTTTAAAAGTATTAGTGGTCATGCACATCTTAGGATTTCACTTTGTTAGTAAGAATATTTTGGTAACCTTATATTAATTATAAGTTGTATTAATTCTGTTTAGGACGCTCTCGGTAGGATTCCTTAAGTATTCAAGTTTAGTTGTCCAACCCGAACGAAAGGTACGTTAAGTGGCTGGATACTTTATTAAAGTTTTTACATGATTTTTTACGTGTTTATATGATACATGATATAATTTATGTTCAATTAATTTTGTTTTATGTTAATTTAAAGTTTGATGACAAAATTATTTTATATTTTAGTAGCCTTATACTTTTGTCATGAAATTTCTAGATTTTGGAAATATTATTTATGGTTTGAATCATCTTATTATATTTTGAAAATAATGTTTTATGGAAAGATTTGAATCTTATTATAATTTGGAAAAATAATATCATAGAAAATATTCTATGAAAAGTTTTGGAATAACTGAATATTTTATTGATATTGTCATATCACTTTGAGAATAAGGAATTTTGAAAAGTTACAAGTAAGAGTATATTTTCTTTATACTCAACTCTTATTATATTAAAAATGTTTTTGGTGACCCCACAAGCTTTATAAGTTTATTTATTGTCTTGTAATCCCACTATGTGGATTTGGTTGATAAGACTATGGACTTTATATGACCTAGTCTTTCCTCAAGGATAGCCTTTATACAGAAAGATACTAACTTGGGGGGTGTGCACACTTAGAGGAGGAGTTTGGGGTATAGGAAAAATTTATTTTCAATATTTGAGTTTTTATATTCAATATTATTTGGTTTGGAATATCTTTGGAAATGATCACCTTGGATAAATAATTAATATGACTTGAGTATTTCAAAAGCATGTTTATTAAATAAAGTTTATTTTTACATATCTTGCACTTAAATGTACTTAGCATATTTTTGCTAACCCGTACTTTGTTTTGTTTTTGGTTTGGCCCTACTTATCATTACGATGAGTAGTTAGGTGATGATATCTGAGGACTAATGTAACGACCCTGATTTTATTGGTATTTCTGCCGAATGTTTATGTGTATTTATGTGATGCTATGTATAGTTCAAATTTAGTTTTGAACTATTTATTTTATTTTATCTGAATAATTTCGATTTAATTCGAATTATTTTATTTTGATTAGGTATTATTTATCTTTATTATTATTTAATTAATTAGAATTTTATTATTTAATTTTCTAATTAATTATTTAATATTTTGGGCTAAATCGAATTAAGCATGATTAGTCATGCAATTTTTGTAAATTAGCCCAATTAATCACGAGAGCCCATTTGGCTCATGGAAACCGGCCCCTTATGAGTGCATGGCAAGGTTTTGCCACTTGCCTTATGTTCACACCTTAACTAACCTCTATTTATAGGAGGGTTAGTAAGGCTTGATGATCCTTTTGCTCATTTGCCATTTAAACACAATTGCCATCTCTTGCCATCAAAAGATCAAACACAAACACCCTCCATTTACTCTCCTCTTTCACGCCATTTTTGGCTTCATCAAACCCAATTGTTGTTCATCATCCATTCAAACTCCAAACTTAAAGATTCAACCTCTATTGATCTTTAAGTATCAAAACACAATCTAAACCTCTTAGTTTGCATTCAAGATCACTAGTTTGGGTTTTTTTCCGGGCTTGTTCGTGTGGGTTGATTCGAGTGGGTGCCGTGTGGTTGAAGCCGTGTGTGCAAGTGGTGGTTCGTGTGGAGCCGTGCAGTGGGCAGCCGTGCCAAGGTGGTGCCGTGTGGAAGCCGTGCGTGTGGTTGCCGTGTGATAGGGCCGTGTGGTTCTAGTTTCCGGGCAGCAAGTTTGTGTTGATTTTGTGTGTTAATCTTCAACAAGGTAACATACTTTCTCAACTTAATTTGGCATACTATGTTTCATAGTATAGATTAAATGAACAAGATTAGTTTAAATGAAGTTTTGATCATGTTTTTGAGTATGAATATAAATCTGATTTTTAAGTGGTTTGATGATGATTTTATGATTGAATATGATGATTTTATGAATGATTATGTTGGTAATAAGTTTGTGATTATCATGTTCAAGTTTGGTGAATTTTGGATGATAGTAAGTTGATAGTTTCATGTGTTGAATTGTTGGTTTTATGCGTGTAATTTGATGAAATTAGATGAGTTCTTGATTCGTGGATGAGTTCTTGGTTGAGGTTCTTGAATCTTGATTGAGTTCTTGATTGAAGATCTTGAATCTTGGATGATTTCTTTGAGTTCTTGATGAGTTCTTTATGTGTTCTTGATTGAGTCTTTAAAGTTAAAGAAAGATAAAGAAAGGATTAAAGAAAGTGATAAGATGATGTAAGATGTTTTGTTTACATGTTATTTTCCTAAGTCAAGGCGTAAGATGCAACTTAAGAAGCAACTAAGAATATAAACTTCGGATTAAAGAGTTAAAGATTGTTAAAGATTAGCTTGATTTCGTTACTAGACGCCTAAAACTTAGAGTAAGATTCTTTGTTTTTGGGTTAAGACGTTGCCCCTATCCTAACCGCGGTATTGGGATAGTGATTACCACTATGTCGTCTTTGACATGGATTTCCAGTAAGATTGGTTTCATAGGGTTGGGAGTAAGATTCTCAATCCTGGCATAGTTGGAAAGTTCGATCGCGTAAGATGCGTTCGTACGTGCGTAGTCCGGTCTAGTTTGCGAATGATTGCGCCAAAGATAAGTTTGGATAAGTTAGTTGAGTCAAGCATGTGTTCGTATGATTTCGCATGATTCGATGTTATGATTTGGATATTTGGTTTATGCTATGTGCTTGTGTATTCCCGTTAGGGTGAGACAGTTATGTTACTTGCCACTGACGGTGGACTGTTGTTTACTTTTCAGGTAATTCTGATGATGAGGTTCTTGCTTAGCTTTGGGTTGGGCGAGTGCCGATATAGTTATATAGTTGCATTTCTGTTGTTTTATGATTTCAGTTAGTTTGGACTATAGTAGTGATACTTGTATACTTTTGTTATAACTCTGACATGTGTTTGGAGTTACGTTTATTGGTAGTGGTAGTTTGATTTTTGGATTAGTAATGTACAAACTTGTGGGTTATAGTAATAATATTTTGAAGTTTGTTTTAATTTTTAAGTATTTTAGTTTGTTAGTTCTGACTATTCGACTCGTCGGTTTCTTCCGCGCCGATTTAAGCGAGTCGGGTTGTCACAGTTGGTATCAGAGCCGAATAGGTTTTAAGTGAAGTTTTAGGATTTGAGTTAAACCCGGGAGTTGAGAGCTTTGCTATTCCCGAGTGATAAAACCAAATTTTAGGTTAAGTAAAGGGAGAAGAGTTGGGTAGAAAGACCGGGATAAGATCTTTTCTATTTTCTTTTTCTCTCTTTATTTCGTATACTTGACTATGGTGGGGTATATGACTGACATTGTATTCTTGGTATGTCTTTTTGTTGTGATGCGTTGCAGCATGTCTACACCTCGCCGGTTGAGTACTAGACGACAGAGGTTGCGGGCACTTGAGGAGGCGATCCTTACGTTGGCGCACCATAGTCGTCATACACCGAGTACGCAGTCGACATTCGACCGTATCGCACGTCATCGACCTCCGACTTACGATGGGGTTGCCGACCCCACTATCCTGGAGAGCTGGATCCGCGAGATGGGGAAGCTCTTCGACACGACGTTTTGCCCTGAGCACGAGAAGGTGCAGATCGCCGCTTATTATCTACGTGGAGAGGCCGATAACTGGTGGACGTTAGCTAAGGACGCGTGCTTGCCGTTACATTCGATGTCGTGGATCGAGTTCGTCGATAAGATCCAGGAGCGCTTCTACCCCGACGAGTTGTGGTGGCAGAAACAGGAGGAGTTCCTTACTCTTACACAGGGTAAGATGACTGTTCAGGCGTACACCGATAGGTTTACGGAGTTGTCGAGGTTCGCTACGTCTGTGGTTCCGTCAGAGAAGGATCGGGTCAAGCGCTACATCAAAAAGCTAGATCCGAGGATTCGCGTTCACGTGATCAGTAGTGGAGCGACGACATTTCAGCAGGCCTACGAGGTAGCACTCGAGATTCAGGCATCGACGGCTGAGGAGGATGCGAGCAAGAAGAGAGCTCCGGTTCCGGCGACGACCGCTTCTTTTAAGAAGCCCCGATTTAGTGCACCTAGCGGTACCCCTCCGACCACGAGTTCGCATAAGGGTTCCGATGGCTCGAAGTGCAGAGGATGCGGCAGAGACTTCCATCTAGGGAAGCGGTGTGACGGTTCGCCCATAGTGTGTTATATCTGCAGGAAGGAAGGCCATAAGGCATCAGTATGCCCCGAGAGGAAGCCAGACTCTAAGGTTAAGCAGCTTCCGGCACCGACGAAGACTTCGGTGAAGAACCGAGTCTACTGTATAACCGAGGCGGAGGCCGAGGTTCAGCCTGACGTCGTATCAGGTAGATTTCTTGTCTCTAGTGTGTTAGCTTTAGTATTATTTGATTCTGGTGCTACTGTCTCTTTTGTGGCTAGTAGTTTTGCCTCGAGGTCTAATCTTCGTGGCAGCTTTCCTGTTAGTTCAGTTATAACTCTCCCTTCCGGAGAGGATTTTATTTGTCAGTGCGAGTTCCGAGGAGTGCCTATCGTGATAGCTGGGGAGAAAGCGACGGCTGATCTAAAGGAGTTCCCGCTAATGGAGTTCGACGTAATACTTGGTATGGACTGGCTGTCGAGGTATCGAGCGATCATTCGTTGCCGAGATCAGTCAGTGACATTCCGAGGACTTCAGGGCAACCGAGTTACCTACTCTGGGTTCGTCCTTAAGAAAGGAGTAAAGGTAATCTCTGCCTTGAAAATGAGAAAACATCGCCAGAAGGGCGATATGGTGTACCTATGTCAGGTAAGGGAATTGACAGAGGAGCGTCTGTTGGACGATATACCTGTAGCGAGGGATTTCAGAGACGTATTTCCTGATGAGCTACCGGGAGTTCCACCCGAGCGCGATGTCGAGTTTCATATCGACTTAGCACCCGGGACAACGCCGATTTCGAAGGCACCTTACCGGATGGCACCATCGGAGTTGTAAGAGTTAAAAACGCAACTCCAGGATTTGATAGATAAGGGCTTCATTAGGCCGAGCGTTTCTCCGTGGGGAGCACCTGTGCTCTTCGTGAAGAAGAAAGATGGTAGTATGCGCCTGTGCATAGACTACCGAGAGTTGAATCGGGTAACTATCAAGAATAAGTACCCGTTGTCTAGGATTGAGGACCTGTTCGATCAGTTGCGAGGAGCAGGAGTGTTTTCGAAGATAGATCTTCGATCTGGATATCATCAAATTCCAGTCAAGAAAGAAGACATTCCGAAAACTGCTTTTCGTACTCGATACGGCCACTACGAGTTCGAGGTGATGCCCTTTGGCCTCACTAATGCGCCAGCCATGTTCATGGACCAGATGAACCGGACGTTTCACCACTTACTCGATAAGTGTGTCGTAGTATTTATAGACGATATCTTAGTCTATTCGAGAGATGAGTCTGAGCATGCGGAACATCTCCGGATGGTACTTGAGATATTGCGTAGTCATAAGTGATTCGCGAAACTCTCCAAGTGTGAGTTCTGGCTTCGCGAAGTAGCATTTCTGGGTCACGTGATTAGTAAGGACGGCATTAAGGTAGACCCGGCTAAGATTAAGGCTGTAGTTGATTGGAGTAGCCCGAGAAATGTGGCGGAAGTTCGTAGTTTTCTGGGATTGGCCGGATACTATCGACGATTCGTCCAGGACTTTTCCAAAATTGCTAGGCCGATGTCTAGTCTCCTACAGAAGGAGGTCCGATTCGTTTGGACGGAGGCTTGCGAGCAAGCATTCCAGCAGTTGAAACAGAGATTAGTCTCTGCTCCTATACTTACCCTTCCGAACGATGAGGAGGACTTCGAGGTCTATAGTGATGCTTCGAAGAATGGCCTGGGATGTGTGCTCATGCAAGGCGGGAAAGTCATCGCTTACGCATCGCAACAGTTAAAGGGCACGAGCATAACTATCCTACGCATGACTTGGAGTTAGCGGCTGTAGTGTTCGCGCTGAAAATCTGGAGGCACTATCTCTATGGTGGTTCGTGTAGAGTATTCACGGATCACAAGAGTCTCAAGTACATCTTTACTCAGAAAGACCTCAATATGAGGCAGAGGCGATGGCTTGAGCTGATTAAGGACTACGACCTGACGCTTAACTATTGCGAGGGCAAGGCGAACTTAGTCGCAGATGCACTAAGTCGTAAGCATCGCTTGAGCTTCAGTAGAAGCCATAGTTGCGTCAGACTTCATCTGACATCTATGAGTGCTGAACCTGATTTGATTCAGGAATTGCGCGAGGGTCAGCAGAACGACCCACAGTTAGCTAGGATTCGAGAGGCTCTGCAGCAAGGCAAAGCCGTAGGTTTCGAGATCCCTTCCGATGGTAGTCTGCGATTCCGAGGGAGGTGGTGTATACCGGACTGTTCTGATCTTAGGAACAGAATTATGTTTAAGGCACATAAATCGCCCTACTCTGTTCATCCTGGAGGTAACAAGTTGTACCAGGACCTCAAGGGCCAATTCTGGTGGCCTAAGATGAAGAGGGATGTAGCAGAGTTCGTAGCTCGATGTTTAGTCTGTCAGAAGGTTAAAATCGAGCATCAGAGACCAGGAGGTCTGTTGCAGCCACTACCTATTCCGACCTGGAAATTTGAGTCGGTATCTATGGACTTCGTGGTTAGCCTACCTACCTGTAATGGTTTGAATGCCATTTGGGTAATAGTGGATAGGTTGACCAAGGCCGCTAGATTCATTCCGATGAAGATGACCTGGTCTATGGAGCGTCTAGCGGAGGCGTATACTCAGGATATTATCCGACTTCACGGAGTTTCGAGGGAGATCGTTTCTGATCGAGATCTAAGATTTATGTCTCGTATCTGGAAATCAGTTCAGGAAGCCTTTGGGACGAAACTGAAGTTGAGCACCGCTTTTCATGCGGCGACCGATGGTCAGACTGAGAGGACCATCCAGACTTTAGAGGACATGCTCCGAGCATGTACTCTGGAGTACCATCAATCTTGGGTATGTATGCTCTGCTTGATAGAGTTCTCCTATAACAATAGCTATCACTCCAGCATCGAGATGGCTCCGTACGAGGCTCTGTATGGAAGGAAATGTCGGAGTCCGATATGTTGGAATGATATTAGTGATTATGTGGCTTTAGGACCTGAGATGGTACGCGATACTATCGAGAAAGTCCGAGTCATCCGGTCTAAGATGCAGGCCGCTCAGAGTCGTCAGAAATCCTACGCTGATAATCGGCGTAGACCGCTGGCTTTCGAGGTAGGTGACAAAGTCTTGCTTAAGGTTTCACCTTTCAAAGGAGTGGCACGCTTCGGTCAGAAGGGGAAACTCCGACCAAAATATGTGGGACCTTACGAGATACTGGAACGAGTTGGGGAGGTGGCATACCGATTGGCTTTACCACCTAGTTTATCTAGTGTGCATGACGTATTCCATGTTTCACAGCTAAGGAAATATGTACATGATCCTACCCACATTATCCCAGTGGAATCGGCCACGCTTGAGCCGAATCTGACTTTTGAGGAGCGACCCGTCCAGATCTTGGATCGGGAAGTGAGGACCCTTCGGCGTAAGCAAGTCCTGCTCGTCAAGGTGTTGTGGAGAAATCAACACCATGAAGAGGCGACTTGGGAGACAGAGGCGTCCATGAGGCAGAAGTACCCGGAGTTGTTTGAGGGTGAGCGATCTCCTTTGCCTTAAATTTCGGGACGAAATTTCTTTAAGGAGGGGAGGTTGTAACGACCCTGATTTTATTGGTATTTCTGCCGAATGTTTATGTGTATTTATGTGATGCTATGTATAGTTCAAATTTAGTTTTGAACTATTTATTTTATTTTATCTGAATAATTTCGATTTAATTCGAATAATTTTATTTTGATTAGTTATTATTTATCTTTATTATTATTTAATTAATTAGAATTTTATTATTTAATTTTCTAATTAATTATTTAATATTTTGGGCTAAATCAAATTAAGCATGATTAGTCATGCAATTTTTGTAAATTAGCCCAATTAATCACGAGAGCCCATTTTGGCTCATGGAAACCGGCCCCTTATGAGTGCATGGCAAGGTTTTGCCACTTGCCTTATGTTCACACCTTAACTAACCTCTATTTATAGGAGGGTTAGTAAGGCTTGATGATCCTTTTGCTCATTTGCCATTTAAACACAATTGTCATCTCTTGCCATCAAAAGATCAAACACAAACACCCTCCATTTACTCTCCTCTTTCACGCCATTTTTGGCTTCATCAAACCCAATTGTTGTTCATCATCCATTCAAACTCCAAACTTAAAGATTCAACCTCTATTGATCTTTAAGTATCAAAACACAATCTAAACCTCTTAGTTCGCATTCAAGATCACTAGTTTGGGTTGTTTTCCGGGCTTGTTCGTGTGGGTTGATTCGAGTGGGTGCCGTGTGGTTGAAGCCGTGTGTGCAAGTGGTGGTTCGTGTGGAGCCATGCAATGGGCAGCCGTGCAAGTGGTGGTGCCGTGTGTTCGTGCAGTGGGCAGCCGTGCTGGGCAGTCGTGCCAAGGTGGTGTCGTGTGGAAGCCGTGCGTGTGGTTGCCGTGTGATAGGGCCGTGTGGTTCTAGTTTCCGGGCAGCAAGTTTGTGTTAATTTTGTGTGTTAATCTTCAACAAGGTAACATACTTTCTCAACTTAATTTGGCATACTATGTTTCATAGTATAGATTAAATGAACAAGATTAGTTTAAATGAAGTTTTGATCATGTTTTTGAGTATGAATATAAATCTGATTTTTAAGTGGTTTGATGATGATTTTATGATTGAATATGATGATTTTATGAATGATTATGTTGGTAATAAGTTTATGATTATCATGTTCAAGTTTGGTGAATTTTGGATGATAGTAAGTTGATAGTTTCATGTGTTGAATTGTTGGTTTTATGCGTGTAATTTGATGAAGTTAGATGAGTTCTTGATTCGTGGATGAGTTCTTGGTTGAAGTTCTTGAATCTTGATTGAGTTCTTGATTGAAGATCTTGAATCTTGGATGATTTCTTTGAGTTCTTGATGAGTTCTTTATGTGTTCTTGATTGAGTCTTTAAAGTTAAAGAAAGATAAAGAAAGGATTAAAGAAAGTGATAAGATGATGTAAGATGTTTTGTTTACATGTTATTTTCTTAAGTCAAGGCGTAAGATGCAACTTAAGAAGTAACTAAGAATATAAACTTCGGATTAAAGAGTTAAAGATTGTTAAAGATTAGCTTGATTTCGTTACTAGACGCCTAAAACTTAGAGTAAGATTCTTTGTTTTTGGGTTAAGACGTTGCCCCTATCCTAACCGTGGTATTGGGATAGTGATTACCACTATGTCGTCTTTGACATGGATTTCCAGTAAGATTGGTTTCATAGGGTTGGGAGTAAGATTCTCGATCCTGGCATAGTTGGAAAGTTCGATCGCGTAAGATGCGTTCGTACGTGCGTAGTCCGGTCTAGTTTGCGAATGATTGCGCCAAAGATAAGTTTGGATAAGTTAGTTGAGTCAAGCATGTGTTCGTATGATTTCGCATGATTCGATGTTATGATTTGGATATTTGGTTTATGCTATGTGCTTGTGTATTCCCGTTAGGGTGAGACAGTTATGTTACTCGCCACTGACGGTGGATTGTTGTTTACTTTTCAGGTAATTCTGATGATGAGGTTCTTGCTTAGCTTTGGGTTGGGCGAGTGCCGATATAGTTATATAGTTGCATTTCTGTTGTTTTATGATTTCAGTTAGTTTGGACTATAGTAGTGATACTTGTATACTTTTGTTATAACTCTGACATGTGTTTGGAGTTACATTTATTGGTAGTGGTAGTTTGATTTTTGGATTAGTAATGTACAAACTTGTGGGTATTTGTACTTTTGGGTTATAGTAATAATATTTTGAAGTTTGTTTTAATTTTTAAGTATTTTAGTTTGTTAGTTCTGACTATTCGACTCGTCGGTTTCTTCCGCGCTGATTTAAGCGAGTCGGGTCGTCACAACTACTATGCGTGGCATCAAGGGGAACAAGGGCATCATCCACCTAGCTTAGGATTTAATTACTTTTCAATGCATTAATTTTGGAAGTACAATTTATTTAATCATTACTTTGTATTAATAAAGTAGTTTTAATTCCGCTGCAAGTTAGTATGAAAGTATTTTAGTATAGCCGTACGTTATCACATGGCGGTAATACGCCCAAGTCTATCTGTAACACCTCTAAATTTCGTGTTATGTTTTTGTTCGGAAACGTGATAATATTTTATTTTAAAGATTATTTACCTAATTTTATTTAATAAATTAATTTCGAAAATTAAAAAAAATGGATTATTATTATTTTACGTGTATATATATATATATATATATATATATATATATATATATATTCTATGCATATATGTTTATATTTATTATTTGCCGATAACTTTTCGTGTTTGCGTTATTTAATTTTGAATTTAACTGTTTGTCTAAGGTTATAAAAAAAAAATTATTTTTGGGGATTAACACCCTAGTGGCCGGTTGGCCTAAATAATTTAAGTGAAGTAATTCTTAACATCTTATTCTTTAGTAGTATTCATGAGTCTTTAACCTTAATAACTATATAATTAATTTAATTTGCAAAAAAAAAAAAAAAACAAAACATTGAGGAACCTCCTAGAACCGGCTCCTCAATGCTTATGGGGGAGTTGGGGACTCTTGGTTATGCTACATAATTATGCTCATTAGTATGTTAATTAAACCATACTAATTGTTACTAATTGCTAATTTAAAAAAAAAAAAAACTAAGCAAGCACCCCCTCATTTCCTTTTGGCCGGTTCTATAAGGAGAGGGATTGCTTCATTTTTACCTCATCCTTGTTATTTTGCTTATCTCTAAAAAAAAAAAAAAAACAAAACACAATTTGTTCTCTCTAAGTTCATTGGTTTTTGGGCTAATTTGAAGTGGAACTTCAAACATATTTTAATCTCATCTCAACCAAACAAGGTAACTAACGTTTAACCCTCTTATAGTAGTCACATGAATAGTAGTTTGGAATTTTGGCCTCACAATACATGTTAAAAGGATTAATATATATTATTTAGTAATTTTGCCAAAACATGTTAAATTATAGATGTTTTAGGACGAAAATTTTGATGGATAAATTCTGGAAATTTCGTGTAATATGAAATAGTATTTAGGTGATTTTTATTGAATTTTTTTTTATTGGTATTAGAATATCATGTTAATTTGTTAATTAGATGTATATTTTTAATATGAGATAATATTGCTTGAGAGTATAATTATTTATCTATTTATTTTTGGATGAATGCCGTGTGATTAGGTTCATATAGGACGAATTTTGGCTTTGTTATATGATTAAATTTGCAATTTTTATGATACATGATGCTTGTTTGTATTATTGTTTTTGTTTTATGATTTATTTTGTCGAAACTGTTAATTTTACCAATTCGATTTGAGCCTAAATACAGACGAAATGCTGCCGAAATTTTTAGTGAAATTTTGTGAATATATATTCTGATTTTTAGACCTTGATGTTGGAATATTCTTGAACCTAGTGATTTATTAATAATTGATTGTGTAAATTGATAATTGTAAATTAAAAAAAAATAAAAAAAAATATATGTCACGGACCTGCTGGCCGTGTGTCACAATTAGGTGAAGTAAGTATAACTTTTTTTTCACTTTTTAGCTTGATATTTAATTGATGGTGTTACCGGTAAATTTTAGCGTAAATAAAATTAATTAAACAATTTTTCAGCGTGAATATCATAATATTGTAAAATCTGGACAGCAACTATGGTAACCTAGATTCTGATTATTTTCGGTATTTTGGACCCCAAAATGACGTGTTGTTAGGTGCTAATTAATCGGGCTTGTTGAGTTAATTTTCGGGCTAACTTGCATTATATAATTCTCTACCGATTAAATTGTAAAAAAAAAAAATTAAAAAAAAAATGATAACAATATTAACGACAATAATAATAAAAAAAATATTAGTGATGAATTTGGTTCGGAATCATTCGATGTAACTTGGAGTTTAATTTGCTCAATTGAATGGAAATGTGGAAAAAGTCTTAAATGGAATTTGATTGTAAGAGTATTTCCAATACTCAATATTTTGTCGGGAAGAATTAAAAATTAAATTCAATTCAAATAAGATAACTTGTTGATAGAATGGAGCCATTGGACTGCGGGATTCAATGGTCAGATCAGTTATTTTTCTTGGACTGCGGGATCTGAGATATTTATTTTTTTTATATTCTAGCCTGGGTTAATTGTTGTCGTCCGGGAGGTCCGGAGGTGTAAGTCCATATTTTGGGCATCCGTCTGGCACCGGGAGTTTGGCCATTCTTAGACCAGTCGACTGCGGGATTGACTGAGGGTTACCTGACAAACCTTAGGAAGTGGTACTGCGGGATACCACTCTGGATCGTTCCATCTACAACTATTTAAAGATTGATATTAAATAAAGGGAAAATCGTTATTAATAAAAAGAAATTAAATTAATTAAATATGGTTTTTGGAGTGTTAGTTGAATTGCCATTCGTGATATTATTTTATAACTAATCAATGCTTGCAGGAGGATGGATTCAAGGTACGTTTTATGTGCTTAAGTGTAATATATGGTGTATGTTTGTGTTGTGTGTTGTTGATTTTCGATGCTCCTATTTTTGTGAATTTCTATGTTGGGGAGAACTGTTAGTTACTCGCCACTGACTGTGGATTGTTGTCAAATTTTTTTCAGATGATTACTAATTGCAGAATTATCACTATGTGGGCGGGATTCATGAGAGTTGGTTTTAGGAATTTTCCAGTAGCTTTTGCTATCCTAGACTATTTCAACCATATCGGACTTAGGCAGACTTTCTATGTTCTTCTTTTTATTTAAGTTTGTATTGATGTAATGACGGATTATTGTAGAGGTGTTGGACCTCAGTTATTTTATTCAGTATTGTGTTTGGGTGTTAGTAGTTTATGTTTTTAAAAAAAAAAAATTTATGGAGTTTAATTTAGAATGATTTATAATTTATTCTTCTTAGAACCTTTAATATGAAATGATTAGCTGTAGTTCTCGTAACACCTCGCCCAAGTGCTCATTTTTCCGCTGAATCTACCGTACCTTACGGACGGGGTGGTTACACTATCTCTACGGTATTTTATGTGTTATTCTAGTATTTTTCGTAGAGGGAGATTTGGGGGTGTTACACAATGCTAAGCTAAACTTTCTCCTACTTTGTTTCCTCTGCTTTCCTAATTGCATTTTCATCTTTGTCATGGTATCAGAGCAGCAATAGATCTGCCAAATTTCTTTTTCTTTCTTTCGAAATTTTTTCTTCCTGCTTCTGCTCCCCTGCTCCTGTTCTTTTCTTTCTTTCTTTTCTCTTCTAAAAAATGTCAAGCTTACAACCTCAATCTGATCCACAACCTGAAGTGGATGTATCTTTAGTTCCAAATTCTCCCTACTATGTTCATCCAAGTGACAATCCAGGGATGAAAATCATCACTGATGTTTTTTCTGGCTCTGGGTTTCTTGACTGGAAGAGAGCCATGATCTTGGCCTTGTCTGCAAAAAATAAGTTGGGGTTTGTTGATGGAACTCTGCCCAAACCAAAACCTACTGAAAATTCTTCTAACACCCTTCTTATTCAAGCTTGGACAAGGGTTAACAGCCTCCTAATTTCATGGATTACAGGATCACTGGAATCACATTATGCAAAATCTGTAAGGTATTTTTCTACTGCAAAGGAGATATGGGACAACCTAAATCAAAGATTTGGAGAAGCATCTGGAGTAATGTTGTACAATTTGGAAAAACAAATGTCTGATATACAACAAGGTAATGATTCTATTGCTTTGTTCTTTACTAAAATCAAATCACTATGGGATGAGTTAGATGCCTTTGATCCTCTAAGTGTATGCACTTGCACACAATGTATTTTTCAAAATGCCAAAGTCAATCTCAAGTCTAGGGAGAATAGAAGATTAGTTCAATGTCTTATGAAACTCAATCCTATATATGAAACTATAAGAGGTAGTATAATGCTTATGCAACCCCTGCCAGAAATTGCACAAGCATATAACATGGTAATTCAAGAAGAAAGAAACAAAGAACTTACTAAACAAGCCCAACAAACAGAACAATCCATGGCTTTTGCTGCAAAACGCCCATACTTTCCACCTCCTAAACAAAATTCCTACCCTTCTAAATACCCAAGTCCAACTGTTAATCCTACCAACAACAAATTTTTAACAACAGAACAAAAGAGGGCTACTTATTTCTGTGATTACTGCAAGATGTATGGGCATACTATTCAAAGATGTTTCAAGATTCATGGATATCCTGATAAACCAAAAAAGATTGCTGCATACTCTGCTAATTAGCCTCAAGAAGCCACAGGATCTACTACTCCAACTCTAACCATTGATCAATACAACAAACTCATACACCTCATTGATTCTAAACAAGATGAATCTGCTCCAATTCCTTCTTCTCATACTGCTCAACTTGCTGGTAACAACTATTCTTCTACTTCTATTCCTTATTCATCTTGGATTTTAGACAGTGGTGCCACAAATCACATTTGCAATAATCTACATTTTTTTACTTCTTTTTCTGCTATTTCTAATAATCATTTTCTTACTATTCCTGATGGTACTAAAGTAGCAGTAACACATATTGGAACAATTTCTTTGACTAATGGTCTAATTCTTAAAAATGTTTTACATGTCCCAAATTTTCATTTTAATCTAATTTCTATTAATAAATTGTGTACTGATCATGACTTTGTTGCAATTTTTTCTTCTTCTGATTGCATTCTTCAGGGGGTCTCTCTTCAACCTCTTGTTCTTGGTAGTCTAAAAGATGGGTTATACTATCTACAATCTTCTTTGCTAAACTTTCCTTCCAAACCAACTTCCACTTCAAAGCATTCTGTTCTTACTGCTTCTTGCAAAATGGAAGTTGATCAAGCCAAACTATGGCATTTGAGGATGGGACATATGCCTTTTAATAAGCTCAAATTAGTAGATAATACTCTAAATGTCAAAGAATGTATTGATACAACAATCTGTCAAATTTGTCCTTTTTCTAGACAAACTAGGTTGCCTTTTGATCATAGTGAAATAAAATCTACTTCTTGTTTCCAACTTGTACACATAGATGTATGGGGTCCTTATAAAGACCTTACTTATAATAATTTCCATTCTTTTCTTACTATTGTAGATGATTTTACAAGAATGACTTGGGTGTATTTTCTTAATTCTAAAGCTAATGCAGTTTCTTCTTTTCAATCTTTTTTTCAATATGTTGAAAATCAATTCCAAACTATCATTAAAATTGCCAGAACTGATAATGCTCCTGAACTTACTAAAGGAAAAATGCAAGAGTTTTTCTTAAGCAAAGGCATCATAAATCAAAAATCTTGCCCCAATACTCCTCAACAAAATGGAGTTGTAGAAAGAAAACACAAACATCTTTTGAAAACAACAAGATCTTTATATTTTCAGTCTAAATTACCAATTCAATATTGGGGTGAATGTGTATTAACAGCTGCTCATTAATAAACAGAATGCCTCTTTCTGTTTTGCATAATGTTTCACCTTATCAAAAGTTATTTGGTATTGCACCATCCTTGTCTCATTTGAGAGTTTTTGGGTGTCTTTGCTTCATTTCTACCCCTTCCCAACATAGACTCAAATTTCAAGCTAGGGCAGATCCATGTGTTTTTCTTGGCTATCCTTGCAATCAAAAAGCTTACAAAGTTTTAAATTTAAAAACACATCAAGTATGATCACAAGAGACATTGTCTTTCATGAAAAACATTTTCCTTTTCATCATCCTAATCCTTCCTTTCTAAATGATTCTTCTAATTTTCAAATTTTCTTGCCTATACCAGAAATTTTTACTGAACAGCCTATACCCATTTTACCTTCTTCAAATACTCCTTCCTCTCCAAATTCATTTACCTCACAAAATTCTACTAATATCCCAACACAAAATGATTTCACCCCTACTGACACCAATCAACTTAATGCTCCAACTTCAGCTCCCAATCCTTTGTGTTCTGACACTACTCCACCTACTGATCCAATCCTTTCTGTTGCTCCAAGAAGGTCATCTAGACCTAGCAAATTCCTTGAACATCTCAAAGACTATGACATTGATCATCCATATTCTCAACATTGGTGTAATTTGATTTCTTCATCCAATTTACCCTTATCTCATCATGCTTTTATTGCTAAAACCAATACCATTACAGAACCAAAAAAATTTAAAGAAGCCTCTAAAGACCCTAACTGGATAATAGCTATGCAAAAAGAATTAGATGCTTTGCAAAGAACTAACACTTGGAGAATGGTTCCCCTACCTTTACTCCTTTAGGAAGAAAACCAATTGGGTGTAAATGGATTTACAAAGTCAAATATAATTCTGATGGTTCTTTAGAAAGATATAAGGCAAGATTGGTAGCTCAAGGATACAAACAACAATATGGCATAGATTACTCAGAAACCTTCAGTCCAGTTGTAAAAATGACAACCATAAGATGTGTAATAGCTTGTGCAGCAGTTAAAGGTTGGCCAATTTACCAATTAGATGTAAATAATGCTTTTTTACATGGTGATCTTCACGAGGAAGTGTATATGAAAGTCCCTGATGGTGTGCCAAATACCAATGGTTTAGTGTGCAAGTTATCTAAATCTCTTTATGGTCTTAAACAGTCCTCAAGGCAATGGTTTAACAAACTTTTCAAAGAATTAATTTCTTTAGGATTTCAACAATCTAAAAATGATTACTCTTTGTTTACTAAAAAAGAAGGAGAACATATTACTGTCATTGCAGTATATGTTGATGATATTATAATTACAGGCACTAATCACAATACAATCCAAGAACTAAAACTCCATTTGGATATGACTTTTAGCATAAAAGATTTGGGTTTTTTACATTATTTCTTGGGCATTGAAGTCACTTATACTCCTCATGGGATTATTCTTACACAACAAAAATTTACAAAAGAGTTATTGCAAGAAGCTGCCCTTGGTGAATGTTAGCAAACAGTGACACCATTACCTCAGAATTTGAAGCTGAATACTTCTGATGGTGACTTATTTCATGATCCTCTTTTATATAGAAGTTTGGTTGGGAAACTCAACTATCTAACTCACACAAGACCTGATCTAGCCTATGCAGTTCAACATCTAAGCCAATATATGCAAGAACCAAGGAATCCTCACTATCAAGCACTCATACATACTCTCAAGTACCTCAAAGGTACTGCTGGACAGGGCATCGTTCTCTCTGCTTCAGACCAACTCACTCTTCAAGCCTTTTCAGACTCTGATTGGGGAGCATGTGTTGACACCAGAAGATCTATCACAGGCTATATTCTAATGCTTGGTAATTCACCTATTAGTTGGAAGTCAAAGAAGCAAGCAACTGTTTCAAGATCAAGCTCAGAAGCAGAATATAGAGCACTAGCTAATGCTGCCTCAGAAACTACTTGGCTTGTTCGAATTCTTGAAGAGTTAGGCATCACTAATCTCAAGCCTGTAAGATTACACTGTGATAATCAGTCTACTATCCACATTGCTCAAAATCCAGTTCAACATGAAAGGACCAAACACATTGAAATAGACATTCATTTCACTCGAGACAAAATTCTAGAAGGCTTGCTACAAATGTCCTACTTACCTACTGCAGAACAGATAGCAGACATCTTCACCAAGATCCTCCCATCAAAGCATTTTAATTCATTAGTAGGCAAGCTAGGCATGTTCCAACCCATGCCTACCTTGAGGGAGGGGGGGTATTGAGTAATATAGTAATATATATTTAAATGTTTTATTTTTGGTTGTTATAGTTAGTTATCCTCTTCTAACTATTTCTTTCTTAGTTTGTATTAGTGTCTTATGCTCTTTATTTTCGTCAGTAAAACTATATATACCCTTGTATGGTTCTCTATTTGGTAATCAATCAATGCTAAGCTAAACTTTCTCCTACTTTGTTTCCTCTGC
Source organism: Salicornia ramosissima (assembly GCA_951394345.1). Taxonomy (NCBI): domain Eukaryota; kingdom Viridiplantae; phylum Streptophyta; class Magnoliopsida; order Caryophyllales; family Amaranthaceae; genus Salicornia; species Salicornia ramosissima. The sequence continues at coordinate 49,488,125 of OX596237.1, read as the reverse complement.
TGCTTTCCTAATTGCATTTTCATCTTTGTCAGTAGACTTTTCTAGGGCGGACAATCGGACACCATGTCTTACCCTTGACCTATATAACAGAGATAAAAGCAAAAAGAAAGAAAAAAAAATTGAGTTTTGAATATCAGAGATGACATATAATATCTAAATGTTTTCATGCAATAAAAGTTTTGAAGTTTTTATTACGTGAAGATTTTATGTTAGGTAATATTTTGAAGGTTTTCTTTCATTACCTAAAGATCTTATACAGTATAGTCAGTATTAGATATTTGAAGTTTTTCTTTCATTACTTGATTATTTTATGTTAGATATTTGAAGTTTTTCTTTCATTACTTGAAGATTTGAAGGAAGAATTTTGCCTTCAATTCAATTTAATTGAATTTTTAAGTATGATCTGATTGAAAACTTTAGGGAGTGCATATGATAATGTTTGGAAACTTTAGTGAATGCATATGATAATGTTATGAAACTTTAGCAGGTTTAATTTCATTAAAAAAAATATATATATATAAGGGAGATATGAGACCCATTTTAGAGCTCATCTCTATTCAATTTTATAGAACTATGACATTAGAGGGTGCATTTGATAAAGTCTCAAAACATTCGAGGGTTTACTTAAAAAAAAACACTTAATAGGGTTTTTTCTTTTACAAAAAAAAATTGTAAACATGAGGAGTTTTTTCACAAAATTTCCTATATTTAATTACTTAATCTAGAATATATATTCCTTAATCCTTCTTGTAGCGCCTTGCATAAGTCTTGGGTGGGAAGGTACATAGCAATACCCCGACCCAATTAAAGAGCCACGCTGTCCTCAAGGTGGGATGGAGTAAATCGAGCACAAATCGCATGATAGTCCCTCCCAACTATTGTATTTATTGTAAGATCAATCGAATATTCAGCCCATGACAAATTAAATATTTAGCCCATTTCCTGCCCGTCGGATTGTGGATGGTAAGTTGAGTCTACGGCATAGGCAGTCCCTCCCTAGCAATTGAAATATAACAAGTAAATTTAGACATTCAAATAAAAAAATAAAAAAAAAAGACAGATGAAGTATTAAAGAATTTTTAATGGTCATTCTCTCTCAAATAATCGAGGTCATTATCATGGAGCTTAAAAGTACGTTTTTATATATATACTTATAACTAATTTGCATAATATAAACAACATCCATCAATGAATTAATCTTCATCAACTCATCATCTATCACCATATATTATTTTCATAAAAAAAGCCATGCCTAGCTTCAAGAGACAATTAAGTATATTATTATTATTATTGCATAAAATCTTGATAAGCTGGGGCAATCAAGTAGTCTTCTTCATGGTCCCAAACATCCCTATAAGTCTCGACTTGATTAAAAAAACGGGTGACTGCCTTGGAAAATAGCCCCTTCCTCCATTCCTCCGCCGGAGGGCTACCGCATTGCGCCGCAAGCCAATCCTCGTGTTCAAATTTCTCTATACACCTCTGTTGCATGTCAACATCAGATCAAACTCACTATCAGATCAGATCAAATCATCAACTAACTACCAATTTCAATCTAACCATTTAGTTCACTAAGGATATGTATATATTTTTCACCTCATTAGACCTTAACTTTTATTGAATTGAACGAATCTTTGCATTGAAAATCCGTTGCTTTGGTGTAAAGCATTTTCAATTGAAATTTAAATTCATGAAAAACGTTTTACAATGATGAATAACGTACTCACTTTCATACAAATTTTACTTCCATTGTTTGATTATTCCAAGAAATATGATTTTTCATTTTAAGCATTTTGGGAAGAAATGTTTAGTTGTAAGAAAAAATAATTATCTATTTTAAGCATTATCCACTGTTAATAATTTTCTACTTAACTTTTCGGCCCAAACTAAAACAATATGATGTAATATGGGGAAAAAGGTTTTTAGTGAAAAATATTTTTACATTCTAATAAACAGAGCATTACCCTAATTTAAAGTAATAACTAGTGAATTGGCTTATTTTTGTGATATATAGATTTTACTTTGCTTATTCACACAATTGCCACAATTCAAGTCACCCTTCTTATAATTTATAATTATAAAGCTATTATGTTTGTTGAGAAAAATGGTGGTAGCCTAGCTGTTAGAGAATGTGTAATAGCAATAAACTTAATTATAAGGTTCCAAGAATCGAACCTTATTGCAAGCTCTTTTCGCTCATTTTTAGTTTTGATTTAAGCACATGTGGACTAAATCTTGTGTGATGCCTTATGTGACGCAAATAACAACTTTTAATTAAATGTATAGATTTAAACTTATTAGACATGATTAAAAACTCGTAAATAATAATAATACTATAATAGTACCTTAAAATCATGGATCCTATGTGTGAAGTGCTTTGGAAGTCCCTTAGCTTGTAAATCAGAGTAGAAGGCTTCTATATCTTGCATCATCATTTCTTGAGATGGAAGTGAAACCCGACCCGATAAAACACTTGCTACCCACTTACTTTGTAGTTCAAATAGGAAAAAAGGCACAACCTACCATCAAATTTTTACTGCCCGTCAATTATATATATTGCTCCAAATATCTAATAATTAGGAATATAAATATATAGGAAAAATACCATATGAGAATAAAGATCGCAATAGGTTTTGGACCCAACCCAGACCCGCTAGTAAACTCTTAGAATGTAAAATTTAACACTTACAAGGCAATCTGAAATTGAATCCTTAGAATCTGAAAATAGAATCCTTACTGAAAATGAATCCAATTATATATACCTTAAACAAAAGTGGAGTGTATGAGGTAAAAGGAGAGTGTGAATATCACAACCCATTTTTTTTTAGAATAGTTGTTCTCATAGTTATCACAATCTCACTGAATAGTACGTAGTTCTCATGGGATCCCACCATATATATATACTAGTTTTTTTGTATCTTAAAATATTCGTTAACAACATTAGCCTAACAATAAAACTAATAAGTTCCCACATAATTTTTAAAAACTTTTAAATAAATATATTTTTTTTTATTTTGTAAAATTTATTTTAGCTTTTCCCTTTTGCTTATACATAAGTATATTGCAAATTGAGTAAATAATTTATTTTTCTGAAGGATTTATTATTTATGAATAAATTTTAAGTGTTAAGAGAATTTGATGAATAATACAATTTTACAATTAATTGTACTTGCGATTTTTAAAATTGTGATTACTTGTTTTAAATAAGTTTATTAATGATGATTTCAAAAACCCTTATAAGGCTAATTTATCTGTAACTATGCTCACATCATTCAATAGACATGACATAATTTTATACAATTGATAATGTTATTTTTGATTTAGTAATCCTAGCTACCATCTTTTAACGTTTCAAAAATATTCTTTTAAATTATCAATATCCTTTTTATGTTTATATAATTTAAATCATAGTTATGGCCATTGTTTTGCCTTATTTTTTAAAAAAGTTTTTTTTATAATTATTATTAGTATGATCAAAATGACTTATTATTTACAAAATATGTATTTTTTTATTGTGTCAGTCGTGCATTATTGCACGTACATCTAATATAGTGTAGCGACTAAATAAGAACAGAGGGAGTATATGTAACCAGAGAATCTTACAAATGATGAAAGACCAACAAAAGAGAGCCCTGGAGCTAATGTAGGAGGAAACACATGCTTATAAAGTGGCCCTACATGATTATCATCAACCTTCACAGCATCACCAGTTTGGAGGAAAGGAATATGAAACTTGTACCTGAAAAATGATATATAGGTCTATTAGAAGTTACACCATCAATTTGCCAGAGTTTTTAGTTTCATAAAATGTATGTAGTACAGTAGTAGCTCTCCCTTTTTTTACTTACTACATTCTGACTTTAGCTTAATTATAAGTAGACCTGGTTATTGGCCTGGGCGGGTCGAGGCGGGTCAGGGTTAGGCCGGTGCAAGTCTGGTCAGAGCCAGGGTTGACTAAAAAGAGTCAATGGCAGATGATCGGGCCAAAGCGGGTCGAGGGTTATTAGCGGGTCGTTAGTGGTCAGGCCATTAAAATATTAAATATAAATAAAATTTAAGGTAGCCAATAGTTAAAACAAATGTATACGAATATATTAATGTAATTATTTTTGTCAAAACTTTTTTTTTTGAAAAATTTATTAGGCTATATTATTTTTGGCCCTGTATTAGCCCTGATCGATAAGGCCTTGTCCATTAAAAACCATGTCCAGTAAATACCCTATAACCTTAACCCTAACCGCATGCAAGGAAAAACATAACCAGGTCATAATAAAATCTTATTTGATTCATGTCAATTCCTAGTTTCCAAAATTATAATGTTACATTTGGTAGTCGATCGTAAATTATAGTAATGGGAATGAATTTAAAACTAAATTTTGAATGGAAATTAAAATCTATTCCGATGGTGTAACTAGTTTAACTCCAATTTAACTAATTTTCTTCACAAATATTCATTCTCATGTAATACCACCCTCCCCCGTGGTCATGGATGAGAATGGAAAATAAGAAGAAAATTGAAGCTTGGGAATGAAAATATATTTTCCATGGGCATTATAAGATTCTTCCTTAACAAAATTACAGTGTAAACTCATTACCATTAACACAATTTATTACCAACAACCAAACGGGCCGTAAGAATTATGACATAGTAAGTCTCCTATGAAGCTTATTTTTGTATATAAAAAAAAAATATTAACAAAAAATAAAAATACCCAGTGCAATGTAGAATGACATCTGCAAGGACCTCAATTCCATCTAGAAATGATATTCTACCATCTTCATGAGCTCTTTCTACCTGTATTATTTATTCACATTAAAAGACTACTTGATTAATTTGTACCGCTACCTCCGTTTCTTTTCAAATACAACGCTTATACATTTTTCTTCTTTATTTTATGTCAAATCTTTGCATTTAAAAAAAATTTGGGTGTCAAAAACAATCTATGAATGAATGAATATATATTTTGATGATGGATGTTGATTTTACCATTGGATGGAGCCACATGTTATGATAAACAGAATGCCTACCAAATCTTTTGACTTCTGGTGATCTAGTTGCTATGTGGACTTCTTTGGCCCATCCAATGATATCCCTACTAATATCAATAGCACTTGCAGAATGCCCTATCAATACTACAACCTGCATAGCAAATGGTGAAATCATCAATATGCAGTAAATACCTATGTAGGGTAATGGGTAGCATTTGTCCCTGGATTATTAAAAAAAAATAATAAAAAAATATACATATATGGTAATTTGTGCCCCAAAATATAATGTATTGATTTTAGTATTCCCACCACGTTCAAAATTATGGGTCTGCCACTGTATGGAGTAGAATACGAAGGAGTTCATAGATTATGTTTTTCTATGTATGATAATGTATGGGGTACTAAGCCTTTAACCGACCCCTACTGCAAGTCACCCGACCCAATTTAGCCAATACACGCATCCGCAAATGGAAAGATAAGGAATCATATATATTACAAATGCATGAGGTGAAAGTTGAACTCATGAGTCATGACCTAGATCAAGCTCGACGTTCGCAAGACTTAACCACTAGGCTAAGACTCGTACCTCAAAAAGTTCATAAAAATGAACGTAGAAAATAACTGTAAAACTCTAAATACGTACAAGTCAATATAAAACACGAAATGACAAAAAAAAAAGGGTTTTCTAAGCTATGCCCCTGAATTTTTCGCTTTTCTAAGTTGTTTCCGTGCTTTTTCAAACTTCTAAACTATGCCCCTCAACTTAGGTTTTTTAATTAACAATGCCCACTCCGTTAATCTATCGTTAATAGATCCGTTAAAATGATTTGCATTTAGAGGGAAGGAAATCTTCCCTCAAAAAATCTAGGGTTTTTAACTGATTTTCACCATTTATTGCCCTAAAATTAATGATGCATTGCCCTGTAAATGATGCATTGCCCTTAAAAAAAGGGTGAAAATTAGTTAAAAACCCTGTAATGTCAGAGAAAATTTCCCTCCCATGATGAAATACATCTCCTTTTAACGGATTCATTAACGATGGATTAACGGAGTGGACACTATTAATTAAAAAACATAAGTTTGGGACATAACTTAGAAGTTTGAAAAAAAATCTATAACATACTTGATCTTGATAGGGTTCTGGCACACGATAATTGTGACTATGAATTTGTCTCCCTGGCCAAAGATCAATACCTACATGATAATAATATATGATATTTGTATCAAATAAGATATATAGTACAAAATTTATTTAAAATTTTAATAAGAACAAGTATTAAATTAAGCATCATCAACCAACATAAGATCAGAGCAAACATGCTAATTAAATTTTCACAGAATTTGTTGGACTAAATTTCCATGGGAAATCAAATTTCCTGGGAAATACAATAACACATTGTTGTTTGGTTAATCAAAAAAGTGTAAAATGGAGGAATTTGAAATTCCTAGGAATTTCTAATTCCCACAAAATGTAGGAAATAGCTAACCTAACCCCTCCTAGGTAAATCAAAATTCCTAGAAAATTTATTTTCCCAAGTCTCAACCAAACACAATTTGGAAATTCCTAGGAATTAGATAGGGAAAGTTAATTAATTCCAATGAAATCCAAATTACCATAGAAATTTATTTACGTTTCTATCTTGGCAATTGCCATGCTTAATAATGAGGTGCTAAAATTTACATACTTCGTTCGTTTTCAAATTCGTGCAATATTAGTCCTTTTCACGGATGTCAATATAAAATTTGAAGATTAATAACCCTAATTATGTATTTATAAAATTTATATACACTATATAATAATAAACTACAAGTTGAGACGAATCTAATGAGACCCAACATGACTATATTTTTCTTTATATGTAAATGAAAAATTATGGTCAAAATGTAAATTATGAACAGTGTCAAAAGTCAATTGTTGCAAGAATTTGAAAACAGAGGAAGCATATAAAAATTCATTTCCACTGTTGTCCTTTATACAACATATATACCAATGAATAAGAATCAAAGGACATAAGTGAACCAAATACTCCCTGCATAATAAAGTAACTGCAACGATTTGACATAAAGTCAAGAGACTTTATGTCAAATCGTTGCAGTTGTTTTGTTACGTATGGAGTATAATAATTACCAGGAATATTATGAGCAATTTGAGGTTGTGTGTAATGTCCACTGCAAACAACCACAGCATCAAAAATTTCAGTGCAGCCCTCATCAAGTCCTCCATTATTAACCCTCCTACATTTCACAATCCACTTCCCATTTGTCTCTAATCCAACATGACTCACCTCTGTCTCATAATGGATCAATTCATTCAATTCAAACTTATTTGCATAATCCTCCAAATATTTCAGCACCTCCTGGTGAGCTGGATACCTCCTCAAATCTCTGTCGGCTTTTCCTGCAAAGAAAATGATATGGGATACGTGTATGAGAAATACATATTATTAAATACTGTAATAATTAATTAAGAAATTTTCAATATCATTTGGAATACTTTAGTTTAATTATTAAAATAAGACAAGAAAAATCTTTCAAAAAAAAATATGAAGGGAGAAAAAAAAATTAGTAAGTCGATCTATAGAAAAACGTATCAAAAAATTAATGTTAAAATGGAACAAAGTATCCGATACTGGTTCGGTTACCTCAATGAAGTATCCGCGCTACCTAGTTTTGACGTAGTCTAGTTTATACAACCAACCAATCACATAATTTCGCGATGTGATTTTTACATGGTTTTCATTTCTACAATTCAACAACAAACTGTCACCACCTAGCAATTACAGATGATATACCATGGTGTATGATTTTTCACAGATGGCATTATATATGTTGAAATATAAATTCAATAGGCCAGGAATAAGTAGGAGGACAAGCTCAATCAACTTGCGGATAAAATGAGTTTTTATTTAACGTTCTGACTCATTACGATATTTAAACACGTGGAATTAAAGGACAACAAAAATAACCACCATTTATAATAATAATAATAATAATAATAATAATAATAATAATAATAATAAAAAGCTTTTAATTTAAACACCTACATCAGATGATAATAGAGCATGCAGAATAATAATTTACCAGTAGGAACAAATGGGAAAGCACGAAAGCCCATAACATCTCTAGGAAGATTAGTGCGGAGTGAACGATACAAGCTTGAATGAACAATATTTCGAGTCGGGTCAAGTCCAAGTGGGTCAGACTCAACCTCGGATGAGTAAACCCAAACCCCACCTAGGTGGGACCCACGCTCGAATACCACCACCTCGTGACCTTCGTTTTTCAGCTCACGCGCCGCCACTAACCCAGAAGCGCCGCCCCCAACGACACAAACTTTCTTGAACCCTAATTGGGGGCTCATTATTTTAGATATATTATATTTAGTTTTTGAATTGGTTGGTTGGTTGGTTGAACGAGCTGAGATTACTACTCAAGAACAATAAGTAAGTCCCAATTTTACAAAAAAGGAATCATCATGATACCTTTTTTTGATAATAATAATAATAATAAAATAATAATAATAAACACATTTAAATTTTCAAAGCAAACTAACAAACAAACAAACAAACAAACAGTCTATCAATAAATTGCAATGTGTGAGGCTAGCATTTACGCGGGAGGGTGTTTGTTATTATCGTGCACTGTGCACTTATTGCAATTTGTGAGGCCATCAACAAATTAAAGGTTGAAATTTGGGATTGGGGAAATTTAGTTGCAAGCAATAATTCAATATGTCAACAACTATTTTTGCCTTTTTAGCCCTTTTGAATAAAACACAAATCCAAGGCTCATCATACAGAGTAAAGATCCTTTCCATTTCTCATAGAAAATGGATGGTTCATTTCCTAAATTAATGGTTGCAGATGTATGAAGAGAGTAATGAAAAGGGTTTTTAAATTTTTTATTTTAATGCTAAATGAGTTGTCAAAATCTTAGGATAGGAAATGAAGGGAAAGAAATGGAGAGGATCCTAATTCCATCAGGTATGGCAATGATGGCATAAATTGCTATTGAAAGAACGGGAAGGACAATTACAATGGGTCCGGTCCACCTAGACCCAGACCTGATCCAGACCAGTTGAGTCTAGAACTTTTAGACCCAGATCTAAATTTATTATGTCTAGCAGGTCCACGGGTCCTTAATGGGTCTCAGATTTGTCTATTTTTTATTTTAAGGTTATTTCGATAAATTGTTTCGTCTTATTTTGGCTACAAGCAATCAATGTTACTTCATTATCTCAGCAAAAACAAAAAAGACATAAAATGCGTAAAATTCAAATAAAAAAAAATAAACTGTAAAATACTTTTAAAATAAGTATAAAATTAGAGATTAGAAATAGAAAAAAAATTAAGATTTGAGGATAAATGATGTTAAATTAAGACTTAAAAATTTAGGACCTATTTTTTATTTATTTTATAAAAATGGGTCCATGGGTCGGGTCTGGATCTCACATATGTGGACCTAGACCTAACTCGTACTTGTCTAGACCCAAACTTAACCCAGATCTATTGTATCTAAAAAGCTCATACCCAAACCCTTATAAATGGGTGAGTCCTAATGGGTCTGGGTCGGGTCCAAGATCCGTTGCCATCTCTACAAAGTATGATTCTCTTAAAAAAAAAAAAAAAAAACACCTTGCAACGACGATGGTGGGATGCTAATGTTTATGGGAAAATTCCCAAAGAGATCAAAAAATGGTTAAAGCAAAGGCTTGAAAGATTAATAAATATGCCTCATTCGAACTAGAAATTCTTATATACATCCGAATGTATAGTATATTCAATGGCGCTTTTGCTCATTTTATAGTATTTTTGCTCATTTTAAAATTTAAAATGAGCAAAATTATTTAAAATAAGCAATAAAACACCTTGAATGTACGTAACTCTAAGTACATCTGAATGTATAATAGGCTCATTGCATTCACACAATACTATATATGGAGGAGATAAGATCAGTTGAAGCCCAAACCCGAATTCTTCGCCGGATATCTAAATGTTTTCAAATTAGCAATATTTCAATGAAATTAAAACTTTGAAAATCTCATGAATTATATATAGAGGTGATTTTTGGTACACACAACAATTGGGCGAGAGCTAGTTCCGTTTCCACGAGATCAAGCGCGATTCCTACCACAATAAACACACGTGAGCTACCCCCGGAGGTGTTACGGGGAAGGCCACTCCGACGCTTAAGTGAATATAGTGTAGAAAGAGAAAGAAGAAATAATTTGAGAGTGTTTGCTTACTCTTGAATGCCTTTTACGTTGCATGGAGATAGGTATATATAGTGCCTTTGGACATGTGCTAACGTAATAGCCCTAGTCGGTTGGGCTGGATCTGGTTAGCTAGGCTGGACATGGTCAACCATGCTAGACCTGGTTTATGGTGGAGCGTAGATTCAGTGGGACTTGGTTATATGTACTGGATTTATTTCACGTGTGGGCCTGATTATGGATTGGGTCTTCCTTTAGTAATGGTTTGCTTGTTGGATGTAAGAAAGAATTGGGCTTATTAGGCTGTGAGCTGGCCCAATAATTAACGGGTGTATTTTACCCCATCATTATAAATTTTGAGTTCTGAGTATATGTAAACAATACAACACCCAGCCTTCTCTTATTACAGAATTTCCAATGGCAATTCCCTCAAATTGACATCACAGTTATGCAATTTCATTTCTACTCTCACTTACTTATCAAGCTTAAAGTTTCGGATAATCATACAAACATTTTGTCTAATACTAATTTGATTGCATAATATAAACATCTTCCATCAATCATAATCAGTTCATCACCATACATTATCATTATCATACATCATATATAAGCCAATTTATTTTAATTTTATTTTTTTGGCCAAATAATTACAAAGTTTTTCCCATCAAAGTGCAGAAGCAGCAATTACAGCCCTGCCTTCAGCAGACAAGTATTGCATAAAATCTTGATAAGCTTGGGCTATCAAGTCTTCATCATCCCAAACATCCCGATAAGTCTCCGGTTGTTTCAACAAATTGATGGTTGCTTTCAAAAATAGACCCTTCCTCCATTCCTCTGCAGGAGGGCTACCAGATTGCGCGGCAACCCAATCCTCGTGTTCAAATTTCTCTAAGTTCTGCTTATGCCAACATCAAACTCAATATCAAGCACCAACCCATTTCTGTACTCCTTTCATTTTTTTAGCTACCTACTTTCGAACCGTTTTGGTTCATTTAGGGCTTGTTTACTTCAGCTTAAATTCAATTCAGTTCAGTTCAGCTCTGAATTTCCTTCTCTTATAAAATATTACTTTCAACTGTATTCAGTTCAGTTTAGCTCTCAATTTCCTTCTCTTATAAAATATTACTTTCAGCTGAATTCAGCTCATTTCAATTCAGGATAAATCAGTTCAGTTCAGCTGTATTCAGTTGAAGTAAACAGGCCTTTGGGATTGTTTCTTCATCTTATTAGTCCTGAACTTTTTATTGGACTTATTATTAGAGTTGAACGAATCTTACACTAAACCTAATTTTAAGTAATGATTGAAACTTATTGGGCACGGTTAAAACTTATTTTTCCTTTTTGATTGTCTGTTTCTAACTAAAAAGGAATGAAGAACAAGTTCAGAATATCTGAAAGTTTGATATCCTTTTTCTTTTTTGACAGAAACTATTGTTCAAAGAGTAAAAAAAAGTACCTTAAAATCATGGATCTTATGTGTGTAGCGCTTTGGAAATCCCTTAGCTTCTAAGTCAGAGTAGAAGGTTTCGATATCTTCCATCATCATTTCTTCAGATGGAAGTGAAATCCGGCCTGATAAAACACCTGCTACCCACTTACTTTGTAGTTCATACAGGAAAAAAGGCACAACCTAACATCAAATTTTTTACTGCCCGTCAATTATATTGCTCCAAATATCTAGAAATCAAAATTAAAACTCCCCTTGATGATAGAAAATATATATATATAACCAGAAGAATCTTACAAATGATGGAAGACCAACAAAGGAGAGCCTTGGGGCTAATGTAGGAGGAAATACATGCTTATACAGTGGCCCTACACGATTATCATCAACCTTAACAGCATCACCAGTGTGGAGGAAAGGAAAATGAAACTTGTACCTGACAAATTAAATGATGTATACGTCTATCAGCATCAAGTTGCTAGAGCATTTTAGTTCGAAAAAATGTAATACCTCTTTCATAATTTACTTGCTAAATTTTGATTTTAGCTGCTATTCAAATATAAACTTTGACTCTGTTTAATTTTTTAATAAGGGAAAACATGGTCATAACTCGTTAATATTATAGATCTTATTTGATTCATGTTAATTCCTACTTTCCAAATATATGTTGTTTATATCATATATCCAAAGATATTAGTGTGTGAAATAGTGCTTATGAGAGATTTGAAAAATCAAATGTAGCAAGTAAATTGAAATGGAGGAGTAGTCGAGTACAGTGTCAGTTAGCAAGCTGATGTGATCTCTTTCCTATGGGTTATGTCCATGCAGAGTTCCATCTCATATGCATCTATCTACCATAACTCTCCTATGATGCTTAATTTTTGTAATTGGAAAAAAAAATCAAAATACCCGGTGCAGTGGAGAATGACATCTGCATGGACCTCACTTCCATCTAGAAATGATATTCTACCATCTTCATGAGCTCTTTCTACCTGTATTATTTATTCACATTAAAAGCCTGTCTTATTAATTTATACTCCCTCCGTTTTTTCTTAATGCAACATTGGACTTTTCACAATTGTCGAGATAGAAAAAATTATACTTCCTCAACAAACAAATTCTTGCAACAAACCCCCTCGGCACGGGCTCCAAAAATACTTCTGTAGGTACGTTTAAGTTGGTAGATTAGTAAAAGTAGGAGAGAGAAATAAGATGAAGTGGTCCCCTTAAAGAAAGTTGGTATTTTGTTGGTAGATTAATAAAAGTAAGAGAGAGAAATAAGTAAAAACTTACCAAATAGGGGAAAGTTTTATTTTGTTGCAAGAATTCAAAAACATCCCAAAATAGCAAATGTTGCAAGAATTTTTTTACGGAGGAAGTATATAAACAAAAACATATTTGGATAGTGTGTATCGAGACGAATCCAACAAAATCCCACTTGACTATATTTTACCTTATGTATAAATAGCAATTAATAGTCAAAGTGTATTGGATTAATAGCATCCAAAGTCAACATGTTACATATAAAAAACGGAGAGAGTATAATAGTATATCCTTAGAGTCAGTGTCAAAAAAAAATCTATTAATGAAATTTCATGATGGCTGTTTATTTGTTCCTGCAGGTGAGGATTTTAGTATTTTACCATTGGATGGAGCCACATGTTATCATAAACAGATTGCCTACCGAATCTTCTGACTTCTGGTGATCTAGTTGCTATGTGGACTTCTTTGGCCGATCCAACAATATCCCTACTAATATCCAGAGCACTTGCAGAAAGCCCTATCAAAACTACAACCTGATGGACAAACGAATGCAGCAAATAACTCCGTTTAAGGAGTATAATAATATGGAGGAATTCATATAAATGTATGCAGCAAATGACAGGAAAAAAAAGACTCAGTGACATTGAGTAGAAGAATTCATAAGAATGAATGAAGCAAATAATATGCAGAAATCAATATAAAACACGAAATGACAACAACAAAAAAAAAAAGAATCTGTAGCATACTTGATCTTGATAGGGTTCAGGTACACGATAATTGTGACTATGAATTTGTCTCCCTGGCCAAAGATCAATGCCTACATTATAATATATAATATTTGTATCAAATCAGATAGTAGAAGGTTTTAATAAGAACAACTACTAAAGAATCATCAACCAACATAAGTTTTATTTTGGCATGCTTAATAATTCTTAATAATGGCAGAGTGCTAAAATTTTCAAACCTAGAATTTTGCAAATCACCCCCAAATGCAAACAGACGTGAATTCTGCTGTGATGTGGGCCCCACAAATCCGTTTTCCCCCTTTAATCTATTTTGTCACAAATTTCAACCATCCCTTACAAATACAGAGTTCTACTTAGAGCACCAGCATCAATGAGGAATGTATTCCTCTTAGCTTCACTTTTCCATCCTTAATTGATTCCTTATTGATGCTCAAGTTTGTAACAGTATCCTTTTAGGAAAAGGAATGCATCATTTCCTTTCCATGGAAAGGATTGTATCCTCGGCCCAAGAGCCAAAAAAAACTGTACAAAAGATAGAAAACCAATTGTAATTTTTTTGGTTTTGGATGAGCATGCATACTGCTATCTCCAACGGCTAGTTCCCTTTTTTTTTTCAATTTTTGTTCATACTTCATTCCAACAAGTGGCAGCATCTTATTGGCTTTGATTTTTTTTTGCTCCAAAATACTATAACGGCTATAATTTGCAAACGGTAACTTATTTTTGAAATCCGAAAACACCAACGGTCATAAAAAAATTTTGTCTATAAAATGAGTATAAATTTGCTATATTTTCACAAAGTTTCAGTTTCACTTGTAGAATACTCTTAAACACAAAATTATTCTAATCTCCATATTTTCAAGTTTATTTTTCTCCATTTCACTTCCAATTTCTTAGAGTCTTCAATATGGATCGTAATAATTCTAATTACGGTCGTTACCCGAATTTTCCTAACAATTCAAACTTTCAATTTAACCAATCTAATCCTCCTGTTGACCCTAATCTGTTGAGTATTCCTCAAATTCAAGCTGCATTTTTTCAATGGTGTAGTAGTCAACCAAGACCAACAAATTTCAATAATATTCCACCAATGCAACCAAATTTTCCTCATAATTCCCAATCCTATCAACAATCTTTTGGTAATACCCCTTTTTTTCCTATATCAGAACATTTAACTCAAAATATGAACCAATCTCCAGGTGGAGGTTGTAGTAGCAATGCTACTCCAATAGAGTTAAGTGGTGAACATGTTGAAGAATTAGCGGGAGCACAACATCTTGAAGAGATTGATAATGATGAAGTCGAAATTGTTCCAGAAGTGCAACTCAATACATTTGCACAAAGGAAAAACCAAGCATGGAGTATCGTCAAAGACAAAGCTCTTGTATCAGCCTATATAAATGCAGGAGGCGATGTGGAGAGGGGAACCAAGACCAAGAGAAGCGGGTTATGGGCAGAAATTCACAACCAGTACGAAAAGGCTAGAGCTGAAAAGCTCAATGAGATTAAGGTAAGAAACGTTAAATCTTTGCAAAATCGATGGGATCACATAAATTTACATGTAAGTAAATGGGTTGACGCCTACGGTTGTCATTTTCAAACTAAGGGTAGTGGTGAATCTGAGCAAAATTTGGAGAGATTCGCTCACATAGATTACAAAGCAACTAACAATAAGATGTTTTGTTATTTGCATTATTTTGCAATTCTAAGGAAATACCCCAAATGGGATCCCTCCTTGTCCAAAGTTCAGTCCGATATGTTACCGGGTGGTCAAGCATCTACAGATAGTGGGGGGAGCGGTAAAAGATCCCAACCCGATTCACAGTGTGAGGTTGGCGGAAGGGCTAAAAGACCTCTTGGCATAAAACAAACAAAGATGAAAGGTAAAGCATCAAGTACTTCGTCAAGTGTAAATCTAGACTCTTTAAATACAAATTTTAATGACATGGGAGAGAAATTAGGTCAGTTGGGAGAGTGACTACTTGATCAGATGAGAGAACGAGATGAAGAACAAAAAGCCCGGGTAGAAGAAAAGAAAAGGCAGAAGGAGGAGGCCATGAAGTTCAGAATGTTAGAAAGGTTAATGCAGAAGCCCATTCTTGATGACAAGGAATTAGCAATGTATAACAAACTGAGAGACGAATTTAGTAGTAAATTTTCACTTTAATTTCATTTTATCTAATTTGCAATGTTTGTATTTTAATTAAGTATTGTAAGGTACGCAAGGTAAAAACTACATAGAATTGTTCTTCTCAACCCGCTTCAAGTCGTGATAAATAATTAACCAATCTTGGGGTTGACTGCTTATGTTTATTTTCGTTTAGCCCTTGTACATAGGCAATGAGATTCCTTTTTTTTACTGCAAATTTTCAAGCTGTTTTCTTTCACTCATCTAACTATCCGGTTTAGTTTATCAATCCGATCAGTGAATAAAAATTTTCAGATACTATTCAATAAATTTTTTATTCTTAGAAACCTAAAAAGAAATGGGGAAAATGAATACTTTTAACGAATCACACGTAGAGATATTGTTATTTTTTAAAAAAATTGTTTGTGCTACTAGTAATGTTGTTGTTTATGTATTAAATTAATATGTGTGTATTTTAATTTGTTTTTAAAACTATGATGTCTCTTTTACCTTTTGACAAGACTCATGCATGCATTGGTAAAAAAACTTACCTTACAAAATTCTGCATGCATTGGTCATAATTCTCACCATACAATCCTTATCTTATCCATATCTTATGTGCACCAATTATGTTTTAACAAAATCTTATCTTCTGACCAACAATATCCTATTTTTGACTATTTAAAGTACATGGTTTCTATCTTTTAGTGTCACAAACAAACACACCAAAAATAAAACACCAAACACAATATGAGCTTAGATTCAATCTCTTCAAGCTCTTTCTCCTCAAGTATAACTGATAAAATTTATGATCACATGGTCATGAATTTTATAAATGAGAGTCAACGTTTAGTTGCGATGCAAAATTCAGTGCTTAATTCATTACAACCTGAAAAACAAAAATGTCCGAGAAAACGAAGGGTAACTGTGCCTAGAAATCGTGAAGCGGCTCACGACAATCTAGTTGCAGATTACTTTACTAATCAACCGGTATACAATGATACCGTATTTCGAAGGAGGTTTCGTATGAGGAGACACTTGTTCCTTCGCATTGTGGACACATTAGGTGCAAGTAATCGCTATTTCCAACAACGTCCCGATGCTACCATGCGTCTTGGTGCTTCACCCCTTCAAAAATGCACCGCGGCTATACGTATGTTAGCTTATGGTTGTGCAGCTGATCAAGTAGATGAATATCTAAAGCTTGGTGAAAGTACTGCTAGAGAATGTCTTTCACAATTTGCCGATGGAGTTATTGCTCAGTTTGCAACTAAGTACCTCCGCAAGCCAACAATGGAAGATATCCAGCGTCTTCTAAGATAAGGGGAGGATAAAAACTTCCCCGGCATGCTAGGAAGCATTGATTGCATGCATTAGGTATGGAAAAATTGTCCGACTGGATGGAAAGGAATGTATCAAGGCCGATCTAAAACGGCCACTGTTATCTTGGAAGCGGTTGCATCTAGCGATTTATGGATTTGGCACGCCTTCTTTGGGACTCCTGGGTCGTGCAACGATATTAATGTACTACAACGTTCTCCTGTGTTTGATGATATAATAAATAATCGTGCTCCACAAGTTCTGTTCACAGTTAATGGAAGCACTTACACAAAAGGATACTATCTCACCGATGGGATTTATCCAAAGTGGTCGACATTTATAGATGCAGTTACTGCCCCTCAAACAGCTAAGGATACGTTATTTACTGAACGTCAAGAGAGTGCGAGAAAGGATGTTGAGCGTGCTTTTGGTGTGTTAAAAGCTCGTTTCGCAATAATCAGGAAGCCTGCTTTGGCATGGAGTGTAGATCTGTTGTGGAAAATTATGATGACTTGCATCATTATCCACAACATGATTGTTGAAGACGAGCGTGATACATATTTAAATTATAAGGATCCACTCGAGTTTGCCGATGAACAGCCTGAGAATATGCCGGTGTCGTCCTCAACTAGGAATGCAACAACATTCACCGTAACTCCCGGACATAATGATCCAGATAATTTCGGTAGATTGATAGCTTCGAGAGGGGAAATTCGTGATAGAGACGTCCATATGGCTTTGAAGAACGACTTGATCGAGCATGTATGGGCACAGTCTAGGAGGTCGGATGAAAATTAAACATTTCAGTTATTTTTAAACTTATGTTTGTTATTTTCTTTGCTATTTTTATCAACGTAATTCATGTTTTTTTATTCATGTCGTTTAATCAATGTATTTCATGTTTTTAATCAATGAATTTTATGTTTTTGAATTCGTCTCGTTTAATTAATGTGTCGGCTAATAGAACGATCTATTATTAATTATTATTAACAACATTTTCAACAATAATAATAATTAAGTATATTAATAAATATATGTAATTTGAAAAAGGAATAAATGGTGGAGTATATGTAAGTAGGAGAGAGAAAATGGGAAAGGATACTCATTGATGTTGGAAAATTTTAAGGGAAAGGATGAGTAGAAGGATAGAAATAGTGGGAAGTGATGTGGAGGAAAGAGAAAGTGATGTGTCAAGTGTAGGAAAGGAGAGAGAAACCGGGAAAGGATATAAGTATCCCCAACACTAATGATGCTCTTAATGACAAACATCATCTCCTAGCACCTGAAGAACAGATATAAGTCTCCGGAACCAACATCAAAAATTGAAAATTTTTAGCACTCCATTATTAAGCATTCCAACATAAATAAAAAAATTCCAACAAAGCCCAAAATATTTATTTTTTTTAAAAAAAAAAGGTATCTAAAAAAAGAAAGAGAGAGCTCAAGAAAGGTGAATTCATGAAGATTAATAATGGAGATGAATTAGGTTTATGTAGAAGGGTAAGAGAAGATGATGACTTGTTGGGGGGAGGATGAGAGTGAGGTACGGCTTTGGCTTTAGGAGAGAGAGGTTATAGATAGTTACATGAAGATAGTTACACACACCCAAGTTAGATCATAACATGATAAATCAATTCATATAAGTGATTATAAAGAAAAAACTAAGATGATAAGACTGTAATGCACTATCCAGTTTTCATGTAGCCTCATTTTTTTAGTCGGTTATAAATGATGGAAATAGAAATAAGTTCCAAAATGTAATTTAACAGCAAAATAACATTTAAATTCCATGGTAATGCAGGTTTAGTTTCTAAACTTTGTTTAATTCAAGTTTTTTCGTAACGACTCGGATCCTTTTCTTTTTGATTGAATTAATTTGAACTGAACTAAATTAAACTAAATCCTAACTCGGCAGGAGCTGAATTAAACTGAATTTGTCTAGAATTAAGTCCAAAAGAACCGGGCTTAGAGGGTCATATAACGTGAAAATTTAAAGAAAGAGAGATAGTCTGTGGTGAACTAGCATTACCACGGCAATAGGCACAAAATTTCCTCACAAATGTACATACAAATTCATTTCCACTACCATCATTTATACAACTTACCAAACAGATAGTAAAAGCCTGAGAACTGAGAAGAATAAGAATCAAAGGACATAAATGAACTGACTATAAAAATAAATAATTACCAGGAATATTATCAGCAATTTGAGGTTCTGTCAAATGTCCATTGCAAACAACCACAGCATCATAAGTTTCATCCACTTCACTGCCCTCAATACCTCCATTAATCCTCCTATATTTCACAATCCACTTTCCATTTGTCTCTAATCCAACATGACTCACCTCTGTCTCATAATGGATCAATTCATTCAATTCAAACTTGTGTGCAAAATCTTCCAAATATCCCAGCACCTCCTGATGAGCTGGATACCTCCTCGTATCTCTGCCGGCTTTTCCTGCAAAAAAATGAGCAAGCAGCTGTACCAGTTAGTATGATCTAGTCTAGTTTATACAACCAATCACAGAACTTTTTGATGAATACCAAAATACAGGCGATTGTCCTTGTTTCCACCATGTAACACAACACATTTTGTTTTCCTTTCAGAATTTCAAATTTCCTGCATCAATCACCTAGTTTTCATATATTTCAAGAACAAACTGTCACCACCTAGAAATTACAAATGCATACAGTGAAAAATTACACATGATATACCATGGTCTATGATTTTTACATATGACATTTTGTTAGTTGATGAGACAAAAGGAGTGGAAAGTAAGTTGGAGTGGAGAATGACTTTAAATCCCGTGCATTTAAGTTAAGCAGAAGTAAAACGGAGTATTTGGAATGTAAATTCAATGGGAATGGGATGGGAAGTAGGAGGACAACCTCAATAAACTTGGATGGAATGAGTATTTAAGGTTCTGACTCATTCCGATATTTAGGATCTATTATCCAAAAAGATGGTGAATTGGATGGGGATGTTGCTTATAGGATCAAATCATACGGGTTAAAGTGGAAAGGAGATTCGGGGTTTCTTTGTGATCGGGGTATGCCACAGAGACTTAATGGAAATTATGCCATACAACTAGTAGACCAGCATTGCTATAAGGCACAAAGTGTTGGGCTTTGAAATACCGTCATATTCAAAAAAATGAATGTGACCGAGATACGCATGGTACATTGGTTGTGTGGACATGCAAGGAAAGATAAATTAAGAAATGAGGTTAAAACTGGAGAAATGTGATAGGGGTAAGGACTAGTTTGGAGGATAAGATGAGGGAAAATCGACTAAGGTGGTTTGGTTATGTGAAATGGAAACCAATTAATGTATCAATAAAAAAACTTAGTGGCAAATAAATGGGAAGGTAAGAGGTAGAGGAAGACCAAAACAAACCTGGACAAGGTTGTTACCGAAGAAATGAGGCTATTGAGATTTGAGGCTGGAGGAGGAGCTGGTGTTAGACAGTGGAGCATGGAGGGAGAAAATTTGGACAAATATCTTTGGCTTGATTCCATATATTGATTATGTGGGGCTGAACCCAAATTATTTAATTATTTTGGCACTAAGGTTTTGTTGTTATATCACATCCATGAATTCCAATATGTTTATTAACATCCAAAAAATCCTTTACCAAAAAAAAAAAAAAAAAAAAAAAAAGAATCACTATTAAACCATTGCTATCTATGAGCAATGCCCAGTTCTGTACAGTGCTCTGTTTGCTTTCAAGTAATCTAAATTATATTTAGTAGGGCATGGGGCAATTTGAGCAATTGTGTATACTGTGTTTAGCAAACTTGATTTTATTTACAGATATGTCACTGCAAAATTGGGAGTTACCTGCTTTTCTTCAAGTCTTCAACCACCACATTGTGACTTTCAATTTTAAGTCAATCAAAGTTTAACACCCAAATTCACTGAATATAGACCTCTAGATTGACCTTAAAGACGTCGAATTAAAGGAAAACAACAGTAACTACCATTATCAAAAAGCTTTAAATTACCAGTGGGAACAAATGGGAAAGCACGAAACCCCATAACTTCTCTGGGAAGATTAGTGCGGAGTGAATCATACAAGCTCGAATGAACAATTTTGCGAGTTGGGTCAATTCCAAGTGGATCAGACTCAACCTCAGATGAATAAACCCAAAGCCCGCCTAAGTGAGACCCACGCTCGAACACAACCACCTCATGACCTTCCTTTTTCAGCTCACGCGCCGCCACTAACCCGGATGCGCCGCCGCCTACGACACAGACTTTCTTGGATGTTAATTGGTGAGTCATTTTAGAAAACGAGATTACTCAAGAAAAGCCCCAATTTTAAAAATGGAATGCTGATACATTATTGAATCATTGATACAGTACATGATTTTCAAAGCAAACTACCATTGTCTATCATTGATTCATTGACTTCAATTTGTTTTTTTGGAAAGAATCATTATTATTGACTCCTATTTTTAGTTGCTTATTAAATCCTCTCATGAACTTATTTGCGTAAGGCAAAAAACACATGTTGAAATTGGATGTGATAATTTGCTTATAATCAATCAACTAGTATTGTGGCCCGGGCGTTGCCCCGGATAATTTTTTTTTGTGTGAAAGGGCAAATACGGTTGAAATTAAAACAGTTGGATCAAATAAATCTTATATATGATCAAATTAGGTTCTTAGTTCTCATTTTAGGATTAGGTTCTTAGTTCTCATTTTAGAATTAGGTTCTCACATGATCCCAATTCTATATACTTCCTCCGTTTCAGGAAAATTGCTGCACTTTGACTTTTCTACATTTCATGCAGTATACTTTGACTAACTTTTATGATCAAAACATAAAGTTAAATATAGTCATGATGGATCTTATTTTGTTCGTCTCAACATGTTCTTTATTAAGATATAATTGTTATAATTTTTACAAGAGCATAATGGATGTAATACCCCGAAATTTCGGGATATTTTAAATTTTTCTTAATTAATTAAATATTAATTAATTAACTATTTAATTGATTAATATTTAATTAATATGTCTGTAGCAATCTAATTATTTCACCTTGACCTTACTTTAGCCCAATCATCAAACTCGAGCCCAAACTTTTTACCTTGTCTTGCCAAATAGGGCCAAAGCCCAAACCCTTCTCTTGTTAAACCCACGGCCCCCCTTATTAATTTCTTTTATCTATCATTTTCTATTCTATTCTATTCTATTTACAACCTAAACTAGTAATTTATATCTATTTCTTTGACCCTTCCTAAAAATCTGATTTTTATCCTAACTTCCTTACTAAAGTTTAGGAAGGGAACTACCCTCTTGTTGATTCATTCCACACGACTCCTTCCCCTTCCATTAAAATTGTTTTATTATATTTTTCTAACCAATAACTCGAAACCACATCTATTTTGACCCCAACCAAAAATCTAATTTTTATCCTTCATCTAATTGTTTTATTTTATTCTTTCAACCTAAAATACTAAACTATACCTATTTTAATCCTAAACTACAAATAAAAACTAAACTACAAATAAAAACTAAACTACAAATAAAAACAAAACTACAAATAAAAAGTACAAATAAAAACTCCACTTTTTCCCCACACAAATACTTCCTTCACTTCATCAATTCAAACACCTTCATCAAAGAAAGTTCAACCTTTAGCCTTTAAAGATCGAACCATTCACCATCAATATTAGGTAATTAGATTTGCTTTACTTATTCAATTGGATAGGTTAGCAATATAATTGTTAGAATAGGTTTAATCATGTTTAGAATAGGCTTAGAATTGTTTAGAATTGTGTAGAATAAGTTTTGAATTAATTGTTGGCCTAACATAGGGTATGACGTGTGATGTATATAAGTTCCCATGTTGTTTAATTGAATTATTTACTTGTTTTAATATAATTACATGCTTGTTTATGATTCATGTTAATATTAGAATGGATGAATTTAATATTGAATATTTATATGTAGAGTGCCAAGTGGTTCATGATGCAATTCGAATGCTTTCTTGATGGAAAAATATGATTTTTATGCTATATTCTTGATCTTTAATTAATCTTTTATGATGATCTTGAATTGAATCATTGATTTAAGTGTATTCTGATGGTTTCTTGAAATTATTCTTGAATTTGTTTTGTAACCAAGTTGCCGTGTAGTTTATGTTCAAGAAAGGTTTGATTTTGTTCTTGATTTGCTTCTAAATTGATGATTTAATGTAACACCCCAATAATTCTCATCAAGTTATAAATGCTATTTTCAAGAAATATTGAGAATTATTAAAGTGTTATCGCCACGTGTGGAAACGTATCGGCTTACTCAGAATTTTGCAGCGGAAATAAAATAAACTAAATTTAAAATAAAACTAAATCTTATTACAACTTGGAACCATTAAGGCCCTGAAATTATTGAATCAACTTAAACGAAATAAATCCAACTTAATAAATGAAAATGTCTAAAATATCCCAAACTAAAACGTTAAATCGAATTTAGAAAATATTTCATAAAGTAAATAAATGTTTCAGAAATACCACTCGTCACTCAAGCCCATAATCTTCCCTGAATTCCTGCACAAACTTACCTTGACCCTGAACGACTGCTCACCAATAATTGGGCCATCACAGGGTCAAGATATTAACAAGACCAAATTTGTACGGCGTCAGCAAAGCTGAGTACGGCAATTAAATAAGCATACAGATCTATTGCATATAAAAATCATGTCAAAAGCTTAAATGCGATGGTGAGTTTTAATGCATACCCGAATTTTTCACTTTAAGTGATTAGTGCCTTGAGAGTTGTTACACATAACAAGCACACACATAAAATTCACATAACACTTGTTTTAATTATTGTTCAGATAAAACACACTGAACTCTTGTCTATTTAACGAGATTCCCATTAAGAACTTATGCCTTAAGTGGTATCCCAAAGCTACTAAAAGGGCATGAAATATTCGGAGAATATATTCATGCATTGCTAATAAACTTGAAAGGGACAACCTGTCCATATGCAAAATAAATTGCAACTAATAAACTTGAAAGGGACAACCTGTCCATATGAAAAATAAATTGCTACTAATGAAGCATGAAATATTCAAAGAACCTATTCATGCAATATTCTCTTTTATAATCGGAAACATGAAATAATCCTTCCTATTCTTTTCTTGATTGGTTTGCAAACACAGGTTATACAAACAATTAAATTCATCACAAACAGTCATGTTCCACAAATTCACATATCTTGACAATCATGATAGAAATACGCAAAATCCTAACATGATACTACGTCTGAAAACTTATCAATCACGCGTACCTCGAATAAACTTGGCGGTACTTAACCTTTTCCAACTCGCCTAAGTAATATTCCTCGCCTATAATATAAAAGACAATAATATTAAACTTGAGTCCTAAAATATCCAGCAGCTCTAACATATCCTAAGACTTTTCTTAAATTACCAGAGGATAATATTAACTACTTAATCATATGTATAAATACATTCTTTAATCCAAGGTTTTAAAAGAAAAATAATTTTTTTTTTAAATATATATATATATATATATATATATATATATATATATATATATATATATATATATATATATATATATACACATACACATACACGCATATACAATTATACATATATGCATACACATATATATACTTAACAGCAAAACACCACAGCAAAGCACGGTGCTACCTACGGGGCACAACGACCGGCTGTGACGACAAGGCAGCAGGCGGCGGCGACGACAGGTGAAGCCCCGATGACGCGGCACCAAGTGGCTAGTGGCGGTGCTGCGCTTGGCGGCTCGTGCGTGAGTGTCCGGTTTGATTGTTTGTTTGTTTTTTTTTTATTTATTTTTTTAAAGAAAACCCACCACGCACAACAAGCACAGTGGTAGCGGGTGGCGGATCGGCTCCGGCGAGACAGTTCGCGGCAGAAACAGAGGCGCGGTGGTGGTTGCTCCGGTGGTCGTGTGTGAGAGAGGTGGTGTTTGAGGTTTTTTGTTTTTGAATTTAATTTTTTTTTCTTCTTTCTTCTTCTTCTTTGGGTCACGGTGAGAGAGAGTGGAGAGAGTTGTTTTTTTTTTTTTTTTTTTGCTTTTTGACCTAATTTGGTTTACCCTGGGTATTTATAATGTTACGGTTGTTGAGGGTTTATCAATAGGTTGGACCTGTGACAAACTCTTTTAAGCCCGTATCATTTTCAAACACTAAATTCTTTTTATTTATTTATTTATCTGTTTGAACGGTTCCCAACCGGCAATTAAAACCTTTTGAGTTATATTAAATAGTACCCACAATTTTCGTAAAAATGATTTCAAACATATAAATTATTTATATTCCCATAAAGTAAAATATTTAATTTATTTTATTAATTCCAATCCCGAAAATATCCGTTATGGGTATAAAATCATATATTTTTGTATAAATAATTCTATATTAAAGTATAAAAATTACGGGGGATTACATTTAATGTTCTAAGCATGATTTTATGATTTAATATTAAGTTATATGAATGATTGTTGATAATTGTATTGATTAGATTAAAGTGTCAATTTTGGTAATTATGTATATGAATGTCGAATGGTGATGTTTGATAAAAATAGGATTTTTATTTTGTTTTAAGCAATATCTGTTGATGATTGTTGGTTTATACGATTATGGGTTTATTCTATTGATTTATATTAAATGGTTTATGAGTTTATTGAAGGTTATGATTTGATTATTGTTGTTAAGAGGAAATGTCGTGTGGTACTAATTTGGGTTTAGAGTTTTGGGTCAAGTTAAGAGGAGTTAGAATTGAATCGAGGATAAGTTGTGTTGATAAGGAATTGAATTGTGAAAAGGAATCAAGAACAGAATTGAATTGAAAAGATGATTAACTATGAAGTGACCGCCTATCTAGTGGCTCAAGTGCCATGAACATAGGTATAGTCGAAGCTACTGTCCTATCTTCGGATTCGGGACAGTTCTTGATCCCAGTGCTTGGGGAGTAGATCTTCGTGGTTGACCCGGCATGAGCAAGGAAAGCTGGGGGGAGTACGTAGATCTTCGTGGTTGACCCCTTACGAGCATATGACTGGTCATCGATTAGCACCTGAACGGAATAGAATAGAAGAGTCAATAGCGATGTCAAGAAGTCTAGAACTGAATAAGTTAGTGTAGAAGGATTGGGGTATTATGTTGTTATGATTATTTTCCGCTGCGTACTTGAAAGATGGTTTATGTACGATTTTCTGATGATTGGTTTGTCTGTTTGATTGACTTATTCTAATGATTATGTTTCTAATTGTGTTCTACTGATTAAGTAGAACAATCTAATTACTCACCACTGACTGTGGACCCCCGACATCCTTTTTCAGGTACAGGTGGTGACTGATTTGGGTTACGCGAGCTATTTTAGTAGTTTATTTATGCTGTTGATCATTTCTAGCCTTTGTATCTTTATTAGTGGACTTTCCTTTACTTTGTAGTATTGTTGGACTTTAGAAACTTATTTATCTTGAATTATTTAATGGATTAAATGAATAATATGAATTAAGTTTAGATCTTCCGCTGTAATTAATGAATCTGATAATAAAAGTTTATAGATGTTAATGATCTGTATTGTTGTTTTCTCCGAAAACAACGCTGCTAAAATACGGGTCGTTACAATTGATGAAGATAAAAAGGTTATAAAATTTGTTTCGGTAAGTGTGAAATAGAAGTGTAGCAATTTCCCTGAAATGGAGGAAGTATATAGAAAGAAATATAATGAAATTTGTGGTTATAAAGATAGTTATACAAGTTTTGAAACTTAAAACAATATGAAAATATCTTAATAGTAAAGTTTTACAAATTAATACACTAGGAAATTTAATTCTTTTTTTAAAAATTATAAGTTGTATTTTAAAGTAAATTTCAGTGATTGACCCAACTTTAATTGATTTAATTAAGTTTGACTATGAAATCCCAAAAAATTACATTTAATATTTAATTGTGAATACGCACAATAAGAATTATAAAAGAAAAAATGATTTAACAATAAAACAATATGTTTAAAAAAAAGAGCGATATATAAGACAATAATCAAAGTTAGTTAAGTTTCTAAGTGTGTGTAATCTGGTAGGATAAAGTTGGATTCAAATTTTCTCTAATTATATTTCTTAATTAAATGAATTGGCATAATTGATGAATTTAACATTATAACATAGGTAATCATAACATATTTAAATTATTATTTTTAAATATCTCACGTTTATTATCAAAGTATAACATCTATTTTGTGATGGAAGAAGTTAAAATGTTTTAAGATTCAAGAACTTATTTTTGAATGATAATAATTTTTATTTGTGTATCAAAAAGGTCTTATTTTTAGTTATTATTAAATTTTTTAAACAATAAAATTTTCATTTCGTATAGATTAGTGGGTCAAAAGTCACACGACATATTATTGATTTTTAAGGGAATCTTTACAATGGAACAATACTCTTAAAAAAAATTAGTAATAGCAAATTTGTAAATAAATTGAATTTTTTTACCAAATATGGTAAGTTTGAGAAAGTTGCAAATATTTTGTTACGGCCCAAAATGGCAAAAGTTGCGATTATTTTGTTACGGATGAAGTAGTATTTACGCCCGGGCGTTACCCCGGGTTATATAAATTTCATCATTCTCAAAGTATGTGATATATAAAAAGCAATATAGTGAAATTGGGGTTGTAAAAATAGTTGATGAAATTTTAAAATTTGATATAGTACAAACTTAATACCTTTAATAATGTATTATGGTCAAATGATGCTCTACTTTTACGTGCATTAATCCAAGTGACCTAAGTAAAAAGAATTAACGCAAGGAGTTTTGACTCAACTTGGAAAAAAAATATTAAATTTCTTATTTAATTTCAACACTGATAGCTATAAATAATGTAAAGGACACTTTAATTATAAAACAATATGTTTAAAAAGAGGATATAACAAACAATAATAAAACTTTGTTGAGGTAGTGCATATTATTGTTTGATAGAAATTTAAATTGGTTTAATTTTTGCATTGTGAAACAAATGTACATTGAAAGTTATCATAATATTTATGAGAAATAAATTAATTGAATCAATGTGGATTAGTGGTTCATTAGTATACTCTAAATCAAGAGGTCATGGGTTCAAATATGTTTCAAAGCATAATTTATTTAATTTTTTTATTAAATAACGTTAAGTACCACATGGCATACTCTCGGTGAATGCACACCTTTTAATAAATAGTATAGATAGATGTTGGATGAAAATTATTTGCTCAAAGTAAACCATTTTCCTTCTCTCATTATCATCAAGATATATGTCACATTTTTCACTATATTTATTACTTTTGTTTTATTCTTTATTCTAACTTTTAATTTTTTGCTTCTATTTTTTATTTTCTTTTTGTTCTTTATCTCAATTCTTCTATTGAAAATAGTTTTCTGCCGAGACAAACAAAGTCCGATACCGTCAATAATTCTTTTGGGCCTATTCGAAAATTTCCCAGCTTGTCACAGAAAAGCTAGACTTTCTCGTCTTACCCGGTCATCCACGAGAAGGTAATCGAATCGCAAATTGAAATGACGTCACTTAGTTCAGACTCATCATTAGGTTTAGTGTTCTTCCCTTTCTCATATTTTTACTATACTTCAATAGGATAAATTATGTGTCACCCTAATTATAAAAAAAATTCTAATATGTGTAATTTTTTTTTAAAAGCATCCTATTGTGCGCAAGTTTTTAAGAAAACAAAGTAATAGGAATGATCGCAAACGGAAGTATTTAAGAAGATGAAAAAAAAACAATGGTAAATGACAAAAGTAATAATCACGTCAAAAAAAACACAAGTAATGGTAAAAGAAGTAGAATTTATGTGAGATCGATGTACCAAAAAAAAAAACATGTTGTAACTAAATTCAGACATTCATATAAGAATTTATAGTGTTTTGATTCTCTACATTCTAAAGTAGTAGACTTGGACAAATAAAAATGTAAATCTAGGCATTTTCAAAAATCCAAAAACTTATTTTTCCTCTTTCAAAATTCAAACTCTTATTTGCCAAAATCTATAATAAGTAATAACTCTACCAAATTGATCTTTATAGAAATTCTAGACCTAGAAAAAATATAGCAACTAAAAAAAAGGCCAACAAAGTTTATTTTTAAAATACAGTAATAACACATGCAAAGATGTACCATGACCTCAAATTTGTGGCTTGAAAATCTTCTCCACCAAGGCAAAGCTCCAACCTCATTACTTTCGATATAAATGTTAAAAATTAATGGTGTAAAGTGTAAACCCAAAATAATGAGTTAGAATAATCTAAGCACCTACAAGAGTTAAATCATAAATAAAATTATAAATAATTGGTACTATCTGTGTTTCTTTTTAATGCAACAACTTAACATTGAGTAGAAGCAAATATTTAGGAAAAATTCATATGAATACTATGGACGTCTTCCAATATTAATCTCAACTATAGGTTATTACAATATAATCCAAACTATGAGGCTAGTTTCATGATATTAGTCCATATTAACTTTTGATTGGCTTTGATTTCCTACGTAGAAAGGGAGGAAGATGTAGTCAAGTACAATAAATAGGGAAAAAAGAAGATAACGAATAATTTTTGAATTGGTGACCGATTATAATAGGTTAACTAAGTCAACAAATTAATATCATAAAACAACCCCCAAAGTTTGGATTATACTATAATAACTAGTAGTTGGGATTAATATTGAAAGACATCCAATAATTGGGATTATTCATATGAATTTTTCCAAATATTTAATCATTGCAAATAAAAAAACAAAGAAAGTATTACAGTTTGTTGATCTCTTAATTTGATTTTAACACTCTTTGTAAAGTAAAGGAATGAAAAGTGTCGCCTAATTGGAAAACCTAATGTGCTTAATCACGTGCATTATCCCTAATTAAATCTCAATATAATTTTGTCCAAGAGCCGGCAAGCATAAGTTTGTTGCATCTAAAAAAATATGAAGTATGAAATTGTTGTGCTAGTTGATGTTCTAGAGGTTTTTTTTTAAATGGTGAAGGGCCCGTTTACTTGAAAGTGAAAAGTTTTCGATGTAAAATGATTTTTCATGAAAAACATTTTACAATAGAAAACTCATTTTCATAGAAAATTTTCTATGTTTACTTGAACTAAAAATAAGTTAACTCCCAAATTTGAGAGAATATTTTCAATAGGATGTAAAATGAGTTTTCAGCCCAAGTTTTACATTTTAATTTTTCACCCACAGTAAACGATATAAAATAGGAAAAAGTATTGTCAGGGAAAACATTTTTCGCTCTAGTAAACGGCGCCGAAAATTGTGACGGTTTAATCAAGAAAAACGGAGATATTTTAGGATGCACTTTTGAGATTTATAACTAACATAATTTTTTCCAGGAAAAAAGAGCAATTTCTATACCATTATCCATATTATAGCTCAAAAAAGTTGGAAACACAAGATCAAGCCATGACTGCACCTCAGATTATGCAAGAAAAGACCTAATATTAGTTTACATCACACAAATATATATATATAATCATGATATAGATATAAGGGTGATGCATTTAAATCTAAAAGGCATCATCAAGCAGGTAATATTTACAAGCCCCTGAGACAATTGCAGACAAGGAGAGTGGTACTTCTTTACACTTGACCATCTCCAGATCGATGTCATGTCCATGGGAGAAGATCAGCAGATCTAGATAAGGAGAGTGGTACTGTAATAATTTAATGACAGTCTTCATCTTCTATTATGGCACATCTGACATGAAGTGGATGAATTAGGGTTTGCATAAGTGCACCGATCACAGTTCCAATGGTTAACATCATCTATATTTCTGGGAGTAGAATGACTCGGTCGTGAAGTTGAACTCTTTACTTTTCCTCCTTTAACTTTGGGTCCTGTATTCTTTGAACTTACTGTCATACTAGAAGCTGCTTGTGAGTCCACATCAGACAAACCATTTTCTAAAGCCCTGACCAAATTCTCGAAGTATGAACGAGTGACTCTGTAAAATTTGATGAAATCAGCAACAATGAGATTCCAGGATTCGCACGTTATTGGGGAGTGTGTGTGTGTGCGTGTGCGTGTGCAGGTGCAGGTCTAACAAATATGCAAATGCGAGGAATTAAGCAAAGGCACTTCTGTCTTCTTCCATCTTTTTTCTTAGCAGGATAAGTAACTGAGGGTCGAGCTCAGCGCAGTAGTGCTAGTCACCCTCACATCCTCAGGATGCGAGGTCCCATTCTCACAAACGACGAATCCCCTCCCCTAACCCCAGGCAATGCCAACATGGTATTCCTACAGAAGGAGCTGCGAATTGTGTCCCGGTCTACCAAAAATAATTATTAAAAAAAAGGGCAACTGAGTAGATCTAATCTTTCACATTTCTCAACCACTCTTTGGCAACCACACAGGTATAAAAAAAATTTGGATGCAAAGAAATAATTTTGCAGTTCGAACTTCCAAACACACGCATGTACAAACATGAAACATGTCTTTAAGAATCTTCAAACCACAAAACTTAGTTTCAGTTAGATGATTACCTGGTCAATCCAGCAAGCTTTGGGCGAAATATTTTGAAATCTGATTGAATGTCAGAGTCCTCAACATCGTTACCAATAAAAACAAAAAGTTCTTTTTCAGCACATTGGTGTAGCCTTTCAAGATTAGCCTCGGCATCACCTATAAAATGAAAACATTGTTTAAACAGCCAGTCTATCAGTTTCCCTTAGGCAACCAAATCCACAACACAATTATGGTAAAATTTTACCCTGCAGATACTCAAAGAGTTGTCTCTTTGCATTTTCATTATCAGGTAAATAGAAGCCATATGCATATGTCCATTTCAGCACTCGTCTACATTCGATGATCTGCAAAATTTAATATGGAATACATTAAAAAAAAATGCTTCAATGGATCAATCATGAGAAAGAGCAAAAAAAGATCTATAGCACTTTTAGTGCATTGCCTAATACTATATACTTCCAGAGTGCTTCACTATGAAAGGAGTGCTACTTGCCTTCTAAATAACCATAAATCTGGATGCAAAAGGACTACAAGGAAGAAAGAGAATAAAGTACTCAATTACTCGCGAACAAATTTGTCAACAAGCAAATGAGACAAGTACATAGAGTTTAGATAATGGGTCATAGGAATGAATTAAAAAAAGAAGACAAGGCGAGATATTTGGACAAGGACAAATCCCAAGCTTTCATATGCACAATTTGGTTAGATAGAATAACAAAAGAGCATTGTTAAATGTAGCCCCCAAATCACTTACTAAAGGCCCCTTTTTGACAATTTTTCCCTTGCCTACACGTGTGTTTGTTGGACCGGAAAAAAAAAATCCCAACATAGACCAGGGCACATGGGTCATGCGCCTCGACCTAGGTTGGGGTGCATGGGCCATGCGTCCAGAACTAGGTGGGGGTGCATGGCCCATGTGCCCTAGCCTAGGTGGGGGCACATGACTTGGTCTTAAAATACTCATATATCAATCGTTTCTCAGCGAAAATGGAATTATAATATATCAAATCGAAGCTCTCAAACAAGGAATATTCTACAAGTTGAATCGCCTCAAAAGGAGTTGTGTAAAAAGTTACGAGTCTTTGAATCAGACCACTGTGCAAAAGCACTTGTAATGCTTTCAATTCATGATTTTAGAATATGTAATATGTTTTAATTCATCATTTTATTGTAATAATATGCTTTATTTCATGGGTTTGGTCTAATTAGAGAGAGGGTGTGTTTTAAAACAAGGATAGTTTTGGAATAATGAGGGCTTTAGTAAGTAATTTGAGGGTTGTGTTTAGCACTTCACAATTCACATAAGAAAATGGTTTTCCATATTTTACATTTTCCAAGAAAAATTAAACATTGCAGCCTAGTTGCCCTTGTTTGATTCCTTCCGAGAGTAGCTCAAGAGAAGGAATTGGAAATGGAGGGACAGGATGGATGAGAGATTGAGAGAAGGCAAGGAGAAAGGAAGGACTGGTAGCATTCCTTTTTAAGAAAATAAGAGAGTTTCCCACCCTAGAGAGAACAATTTTTAACCTTGGAAAACCTATTTTGAGTATTTTCCACCCTTTACAAACCAGAAATGGGAAAGCAACTTTCCTGCAAAATACCCCCCCCCCACAACCCCCCAAATCAAACATCTTATACTTTCCCCAAAAATATTGGAAATTACACTTTCCCTGCTATAACAGTCAGTGTTGAAAAGACCCCTCTTTCCATCTCAACAAAACAGATGAAATCCTATTTGAGAAGATACTCATGAGCACTTTTTTACTTTACAAACCTATGGCATAAAATATAAAACTGTTAGAATATATTATACTAGTTTTTTGTGCATGCAATGCGTACGATAATCTTAAATTATTTGTTAACAAAATTAGCTTGTCAAAAAAAATAATATGTTCCCATATAATTATAAAACATTTTAAATAAATATTTTTTTTAATTTAATATAGATTTTCCCTTTCACTTATGCATAATAAGTACTCCATATATTGGAAATTGAGTAATTTATTAATATCTTTATTTGAGTGTTGAAAGAATCCCAAGTCTCCTGGAATCGGGAGAGAAGCCCTTACCACATGAACTATCTCTCACTCTTACCCTTTCCCTTATATAATTGAGATGAAATCAATATATACAAATTATTTGAGTAACCAACTTCCCTAATTACTTGCTAACAATACACACCTTATTAGCTTAAGGCTAGGAATAAGAGAAATAATAGCCTAATTTACAAATGTACAGAATATATACAAAATATATTATGATAAATCTGAGGTTGCGGCAATCTCGAGGTGGATCCTACCCTTACAAATCCTTCATAATTGTTAATTAAGTGGGGAACAACTTTATCATTTGTGTAATAAAATATTGACATTTGATTTTTGAAATCATTAATACACTTAATTAAAACACATAATCACAACTAAAAAATCGTAAGTACCATCTAATTGTAAAATTGTATTATTCAAATTCTCTTAACACTCAAATTTTATTCATAAAAAATAAATCTTTTAGAGAAATAACTATTTACTCAATTTGCAATATACAACTATGTATAAGCAAAAGGAAAAAACTAGATTAAATTTATAAAAAATAATATATATATATAGAAGTAGGCTCATGTGAGAAATGTAGTTTTGGTGAGAAGGGTGAGAAGCAATCTCAACCCTTTGATTAACAAATGAGTGGCTAAGATTAAATTTGAATTTCCCTTCTTACTCCTTCTATAGTTTAGAGTCAATGTATCTATGGCATAAAGTCAATATATTTTTACTCAATGTATTTTTAGTATATATGTTGAATGTACCTATAGTTGGTGGTCAATGTACCTCTAGGTATTAGTTAATGTATTTATCTCTTCTCACATTTCTCACGATAAGAAATTTCTCACCGGAACCCAACCCTATATATATATAAGCCTTTAAAATTATGTAGGAAATTATTAATTTTGATTTTTAAAATCGCAAGTATAATTAATTATAAAATTGTATTATTCAAATTCTCTTAACACTCAAATTAAATCATAAATAATAATTCTTTTTAGTGAAATAAATTATTTACTTGATTTGCAATGTACTTACCATGTATAAGCGAGAATAAAATTATTTTTTTAAGAAAAAAAAATATTTAAAAATTATGTGGAAACTTATCAATTTTATTGTCAGGCTAATGTTGTAATATTTTAAGATCATCGCAAGCATTGCATGCATAAAAAACTATTCATCAATAAGAAAGGCACGGATGATAATTCTTTCACAAACTACCAAAATAGGTTTTAACGTGTGACGTATTTTAAAAGAAGAAAAATCAAAAATCAAACCCACCTGTTGCCAAGCCTCTAAAATAAATTTGAGCTGTGACTCAGGTTCCTTCAGCTTATCACTCAGCTTCTCTAACTGCAAAAATATTAAAGAGACCTGATATCAATTTATTGCCATTTGAAATGTCGGAAGTCAGATGCAAGGAGGGGGGAATGAAGGGAGAACAGCAGGAAAGGCACAATCAATCAAAAAAACTAAGCAGTCGGCAAAACCATGAAACTTCTGTAATCCACTTCCTTCTAGACACCACAAACAGAAAGAACAGAATGCCCAATATATAATATAAATCAAATAAATTATTTTAAAATGAGACCATAAAAGAAAAGGGAGAAAAAAGATCAAGATATTTTCTTATTGGAAACAACAAATAAGTTTTGTCAAGTAAATTATTATCCTTCAGATATTTGACGAGTACAGTGATAGAAAGGCAGTTCCAGTAAACAAATGCTAATCATAAAATAGTAGCCATCTAATACAAATCCACATCACAAAAATCTGGCAGTTCCAAACATCAGCAATAAAAATACAAGGAGAGCACATGAAAATATCTTTACAACTATCAACTATTCGACAGCTATTACAGATTTGCAGAAGTTCAGCACGATCATGAAACAATGAAAGAAAACAAATTCAGAAAGAGAACAAGCAATAAACAGTTTCAAAACCAATTTGTTGATACAAAACTGGAAGGTTACTTACATGAACAGTCTGCATTTGATGCAAATCTGCAATAGCTTTTTGCCTTGACTGCAACAAGAAACAAACAATAATCACCTACCCACAAAACACTCAAACTTGTAGCAATAAAGCTACCCATCAGTCAAAAGGATAAATGAAACTGATAAATATCACATCTAACACATGAATCAGCAAGATTGGAGATCAATAGATTTAAATGTTTAGTACATCTGGTCCAAAAGAGATAAATTTTGGTTTTACAAATTCATAAAGAATTCACCAAAAAATTAAAAACATAGCTTTTTCATTAGATTTCTATGATTTTAACCTAACCTTTGTCATTGCGCAATTTTGATCATTCATATCTTAAACTATCAATTAGGCGTTGTTTAAATGAAGGGAATACGGAAAAAGAAACAGTAAAGGAGGTTTAAAATTTAAAATCTTGATTCCCTCAGTGATGCTTTATCATTCTGATGTCCTACAGTGGGACAAATACCCATTCACCTTCTTCAATATTATCACTCTTAACCAAGTTTGACCACTATACCACTTTCCAGCTCCACCTAACCAACAACACCTCTTCTTTATCATTTCCCACCCTTACCGACCACCTGTCCTCACCCCCAACTTCTTCACTACCCTTGACCAAGGTTGAACACTAATACACTACACCACTTTCACCTCCACCTAACTAACACCACCTCCTCTTTATCATTTCCAATCCTTATCGACCACCAGCCTCTTCCTCACCCCCACACCAAGGGCTGTCAAGTATCAACACCCATAACTACACCAAGAACCGCGGATGTCCCCACCTTCACCAGGAGCCACAACTCTACCTTCCCTCAATCACCAGGATACCACCACAAGTCCATAATTCAACCACCATTCACCACCACTTAAAAACTCATAAGTTGACCAATCAACACC
The DNA here is from genome assembly GCA_951394345.1 of Salicornia ramosissima. Taxonomy (NCBI): domain Eukaryota; kingdom Viridiplantae; phylum Streptophyta; class Magnoliopsida; order Caryophyllales; family Amaranthaceae; genus Salicornia; species Salicornia ramosissima. The sequence continues at coordinate 49,451,559 of OX596237.1, read as the reverse complement.
AGCATTCATATATATATATATATATATATATATATATATATATATATATATATATATATATATATATATATATATACAAGCAACAGGAAAAGGAGAAAAGGATTTACAATTGAGAAATTGAGAATAATACAACCATTTATCAGCTAGATCTAGTGCTCCAATGGTTAATTTTGACTACCAAGAACCCATTTTTGCAGTTTTAAAACTACTATTGATGGTGGTGCATTCGCTTAGCAAGCAAAATCAAACAATAGAGCAGTCCAAACAGTGGTTGACAACATATGACAGGGGAAGCAGAGAGATTGAGAAAAGAGGGAGATGATAAGGTTGAAAGTGAAAGTAATTGGAGAATGTTGCTGTGAGGAGGAAAATGTAGTGCTTTGTAGAAGTGCAAAGATTTTTTCCCCCCTTGGACCTTGTTTTGGTATAAACCAAACATCAGAAAAGTGCTTGATAAATATTTCTCTTGCCTTACCAAACATGTTTAAGGAATTTGGCAAGATTCCTTTTCTTTCCTTTCTTACTCTTTTAAATAATAAAAGGTATGCCTAAAAATAACTAGAACAAAATATAAATTTTGGTTTTGAAAATTTGAATTAAATCACCAAAAAAAATCCTTTTTTTATTAGAATTCTACTATTTTGATTTTTGACCTTAACAATAAAAAAAAATTCCTACAACCAGGTACATGGACTGCACTTAAAAGAGAACATCCATGTTATGCAGTACATTTATGTTATGCATATAGAACATTTATATTTTACTTTATTTTAAAAAATTAAGTGGCTTAAATATAAAATATGAAGGTTCAAATTGCTCAATATAAATATTCTAAATGTATGATATAAATGTTTAGTTATAAATGCACATGCATGATGTTCAAATTGCATCCGCATGCATAATTCACATATTAAATTACCATTTGCCATTGCAAAATTTTGACCATTAGCAGGGATTTTAAGGCTAGGGAGCGAACTTTAAGCAAATTTTATGCAAATTTCCCTCTACGATTTTGACGGAATCAATATATTTGAAATCAATGTAGAAGTCTCTTGTTGTCCATTATATCGAACTTTTTATAAATGAAACCTAGCGTTTTTGTTTTTATAATTATACCTATCATATGTTTAAAATAAATGTTCAATAATAAAAATCTCATAGACAAATAAACAAATAGTATAATTTAAAATTTTTGCAAATTACAATGCTGGTTAAATTAAAAAATATTACTTGATACTCAACTTTTAAACAAAAAATCTTTCCTAATAAAATTTTTTTTAAAAGAAAAATAAGAATTTAATCATTTTATAAGAACCCATAATGAGGATAACTTGCAGCAACATGTTTCCTTGTTATATTTTTTTAATAGATATTATGTGGCAGTTTGGTACTAATTGTGCCTAGTACTAGAACGCTAGAACCAAAGCAGGATAGAACTAAAAAGTTTAAGGGAAAAAAGTGAAATTTGTAGTAAGCAACAGGATTTGATCTCATGATGTTCAATAGCAAGTGTGTAACTTCAAGTGTACTTCCAACCATTCCACCAACTCAGTTCTTTTTCTTTGCAGCTAACAATATATATACAAAAATCATGGAGAGAAGGGGGGCGAACTAGAAATAAAACTGGGCTGCCCGAGAGGGAGGGGGGTTCTAGTTATCTCATACAAGTTTTACTAAAATCAAAACCAACCAAAAAATCATATTCCTTACTGTTTGGTTGCTTGCCCATCTTTCATAATAATGCATATATCGCTCAAGCGAATTCTTTGCCATTTCCCTCCTCCTTTCAGCTTCATCATACTACAAAAACAAAGAGGCAAAAATAATAATACTATTAGATGCACTACAAGATTAATATGTACCTAAGTGCTGATAACCAGACAAATCATAACTGCTTCATTACCATTCCCTCTTGTTTTGCAGCTTCATAACGATTACAGGCATAGAAACCACCTGTCCTTTCACCATGATCAGCCCAGGCACCCTGGCATAGCCTGGAAGGAAACATGATTCACTGATGAATATTGAAACAATCACAACCAGAAAATAAAAGTTATCAATATAGTTTCCATAATAGAATACGGGGAAAAACAATAATCCATCATCATCTCCAAGAAACAAAAACAAAATCACAAAATTCGAATTTACAATATCAGCACTTGATTATTCTTTACCAGCAAAACTCAAACTGGCATAATGGAATACGGGGAAAAACAATAATCCATCATCATCTCCAAGAAACAAAAACAACTGCACATAATCACAAAATTCAAATTTACAATATCAGCACTTGATTATTCTTTACCAGCAAAACTCAAACTTGCATGGCGGGGTGCAAGTCATATGCATGCATCCCTGATTCTTCTCTATTGGACGCTTGCACTTTGGACAAGGTTTTGAATTAGCCAGAATCCTGCAAGGTAATTAAGCAGTTTAGTACTACATCAATTAGACATTGTTAAGGAAGGGACAGCGAAGAATATAGAACTAAAGTTGAATAGCATTTCATCCTTTAACTTGAATCTTGTTCATCATTTTGATTAGTGCAAGAAAGTACAGAAGTAAAATTATCCACACACAGATACAGTCAGAAACTATAGAACATTATAAAGCACCCAAAAAAAAAAAACAAACCAACCAATTCATATTTTCAGACTCTGCACTATTCTTCATAATCCACATATTCACGGTTTTACAATCCACAGGACGGTGAGCTTCCTCTGTACACTGCAAAGGACATAGTCTACCTGTGTCAGTTCCCAATAAGTGGTAAAAAGAAAATGACATAAAACTGGTCATGCCCAAAAAATGGTTGAAAGTTCCAACAGCATCATTAAAATATAGATAATGATACAATAAGCAATTAAAAAAAAAAAATACATGGTAGTTTGCTCATACACCCCACCACCCCCCCCACCCCCGTCCTTTCTCTCTCCTGAAACCAAAGGCAAGTCCAGAGTCCAGACAGCCTTTCATCTAAACAAAAAAATATACTACCTCCGTTCCAAAAAAAAAGCAACAATTGTCATGGCACGGACTCCTAGGTATTTTTTTGTTGTGGGTAATTAGAAAAAGTGAGGGGTAGTTGATTAAAATAAATAAAGAGAAAAGTGGGGACAATTAGAGGAGTTGTGAGAGAGAGTGGGGACAATTAAAGAATTGGAGAGAGAAAAGGTGGGGACAAATAAAAAATTAGTAAGGGTATTTATGTCTTTTAAGTAGCAATAGTTTACTATATAAGGAAAATAAAAATTTGTTGCATTTATTTTGAAACATCCAAAAATGAAAACTGTTGCGTTTTTTTTGGAACGGAGGAAGTATAATATAAGAAAACTGAAGCTAGTAACATTAATAATTCAGATGGTCATATTGTGATAATACTCCCTCGTTCATACTATTATCAACTGGATTCACATAACACAAAGGAAGGCCACATTTTCTTTCACAAAAAAAGAGGAATTATGTAAAGGAGCTGAAAATCAATCAACAAGGACTTACATTCCAGCAAAAAGCATGTGAACAGAGGCATGTAACATCATAAATATAGCTTCCAACTTCAAACTCTACTGCATTACCACAATCTGGGGCAGGACACCACTTGGTCTGGAGATAAATAGAAAGCAAAGAATAAGAGACCCAAAAAAATTAGCACCAAATTAAGGAGTTGTTAACATTTCCTCAAATGCATTTAAGGCCCAAAAACTACCACGATAAAGCTAATTCAATTACAGCAACAAGTAAAACCTGCACAGATTGCTGCAAAGTAGAAGGTACCAAGAAACATTAGATTAGACTAATTTGCAAATATAGGGAGTTGTAAAAGGAGGAGAATGCATTTAAGCAGCCACGAAAACATCACCACCATAACTAATACCAATCGCACACACTGATAGAAGCCCCCCAGAAAGTTCCTGATTATCAATGAATTCACCTTCATTGTTGATTCATCCCTAAATACATCAATATGCTTGGCAGCAACAATGACTTTTGCTTTTGCAAGTTGTAGCATAAACCCAAACATGCAATTGTGGCAATATGCTAATAGACTAACAACTTACCCAGTCAAATAAAGCTCTAGACTTCTAGAAAAGAGTGATTTTTAGTTTTTTTACTTCTCACAGCAAGCTTGTGTCCGTGTAGGCTCTATAAAAAAACCAATTTATCATGTTTAGTTATTGTTCACCACAAACATGCGATACTCGAACTTAAGTGTAAAGGAAAAATTCCGATAAAAAACAAAACATATAGCTTCAAGTAGAAAGTAACACAAGAGGCACTAGTAACCATATGAAAAATACAAAGGAAGACTGATTATTAGACAGAGATATCAGTCTCGGATTCTCACTACACAAGAGCTAAGAAAAAATCTACTTCCATAATATATTGCAAGGTACTCCCTCCATACCCCAAAAGATTGCCGATTTGACTTTAATTACTTTTAAAAAAATTGGTTGAGTTGTGTTGATATAAGAAAAAAAAAAGTGAGATAATAGGTAATTAGAGTGAGAATAAATTGGCACAATCATATTTCTATTATGTTGCGCAGACTCTTTATTTCACATCAAGTGCCAGTGTGTTGGACACTCGACCCTTGGACATTGGTATGACCACTTGGACACTTCATTTTTGAACCAAAAACATTCATATTTTTCGTAAAATTTTCGTGTCCAACACTTGGAAACATACCCATGTCCAATACTTCCAACCAAGTCCGAGTAACATAGTTTCAATAAAAAATAAATAAGTGACCATCTTTTAGGAAAAAATTAAAAGGAATAGGAGAATTTTTAAGAGACAAAATAAAAAGGAAATTGGAATAATATGTTGGGGCAAACTGTGGCTATCTTTTAAAGGCGGAGGGGGTATCACTTCTCAATTGCAAAGTTATCAATGAGCCACAAATAATATGACCCAAAAACATATGCATTCCTTTAGTATTATGCAATGCATAATCGATTGAATTTTCTTCATTTTAAAGAAGGGATACGTATCCACCTTTTTCTTGTCCTCGACATAGGACCTAACCAAATAACGGTGAAACTTCTCCTTATCTTCATCAGATGCTAGGAGGAGGATCATATCTTGACCAACTGCAGCACAGCATGCTGGATCCGGACATTTCAACAACAAGCATCCTGGGCCATCATTAATGGATGTAGTGATATAACCTGAAACAAATATCCAAGATCACATGCCAACATTTCCTGCAGAAAACATGCTCACTGTAGATCCATGCAACTCTACACTTTAAAATACACAAACAATGAATAAAAAACCACAAAAAAAAAAAAAAGAAAAGATGCTAATCCAACTGTCCAGCTTATCAATTAAACATGTTGATTGACCACAAGACTACAAGAGTGCAAATACAAACTTTTCTAGTTCATACAGGGCCGGTCCTGGGGGTAGGATTTTGGGGCAGCCGCCCAGGGCAGAACACGGAAACATCTAAAGGGGTCCAATTGTGTGAGTTAAATTATATATATTATATATATACATTTTTCCTGTCAAACTGTTTGATAAATGGAATATTATAATTTTTTACCATTACTACTAGACTTGTGTCAAACATGCCAGGTCGAGTTGGGTTTGTGTTAAATTATAAAATTACTTCATAATTCATTGGTTTTTCAACTAATATTATTTCCATTTTCTAAAACAGTCAATTGCAAACTTTGCTTACTTTCTAAATTCATATCAACCACGAAAACCATAAAATTTTTTGAATGTGACCAAGTGATACAGTTTGAACAAAAAAAAAAATCTATTTTTCTTTGACAAATGGTAATTGTTATAATAAAACATAATTTTTAATTTTTTTTATTTTTACATTATGTAAATATACTTTGGAAATTTTAGAGGCAGGGAACAATTTTATCATTTTGCCTAGAGCCCACAGAATAATGTCAATAAAAGTACTGACTTTATAAATAATTCACCAACATTCCTTGTAACAGCAGTTACTGCCCTACTCCTGATATTTATTACAGTAAGTTCAGGCATAAAAAAGACTTTTAAGCTATAAGTGGGAGATACTTTAGCTTGCTGTAGCATCAAACATAGTTTTGAACACATTGAAAGAGGACAAGGAATTTGCAATATGCTTCAACCAGCAGAAAGTTCACAGGAAAACAATACATTACCTAGTATTGTAACATGTAACACATACAATTTGCTTGTTTGGGCTCAGAACTCAGAACCACTATATTGATCGAACATAGTAGAGCAATGCTTTCAAAGAACAGTTTAAAAGATTTCAGAATTCACAAAATCAAATATATATATATATATATATACACACAAAAAAAATTCCAATGCAAGAGGTAATCCATTTTGGCAGGGTAATGGGACCAAGAAAACAACCTTGGATCCAGGTAAGAGTGGATGTTCCCAAGGGAACCTAGATCTAAATAAAACAGCTCACCTTAACAATAAATAAAATTTCAGCATGAAAAATACCATTCTAAACTAACCCATTCGTCAAAAAAGGAATAGTTGACTCGATTGAAAAAGGATTTGCATTGAAAAAATCACCAATAACGCAAAAATCCGGAGAATCCAACAACGACATAAACATAGTGTGGGAACATTTATGTTCTCAACTAAACTGAGAATAATTGATTAGGATAAAGTGATAGACCAAAGCTAATCAAACCTTTCCAGCAAGTTGTACAATAAGGATGACTACAAACAGCTGAATGTATCTGGTCGCAAGGATAGGAGTCGAAACAGATTCCACATGTTAACTGCTCCAAGAAGTGTACAAATATTCAGAAAAGACAACATTAAAAATAATCTAACAATCAAAATACATACGGAATGCATGAAATAGTATTTGAGAAAAAATAATCTCACTTCTTTTGCATTTGAAAACAAATATGGTCTACTAAGCAAGCCAACCGCACTACGAACACGTTCTTCATCAGCGAACCATTCATCATGCAACTGAGAAACATTCCTGAAAGGGCAACAAACACGGTGCATATAAGATATAATAAAGGCACGAATAAAGATTGTATAACCACACAGAAAACCAAACACAGATGTGGAAAAGGAAAAAAATAAAACATAAACAGAAAAACAATAATATAAAACAGCCTACGCAAAAACAATCAGCCATCAACGGAGTACTAAAGTTAGCCTGTACCATTTATAATGACAAAGCAGTAGGCTTGCAATGACTCTAGAAATGGATAAAACAGCAGAGACGTATGAAATACTCTCTTCTTGGCGCTGACGGATATCATCCTCCTTCAAGACAGTATAACTTTTCTGGAACATAGCTCAAAATAAATAAATAAATAAGAAAGCTGTACAAGAAAGTCTGTTATGTGTATATGGAAATATCAAAAGCAACAATATCTAAAAGCATGCAGATGACTAAAAAATTCCAAATTCAAACACTTTGTCCCTGCATCGAAAAGAGACAACCAAAATATGACACAAAAAGGCATACTCACATTAATAAAGAAACCTAAACAAAAACAACTCAATTCGAAATTCTTTAGCTACTACCTAGGATATGTAATGTACTCATGTGCACCATTAATTCATCACATAATACACAAAATAATTATCCTAGTCAAGCTCAATGGTCTCCCATCAATATCATCACATCTCTTTTAGCTTTTACATGATAATGACAAAAGCCCCACTGCAATACATGATTGCCAATTTGCTGGTCACAATTTCACTACAACTACCTTCCACCACTGGCCAAGGCTATCCCAGGAATGGTCTCCCATTGTTGGGCACACACGCACGTGCGCAAGCACACACAACAATATCTGATATTTTGCACATTCTGTAAGGAGACTAAACCTTTCTAAAGTAGCAGAGAGGTGCTATCGTGCGATTCGTGCATGTACCCATGATCCTAGTTGATTCACTAGAGCATAAGGGACAACAAGGATTCCCTTGGGTCCTAATCGCGAGGCACATGCAATTAGTTCCACATTGAAAGCCCCACCTAAGAAAGTTGATAGGATTAAGATCAAGGACAAAGACAGGATATATATTATTTATGTGATGAAGATTAGTGTGATCATGGTATACAATAGTAGTAGAAGTAGTAGTGCTCTAGTGGGCCACCTAAGAAACTTGAAAATGCTTTTCTTTCTACCTTTCATTTTGACTATGTCAAGTTATAGTAGTACTCCAATCAAGAATTATGCTTCTCATGTCATCTTAAACATCCATAAGGAGGCAATAATACTTTTGGAAATTGCCATTTGTTTAGCCTTTAACTTTTCAAGGAACCAACTATCACAACATATCAACATAGATTGCCAACCAAATGCCTTGGCAACAATACAAATGATAGCCAATATGAATTAAATTCTAGCCATGAGACTAATAGCAAATGATAGCAATAAATTCTTGGGCCTAGGAACCAATGGCAACAAAATGGTTGCCTTAGATATGAATATGGGTTATACATATGGGAGATGTCAAAGGCTATTCACCATGATAACTTGACCAAGTATAACCATTAACATAGTATGTAAAGCACAATTAAGATAAAAACTTGCAAATAGCCTATGGTACCAAATCCACATACTTTCAGATAAGAAGATAAATTTCCCTCACACATCAACAGAAATATGCCTCCAGCCCTCCACCCTATACAAGATGCTCTTCAACCCCAATGCAATATTGTCAATCCAAGGTAAGACAAGAACAACAGCTACAAACCTCAATCTAATGTAGTGCCTTTACTAACTCATTCCATCTTACAAAATTGAACTCATTCAGATGTTCTCATGTTATGTCTAGTTGAAGATCATTATAAAGTTGTGATTCCTATCCCAAAACGGCAAAACCATGTCTCCAAGACAATAATTAGAAATTTATAGAATCCCATCCAGCAATAAAAGCTTCATAGTTATGTCTGTTGTATACTAGTCAGACAAACTAGTCTTTAGCAAATTACATTTTTTTACTAGGTCAATTATCACTTTCGGAAAAAATGCAGCAAATTTTCCTTTTTCATGTGCATACACTGCAATTTTACTCAACAAAAACTCAAGAAAATATCGAACTAACCACACTGCAGATAAAACCAAAATAATGATATGCCCTCGAAGTAGCATGTCCCATCAGATCACACAATACATAACACTGTAAAATATACGATGGATGCCACCAATGTTGTACTCCCTCCGGTTTTCTTACTTGCTACATTTGACCCAAAAAGTTCTCACACTTTTTAGTCAAATGTAGCAAATAAAAAAAAGGGAGGGAGTATATTGGTATCTCACACCAATCTAATTCTTGCAATCTATGACCAACCACCAAATCATATATGTGACAACCAGCTAGCGCCACAAGATAACATACATTGCTCATACACATAAACCAACTTCCACCTATTTCAAGAAATAGTTGATTATCCAATTATTCCCCTCCCAACAAAAAACAATGGGTTTTCCTAACTTACACCGCTGAGGTTTCGAGTTTTCTAAGCTATACTCAATGGTTTTTAAATTTCTAAATTGCACACCTAAACTCGACTAATTTTCTAAGATGTGCCCTTTGAGGTTAAATTTTGATTGAAATTTTCGTTACTTTTGACTTCATATATTCTTAAATGGATTTTTTAGCCAAAGACACTTATCTTAGGAAAATACCAAAGAGGATAAATCAAACTAAACTCACGAATTTTGTAAATTAGGGTACAACATAGAAAAACCCAAAAACAATTACTCCGTATGACATATGCAACATAGCTTACTACAAGTCTATAACCATTACCATTAAACATATTTCCAAAGTTGGTATCTTTATGGCAATTCAATATTCATGACAAAAATCACCACGTTTTATCAGTGACATCAACCATTCAGACAGCGTACTTTAAAATAAAAATAAAAAACTAAACATTTTATGGGGGAAAAAAACGTTTAAATTGGTTCGTTTGTAGTACAGGAAGGGGAAGGGAAGAGTAGGAACCGAAAAGAAAAGAAGGAAAAAAGACATTATTATATTTAAAATTTCATTCATTTTGGGCGCAAATTATGGTCCCAGGACCACATACCTCTTTGTGGTCCCGATGCAGTATTTTTTTTTTTGGAAATGAACATGATAGTGTATTGAAATGAACATTGTAGTGTATAGAAATGAATATTGTATTGAAATGAATATTTTAGTGTATTGAAATGAATATTGTAATGTATTGAATACATTCCAATATATGAATGAATATAAATGAATATTCTTTGTTGGAAATGAATATTTTAGTGTATTAAAATAAATATTGATTACAATATATGAATGAATATACTTTCAACATTGTTTTTATATAGAAATGTATATTGTTTGTTGGAAATGTATATTGCAGTGTGTTGAAATGAATAGTATAGTGTATTCAAATGAATATTATTGAGAAATGTATATGCAGTATTGAGAAATGAATATGTAGTGTAATGAAATGTATATTATAGTATATTGAAATGAATATTGAAGTGTATTGAAACGTATATGTTTTTTTTAGATTCTATTCTGTTTTTTTATATATGAATCAATATTGTTTAATGGTAATGAATATTGCAGTGTATTGAAATGAATATGCTAGTGTATTGAAATAAAAATATGCTAGTGTATTGAATTGAATATGAATGTAGATTCAACATTGTTTTTACATAGGAATGTATATTGTTTGTTGGAAATGTATATTGCATTGTGTTGAAATGAATAGTGTAATATATTCAAATGAATATTATTGAGAAATGAATATGCAGTATTGAAAAATGAATATACAGTGTTGAGAAATGAATATGCATTATTACTGAGAAATGTATATGCATTATTATTGAGAAATGTATATGCATTATTATTGAGAAATGTATATGCATTATTATTGAGAAATGTATATGCATTATTATTGAGAAATGTATATGCAGTATTAGATAAATGTATATGCATTATTATTGAGAAATGTATATGCAGTATTGAGAAATGTCTATGCATTATTATTGAGAAATGTATATGCATTATTACTGAAAAATGTATATGCAATATTATTGAAAAATGTATATTGCAGGATCATAATGAGGAAGGTGGTCCGAGAGCACGATATAACGATTGCATTTTGTTAGTAAATAAAAAAAAAAATTGACAGAATTCTTCGTTTAATACTTTAGTATTAGAACTAAACACTGGCAAATAAAATGTTTCTTTCAAGTTTCAACCCCCTTTTATTTTCCTTCCAAATCCAGTCTAAAAACTAAAATGCACACTAAAATTGTAAAACCAAATGAGAAATCGGACCTCGGACTGTAGACAAGAGTTATCATCACTTTCATAACCAAAAACAGCATCATCGTCATGATCATTATCATCAACAGCCATAAAATCACCGACGTCAGAATCACCGCCACTATAATAATAATCTTCAGCAGAATCACCATCATAAGCATCAAGGGGGTCCTCATCTGACTCCATTTCTAAAACCCTAGTTCGTTTCAATACTATATTTTTACTTCTTATTAACTTTTCTTATAAAAAAAAAATAAAGAATTGAGAACGAAAAGGAAAAAGCTATGCGATCGAGGAGGGATTGAGAAGACGATGATAAAACTCTGATCGACGAAAAGGCGGAATTAAAGGGGGATTAATTAATTAAGTTAGGGTTTATGATGAATGGGGAAAAGAATGGAGGAAAATAAGGGAAAGTAAAGTTAGGGCGGTTGAGTTGTAACATATAACTATATGTAAGTGACAGAGAGACAGGAGTGCAGGGAGAAAAAAGGAAGACAACATACAAAGGAAAGTTTAGCGGGGAATGGGGATGATCGATGATGTTGTTTTGACCTCTTTATTTTAATTTTAAGTACTCCATATAATATTTAAATATTCCATCCGTAATAAAATAATTGGTTTTTCTAAGTTATGCCTCTGAGGTTTTCGTCTTTTTAAGTTGTGTCTATACTTTTTGAAACTTCTAAGTTATACCCCTCAACTTAGATTTTTTAATTAACAGTATTCACTCTGTTATCTCAATGTTAATAGAACTGTCTAAAAGAGTTGCATTTCATGGCAGGGTAATTTTCTTTCTAAAATTTTAGGGTTTAGTTAACGGAATGGGCACTATTAATTAAAAACCTAAGTTGAAGGACATAGCTTAGAAGTTTCAAAAAGCATGGGCACAACTTAGAAAGACGAAAAAACTCAAAGGCATAGCTTAGAAAACCCTAAAATAATTATAACTATGATTTAAAAATTCAATATTCTCTCTTCCTCTCCCTCTCTTAAAAAAAATCTTTTAAAGCCCATAAAGGGCTACCATCATTCCTCTTTGATGATAGTAAGCCCCAATTCTTTCTATATTTCCTTTGTTTTTTGTTTTTTTAGTCATTAATAATGCTCCTTTCTCTTTATGAGAGTTTTCTTTCCAATTCGTGGGTTTCGTCTCTCCTTTTGTGGAAGTTTGGTGTTGTTCTTTCTCCTCTTTCCTCATGGAAGCTTAAAATTTATTTTTAAAGTTTTATTTAAAATATTAGATTCATATGTTGTCAGTCGTACAATTTTGCAATTGACATTGGAATCGAGGATACGGTCTACATGGTCAAGTATTGAATTTTCTTCCAAAAACTATGTCACGAAGATAGACTCACTCATAGAAGGCTGCATAATTCAGCGAACAATCGGGGACTACACTTCATCGTCAGATCAAGTTTCTCATCATTGTAGTTACTTTAAAGAAGATTTTTACTTGATTTATTCAGATTGTATTTTTTTTTTTGACACACAGATTGTATTTTACTTCTTTGTAATGCTTATTGTAGATGTCGTATGTCTTTCAATTAATGAAATTTTATCTTTTCATTCAAAAAAATTAGAGAGATAAAATGTCAAATTGTTGCAGTTATTCTTACTATTGATAGATGTAAGAATAATATTGGAGTCATGAATCTAGGGATTTTGCTTATCTAACACAATTTCAATAATCATAATTAACTGTTTACAACATGGGAGAACAGCAGTGGAGCATAGACGTGTTTTTTGAAAAATTATATTTTTCGAAAAATCAAAATATAGAATATTTTCTTGCCTCCAAGAAATTATTTTATTTGCAGTTATTATCCCATGCATAGGCAAAATATTTTAGTTGCTATTTTTTTTTTACAGTTGAGGAAAGATTAAGGAAATATCTTACTTTTCGTAATTCAAAAATTATTTGCAAAATATCTCTCCAAATATTCTCAACTGATCTTTCTCTCGATCTCCTGAATTCAATTCTGTCAATTTATGTTAAACTAACCACTTGCATCCGTCATCAATCATCGTTATCACTTTGATCATCTCTCTCTCACCTCTTGAATTCAAATTTCAAGTTCTGATAATTCGAAAAAAAATCGAAAATGGGGAAGAAGTCAGTTGCAGGAAAGCGAGCCATGGGAAATTCCAGCTCATCACCAACTAAGAAACCTCCACCACCGAGAAAACCACCACCACCAACCTTCCAACACCAAAATCACCCACCTCCAAAGACACCACAACAGCTTCACCTCCGTTACCACCATCACCAAAACAACCTTCACCACCATCTCCCAAAAAACACACTTCTCCAACACCACTTAAACCACCCACCCCGATCTCCCAAAGGACCCACACCACATCCATCACCAAAGAATTCACCACCTAAACCCGCTGAAAAACCTCAAAAAGAACACGACCCACCTTCTCCCAAAACCGACATGCATCAAGAAGATTAAACCCCTTTAACTACTAACACACAATGTAATAACCCGAAATTTTAGGTTATTAAATTTCGTGATTATTTAATCTCTTTAATTTTTTTGTGTCTTATAATTAATTGGATTCGAGCAAGCCCAATTGGTCTCTTTACCCTCAAACCCAATTTTGCACATTGACTTGCCAAGATTGATCAAAGCCCAAAGGCGTTGCCACCCTTAGGCTCACACGGTCCTCCTCCCTTTATTAGATTAACATTATCTTATTTAATTAATTTATTCCTATTATCCATTCATAATTAAAAACCCATCTTTTCACCCTCCTTAACACTATAAATATAACAAGAGTTGCCACCATCCTCTTCTTCAACCAAAAACCCACGGCACCCTCATCCTCATCAAAATAATTAACCCTTTTCATAATTCCTCCATAGAAACTCAACCTTGATTAAAGATTTTCTTGCCAAAAAGATCTTTAATCAATTCTTCCATAATGATTCATAGCAAGCAATTTGCTTTTCCTTGAGTTTGGTCCGGCCGTGCATCACATCCAAGAAGAGGGACGAATTTTGCTTGCTTCAATCCTTGTTCCATCTTCATTAGGTAATTAGGTGTTGTACTTAATTCTAGAATTAGACCATTCATATAATTACTTAGAACACTTTTAGATTGGATTTAATTGATAAATACTAGCATACTATTATTTTCGGATATGGCCGAGTATCTTATAGAACTTAGGGTAATTTATCTTCATGATCTTGATATGATTTTATGCATGTTTATTGTAATCTTGCTAGTTGTTCTGGAACTTCTCGTGAATAGTCAACGATCTTTTGGTGTATGACGTGTACTCTGGACGATCCTCGGTTAATGTTGTGACCTGCAAAACAGTCAGAGATTGCTAACCTGGGGGGTGGAACCCGGGAATGCCCCTCCGATGCTTAAGTCAGATATCGGAAATAAGGATTCAGAGTATTTTGTGAGTTTGTGGATTATGAATTGCGTACCTGTAGAATGGTAGGACTGATCCTTATATAGGCCTTAGATCCCTGGTTAGGGTTCTTGCTGGGCCGGTTAGGCTGACGTATGGGCCAGGCCCATGAAAACCTGGTCAAAGCTTTACCAAGATGATTGACACGTGGCAACTTTCCATTCGCCACAGAATATCTGATATACACCTAGCCCTACCAGAACTGGGCCTAGGATTTGGGCCCACTAATACGGGTTTGACCACCTAGGTGGGCTCGGAACAATTAGCCCCACGCTCGGCGTGGAACGGGAATCCATGGACGTTGGATGCCGAGCGGAATACTCCGGAAAAAACAAATCTTCAGACCTCATATGATTACGAGGATGCCCCAAAGAAGGCACCTCGATCGAGGTTACCTCGACCGTGAGGGGGAGACCACGATCGAGGTTACCTCGAACGTGTGGAACCTCGATCGAGGCACCCTCGATCCCGAAGCCCCATCAAGAACCTTAAAAAAGCCTCGATGGGGTCCCCCTAGGAGGGGGCCTCGATCGAGGTAACCTCGATCGTGAGGGAAAAGTCCCTCGATCGAGGTGGCCCCAGGGAGGTATGGAAATGACCTCGATGGGGTCTCCAATAGGGAGGTTGCCTCGATCGAGGTAGCCTCGATCGTAAAGAGCCTCGATCGAGGTTTCCTCGATCATGGGGTTTGCAGGGGTTCTTCATGACCTCTATCATTTAAGCCCTATGGAGACCCAAGAAAAGCCTCGATGGGGTCTCCAATAAGGGAAAAGCCTCGATCGAGGTTGCCTCGATCGTGTGGAACCTCGATCGAGGTATTCAAAGCCCCATGGAGGCCCAAGAAAAGCCTCGATGGGGTTTCTCAGGAGGGGGCCTCAATCGAGGTAACCTAAGCCCCATGGAGGCCCAAGAAAAGCCTCGATGGGGTTTCTCAGGAGGGAGCCTCGATCGAGGTAGCCTCGATCGTGAGGGAAAGTTGTTGATTGAGGTGACCTTGATCCATAGGCTTGTAAAGCGTTATACTCCCATAAACTTGGAGGGTGTTTTCCCAAGGGGGAAGGTCTCCTCGATCGAGGGAACCTCGATCGAGGTAGTAATGCCTGCAAGGCTTTCCCTTTTGTTCGTGTATCGAGGTAACCTTGGCCCACATGCCTAGCTAGATCCTCTTCCTTCTCCACCTCGAGGGTGTCTCCCTCGACCCACGTGTTTAACATGTCTCGATGGTGGTGTCTTGTAGGTAATTACCTCGACTGAGTGAGGGGCCTCTTCCCTTGATCTTCACTCCTTGAAACCCTTATAATTTTTCTAAGTGTTGATGTTTCCTAGACCCCTTTTCCTCCTCGAGGGTCTTCCTTTTTACCCTGTTTTTTACCTCAATGGGTTGCCCCTTTTCCTTCAAGGGTTAGAAATGACATGCTCTGGGACAACCTTCCTAATGACCTCGAGGGTCTTACCTACCTCGACCGTGATAGAGGTGTAAGGTAAAATTTACCCTAGTAACCTCGAGGGTCCTCCTATTACCTCGAGTGTGATAGTGCAGTCTAAGAGACGTTTTGTTTGTAAATACACCTTTGTTGTGCCCACATTGAGTGGGGCTTTGGCCTAAGGTGGCCAACTATCCCTTTAGGGGCTAATGAGCCCCAAGACATGGTTGACACCTATCCAGCCTCCCATCTCCCTTGATGGGTGCCTATCTTTGAGTAGGGCTTGTTGTAAATCTTAGGAGCTTTCCCAAAGCCAAGGGGCTAATGAGCCCCAGAGACTAAGTGTCAGTCACCTTCCCTAATGACCTCGAGGGTGTCAATTACCTCGACCATGATAGAGGTAGAAGATGAAAAGGCCCTGATGACCTCGAGGGTCTCCTTGTACCTCGAGTGTTAGGGAAAGACGTCTTAGCTACCCATCAGCCTCGATGGGTGCCCACATTGAGTGGGACCTTGGCCTAAGGTGATCAAGTGATCCTTTGGGGCTAATGAGCCCCAAGATAAGTGTGATACCCATCCAACCTCCCATCTTCTTTGATGGGTGCCTACCTTGAGCAGGGGTTAATCATTGGCCTAAGGAGCTCTTTCCAAAGCCAAGGGGCTAATGAGCCCCAGTGACTTTGAATGTCTGTCCAGCCATTCCATTCTCCTCAATGGATGCCTATGTTGAATAGGGCCTTTTTTTCACTTGATGACGTGGAGGGTTTGACCAAAAGTCATTGAATTAGTGAACACTGTTCACCTTCTAAACTCATAATTTGATGTCGTTTTAGCTGATTTTTACCATAATGAGGTAAAAATCGTTCCACATTCTTTACCTCCTATATATTCAACCCCTTAATCATTTCCTCAAAATCATTCTCTCACTCTTCAAATTTTCTCTCTCTAGAGTTCTCTAATCTCCTCGAAGGTCTTCTCTCAGCTTATGTCTTGGCAGCCTCGGAGTAGTTTCTTTGTCAAGGTAACCATCTTCCCCTTCTTTGTATTTATTTGAATAAGTGAGTCCTTGTCCTGTCGAGTACCTTTCTTTTCCTTAGTTTATTTGCAATAACTTAGGTATTGGACATGTCAAGTACTCCACCCCTTCTTCCCCTAGAGTGCACTGGGGTCCTTCGGGTCGAGGGTGATGAAGGGATTGAATCCCAAAACATCCCTGAGGCCATCCCTCTACTCTCTGACTCGGATGGGTCAGTGTCTGGGGGAAAAGAGGTAGAAACCCCCAACCCCTAGGAGCCATCTGTAGCACATCCTAACATTTACCATTCCACATATGAAAAACTTGTAGGTATACTAAACATGAACCTCGATGGTCCATCCACCTCTGGTCAAGAGGAGACAGAGAAAATCGTGTACCCAACAATTCCCCCTGAGAAGGGTCCTAAATATTTCTTCCTAGCCCCAACTTTCAACCATCGTCTCAAACGAGACATTCGTTCCTTTGCTGCCCAATTCCAATTTGCAGAGCCATATGTAGTAGTTAGACCCATTAACCTTCAGACCATCCGTTCCCCCCCTGACGGATGTGTAGCTGTATATAAACTTGCCATGGTCAGGGGGCTTAGATTTCCATTACACAATTTTGTTGTACAGCTTCTTTGTGAATATAACTTATCCTTAGCTTCATTAGTGCCTAACTCTTGGGCCTCGATCAATTCTTTTATTGGCATATGTACAATGCTTAGGATTACCCCAACCCTTCGCCTATGGCGGAATTTGGCTAAATTAGTGGAAAGCCGTAGTGTTGATCATGGGAAGGGTTGGTATAGTTTTCAAGTTAGAAAGGGCTATAGATTTGTAAATAACGTGCCCACCAACCAAGAAGGATTTAGGCACGAATTCTTCTTTGTTTTCAATAGCGAGGGGTGGAAAATCCCTAGGGTGGTGGAAGAAGAGCCAAACTTCCACCTAAACCGCCAAGTGCCAAAAATGTCTGCTGAGGAAGCAGTAGTGGCCATCTACTGTGAGCTTGAAGCAAAGGAGGAAAAGGGGAAGACAGTGATGGTCCCTTTTAACTGGCTTCCCAGCACAGATGACTTGAAGCAAGACTTCTTCTTGTCTGCTATGGGGCTAAACCCATCATATCTTGAGGGTAGGGGCTCTTGTCTATTAAGTGGTTCACTTCATTTTTTTATTCTTCCTGATATTGAAACTTATTTGCTCTTTTATTGCAGGGGTAGAAAGAGATAAACTAGATCCAAAGATGACCTCCCTCATGACTGCAGCTGCCATAAAAGCTCTTGCTGTAAAAGGCAAGATCGATTCGAAGGAAGAAACAATTCCCAATCCTCCTGAGGTAATTATTAACCTCGATGATACTTATGTTGCCCCCTTCCTTTGACTCGATGATGCTAACCTTTTTATTGCCTCGATAGGACCCCAAGCACAAGAAGAAAATTTCGACCAGCGGGGTGCCTCGAATCAAGAGGACCAGGGAAACCAATCCTTTTGCTGAAGAGCAAAAGGATAAAAAGAAAAAACAAAAGGTGGTTGAGGAGGATCAGCCATCATTGCCTGAGGAAGGCATTTTTCAGAAGGATGCAGCCACAGAGGCTGCCTTTGTTGCTGCTGGGAAGGTCATTAGGCCTTCCTCTTCGAAGGAGGTTCCTGCTGGCTGCGATAGACATTTCAAAGCGCTGACCCAGAAAGAGCGCAACCGTCACCTCCATGGAGCTTTTAGGGTCATGTACTCACCCTCTGACGAAGAGTACATCATGGGAGGCGATGGGGAGGAGGTCTTCAATGAGCTCCACAACGCCTGGTTGGATGTGAGTATCTATTCACTCGTTTTAAATGCTTATCCTTTGTCCTTCTTTGTGACTAACTTTCTATGTTTGTGCAGATGTCTATCCGGATGCATGCTGCATCCAAGTACATGCTGACCAACAAAGGCAAGGGCTTGTCCCTTGCTGATGCTGAAAAGGTCAAGGCTGACTTGGCCCAGGAGAGGGTGGACCATGCTTCCACCAAGAAGACTGTGACCTCTTTGGAGGGTCAGCTGGAAACTGCAAGAGCCGATCTTGCCACTGCCAACACCTCCATCACTGACTTGGAGGCAAAACTGGCCAATGCCATCTCCCAGCGCGACTCCGTGAACCGCGCCAAGAACAAGGCCCTCGAGGACTTGTCCAAGGCCAAGAAGAGCTTGAAAAAAGCTTAGAAGGCTAGAGACCAAGCCCTCGAGGCGATGAAGAATGAGGAGGAAGCCATCATCAACAGGTGGCTTGAGTCAGAGGCTGGGGAGAGGTACAAGTCAGGCCTTCGCCTGAATGGTGCTGCTGAGGGTGCTGGCATTCTTATTGCTGACACCCTTGGCAGGGCCAGGAAGGTGTTGGAGGAGTTGCATCCAGGGGAATGGGCTTCCTTTGAATCCAGGTATCAAGCATTGGAACTGGAGGAAGAGGCTCAAGGGCAATAGGTAGCTCCTGAGGAAAAAGAGTCCAAGGAAGAGGCTGCCCCTCTCCAGGGTGAACAAGAGACCAACCTCCTCTCTTCGAGCTCGAGTGAGGGAGGTGACCTTGATGGAGTGGTTGGCAGGAGTGGTGGGCAGGGCAGCCATCAGCAGCAGCAGCAACAGCAACAGGGGGATCCTGATCAACTCTTAGATGAGCTTAACATTTGTATAGACTAGGTTTTTTGTACTTAGGTTTTTCTCTCTTTTTTTATTGTACTTAGCATAGGTTGTAACAATCTCTATATTATTAATGAGAAACAACCTTTTTTGACTATCTTTGCCTCATTTATTGCTTTCTTTATCGCTTTTGTTTATTGCTGTTGTTAACCTTATTGCTTAACGATGAAACCATAAAACTCGACCCGGTAAGGGTTCAATATTATGCAAAGAAAGAACAACTTACTCCGAACTCAACCCTGCAAGGGCTTTAGAAGTTAGTAAAAACTCGACCCTGTTAGGGCTTTTATCTCATATTGCAAAGAATGATAATAAACACTAAACTCGACCCTGTTAGGGCTTTAAAAGTAAGTGAAAACTGGACCCTGTTAGGGTTTTATAAATGAATGAATCTGACCTTGTTAGGGCATTATTGAAACTAAAACATCCAAATTTAATATTCAACCTAGAACAACTCCCTGTTAGGGACATTATTAAAACTTAGCTAACCTAATGAGGGGAAATTTAAGCATAAAACTTCTTCAGGTGATCAGCATGCCATGGCCTTGGCAAGGGCTTTCCTTCCTGATTGACAAGTCTGAATGTCCCTGGCCTTACCATTTCCTCGACTCGATAGGGTCCTTCCCAGTTGGGACCCAGTTTACCTCGAAGAGCAGTCTTTCCAGTAGCCTCGACCTTCCTCAGTACCCAGTCTCCAATTGTTATCATTCGAGGTGACACTTTACGATTGAAGTACCTTGTCATCTTTTGCTTGTAGGCAATGGATTTGAGCAATGCATTTCCCCTTGTTTCTGGCAATAGGTCTAGGTTGACAGATTTTTCTTCCTCGTTCTGATTGTAGTCATAGAAGGTGATTCTTGGCGAGGGTATTCTCACCTCGACAGGTAATACAGCTTCACTTCCATATACAAGAGAGAATGGAGTATGCCCAGTTGCCTCCTTGACCGTGGTTCTAGTTGACCATAAGATTCCTGGAAGCTCATCTACCCAAGATCCCTTGACTGCTTCTATCTTCTTCTTGATGCCTTGAAGTATGACCTTGTTGGCTGCTTCTGCTTGTCCATTTGATTGAGGCCTTGCCACAGATGTGAACCTTGTTTGTATGTCAAACTGAGCACAATATGCCTTTGTAGGGCCACTCTCAAATTGCCTGCCATTATCTGAAATTAACGTTCTTGGAATGCCAAATCTGGTGATGATATTCTTGCAAATGAACTCTTGTATCTGCTTATTAGAAATCCTCGATAGGGGTTCAGCCTCGACCCGTTTGTTGAAGTAGTCGATCCCAACAATAAGAAATTTCTTCTGCCCCACAGCTTGGGGAAAGGGCCCAAGTAGGTCCATTCCCCACCTATCAAAGGGTAGGACTGCCTGAACTGCTGTTAGAGTACTAGAAGGTTGCCTAGGGATGGCAGCATGAGTTTGGCATTGCACACACTTCCTTACAAGTTCGATGGCATCCTCCTTTAATGTAGGCCAATAATACCCAGCTCGAAGGGCCTTGCCCGCGATCGTTCTTGCCCCTTGATGATTGCTACAACATCCCTCATGAATTTCCTTTAGAATATAGTCTCCTTCTTCAAGGGTCACACAATTCAGGAGGGGATGTGTGTAAGACAACTTGTAAAGCTCTCCATCATGCAATGTGAACCACTTAGACTTCCTTTTGATTTCTTTAGCCTCCTTGTCATCCATGGGCAGAGTCCCATGTTTCAGGTAGTGGATGATAGCATCCTTCCATGTTTCACCTCGAGCCAAAGTGTTGATTTCAGACTCGTGGCTCCTCTCCTTCTGCGGAGCTTGCCAACCTCGACAGAGCATCAGCCTGTTGATTTCCAGATCGAGGGACATGTTGAATGTCAAAGGACTCCAATTTCCCAGCGAGGGTCCTCAGTTTCTGGAGGTACATCTTCATGTTATCTTCCTTTGCCTCAAATTCTCCCTTGAACTGTCCCACGACCAACTGTGAGTCAGCCTTGGCTTTAACATGCCTTGCCCCAGCAGTGAGGCACATTTGAATCCCTAAGATTAGAGCCTCGTACTCTGCCTCGTTGTTTGATGCCACAAAGCTGAACTTAATGGCATATTCCAGTCGATCCCCATTATCAGTCTTAATCAATATTCCTACTCCTCCTCCACTCTGAGTAGAGGATCCATTAGTAGACAACTCCCAGACTTTGGAACTATCTGGATTTGAAGAGTTTTGCCTGTTGGTGCATTCCACTATGAAGTCAGCCAGTGCTTGAGCTTTAATGGCTCGACGGGGTTCATACTCTAACCCAAAATTAGACAGTTGGTTTGCCCATTCAGTTATGCGGTTTGAATGATTCTTTCCCTCGATGATCTTCCTTATTGGTTACTGTAACGACCCGACTTTTCGACTTGTCGATTTACAAAGGGAAAGCGACATTCGGACCGTTACTAACTTAAATAACAATAAATCAACTTAATTGAATGAATAAATTATCTTTTATTAAATTAACTACTGAAAATCCATAAACCAAAAGTCACTAATACATATAAAGTCTGGAAATTCTGTCCCAACATGCTGGGATCGTAAGATAAACTAAGTTAATGTCTCAAACTGTTCTGGGAATACTAAATACTCAAAATAAAATACTAATCTACTCAAGCCCATCCAGCGGAGCCCGCTCTACTCTGCTGCATCGTCATCTGAAACTGGGGGGGGGTCCACCGTCAGTGGCGAGTAACTAGGCTGTCCCATTTAATCGAGGGACCACCAAACACATAATAGCATAGAAATATGCATAAAAACTGTAAAGAAATCTAATACATGTCTTTATAAAAATGTACAAAAATACGTATAACAGTACGTATAAAAATACGCATAAAAGTACGTATGCGAATACGTATAAACACACCTGCAGAAATACAGTTAGAAATACGTATAATCTACGTATAATGTACGTACAATCAACCCTGCAAATACGGTTAGAAATACGTACAAAAATACACTCAACATTCATACATACATGCATCCTTACTCGCATACATACATACCCATAAATACAGAAATACACAGCGGAAGACTTAACATACTAAACTTATACCTTATACTATACATCTTAAATTATCCCAATCCTTAACTTATACTTAACCCTTCTTAAATTATATCCTTAATAAATCTTAATCATATCTTATCATAATCTTATCTTAATCATATCATATCATAGTCTTATCTTGATCATATCATATCATAATCTTATCTTAATCGTATCATATCATGTCTTTCTTATCATATTAGATCATAACATATCTTATCATCACATCTTAGAAATCATCTTAAACTTCATCTTAAGATTTCATCTTATCAAATCGTATGATCGTAATATAATATCTTTGTTGGACCGGTCACTAATAACTCGTTATGGATCTCGTGTTTCACCATAACTCCCTAGAACATGCCGGGAGGAGCTCGTGTACTCAATCCCGTAGCGGATCCCGTGTTTCACCACTAAGCCTAAGCTATGGCCATAACTTCCTGGTAGCGACTCGCAGATACGGTTACCAGACGACTACATGTTCTAAGGTCAAACTACTCGGGGGAACTCATGTGTTCGTCCCATAGGGTAGTGGTTCTGACTTAACCCACTAATGACTCGTGTATCATACAGGTGGGTGTCCATATTGTATCTTATATCTTCAATTAATTCAATCATCTCATATATTAGGATAATACTAGGTGACCGTAATAGGAAATGAAATGTTCGGAGTCCCAGGAAAGAGAGGTGCGGCACGTATATTGGCCACCTTAAATACCAAGTCTTTCCTAGCCAGAGACCGAAACATAACATGTATAGCTATTACTCTGTTTCCTTTCTTATCCATAGTAGTATCTTATGCAACTTCAAATCTTATAATATACTATCCTTAAAATATATGTATACGTATAATCCTATCCTTTCGGATACTAACCTTAATATTACGTCATATACCAATTTGTAACTTTATCCAAAAATATTTATATTAATAGTACTAATATTATTTCGGTCCTCTTAATAATAATACCAATAATATCTTTTTATCCCTTCACTTTACAACTTATCCCTAATAATTATTTTGTCCGTAACTTTTATTATTAATTATTCCCTGAATTAACAATAATCAAATTTAATCAAAAATTGACTAATTCATCAATTCTACACGGCATTATTAAAAATATAACAATAATTAACTATTTTCTAGAATTAATTTAGTTAATCAATATAATTACAAAAATTACCAAAATAAGATAAAAATCATATTTTTCAACAACATTCATCAAGATTAACATAAAAATAATATTTTTAACCCTTCTTTTAATTTCTATACACTCGACAATTAGAAGATAATAACAAGATTTAATTTTTAATTCAAGATTAATCAATATAATTCAATACTATCAAGATTCATCATAAAAATCATATTTTTAGTTCCCTTTTAATACTTAGGTCACTCGAAAATTCAATAATTAATAATAGCATATTTTAACAATTCAATTGCCCTATTTTATACAATCTGATTTTTAAAGAATTAAATTAAAAACGACCATCTAAAGATCTCTAAAAATCTGGAAATTTTTATGGGAGCTAAATATGGGTTCAAGGATTTACGTGCATAAATTTCGTCTAAAAATAACATCTTTTACTATTTTTAAGTGATTTTATAACTAACCAGTCAGATTAGGCTGAATTCGGTTTCAGAATTTTATGCCATATCAAACGATCTTTAAAAATTACGAAAATTTAACACAAGCTGTAAAACATTATCACTGACTTCCATATAAAATTTCGTAGCATTCCGAATTGATTAAGTACACTAATAAATTCGTAAACCTATTCTGGACAGTTTTACCGGTTTGAAAGATTAAATTTTTATAAATAATAAAAGGACGAATTTTGCCACGAAATAAATCATGGTTAATAATAAAACAGTAAACCAGATACCATGAAAAATTCATCAAGAAATAACAAGATTTGATTGGTAAATAAATTCATACAAGATCATACATAAAATCAAGAAAATACATAAAAATCAATCAAGAAATTCATGCTTCATGCTCGACATATCCAAGTAAAACAATATTAAATTTCCTACAATTTTCATGATATGATTCCTAATTAACTATGTGTTTTTCTACCCATAGATTAAAGAGGAGAGCATAGTTACCTGGATTCGCTATTAAAATTCCAAGGGAAAATGATGGCTCACTGTTTTTGAGAAGAGGAAGAAGGGGAAGAGAGAAAATGTATTTTAGGGTTTAGGAACAATTGCAAAAATAGGACTAACTAAATGATAATGGTCCTATTTATAGAAGAGAGGAAGGAAAATAAAAAAAAAAACAAACCCTAATGCTACTAATGAAGCTGCCGTGAAGAAGGAGAAAGAATAGGGAGGTGGAGTGGACTTAGTTAGGTATGACTAGGCTAGGTTGAATTAGTTTAGGGCTTTAAAAACTAATTTAATTAAATCAAATAATTAATTAACCAATTTAAATAAATAAAAACAATACTTGGCCCAAATAAAAAAAAAGGGAGCCGGCCAAGTAGAAAAAGAAAGAAAAATTGGGTCTTTGGCCCAATTTGGAAATAAGAATAGGAAATACAAATTAAACAGTCCAAAATATAATGGGCCTTTTTGGACTAGAATTAAATAAATATAATTAATAACCGCGAAATTTTCTGGCCCAAAATTCCGGGTCGTTACAGTTACCCGGTTAGGACCTTAATTGGGTGAGCTTGAAAATATGGCCTCAATTTTCGACTAGCCATGACTAAGGCAAAGATCATCTTCTTAGCCTCTGTATATCTGGATTCTGCCCCTCGAAATGCATGACTGATGAAGTAAACCGGGTGTTGCTGCTTATCTCTCTCAGCTACTAGCACTGCACTTAATGCATATTCAGATATGGCTAGGTATATATACAATGTCTCCCCTGGTAAAGGTGAAACAAGCTTTGGGATACCGACAAGGTACTCCTTCAACTGTATGAATGCCTTCTCAGCCTCCTCGTCCCACTTGAATGTGGCTCGCTTCAACACCTGAAAGAAGGCGAGGCTCTTGTTTGCTGATCGTGATAAGAAACGGCCCAATGCAGCCATGCACCTTGTTAGTCGTTGCACCTCCTTAACCGTCCTAGCAGATTGCATGTTGATGACAGCTTGAATTTTATCAGGGTTTGCCTCGATACCCCTCTCATCGACCAAGAAACCAAGACATTTTCCCCCCTTAACCCCAAAAACACACTTCTTGGGGTTGAGTTTCATACCAAACTTCCTCAGTGTTGATAAGGTCTCCCTTATATCGTTGGGATGATCACATGCCTGTTTGCTTTTGATTATCATGTCATCAACATAAACCTCAACATTGCGGCTAATTTGTTCGGCAAAGATTGTGTTCACTAGCTTTTGATAGGTAGCCCCAGCGTTCTTGAGTCCAAAAGGCATTACTCGATAGCAGTAGACCCCCTGGCTGGTGATGAATGCAGTATGTGCCTGATCTTTTTCAGCCATTGGTATCTGATAGTAGCCAGCATTGGCATCCATGAAGCTGAACATTGCATGTCCGGCAGTAGAATCAACCAAACTATCTATCTTTGGGAGAGGATAGTCGTCTTTCGGGCAGGCCTTATTCAGATCAGTAAAATCTACACACATTCTCCATGTACCGTTAGGCTTTTTGACCAGAATAACGTTGGCCAGCCAATCAGAGTATTGGCACTCCTTGATAAACCCATGTTCTAGTAGCTTTTTTACTTCAGCCGCAGCTGCCTTGTTTCTTTCCTCGCTTTGTCTTCGC
The DNA here is from genome assembly GCA_951394345.1 of Salicornia ramosissima. Classification (NCBI taxonomy): domain Eukaryota; kingdom Viridiplantae; phylum Streptophyta; class Magnoliopsida; order Caryophyllales; family Amaranthaceae; genus Salicornia; species Salicornia ramosissima. The sequence goes on along the minus strand of OX596237.1, from coordinate 49,424,964 downwards.
AACTTTTGCTTTACGCCTTTGAATCCTTCACGAATGTTGAGCTCGTGACACATAACTGAAGGATCAATGCCTGGCATTTCCGAGACGTCGAAGGCAAAGACATCTCGAAATTCTCTGAGTAACTGAGTGATTGACTCCCTGAGGGTGGGATCCATGTCAATGCCAATTTTGACTGTGTGCTCTGGATTGTTATCGATGAGGACCTCTTCGTGACCCTCGATGGGTCTTGGTCGAGCATAATGTTTGGCATCCTCAGCTAGAAACACAGCCTCAGAAGACTCGACCGACTCCTTTCTCTTGTCACCTACCTCAATCGATGGTGAGGTTGTTTTGATGCTATTGATGTAGCACTGCTTGGTGGTTCTCTGATCACCATACAACTTTCCAACCTCCCCTTTATCTGTCTCATACTGCAATAAGAGCTGGTATGTAGAGATGGCAGCCTTTACTTTCCTTGTGTTAGTGGTGTACAGAAGCCTTTGGCTGAATGGAGTTTGAAAGAGGACTTTTCCTGCTGAATGTTCTGCCTCGACCACTGGAGAGCGTCTTCTGTTGTTATCCCGGTTAGGGACAGCCATTGGGGAACGACGTACGCCTTCCCCCAGGTTTGGGATGGCAGCTGACCTTTGATTCCTAGCCGTAGTATGGTGAGATCTCTCTGGTGATCTTCTTGGTTGGCCTCGAGTCTCTTGCCTTGTGGCCTCCCTGACATTTGAGGCCGTTCATGCTCGACGCGACTGGATGACATTTCGAGCGTCATCGCGTCTGGAATTGATGATCCCTCGAGCGTCCCCAGGCTGAGAGCTTCTTTGTGAACGCGCCCCTGTCGCCCGGCTAGGGTTGGGGCCCCTGGATGGGCCTGCGGCCTGGGATGGAGGCCTTTGTTGCCCAATCATAGCGGGTATGCTATCTCTCAGCTCCTGTAAGCTCTTTTGGAACTTGGCATTCATCGCTGTCACGATGTCTTCGAAGTCCTTACGTGAGACCATCTGTTCTTCGCGACGGCGACGTTCGCTCGCCCTATTGGACGAATTGTCGTCAGTGACATGTGCTTCTTGCCGGTTAGACGATTCATGGGGATTTTCTTCTGGCTGATGAGATCGAGTCGTCTTTGCCCGGGTGTTAGCCATGTTTTTGTTACCTCCCCACAGACGGCGCCAATCTGTTCCTGTTCTGGAACTTCTCGTGAATAGTCAACGATCTTTTGGTGTATGACGTGTACTCTGGACGATCCTCGGTTAATGCTGTGACCTGCAAAACAGTCAGAGATTGCTAACCCGGGGGGTGGAACCCGGGAACGCCCCTCCGATGCTTAAGTCAGATATCGGAAATAAGGATTCAGAGTATTTTGTGAGTTTGTGGACTATGAATTGCGTACCTGTAGAATGGTAGGACTGATCCTTATATAGGCCTTAGATCCCTGGTTAGGGTTCTTGCTGGGCCGGTTAGGCTGACGTATGGGCCAGGCCCATGAAAACCTGGTCAAAGCTTTACCAAGATGATTGACACGTGGCAACTTTCCATTCGCCACAGAATATCTGATATACACCTAGCCCTACCAGAACTGGGCCTAGGATTTGGGCCCACTAATACGGGTTTGACCACCTAGGTGGGCTCGGAACACTAGTAATTAATTAATTGTTGCTTAATCAAAACCGAATTGCCTGGTGTTTTATATTGAATATTTTTGAGTGATATGCATGTATAAAGATTAAACCATTTTGTGTTATCTATGTCCAATATATGTTTTATTATGGTTTTCTTGAATTATTTTATCAATTGATTGAGTTTTTGAATTAAAAAATTGAAATCTTGAAACCATATTAATTATTTTCGAGTGATATGTTGATGGATATGATGTCTTGGTTCGACTTTCTTGATGAATGATGCAAGCATAGATTTTTATTAGGTTTAAACTACTTTATCTAATTTATAATAGTGATTTGAGAATTTATTTAATTAAAATCTTGAATTATTATTGTTATTCTTCTTAAAATTGTTGAATAACCTTGGACAATTAAAGGTTGGATTTTTATGATTTTCTCGATTAAAAAGATTAGTTCTTGGACCCATCTTGTTTTATTTCTGAATTATTGTAATTTAAAGATTAATATCGCATTTTATCTATTTAATTAATTAATTAAGGAAGAGAGATTGCATTTTTATCCTGTTCTTGGTAATGTCGAGTGACACACTCTTTGAATGGACCAAGTTCTGATTTTTATTTGACTATTGGATAATTTAGATTTAATTATTGAATTATATGATTAATATGAATTAATTGATTAATTGCAATGTAATGCTCATGCTTGATCCGTAATTATTTTATGTGTGTGATACCCTGCAGTTATTCGAGTGTTAATTATGTACCGTGTTAGACTATTGAGTTAGCTTTGATTCATGGTTTGGTTGCCTTTTCGTTACAAAGTCTAGAGTTAAGTGTAACACCCCGTATTTTTATATCATTTATCTAGTAATTATTACATTAAATAATTTTACGAAAGTAATTTTATATCTCCTTTTATTAAAAATATTATTTCCCACTTTAACTTTAGAAGTGATCAATAGTTATTAGATCTCTAATTAGGTCCTTATGTAATAAGGAGGTTAAATAAGTAAAATAAAAGGATATATATAAAATAAAATTAAAAATAAATAAATAAATAACAAGGGGGAGTGAAGTACAGTAGGTTTAGAGTTTCATTTTGAAACAATTTGACCCTCATCTTCTTTGCCGTCTTCTTCCTCATCTCCTTTCTTTTAATTTTTTTAAATTTTTTTTATTTCTCTTCTTTAATTACTCCTTCAACCTTAAACACTCATAAATCTCAATTCATCTACTTCATCTTCTCCTAATTTTGTGGGTGATTTGAGATAAGAACATTGAGTTCTTGAACTCATAGTTTTGGGGTCGAATTTCGGATCAAAAGGGGCGATTTTCGGGTATTTCCTTAAGTATTTTAAACTCCCATCAAAGTAAGTGTTGATCTGTAGTTTTAATTTCAAATTTATTCATTTTTAGGGTTTGTCAAGTTAGGGTTCTTAAGTTAATTAATTTGGGGGAAAATTATGTATGTTATTGTTGTTGTGTTCGATATTGTTGTTGTTGTAGTGGTCTTGTTTTCTGTGGCATGTCACTACAATATAATATTTGTTATGATATTTTGTTATACTACTACAATTGTTATTTTTGTCGTTGTTCTGTTTAGGCTCTCTGTTTTCGTTGATAAGTTCAGTTTTAGGTCTTGGTTACTTCATGAAAGTTGTAGATCTTGAAAAGATAATGAACTTAGGCTCAAGAATTTCCTGATTCGGATTTATATAGAGAGAGTTATGCCTTCTGCAAGTTTCTGGTTGCTGCTGTGATGTTGTCTTTGATGCTATTCTGTTTGGATCGTTTTACATAGTTCTGTGTTATTTTTTTAACTTGATTCCTTCATAGAAGTTGTAGATCTCGAAAAGATAATGAATTTAGGCTCAAGAATTTTCATGAATCGGAGTTTTATGCTAGAAGTTATGCTTGCTGCAAGTTCTTGCTGTTTTGGTGGTCTTGTATACGTGTAATGGTTGTATGCGTGTCTTGTATGTTGCTTTGATAGTCTTGTGTGTGGTATTACTAATTTAGCATGTAGAAGCAATAGTGATACAATCATGGTATATGTAGTATCGCACTAAAGTTGAGTCAACTCTAGGTATACGATAAGTGACTTATACTACATATGTTAATATATTGTAGATTCCGGGTTTGTAGAAGAACCTTTTTGACTAGTGTTTTGAGGTTTGTTGATTGTTATTGCGGATAAGTTAAGATTTCTTACTAAACCTGTACAGTTATTTTATGTGTTTGATTGATACTGTTGGATTTGTTTTGAGAACCTACATTGTGAAACCCTTTTATAAAGCTTGATTATTTGAATTGAAAATATTATTATTAAAGTTTTATTTTGAAAGAAGTTAGGAAAATTTGAAGATTTATATTATTTGGAGGAAGTTCCTCAATGAGACTAGTTTGAGATTTATTTTATCAAGAGGAAGTTCCTCTATATTATTTAGTTTGAGATCTATTTTGAGCATGAGCAAGTTTTTCAATTTTGGCCCGCCTGGAAACCGCCCGTTTTTTGGCCCGCCTGGGTTGGCTTTTTATTATAAATATAACAAGAGTTGCCACCATCCTCTTCTTCAACCAAAAACCCACGGCACCCTCATCCTCATCAAAATAATTAACCCTTTTCATAATTCCTCCATAGAAACTCAACCTTGATTAAAGATTTGTTCGGGGCTTGGAAAACGACGCAGATTTTGTGGATCCTTCTTCATAACAATCGATGCAATCGTCTTCCAGAATGCCACCTCCTCCTCCCCGTCATCCAACCCGAGGTAATGTTATGCATTTTATTATTTTGTTTATTTTATGTTAAGAATTGAATATGTGATATGACTTTAATATATGTTAAGAAATAAGAATTAATATTATATTTATATATGTGATACATGATTTTAATATATGTTAAGAAATAAGAATTAATATTAAAATTATATATGTGATACATGATTTTAATATATGCTAGGAACAAAACTTATATATTTGATACATGATTTTAATATATGTTAAGAAATAAGAATTAATATTATATTTATATATGTGATACATGATTTTAATATATGCTAGGAAATAAAATTATATATGTGATACATGATTTTAATATATGCTAAGAACTAAAATATATGTGATATTGATATTAATATATGTTAAGAATTAAAATTATATATGTGATTAATGATTTTAATATATGTTAAGACTTAAGAATTAAAATTATATATGTGATACATGATTTTAATATATGAACTTTCCAGTTTAATCATAAGGTTACAATCTGATTGGTTAGTTGGCTTAAACAGAAGCCCGGAATCTGTCTAGGCAAGATTTGGTATTTAAGTTGACCATTGTGTCGCACCTCTCTTACCTGGGATTCTATCCAGTCAGCATTGGTTTCCAATTATGATTTATACTTGGAAATTAGTACGCATAAAAACATAATAGGATTATAGATTAATGTGATTATAAATATGAAATATAATAAATTAAAGTTGTATATTAATTATGATTTATAAGAAATAAATAATGTGATATTGATAACTTTAAATTTTAAATTAAGGTGAAGATGATTTCGGGCCATCGACCCAGGGCAACACTGGTCGTAAAGGGTCATGGGTCTGGCCATACTACGATAAAACAGAAACCAATGAGCCTAATAAATTTATAGCTATTTGTAAAGTTTGTCGGGATGTCAATAAGACAAAAAAAACCCCAAACAATACAAATGGCAAAAAAGCGATGGAACCGGAACCTTAGCACGACACCTTTCACGAGATCATAGATTGGGGTCGGAAGGCGCGGAGTCAAGCGATGGAACCACCCAAAATCAGCTACACGGATATGCTTCTAACATGCCTGGCGCAGGTATGCCTTTTGTTTATTCTACAGATAATTTGTGTAAGTACCTAGGTAATTATGTTATTAATACGGAAAAACCTTTTAATTTTGTCGAAGACCCGGAGTATGAGGAGTTAAATAGAATGGCTTTGCAACCCGCATATAGAAGAGTCCCTAGGAATACACTTAAGCGTAAGACTCAACATTTATACTTTGAACATAGAGCTCATATGATTGAATCGTTTCGAACATATGAAGGTCGTTTTAGTCTGACCAGTGATACATGGAGTTCTACAATTGGTGAACCATTTATATGTATCACTGTTCATTGGATTGATGATGACTGGTATTTACAAAAACGTATTATTGCTTTTCAATCAATGGGGGAAAGCCATAGTGGGTATAACATTAAATGTCGTATTACAAATGTTTTAAGAACTTGGCACATTACTAACAAAATTTTTTCTTTATCCTTAGACAACGTAAGTGCTAACAAAAGGGTCGTAGATTTCTTAAAATCTGATCCTGAGTTACCCTTGTTGCTTAATGGCGAGTTATTGCATGTCCGATGTTGTGAACATATTCTTAATTTATGTGTTCAAGAAGCATGAAAGAATTACAACCTTTGTTAGAACCCATTAGGAATGTAACTAAGTGGCTTAAAGTTACCCATAGAGTTAAACGTAGGTATAAGGAGTTGTGTGACGAAAAAGGTCTAAGAAAAAAAGTTTGGAGTTGGGATACTCCTACCCGTTGGAATTCAACATATAAAATGTTGACAGACGCGATTAGGTATAAAGATGTGTTAACAATAATATATAATGAAACTTGTACAAATGAAAATGATTTGATTACGAACGATCACTGGAGCGTTGCCAGTGTTATTTGTGAAGTTCTTAGCACTTTTAATAGTGCTACAAAAGTTTTTTCTCTTATTTATGAGCCTAATATTCACTAGGTTATTTTAGAATGCATTAAAATTGTAAACTCTATTAAAAATGCCGGCGACATTCAGAACATTTCCGACATCTTGTCGCGAATGATGGTCAAATGGTATACCTATTTTAGTGAATTTCCTCACATATATGGTGTTGCAGCCATATTGGACCCTGGTGTCAAACTTGATGGTTTGACAAATTTATTAACTTTTTATTATGAATGTTTAGAAATTGATTTTGATGTTTAAGCTTATGCATTACAATGTAAAAATATTTTAGAACAGCTTTATGATCATTACGCATCTATTTACCAACCACAATCGGTTGGAGTTCCTAGACAATCCAAAAGCATGTGGGACCCTTTCCTTTCTTCAATCTTGAAGAAACAACGAACAGAATTATCATCCGCAGGTGCTTCGTGTGGTAATTTAAATAATTATTTATCGTTTCAATTTGAAACTAACAGTGATTTCCACCTACTAAAATGGTGGAAAAATCATTTTAATGAAGTTCCTATATTAGCTAGAATTGCAAAGGATGTCCTTGCAATTCCAGCTTCAACTTTTGCCTCCGAGTCTGCTTTTAGTGCAGGTAGGAGAGTGTTAGACAAAAAAAGATCAAGCCTTTCTCCCAATAACATAGAAATGTGCGTTTGCAAGAAGGATTGGTCTCAGGCGGAGAAGAGAACACAAGGAATGAATTAAAGGACGATGATGAAGATGATCCGTGTATGGTGCTAGATACTTCAGATGAATCGCCCCCCAACAACTAAAGACTAACGAATCACGAACCACGACATTGAGGTACGTTTAAGAACTACGTGGGCTTTGATTCCTTAATATAATTAAGGATACGTAGGCATCTTATTTTGCAAAATTAAAATATATGTTTTTATATGTATTTTAATTTCCAAAGTAAGTCCAAGCCCTCTCCCCTCCCCAACCCCCTTCCCCCATTAAATTATTTACTTATTAAGAATATTTTATCATTTTAATTATCAATTAATTTACTTATTAGTTTTTACTTTTGTATTAATTCATAATATTTAGTTATTTAGTTGTTCGAATTTAAATTAACAAGTTAAATATATAATTAACATGTTTTTGCCAACTAATGAGAAATGATTACATTTACAAATTTAAAAATCCCAAAAAAAACCCAAACCCCCTCAAAACCCCTTAAACCCCCCAAACCCCCTTAAACCCCATCAAACCCCCACAAACCCTCACAAAACCCCCCACAAAATCCCCAAATCCCCTAAACCCATAAATGAACCCAGCCCATGACCCAATGGGCCCAACCCACGAGCCCGGTCCCCAACCTGCCGGTCCGGTTCGTGGGTCGACCCTTGTCTGACCCAGCCCAGCCCGACCCGCCCAACCCCACCCACGGGCCGGTTCCGGGTTACCCAATCCCGGCCCGACCCGGTCCCCAACCCGGCCCGACCCAGCCCGCCCGTTGGCCTGCTTTACCACCCACTTAGTGGTACACAAGCCGCTAAACCGGGTTAAGTCGAGGCCATTGTCCAGTTGTGGTACGTGGACAATTTTAGGATCTTAGGATGTGTTGCCGTCTAGGTAGTAGTACATGAGTTGCTACTTAGGAGCCATGGCCATGGCTTATGCATAGTCCTCACATGAGGGGGCTACGGTTAGGATACATTATTCCTCGCCGGCATATTCTAGGAAAGTTGGGGTGCAAACGTGATCCCCTACGAGCATTAGTGATCGGGTCATGGATTACCAATAATAAAATGAATAAGAAGGTTAATTAGGAAGTTTGATGACTAAGTGGACTAGAGTCCTAAGATGATTCCTTTAGGTCTTCGAACCTTGCGTTTAAGTATGATATGACTTGTTCATTGTTTCCGCTGCGATGATCGTCAAGTAAGTACTTGTCTTGGATGCTTGTTGGATGTTCAATGTTGCTTTGTCGCTTGATTACTATATGATTGGTTTCTATTTGATTATATGCTTGATTGGGTTCTACTATTAAGTAGAACATCCTAATTACTCGCCACTGACTGTGGATCCCCATTTCCTTTTCAGGTAATGATAATGAGTAAACTGGAATTGCTAGCGTGGGATGGGATTTGTGAGCTAGCGAGTATAGCTGTTCGAGTTACCTGGATCTTATTAGTAGCTTTGATTTTATATTTTGATTTCACTAGTTTATGTAGTAGGAGTTAACTACTATGTAGAACCTTAGTTTTCCCTATTTTATTTGGATTATCTGGGGTTGAAGTTTAATAAAAGTAATCTAAATTTTTGGAATTTTATTTATCGGCTACCTTATTGTTTCATAAGTTGATTAGTGACGGTCCAACTTGTTGATTTCGTTTAAATCTACGTTGCTGAAAAGACGGGTCGTTACACACAACCTGCATAAACTCAGGGGGAACAGAAGGAAAAATCATTAAAGGAAGTTCTCAAGGTTCCTTTTCTTGATCCAGAGGAAGATGTATTAGTTCTTGATTCCAAGAAGGGATCACCTTCAGCTTCTGGGAGGTTATAGAGGAGGTTCACCAGATCTGCTATAAAGAGAGAAGCAACACCTGAGATTTCTGATAATGTATCTATCCTCCCTGGCTTTACTATTTAGGAAGGATATTTAGAGATAGTTGCTTTGGGTAAATTTAAAGAATTATTGGAATATCAAGAGCGAGTTGATATGTTTAAAATTAATGATGATACCTATGTCAAGGGGGTTAGGGATTTTTACGTAAATTTGAAGCAAATGCCTGACACTTCTCTTAAGTCTGTAGTGAATGAAGTTGAGATAAGTATGTTTGTTTCCTCCTTATCTGTTGTGTTAAGTGTCTCTAGAGATGGTTTTGATAAGTATTCTGGAAATGGTTGGCCTGCTTTGATAGGGGTCACTGCTGATGAGATATATGAGTTCATGTTTGGGGGTAAGTTGACAAAGAAGTCGACTTACATGACAGTCAATCTGAAGGAACCAGTAATGTTGGTTCTGTATTCTCTGTGCAATAAACTTTTTAATTCCAAGGGCTCATGGCAGGGGGGTTGTGAGGTTTATGGAAATGGTCTTAATATATCTGATGATGAAAAATATTAAAATCAACCTCCCAACCATAATTCTAGCCCACATGATGCACTGCTTCCAATCCTTTCACCACTCCCTCCCATATGGTTCCCTGATTACCTTTGTTCTTCACTAACACATTCCTCATCTTACTGGTGACATGATGCCCATCCAAGTCTTCACAAAAACAATTCTCAAACAAAAAGGCTTGGATGTGGATCATTATGAACTGGAGTTCGGAGTGGAACCAGAGGAGGATGATCCTAAACCTGCCAAAAAGAAGAAGAAGACCGTAGGAACTAGTTTAGACACTGATCTAATGAAAAGGTTGGACACTCAGGATGCAACCTTGAACAAGACGATGAATCTACTGAAAGAATTCTCCACTAGCTACCAGAAAAGGGTGACCTCCCTGGAGAAAGAGTTGGCTGAGGTAAAATCCAAAGTTCCTGATGTTGCTGATTCCGCCAAAGAAGAGTCTGAGGATGAATAGGATGATAATAATGATGTTGTGTCTTTAGAAAGCAAAAAGAATGATTCAGAGGATCCTGAGGAGGATGAGGATGAATGATGACTTTGTCTTTTCTTTGACTGCCCCCAACCCTAATTACTAAACTCTTTATAACTGCTTTTGCTACACTGTTTCCCTAGTCCCTAAACATTTTAATTTGTATGTTTTTGGATTTTGTTCTCTTAACCTTGCTGCGTGTGTGTGTGGAAACTTTCTGAACTTTTAGTTTATGGATAGTGAGTTGCTTGACTAACTCTGTTTTGCAGCATGGTTCTCTAATTGAGGGTTTTTACCATTATTTGGATTGATACAATGCCATGTGCATAATTTTTATGCATTGGGACACTTTAGATCTTCATGTAATGTTTGTGTATATGCTTGGTAGACCAATATAAATGTTTGTGTATGATAAAGTAGTATTATGAATATTAGAAATAGAAAGTATAATATTCATAACACTACTAAGTAGGGAAACAGGACTGGGGACCAATTTCCTACGAGCTGTTGTCAGATTTCGAAAGATAGGATTTTTGTCCCATATTTTTCAAATGGGCTTTAGGGTTTTAAAATAAATGACAGCTGATGATTTGTTAAGTATTTTAAGTTATCTTCTTAATAATAAGAAGATCTTTTTAGTTCAACAAACTTTCTAAAAGTTTGTTGAGAATAAAAAGATATTCTTTCCTATTTTTTAGGGAAGAATATTTGCTAATAATATCCTCACCAAAGCTAGCGGATTTATGAGCAAATTAAAAGCTTATAAATACTTAACACCATACATCAAGAGCTCAAAAATCTCTGACGCAAAAAAATCTAGTGAATTATTTTTAGAGAAAAATCACACCTTGCAAAAAGTCGATATCGAGGAAAATACACAAACCTTAGGGCTTTAACTTTACTCTTTAATCTTTGTGAGAAAGAAAATCAGAGTGAAAAATATTGTAATTCGTCTCCAACAAAGGGGTTGGAGATTGGGGTGTGTTTGTGTCTTTGTGAGTTCAAACACGAGTAAGTCCACTCAGAGTTGAGTATGAGGACTGGTTCCTAGAGTTAGGTACAGTCGAGTGTGTAATCTTGTTATTTACGAGTTAATTTAATAAGATACATAGGGTAGGAGGACGTAGGCTTTAGTTGGGTCGAACCTCGTTAAATTTGATGTGTTGTTTCTTACTGTTTGCATTTAACAATTCCGCTGCAGGAACCAGCCCAACTAGTTCCTCCCTAACAAAACTAAATTTTTTTAAATTGATAACTAAAACACCCAATACTCAATTCACCCCCTCTTGAGTATGTTCAACCCTTCAAAGTTTAATGTTGTAAAACTAAAATAACTTATAAAAGATGGCTCACCAAATTTTTAGTGGTGCTACCTTTGGTGTTTGAGGGCTTACATTAATAGTTATTGACAAAGTTAAGCTTTGAGAGAAACTTTCCCCAAATAATCAATTAATATTGTTAGTGTGTACATTTTAAAAATGGACAATGTGAAGCTATCGTATCTAAAATGGGTAATACCTCTATGTTCGGTTAAGCGCATGGCAGTGAAGCCAACAATTAAGAATCTGTCTTCCTATTAGGTTAAGTTGCTTTTCTCAAGAAATGTTAGGTCATCCTAAATAGTAAGCAAAAGGGGTCACTGAAAGCTGGGTTGACCAATGACCATAATTACCAGCTAAGAATCAAGTGTTAGAATAGATGTATAGTTGTACATGGTAATTAGTTTCAAAATATATATGGAAATGAACCTGTTGTAGGGGTTGTTTTTACCCGGCCGCCTACGTCTCACGAGTTGTTTGAATGCTCGTTAACGCCATACGTGAATACGGACTAGTAGGAGTCGCCACCGTGCGTTTTATACGGTCCACGGACACCGAAGAAGTACCGAAAGCCAAGAGCAATCAGCCCCATATGGTCGTGCACCAGAGTATGGGTTCGGGGACAGGTTACGGGTCAATCGTGCATTTGGCCCGCCCGCCTGTAAGCGGTCTCTACTAGGTCTCTTTTTGTGGTCAAATTATTATTAATCCCGAATACATAAATATCTCCGTTTTATATCCTAAAACGCATATTACTAGGTGGGTTTGAATATATTACAAGTCATGCCTAATTAATGTGACCACTTTGCATTAAGTCCGTATTAAAACCCTAAGAAAATAAAACAAATAAAATATGAATAAAACATATAATGAAAGAAACAAAAATAAATAAATAAATATGTGCAGGTTCAAAGTGTGTTCCAAGAAAAGTGGTTTGACGTGTTGTTCAACCAATAAAAATATAAATAAAACATATATGAATTAATTAATACGACTTTTAATACTTAAAACCAGATGTCATATCAATGTTAACAACAATAATTGTGATTTCATTCATAATCAAGCCAGATCTAATATGACTTATAAATTAAACAGGTTTATTATCATAATCATTATTGGAAATATTCAATTTAATAAATAAATCATTATATTAAAAAATAAATTTATCAACGACATAAAAACTGAAGTTTTTCTATTAAATTGATACACGATAACATATCTGATTAATATGAGTCATAAATTATTATGCATCAATATTGAAAATTTTATAATCCATAGCCGATCAGATTAAAACAACAATTAAAGTATTAACATTAATATGACAGACATGAATTTAAGCACTAAAATTCACATAAAACGTATTGAACACATTAACCATTATCAAAGATCATCATTTTGAATGATTTATAAATATACAATAAACTTAAAACGGATAGATTTGAAGTAGAGACTTCAGAAATTGTACCTTGTAATGCCTTGATCGAACAACCAAGGAGAGATCAACGATGATGAATATGAAATGCTTGTTTAAAGTTGACAGAGTTGGTGATTTGTGATGTGTTTAATGATGATTTGAGAGATGTTTGATGTGGTATGAGTGTTTGGGATTAAAGTATGCAATGCAAGAGAGGGATTGGTGGTGTTGGCGTATGTTGAAAAGGTTGGAAAGACGTGTATTTATAGGCCAGAAGGAGCAAAGAATGACCCGGGGAGAGCAGTGACCTGCGTCTAGGCGCAGGTCTGGTACAAATCCGGGTTGATTTTTTGCTTGATTTTGCGCGTGGTTTTCAGGATTACGATCTGATTTTATTTGATTACGAAAATATTTTGTAATATTTTGATATTCCGGAATATTCTGGGATGTCCCGGGATGTCCGGAATGTTCTAGAATGTGTCGGAATGCCCAGAACGTTCCGGAATGTTCTAGATTCCTCCAGAAGCTCCAAAAAATTACAAAAAAAATTATTAAAAATTATGAAAAGTATAAAAAAAACACTAATATGCTTTGCGAAACAATTTTCAACATTCAGAAATAACGAAAATGCCCCTAAGCATGCAAAAATCCTAAAAAATCCATAAAAGCTCTAAAAATATGATAAAAAATATGAATAAATTATAAAATTATTTTTATAATTTTTTAAAAATATTTTGTGATGCAAGAAGACATTTTTATTATTTTTTATGAATATAAAGCATTGAAAAATGCATGCAAAAATATAAAAAATATCTAAAAATGAAGAAAAATTACGAATAAATCCCGTAATCATCGCAAAACCTAAAATTTGCTTCCAAGGCACTTTAAACACAGTTTAGGTAAATATTTGAGGTGTATTATTCATTTTCATCGTCAATTCCCCTTGGTTGGACCTTATGGCAATACGGTACGTTCATCATTAGTCTCTACATTGGGGAGACACATTTAGGTGTCTACACCTGTCATCAATGATAAACATGTCTTGAAGGTGACTTTCCTTGTCAACACCCTGGTAGATAGACTTTGATTCGCCAACAAAGATAACAATTCCCAAAATAACTTCAAAAAGTAAAAATATGTATTAGCGTATGTATATTAGTATATATATATATTACAATATTTTTTCACTGACAATTTTAATCTCGCAACAATTAAACTTACTAACTAAATCATTAGGATTAGGATGCGTGGGATGGATTGGATGCTATGCTATAATATTGAGGTTCGAGTTTAGCAACACTTATGTCAATAGGAGTGCTTCGAACCTTCTTGACATTGAAATTAAATGCATTTGAAATTCATTAGCTAGGCTAGTTCTGAAAATTTTCAAGCACTTGCTTGATGATGGCATTATTCCACATTCACCACCACATTGCAATGCCTCGTTAAAGCTCTTTATTAAACAATGTTCCTCTCATTCGGTTCCCTTGTAATTAATATGTATCCAATGGTGAGGGAATAATAAATTTTTTATTTGTTTTTGTAGAGGGATGTACGTACATGTGATCAAATATAATGGCTGCATTAGAACCCTGTATATTAACTTGTGCTGAAGATATGAAATACTAAAATGCACAACACATTTTGATTTTATCGAGTTAAGAAAATTATCATACTACTTGAGATATTCAACATTTGTTTAAATATTGTGTGCTTTCCTCCAATTGGGAAAACGACGAATTCAGAATACATTTAGAGGAAACAACTAGAAAAACTTAACAACAACAAAAAAAAAAGATAATTAAAATGATGAATTCAGAACACATTCAGAGGAAACAGTAGAGAAACCTAGGCTGAACATAATTGCAAGCATTTTGTTTCGAGATTTCTAATAGATAAGTTTTTTTTTTTTTGGGGAGAAAATATAATTGAAAGAAAATCAAGATCTCTTCCTCTCGAAGAGATATCCTGATTTATCTAGTGCTAAAAAATAAGAGAATATTTTGGTTTGTTTTTTTTATCACTTTGTTATGGATTTGGAATTTGGAAGCTAAGAATATATACGAGATTAGTGAAGGTGCCAAAACATTTACAAGAATGTATTAAAGTAACAAAATATCTACTTTTGTATGGGCATGAAACTTACAAATTCTGAACCTAAATGAGGGTTAACATATTAAATTAGTAAGAATTTTGAGTCAAAACCCTATACTTGATTCAATATGAATGACCTTCATTATGAGTCAACTACCATATATGATCTCTAGCTCAAGTTCATCATTATTTATTTAAATAAAGTAATTTTTTGTTACATTATTAGTTTATAGTTCTCACGTCCATTTTTCATAATTTATCTCTTACTTTTACCTCTTTTTCATACTATTTCTTATGTTTTTGTACAATTTTTTCCCCATTATTTATGGGTTTTTTTTCCTTATTAGTTTGTTGGTACTGATGAAAATTCAAGTGAGCAATTTTTTTTTTCAAAAAGTATGATCTTTGCAGTTTGCAACAAGGTTGTGAGATTTTTTTTATTTTTTTTAAAAAAATATGAGTGTTAGAAATCATCAAAATATCTCCCACTATCCATAAGTAGTGAGCATGAATAGTATGATGATATTGTGATGAATGTGAATGCACTATTCTACAATAATCTTTGCCTATAATTTCAGTAGTTCATCGATTGTAAAATTTCACTGAATACATTTGATTCACAGTATACAAAATTCTCTATTTCCTTTCTTACAATATTAACTTAGCAAGATGATATATGATTTAAATAATTTTTTGATAAAATGGTTATGTCAAAAATTTTAAAAATTTAACGTGTGTGCATTTTATTCAAATTTATCTGAACTTATTAAAAATGAAACATATTTTTTTTAAAAATGTTACAGCTTATCAACCCGAACTTATCTTTATTATATAAGTCAAGCGAAACTATGACGTCCCCCTGAAAGTCTAACATACCCTTAAAACATTCCAAATATTCAAACTATACCAATATTAACTAAAATGGGAAGATTTTATATTTTTAAAAATAAAAATACTACAAAATATATAATTCAAATAAATAAAATACAAACACCAAAATTCATATCTTTTAATTCTCTACAAATCGACACCCGTATTTACACAGTTTTTTCTGACAAATATTTTAGAGTTTTGGTTTTAATTTTTGTTACTAATAGTTAACAATAAAGCACAAAATCTGACGCAGGCAAAAGGTGCATAAAAAACAAGTTTGGATTGGAACTTATCTTTCTAATTTTAAGGTGAAGACAAGTTATTAAAAAATCTAAATAAAGAAAATAAATTATTGAGCTGTAGTAGTACCACTACTATGGGGGTGTCCAGCAATGTTGTTAATATATCCAAGTTTCAGGAATTTCAGAAACTTATCTGGGTTGTTCAACGATTATACTCCTATCTTTATGTGCATAGTTGATCAAATCAATCCATTAAAACATCTGGGTGGTTCTATTTTTCTTCCCCCAAACTGGGAAAATTCACGAATTGTGATTGTGACAGTTATAAATTGCTTCTTTTTGTTGCAAAATTTAAACGAAGATGACATTGGATTCCATTGCTGGTAGCTCAGGGTACTTAGAATCATTTCCTGAAAGGAGAATTACATATTTCAGCAATCAATATGTGTTGGGATTGACTATTGTTGCTGGTATTGGTGGTTTACTCTTTGGATATGATACAGGTATTTTGATCCCATTTTGTGAAATTTCAATTTAATTTTTTTAGAAACATAATCAAACTTTGTATTCTGCTTTGCTCAACTTTATTTGAGTTTTAAGGTGTAAATATGTCATATTTTGCATTTTGAGGTCCAATTCAACACATGTTTTGATTCTGATTATCTGCAAAAAATTATTGACTGTTTTATCCAAGAATTCCATTCTTTCTTCTTCTTATCCCAAAGTGATGGCACGAGGGCTTCCTAAGAGGTCGCCCATCCTATACTATTCTCGGCCAACCACGGGGTCGGTGGGGTTGGCGGCATGGAAACACATGGACTTCCCGGGAGATCACCCATCTAGTACTATTCTCATCCAAAAGTGCGCCTGGATGTGACATATTTTTAAGCTGGTTGTCACAGGCCTACCACAACCTTCCTCGTTTATCCAAGAATTCCATTAACAAGTAAAAATGTTAGGTTGAATTTACTACCTGTTATGTTGAAGAGCTATGGTTATGGACAACTACAAAAAAAAAAAGAAAAAAAAAAAAGATTGGATTCTAATTCCATTTTATGTGTAGCATTAGTCTTAATTTTGAAAGTTATGTATCTGTTTCTTGGTGAGTTTGTTGTTTGGCCTTTAATTCCAATGTAACCTCTCACTTACTGTGTGTCTTTAGTTAAGCAAATTATTCTAGTTTATGGTTTTTCTTATTGAATTCTATTTTCATTTTGGTGTGTATCATTAGTCTTAATTTTGTTGTAAATGATGGTTTTATGTGAAAAAGACACCTTTAGTATTAAGGAAAATGATATACATAGCCCTAAGAGGCTTAAAATGGAAATAAAATGTTGAATTCCCAAATTGTGAGGTGTGATTTAATAATGAATTCCCAAATTGTTCCCATTATAGGGAGTGCTATTAATGCTTATATGTAACATTACCCTAGTTTGAATCAGTGCACTAGTCCTCATAGTCTCATACTTGCTATCATTTTAAAGCCATTTTCAATTTTACTTTAACCAAAATTTATTCTTCATAAACTTCCATCAGCATTTTCTTTTTGGGAATCATTTGTTCTAAAGGAGAACTCTGGATTTCAGGTGTTATATCAGGGGCATTGTTATACATCAAGGATGATTTCGAAGAAGTCAAGAACAGCAATTTCTTGCAGGTATGAGCTTCTGAAGTAGTTACTTTGTAATTTGCTATGGCTGAAGTGATAACAAAGGGAATTAAGGAGTACTTTTCCTGGTGGCTACAAATAGTGATTCATACTATTCTTCTAACTTGTTAGTGGTATGTGTGGAGGGTGAAAGCATTCATGAAACCTGATGTTCAATTATTTGCTAGGGGATGGTGTAAGGGTTAAATTGTGCATTTTCTTCCCCATGAGAATTCACTATTTGGGTCAGCTATGAATTTGTACTGTGGAAGTTGATTTGTATGGAATTCCATATTGAGAACAAGTGGATCACATTGGCATTCAAGCAAGAAAAGGCGCCTTCTTTCTAATTGCCATCTAATTAGCTATCATGCTGCAAAATCCTGGTAGATTTTTGGTTTGTAGTACAATTAACACGGGTTAGAAATGGTTTATTCTTGTTTCTCTAACTCGATATATCCCTTTCACTGAAATATAAGCTGATAAGTGATATGTCCTTTCTTCTCTTCTATCTAACCTTGTTTGGACCACCAATGTTTTTTAATACTGTGTTTTACTAACACTAGGAGTGCTATGTATCGAGATAGCTGACCGGAAATCAAAAAGAGCTTAAGAGATGTAAATGCAGATTAATGGAAAATATTGGTGATGAATATGATTTGGTTAAATGATGACAACACTATGATAACTATCAAGCATTCGAGAGGCTTGATTTTCTCCCAATGCAAGCATTCGAGTGGCTTGTTCATTCCCAAAGAGATTACTCTCAAATTACACTCAACATAACATTCTTCCTCCCTAATGACCTCTATTTGTAAATGGAGTTAAATCTAAGACATTGTAGTAGCAAATTATTATGTATTGCCTAAAATGCCTTCTCCGTAATATTGGTTCTTAACAAGGAGATGGTCAGTATTTAGTTTTTGGGTCAGAGTAAAAAATGCTAGTGTCATTTTATAAGCTTAGTAATGCTAAAGTTGTTTCATAAACTCATTAACCAAGTTTGACTTAGGTCCTCTTTCCCTTCTTCAAGTTCTTATCAACTTTGCACCAAGCTATTTATGTTAGATTGGGAATCGGAACTGAATTCCTTTTTCATTCCATTCCGGTCGAATGTGGAGAAATGCTTGTATAATATTTTTTTCTTTGAAAACGTATTTAATGACATGGCGGCCGGATTGCTGGTTGGTTATTCGTATGTGTTCTACCATTAATTTCCCCCTTAATATCTTTGTTGATCTTAAAACTAGAGACAAAGAAATCTAAACAAAGAATTACACCTTGTATAAATCATAACAAGTGTTGGACCAATTTTATATTTTAAATATCGGTTTCAGTCGCGATCACGGTAACGGTTGCGGAATCACATTCGCGGGCAATGCTGATGGTTCGCGGCTGTTGCGGCCTAATATATCGGTCGTGGTAAGCTCAAAAGGCTTTACAATGCAGTCACAATGCGGTGATGCGGCCTTGATTTAATACCATGGGATGGGAGATATGTTCATTTCCGGGGAGGAATGAATACTACTATACTAGTTCAGCATCTTGTATACCTTTCCATATCTGCACCTGTATCTGAGTTGTGTCTCTTTCATACTAAATTCATTCTTAGTAAATTCTCCAAAATAGAGTTACAGATCTCAATAAACTCTAGTTTCCTAAGGGCTTATTTTTATAATTGAATTCTTTGAAGCAACAATTATACGCATTTTCAAGAAAAGGTAGGGCTTCTATTTTACAGCTTCTGAGGGGTTAGTGTTATTTCGAATGAACTACTACAAGAGGGGGGTGAATTGTAGTATGGAACTTAGTAGTTGATTTTTGCGGAATTAAAGAACATGAAAGGAAAATAAAGAGAAACGATGCAAGAGAGATTTAGTGAGGAAACTTTCCAGGGCCCAACTGGAAATAAAACCTTGACCTACTAGGTATTTCTCTAAAACAATTCACTATAGGGCAACAAATCAGTTACAACCTATAATACTCTACTGGACCCGTAACTTACCCGTAAACTTATTTTTCTATTCTCTATATTCTAGTGTTTTTTTCCCTTTTCTCTTTCTCTCTTTTTCTTTTTTTCTTTCTCTTCTCTGTTCTCTTTCTCTTTCTCATCTTTGTTCTCACACTTTTCTTATATTCTCACCCCAATTACAATAATTCTCTCAAACCCTTTACAAATTCCCCATCACAAGAGTTCACTCAAACTCTCTTCTCTATTCTCTAAATACAGACTCTTGATAGATAAAAACTCTAATATGTTGAACACTTGAACATAAAGTCTAACTGGAACTTGGATCAGATTCTGGAACATACGATAGGAACTTTGAGTGGAACCGACTTAATATGTGGGTATAAGATGTTACGTTTTGGCACTCCACATTATTGAAATCTGGCACACCTTAGAAATGACAATTCATTCAGTATTTATAAGCTTCTAGGTCGTGCTCCCCAAGAAACCACTAAATACACCACTAAACCCACTCAAAATGTTGTCAGGAACTTGTAATTGCCCACTACATTGCTGCCCTTGTTCCCATTAACTAACAGCCACGTCCCACTAGTTATTGACTCCTTATTTTTAAGACTTTATGACTGATTTTAATAGCTATGTGAAGTATGACATAAACTTACATGGTGAAGAGGTTAATCAACCGACTTCACACATGCCCACTACTTCACGTAAAACCCCACTTATTTGACTCCATGATTTTAGGACACTAACAAACCCTATTTTCTAGCTAGTCAAAGAACTGATTTTTACCAAGTTTAAAAAATAAATTCTGAAAATAAATTGTTCTTTTAATCAGTAAACAAGCTGCCCAATTAAATCAGAAAAACTAACTTAATCTCCTAAAATTTAGGTAACAAACATTTACCACATATATAATTCAAAATTGTTTGTTGTAACTTCCTAAAATTAAGGACTCCATTCTCCAGCAATATTCTGAGTGTTTTACCAAATCAAATCAGTCTAAAATCATGTTAGACACGTGGACTACCATAACTGACCAAACAGACACAAGTTCCTCTAGGAACTGGACTCATGTTCGTGTAGAAACTGGACTCAAGTTCCTTTGACAGACAAACCCAAGTTCCACTTGTAACTTAACTCGTGTTCCAGTCGGACTCATGATTCAACATACTTACAAAAGTCTTAGAAAATTAAACTCTTAATTTTCTAGTTTCTCCTCACCTTCAAGATGCTCCAACTATGGAAAATCTTGATTCTCATTTCTCTTGGAACTTCAGTATTGATGAGATCTATTTTGCCTTTGGAATTTGACCTGATTCTTCACTGTGTTCCATTGTTGCTCCACCTCTGGAATTGTGTTACCATGCTCCCGCATAGGAACTTGGTGTTGTTTCTTTATAGGAACTTAACTTATGTTATACAGGAACTTTAGAACTTTAGTTTAGCTTGCTTGCTTGATTGTGCTTTTTCAAGTCTTCTCTTTGCAAGGCTTCAACTTTAGTACCTTTGAGTTGCATTCCCACATTGAAACTTTTATCTTCTCCTTTTGATCTCCCTTGAATACTTGAATACTCCTTCAAGTTTTCTTGGTTGATCTTCTCTTTGAAGTTCTCGTTTAGGAACACTTCTCCAATTGAATTCCTTCTCTCGAACTTCTTTATTTATTTGCTTCAACTTAGGAGCTTCTCTTCATGTGTTCCAACTCAGGAACATGTATTGCATACACCCTCAAACATAATAGGAACTTTCTTTTTTAAGACCTCTGAACTAGTTCATGTACATCTCAACACACATGTTAGTTAGATAATCATCATTTGTTCGTTATCATCAAAACCATACATAGCTCAACAGTTAGGTTTTAGATAGGGTACCTTACATTTCCAGGCTGGAAGCTGGAGGCCTATTCAAAGCCTGTGTATTAAGGAGTATTAGCAATAAGAGGTTTCCTCTAATAACTTGCTCATTGCCTGTGTTACTTATCTACTAGATGAGCTAAATTTAATCATGTTCCATTTGCTAAACAATTGAAATAGCTGTGGAGCATGTTGGTCGCAGAAATTGATTTGACATGAATTGGGCATGGCAAAGTAATCATTTAAAATGTGATCCGATTCTATTTACTGTATATGTAATCTGGAATTTGAATTGTTTTTTGTGTTTCTGTCACACTGAGGCTAGGTGAGATTTTGAATATAATGCAATCTTATTTCTTGTCCATATGTCCTTGCTGGACAGGCTTAAGCTTTTCTGCTTGAAAAAAATCTAATGGCTAATATTGGCAGGAAACAATTGTCAGCATGGCCCAAGTAGGTGCAATAGTCGGAGCTGCTTTTGGTGGATGGATAAATGACGCCTTTGGACGCAAGAAAGCTACACTATTAGCTGATTTTGTCTTTGCAGCTGGTTCAATTGTCATGGCTATTGCTCCAGATCCATATGTTCTTATACTGGGACGTTTTTTTGTTGGTTTGGGTGTTGGTGTGGCTTCAGTTACTGCTCCCGTTTACATTGCAGAAGCCTCCCCTACTGAAGTAAGAGGAGGACTCGTTAGTACAAATGTGCTCATGATTACTGGTGGACAGTTTCTTTCCTACCTTGTTAACCTAGCTTTTACCCAGGTCAGATAAATCTTCCTTTGCTGTTATCTGATGTTTGCCTTTTGTTACTTAACATTTAATGGCTAATCACTTCAATAAGATCTGTTATGCTACTTTTTTGTCTTTGTTAGGTTGAAGGTAGTGATACTTTGTCTAATCCCATTACATATTGGGTATTCCTGGGTAGAATTCTTACTTCTTCTGACTTAACATTTACATTCCGTCATTTGTAACCGGTTATACACTACGGTAATAAGAATGAATTTATATGTAAATTTGGAAGGAAAATCAATATCCAATTATATGGCGGTGCTAGCTTACCTCTAATTTATTTAATTTTCTTCACAAATATTTGTTCCCATCCAATACCACCGTTCTCAAATGCCAATAGTAATAGATGATAATCAGGTAATGGAACGTAGGAAGAAAATTCAAGCTTAGTAATGAGAATATGTTTTCATGGAGATTATAAGGTTACTTCCCTTGCTAAAAGATACTTTAAGTTCATTATCATTACCACAATTTACTACCAACAACCAAACGGGCTATTATTGTGTTAGTTTTTGTTCTTTTTTTTTTTTGTATTCTCTGATCATTCCAGAAAGTGTGAATTCATATATACTAACTTGTTATGGCAGAAAGTGTGAAGTAAAATGGATTTTGGATTTGGGTGCTGTAAATATTTTGTAGCTATACTATTTTCATGCAACATTTGTGGGAGAAGTTCTCACTAAAGAAGTACCCGTACATTATAAGTACTTTGCTGTGTGAGCTCTGTGCAGTTTGGAACAAGCAGCATCCCAAGATAGGAAAAAAGGCATGTTTTCATGATGAGAAATATCACTGTAGGAAGCTCTCTTTTCTTTTCTTCCTATTATTAAGAGTTACAGTAGCATTTATTTTCCAAAACGAAATTATTAATTTCAGGACGCTTCTTTCTTCTGAATTCTGAGTTGCTAAGTACAGTAGTGATTTTTTTTTTTTGGTAACTCACAATAGATCATTTCTTCATTTGAAACTTTTAAATGATCCTTTTGTCTTCAATTATGGTAACGTGCATTACTAATGTAATATAGTTATTGAACTTTCAGTACAAAATTGTTATTTTAAGATTTAAAATTACTCCTCGCTCTTAATAGGAAATTGAAAAACTGGCTTCGTAATTGACTCTAGACATCTCAGGATCTTTATATGCTCTGAAGCAGCAAATAAGGAGGGTGCATTTGCATTCTTTAAAACTTTCATTAATGTAATATAGTTAGTTACTAGAACAGGAACAATTTCTGAAAATTTTAATGTGAAATTTTTATGCTGTCGTAATGAAATTTTTTGGACTCAGTGGAATTTGACAATGAATTTTTTAGCAGCAAAATTTGGATGCATTGTGGTAATGTTGATGTTATGTGTTAATACTTCACCAAGGCTGTAGTTTATTTGTTAATTATATCCCATTTTCGATCATCTGAGTTGGAACGTAACAATTAATGGCATATTCAGTCCTGGATATCATGAGAAATAATACTTCTTTTACCACATTCAACATGCAAAGTAATCCTTTTAATAGCCATAAAACTACTAGAAATTTCAACATGTTTCGTGTTTTATGGATGATTAGTTTACCTAATGTTTTTGACATGAGTTTTATGATTAGGTCCCTGGAACTTGGCGATGGATGCTTGGAGTATCAGCTGTACCAGCTGTAGTACAATTCTTTGCTATGCTCTTTTTACCAGAATCCCCACGATGGCTTTATTTGAAGGTTATTACACTTTTTCATTATCAAGTACCTCTGCAAAGTCCCTTTTTGCTATTTCACAACTTACAAAACCTATATATCAATTATAATACAATTCAGGGGGAGAAAGAAAAGGCTGTTGCAGTGCTTTCGAAGATTTATGATCCAATTAGGTTAGCTGATGAGGTGGATAATTTGGCGGCTGCTGTAGAGGAAGAGCTTACTAGAAAGAAAGCCAGTATCTGGGATGTTTTTGGGAATAAAGAGAGAAGACTTGCATTTCTAGTAGGTGGTGGTCTTCAGGTACAGTGAAAACTTAGGCCCTGTTCTTTTGGACTTAATTTATGAAATTTCAATATAGGCAAATTCAATTCAATTCAGCTCAGCTCCTGCTGGGATTTGGTTAAATTCAATTCAGTTCCGAAAATTTCAGTTTAGTTCAGTTCAGATTAATCCAATCCAAAAGAACACGATCTTAGTGTTTTCCGCTTCTTCAATATTATATTCATAATTTGGACTGTCAATGCAGGCATTCCAGCAATTTGTTGGTATTAACACAGTGATGTACTACAGTCCAACAATCGTCCAAATGGCTGGTTTCCGCTCGAACCAGCTTGCTCTCCTCCTGTCTCTCATAGTTGCCGCCCTAAACGCTGCTGGAACAGTCGTTGGCATTTACCTCATTGACCGCATGGGCCGACGTCCATTGACACTAATGAGCTTAGCAGGAGTCTTCATATCCCTCATAATCTTAGCTCTGTCCTTCTTTCTTCAATCCACTGGGGCCCTCGCTGTTGTGGGGCTCGCCCTGTACATCGCTTTCTTCTCCCCTGGAATGGGTCCCGTCCCATGGACAGTTAACTCCGAGATTTATCCAGAGGCTTATCGAGGTATATGTGGGGGTATGGCGGCTACTGTAAACTGGATATCCAATGTCATTGTCTCGGAGTCCTTCCTTTCAATTGCTGATGCTGCAGGAACCGGTACTACTTTCCTTGTGCTTGGCGGTATTACTCTTCTTGCCATTGCATTTGTAGCGGTATGCCTTCCCGAGACAAAGGGATTGACGTTCGAGGAAGTGGAGGAAATATGGAAAGAGAGAGCTTGGGGCCGTTCATCTAATACTGAAAGCCTTCTTGAAGGTAGGAACACCCACCAAAATGATGCTAGTATCGGCGAAGATGATTGATCCATGATTTGTCCACCTGAATGCACGGTATATTTAAAACAGAATACTTATATTATGCATTTAGAACATTTATATCGATTATTTAAAACATTCATATTTTATATTTAGGCCACTCAATTTCATAAAATAAGGTTTCCGAAAGTAGAATATAAATTTTTCTAAATGCATAATATGAATGTTCAATTTTAAGTGCGGGTGCACTCGGTTATAGGAAGAAATTTTCAGAAGATGGTGAAGATAAATCATAGTGTAACACTAATCTTTGGATGAATTCATTCCCTCCCTCATAATTCATCTTGATGTAGATCTGTGTGTAAATTATTGCAATTTTTTTTATTCTTTTGGAAAAGTTGTGAATTATTGTAATTAGTGACACAATAACAATGAATAATAATAATTCATGAGGTCCCTTGAAAGGATTTGGAAATTCTAAGCTAATCATTAGTTTTTGTATGGAAAATTATTTTTTGATTATTCTGTTAGTGATGTTTATTGAGAAACATGGATGCCTTGTATTAAGGATGTACCGTAACTCAGTGGTAAGAGCATGGTATCCTGGGTTCAATTGTTGGGGTTTCCCCGACCCCCTCCCCCTACTATTCAAGGTCCTGAGTTAGGGTCTTGACAGTTTGTAACTGTATACTTTTCTTTCTAAAAAAATGGATGCATTGTATTTTTCTCATTATGTTTATTCAATTTGCTTTTTCTAAAAGCTAGAAGTATATAAATATTGTTAAAAAAATCACATTGCGTCAATAAACGTTGGTCCTTATTTAACTGAACTTGCATCTTTCAAATGAGCATCAACTTATCATCCAAATAAACATAAAATGAACTTATTATCCAAAAGAATGTAAAACAAGCATTTGACAATGAATATGCAAAATAATATCCAAAATAAACATTAATTGTATAAACATTTGTTTATTATTGTCATTTGTCAATACTTTTATAGTTTATTGTAATAGATTGGTGGATTCAAACTCTCAAATATGGAAAACCACATAAAATTGAAGCTATACTAGAAGGAAATAACAGTAGGTTGAAGAAGATTGATATTTGAATAATAATAGTGGATTTGAAGAACACAGTGGCAGGTTTCATGAATTTCAAATGGTAGAGTTAAGAGAAAGATAATAATATTTGATTTATAAACTCAAAAGGATTAAACAAGGATAGTTAGCAACTTTAGGATGTCAATCTCTAAGTGACTTTAGGTCGCAATTTTCAAGCCCAAGCCTTAATTACAAAATAATTTTTTGGATAATCTACTCTCTTCCCCTTTCCTACATATTTATACTAGTACTATCTTAATTGATTTTGTCCATACTCAAATACAAAATCATACAAAAGGTTGAGAAAATCAAACATCAGCTAACAAGATAAAATACTAGTCAATAAGGGCACATAAAGATAAGTACAACAAAATAAAAACAATAAAATTCTGAAAATAATAAAATCCTTAAAGACTAACTCTAATTACTTAGTGCATTACATTTACCTCTTGAAAAAATCACATTTATGTGATTTTTTTGTCAATACTTTTATAATTTTAATCCTTTGTTTAGTTTACGCCCGATATATTTTAGAACTTGTGTTTAAAAAAAAAAAAAGGCTCACCTGGTATATTATTGGACTTAAAATAGACTACAGTACAATAAATTGAGGAAACATATAATTTCCTTGGGCTGAGCCCAGAAGATTGCTTCTTGCACTTGACTATTCCTTGGGCTGCCCATAAATTTAAGACATCATTCTCAATTTCTCATGCTATAATTAAGTGTGTGTTCTTTTCAACTAATTAAACTTTAATTTATTTGAATTTATTGGAGCTTATTACACTTGAATTGAACTTATATGAACCTATTAAATCTGAAACTTTTTTTTTTTCCAAAGTGTCTCTCTAATTTATTAGACCTGAACTTATTTGAATAGAACCTATTTAATTTGAACTTATTGAAACTTATTATACGTAAACTTAACTTATTTAAACATATTAAACCTGAAACTTATTTTCTTTTTGAAGAAGAAACTTATTTTCTTAAGTTGAAGAGAATGCACCCTAAAAAGGAAATTGTTAAGGGTAAGTGTAAGCTTTTGTTAAGTACTACCTCTGTATCGCAATACTCGCTACATAAGTAGATGACACGGACTCCTATGCAAAAAATGGATTTAAGGAGAAAGATAGAGTGAAAAATGAATAATTAATTGCGCCCACAACAAAAGTAAAGTTAAAAAAAAAAAAAAAAACACATGGGTAACTTTTATACTAAATATATAATAAAAAAATATTTGTTGCAAGTATTATTTTACAGCCTAAAATGATAAAAGTTGCGAGTATTGTGATAAGGAGTTAGTAGATAAAAGTAGGCAGAATGAGATTGTCAAAAAATTGAAGCCACAAAATAGGTGTAGTCCAGCAAGAAATGCTTAATTATCTATATGCAAAATTAGCAAAGGGTTAATTTTACAAAAACAGCAAGGGTTAATAAAGGAGGTTTAATCTTTTTATTTTTTATTTTTTTTGAATATGGCATTGAATTTACTTGACTTTAATTTTAGAATATCCCCTTCGTTTTTTTTTTTTTCTTTATTCTGTTTTGTTGTTGTTTTGATTAGTTATGTTTAGTAATGGACATTAGTCACATTATTATGCAACAAAGAAGAATTATTCTGATTTCCAATACAATTAGGTCAAAACGATCCGAGTTTATTCAAAATACAAAAAATAAAAATAATGATTTAGATAAAATAAAAAAAAATTACTTTTTGTAAAAAATTATATTAAAAACTTATATTTGCATGCATGTATACTTTTTTTTATAAAGAAAAAAATTGAAGTATCAAATTTGATTATGCTTTTTTTTTCTTTGTAAAATTTTTATATTAAAAACTTATATATGCATGCAGGTATACTTTTCATCGTCGGATTTAGTTTTGCTTTTATTAGGATATATATATAGAATACAAATAATCTCTTCGTATCATGAAATAATTGTAAGTTACTGCTTGGGGCAAAAATATGGGAAATATTAAAAAAAAAAAAAAGAACCCTCACATAGGGCTCAACAAAGATAATAATAAAAAAGTAAATTTCGCACGAATTTCATGCAACTGTACAAAATAAAAAAAATCACAAGTATTTTATGATACGGGAGGAGTAATTTTTTGTTGTTGGGGGGGGGGGGGGACATGCAATGCTACCAACGATTAATAAGTAATTATTAAAAAAAAGTGAAAACTAATTGTAGCAAAAACCTTCATTCAGTTTGATAGCTCAATTTTCTTTTAATGAAAAAGCACTAAAGAGTTGAGATTATTTTCTAACAAGACTAAATCTTAGTCTATCATGCATTCGATCATGCTAAAAAATAAGAAAATTTTAATATCTACAAAAGGATCAGTATCTTCATGAGTGGCAGTCCAATATATATCTTCCAAAAACAAGATAATATAGATACAGATAGCTCAATATATCATGAACAAATTAAATATAAACAAAGAAATGGACAAAAATTAATTAATAAAGATAGTTACTAGTTGGTTTAAAATAAGGCAACGTGATAATTGTTGAGAAATACAATTGTGTATGATTGGTTGAATGAATAATAATGAAGTCAAGCAAAGAGTTACGTAGTAAAGCAAGTATATATTTCTTCGAAATTGTCTTGAACTACGTACACACTACACATGGCTTATATGCCTATAGTTTGCTTCCTTCATCAATTAATTTATCCTTAATTTATTTCTATGGGCTAAAATAAATCCATTATTCTTTGTCTAAGTCGAGACATTATTGGTGCATATCTGATATATAGGTATATTAGCTACGTACAAGACAAACATAATTCTTCATTTTTCTTTGATCTTTTTGTAATTATTGTGAATAATAATATATACATATATACATCATCTCAGCTATACATTAATAATAATTCGAAATTTGTCCTGTAGTTGATATACATATATACATCATCTTAGATTCTCAGCTATACATTAATAATTTCTCGTCCAAGTCTACCTGTCCAAAACTAATAGTTCAAAATTAATGATCTTTTTGTTATTATTGTGAATTGAATAGTATATAGTTGAAAATCAATAAAATTCATTAATTAAGAGACCCATGAAAAATAGAATGATAAAGTTTAGGGTTTAGCTAGCTTGATTTGCAAGATGATAATGTAATGCATGCAAGCCAAGCCACTCACAACTTGTTGTAGATGCATTTGCATTTTTAGGCTTTCAAGCAATGCTTAGTCCTTTTCCAATTTCCAAATGTATGCCTTAAATTAATTGAAAGATAGAAAATTAAGTACGGAGTAGTGACATCGATGATATCGCTGATGTTATTAGAAGTTTGAATCCTTATACCAGACAATAAATTGGGCTATATATATTCTTTTGACTTAACATGTTTAATTCAATTCAGCTCAATCACTCTGATTAATTAATGATTATATGATTTTGTTTATTCAATTCATTTCAAATTAATTCAATCCAAAAGAACAGAGTCTTGGTATCTTCCGGTCATTACATATACATATTACAAAGGTGTTACTTATTTTTACTACTTGTTTGATATGCTTAATTAATTATAACTTGTAAGATATATGTCAGAACTTGGCGCCAAAATTTGAAGCAAGTGAGCTGATGGATGCAAGCTAAGCCATCCTACTTGGGGGCACCGCCCTGCTTGGGGGCTCATCCCTTGTGTGGAGTAGATCGCTACCCTGCGTAGGGGCGCAGGGTGGTGGGCCTTAGGGCTTTCGCAAAAATCTATAAATACCCTCTGACTTCATCTCTTTCATTCGAACAATACATTGTACCATTCATAAATCATAATCTATAACAACTATTAAAAGGTGCGCAAAGCACCGTGAATGCGACACATAGGATGACACACAAGCATCAACTTTTACCATTGTTGCGACACGTGGGATTGCACGCCACATAGGATTGTCACACTAACATTATTTAAAAAATATGATTGCGTTAAGATTCAAACTCAGCACTTAGCTATCAAATCCATATACAATTACCACCTTAACCAACTCTAATTATTGTTTCAATTATCACTCTTTTTAAGAATATTGTTCTATTGTAGGCTCCCTTAAAAACAATTATATGTTGCACGATCTTTGACAAAAATGCTAGATTTGACACACTAATCTATACGAAATATAAATTTTATTAAGGTTTTGTGATAC
The DNA here is from genome assembly GCA_951394345.1 of Salicornia ramosissima. NCBI lineage: Eukaryota > Viridiplantae > Streptophyta > Magnoliopsida > Caryophyllales > Amaranthaceae > Salicornia > Salicornia ramosissima. The sequence goes on along the minus strand of OX596237.1, from coordinate 49,394,749 downwards.
ACAAATAAAAGAGGATATCATTATTTTTCATCAATAAGTTATTGAATCTTATAATTTTTTAACTTCTTCCATAACAAAATAAATGTTATATATATACTTTGATAATAAACGTAAGTGAAATATTATTAATGTGTAACATTTATTTTATTATGGAGGAAATAACTAGATTTTGTCCCGGACGATGTCCCGGGTCACAGAATAAATTTTTAATTTAAATATTCTTATTTTGCAAAATTAAAAATTAAACTCATTTATTGGTGTATTCTTTTCATCTAATTTTTTTTAATGTAATCTTATAAGATCTGAATTTTTCTAATGTTAGATTGACAACAAATTTGTTTAAGATATATTGGTTTGATGAATTGATGATGAAAGAAGGAATGTGGATATGATTGATGAAAAATCGTGAATTTACACTTATTCAATTGGATGATTCTTTAATAAAAAATTAAACTTGTTTTTTTTTCATACATGATATTATACATTTTGATATGTCAATTTGAATAATAAAATGGTGTAGATGAGATGGTAGAGTTACGGTATTATAGGGATGGTGAGTTCAAATCTTAGTAAACGCATTTTTTTTGTAAAAATTATTATAGTGAGTTCAAATTTTAGTAAATAATAAATGCATTTTTATTTTATTTTTGGTAAAAATTATTTTTATGAAAAATGGTGACACATGACAAAATATGACATGTGGTGACATATGTAAAGATGACTTGTCCTGAAAAATGTTAGATGCCGAAAAAGCTCAACGCGTTTTAGAAAAAGAGTATTGATATTTGATTGTATATAGTAGAGGGAATGAATAATATTGATAATAAGTGAGAGTGTAGAGTAGTGGTTGGGTGTAGCTTTAGTTATTTCTCATGGTCGTGGGTTCGAACCTTGTATAACTTTATCCTACCAGATAACATACACTTACAAACTTAACTAACTTTTATTGTTGTTTTATATATCCCTCTTTATTAAAACATGCATATTGATTTATTGTTAAATCATCTTTTTCATTTATAATTCTTATTACACGTATTCAAAATTAAATATTAAATTTAATTTTTTTTAATCTTATAAACTTAATTAAATCATTTTTTAAAGTTTGGTCAATTACTGAAATTTAATTAAAAATACAACTCTTTTTTTTTTAACCAACTTACAATTTTATTTTTTTTTTAAAAATTCTTAATTAGTATATTAACTTTTAAAACTTTATTTACAAATACTATTAGGATATTTCTGTATTGTTTTATGTTTCAAAACATGCATAACTATCTTTATAACCACGATTTCATTATATTGCTTTCTATAAATCACACACATGTATATATATAAAAACGATAGAATCCAACAGACATAATAGAACCGTATGACCCGGGGCAACGCCCGGGCTACAATACTAGTTAGTATTTCAAAACTCGTGAGGTCCATAAAATTGATTGTACGCTGATAAGTTTCAACTTTCAAGCCATCGGCCCGACTAGGATAATTCTACTGTAATCTATAGTCATAAGATCACACTAGATTTTTCACATCAGCTAGGATTCATGCATGATGCGTGTTTCCTCTAATGTAACGTATCTTTATTACAGTAATTAAAAGACACATAAATTAAATGAAGAGGAAAACGCTGAAATGAAATAATCTTTATATTAATTAATAAATAAAAAATCAAAATATAAAGATCCCATAATAATTATATATGCTAATATTTCAAGCATCAAATTTCATAAATTTTATACTCCCTCCGTAACAAAACAACTGCAACGATTTGATATAAAGTAGAGAGAAGTAATATCAAATCGTTGCAATTAATATGTTACAGAATGAGTAGATAGAGTAGACTAATCTTTCATATAAATTGTGTTGTTCAGTGTTCCACTTAAAAATTCATACTACTAAGGGCTCGTTTACATTAGCTGAATAGAGATGAACTGAACTGGATTGAATAAAAGTGTATTAATTGAATAGAGATAAATTAAACTGAACTGAATAGAGATGAACTGAACTGAATATAATCTGAAGTAAAGAAGCAAGCAAGCCCTCACCATAAGAAAGGTAAAAAATAAAGTTTATTGAATGCTATCAGAAATAATAATGAACCAAACAAGCTAATTAAGGAAGGGAAAGCGAATTTGATGTTGAACTCATGAGTTCTTCAGATCAAGCCCTCACCATAAGAAAGGTATGAATGTGCATGTGCAAGACTGCATGCATGATAGCATAATGATAATATTCCCAAATGTTTCAGGCGCACTAGTACTGTTCCATCCGTAACGTATTAATGGCAACGATTTGATATAAAGTAGAGAGAAAAAATGTCAAATCGTTGTCATTAATATGTTACAGAGGAGTATAATATATAATTGCAGATATATATATATATATTGAGCATCCAATGCTAGTGGCTAGGGGCTACTATACCCGAATTTTTTGTGATGGGCCCCAACTATAGATATAAATATAATTCCATCAAGCTTCAGGGCAATATGCAACATTGATTCTTATCGACTAATGTATGTGTAACAGTAACATATTCACTGCAATAATTTGACGTAAAGTACGAGAAAAAATTTCAAATTCTTGTAATTATTTTGTTATGGAGGGACTACAAATCTCATAATTCTAATGAGAAATGGAATTTCAATCTATCTTATCATGGGGTAAAAAAAAAAGGTTTTTCACACATCGGGGTTACCCTTGAGGTCTTCAAAATTGTTAGGATCATCTCAACTAAAAGGTTAAACTGATATAGTTGAGGGCTAGGAATATGTTATATACTCTATCACTCCCCCTCATATGCAAGACCCTTTGGGCTTGAGAGAGGGAGGAGAGATTCGAACCCATGATGTTTGCGACTTTCTGTCATGTTGGCTTTGATACCATAGTAAATGATCATCTCAACCAAAACTTTAAGCCAATAGTTGAGGCCCAGGAATTATATGTTATATACTCTATCAAAAATTCACATAAATCCCTCTTATTTCAAGAATGCATTAAATGTCCCTACGGGTGTAAAAAAAAAGTACAATCAAGTTACCCTTTTATGACTACAAAATGGTAGTTGTTCGATGTTATTATTAATTATTTATAATCAAGTTAGGCCCCGTTCTTTAGGACTTCTATTGACTTAATTTAATTTCATTTAATTTAAGTTCAGTTAATTTAATTTAAGTTCATTTCAATATTATTATTATTATTATTATTAGTTTCGGGCATCGTTTTTCCGCTCGACACTTTCTGACTACGGTTTTCGAACTGACATTTCCGGCGTTGATTATCCGGCCGACTTTTCCGGCGACGATTTTCGGGACGAGTTTTTCGGCGACGGTTTTCAGACTGACTTTTCCAGCGGTGATTATTCGGCCGAGTTTTTCGACGACGATTTTCGGGACGACTTTTCCGACGATAGTTTCGGACTGATTTTTCGGCGGTAATTATTCGGCCGGCCGACTTTTCCGGCGACGATTTTCAAGCCGAGTTTTTCGGCGACGATTTTTCGGGACGACTTTTTCGACGACGGTTTTTAGATTGATTTTCCGGTGGTGATTATTCGGCCGATTTTTCCGGCGATGATTTTCAGGCCGAGTTTTTCGACGGCGATTTTCGGGACAACTTTTTCGACGACAGTTTTTGGACTGATTTTCCGGCGTTGATTATTCGGCCGACTTTTTCGGCATCGATTTTCAAGCCGAGTTTTTCGGCGACGATTTTTTGGGACGATTTTTCCGACGACGATTTTCGGACTGATTTTACGACGGTGATTATGTAACACCCCGTAATTTTGGATAAATATTTTATAATTTATTAATATATTTTATACTACTCAAATTATTTATTTAAATTTCAGACATAAAATTTCAAGCCAAAATAATGTTGTTTTAAATTAGAAAAACTGAAATTTCATATATATACACGTGATTTTCGGATATCTTGAATAAGTCTTATTTCACAAACTATTATGGTCTCATGATTAAGCTAATTTTATTGAAAAAGTATGTAAGCCCAAATGTCATTTATGACTATCCTAAAACCTAAAACGAAACCCAATAAGACCAATTAGGAAGCCCAAAAGAGAAAATGCATAATAATAATAATAATAATAATAATAATAATATAAAATAAATTTGAAAGCCATGTACATAAACATGATCAAAATCTTCCACCCAAACATGATCATGAAATATTTTCCAAATAATTCACTTGCCATTTTTTCTTAATTCATTATTGAATTCCTTGATCACCAAGAATAACACCATTCCAAAATATGACTACAACAAATATTCTTGATCACCAAAATATCCTCATGATTTTCTAACTTACCATAATACATAAACCATAAACACTATAAATACCCCCCATCCCAATGCACAAATTGCACCAACCCCACAAATCATCTTCTCCCTCCTACTCCAATCTCACAAGCACACTCAAAATTCTCTCTTCTTCTCTCTTCTTTTCCACAAATTATTTCTTCTATTTCCGTAGCCTTTATGCTTGTATCTGTTCAGAGCCAATTTTCGGGCACTTCTGGTTATTTTTAGCAAATTGCTGTTTCACGACGGATTGTTCCTCTCGAAAAGTTATTGAGGTTAGGCTCAAGAATCACCCGATTTGGATTCATATCGAAGGAGTTATGGCCTCTGAAAATTTCTGCCTATTTTCTAATAAGATTGCACCTCATGATTTCCTCTCTTTTCTCTTGGCTTTCACCACCACCACTATTGGCGGCAGCCACCATGAGCCACATCCAGCCACCCTTGGCCACCTAGCTATCCTCCTCCTCTCCTCTTGTTTCGGTTTTTCTCTTTACCTAAAACTACAATTTTTATTATTACATATTATTATCATTATCATTATCATTATTGTTACGGTTTAATAAACAAAATAATTTAATGCTTTTAAAGTATAAAAAAAAAACCAGAAATTTTAAGATATGATTTATGAAAATTAAATATAGTTCATGCACATATAGTGAGTCTTGTTATTTATGTATGTGTAGGGTGTTGATTTGCGATTTCTCTTAAGCTTCGTAATAAATTTTGCTTAATGAAGATCAAGGTACATTAAGTAGCTAGATACTTTATTAAAGTGTTTACATGATTTTTACGTGTTTATATGATACATGATATAATTTATGATCAATTAATTTTGCATATGTTAATTTAAAGTTTGATGACAAAATTATTTTATATTTTTTTAGCCTTATATTTTTGTCATGAAATTTTTAGATTTTGGAAATAATATTTATGATTTGAATCATCTTATTATATTTTGAAAATAATGTTTTATGGAAAGATTTGAATCTTATTATATTTTGGAAAATAATGTCATAGAAAATATTCTATGAAAAGATTTGGAATAACTAAATATTTTAGTGATATTGTCATATCATTTTGAAAGACTAAGAAAATAAGGAATTTTGGAAAGTTACAATTATATGAGTATATTATCTTTATACTCAACTCTTATTATATTAAAAATTTATTTGTGACCCCACAAGCTTTACAAGCTTATTTATTGTCTGTAATCCTGCTACGTGGATTTGGTTGATAAGACTATGGATTTTGTATGACCTAGTCTTTCCTCAAGGATAACCTTTATACAGAAAGATACTAACTTGGGGGTGTGCACACTTGGAGAGTAATTGGGGTATAGGAAAATTTTACTTTCAATATTTGAATATTTACATTCAATATTAATGGTTTGGAATATTTTTGGAAAATGATCATCTTGGATAAATAATTGTTTTCATATAATATGACTTGAGTATTTCAAAAGCATGTTTATTAAAATAAAGTTTATTTTGACTTATCTTGCATTTTACGTACTTAGCATATTTTGTTAACCCGTACTTTATTTTGTTTTGGTTTTGCCCTACTTATCATTTATTGATAAGTAGCTAGGTGTTGATGATCAAAGTGGACTACATGTTGCATCAGGGGCAAGGGCGTCATTCACCTAGATTAGGGTTTTAATTTTATTTTAAGTTATTATGTTTTAACACAAATTTTATCGCATTTAATAATAAGTACCTTTAACTTCCGCTGCAAAGTTGTAGTCAAGTATAGCTTTACGTTATCACGTGGCGGTAATACGCCCAAGTCTATCTCTACAGTATTTTATATGTATTATTCTATTATTTTCGTAGAGGGAGATTTGGGGGTGTTACAGATTATTCGGCTGACTTTTCAGGCGTCGATTTTCAGGCCGAGTTTTTCGGCGACGATTTTTCGGGACGACGATTTTCGGATTGAATTTTCCGGCGGTGATTATTCGGTCGACTTTTCCGGCGATGATTTTCAGGCCGAGTTTTTCCGCGACGATTTTCGGGGTGACTTTTCCGGCGACGATTTTCGGAGTGACTTTTCCGGCAACGATTTTCAGGCTGAGTTTTTCAACGACGATCTTCGGGATGACTTTTCCGGCGATATTTTTCGGAGTGACTTTTCCGGCGGTGATTATTCGGCCGAGTTTTTTTACGACGATTTTCCGGCGGTGAAAATGAAGGTTTTAGGGTTTACTTTGAAATATAAATAAAAAAAAAGAATCAAAAAATTAAAAATTAAAAATTTAAAAATTTTTAAAAAAATATAAATAAAAATATATAAATAAAAAAAATAAAAATTTAATTTAATTTAATTTTTTTAAGTTCAATTAATTTAATTTAAGTTCATGTTTTCTCAGTCCTATAGAACAGGGCCTTACCCTCTTACACCCCTTATCCGATGTCTAATCTTATAAAAGGAAATTAGGTATATTTAGTTATATGTTTTAAATACTCCCTTTATCCCAAAATAAATGCTACATTTACTTTTTTACATGCATCATCCAAGACACATCTTTAAAAATTAATATCTTTAGTAGTGTATAATAAAAAATCATAAAAATTATATATTTAGAAAGCACATATTGAGACGAATCAAATGAGATCACACATGACTATATTTTTCCTTATATGTATAGAATGAAAGGGAGTTAAAGTTACAAAGTGAACAGTACTAAAAGTCAAAATGTATCATTTAATTTGGGATGGAGAGAGTGGTAATAATGGTACCTCGTGAATTTTGTAAAACTTTAATAATAAAAGTGAGAGAAAAAAAAACCTACCTAGCGAATAAGGACAAATGAGAATGAGGCGCAGCCTCAATCATATTCTGTATTCCATATGAATATATGATTATATGACTTTGAAAGGTAACCAGAAGCCAAATAGATAAGCCTTTATTATGGGAAAGAAAGTTGCATAATAAAAAAAAAAGGTCGAAAAGTATGTAAAAGTTTTAAAACACTTTTAAAAGATACCCAAAAAATAAAAATTGTATAATGTCATTTGATTTAATATATGGGGTTCATTGTGACTTCACTTCACCCAAAAAGAAATAATTTGGCTAATGATACGCCAATTGATATATATCGTATGTATATTCTAATTCACTTATATTTATTAGATGCTATATTTGGATGTATATATATATATATATATATATATACATGTAAATTGTAATAATGCTATATATAATCCCTACCTATTATTCATATAGTATATGGTTTGTTGTGTTGTCCTTTATTTCATATTCGGTCAATTCAATTCAGCTTTGTTTATTTTGCTTTTCTACGTGATAGACTATTGATAGATGAGTTAAACTTGTTGGTTTGATAAAAGAAAAGTTTTAGCATTATTCATATTCCTTCTGTCCACAAATAAGTGCTCATTTTGACCAAAAAGCTCTCATAATTTTTGTCAAAATAGAACACTTATTTGTGGACAGAGGGAGTACATGATACATGGTGTTTTAATCTAATCAATATGGGATGGATGCTTTATTTTGAGCTATCCACAAGAAATTAGTGGAGTATATATTTCACAAAGTACTCCCATTTTGTTTTTATTATCCTTTAGAATATTATACAACTAATTAGAATTCAAAGGAATATTCTTTAATTTATTGTTGTTAACATGTAAGAAATTTTTTGGTCATATGAGATTTTGTTTGATTCTTTATTTCTTCACAAAGAGTATGTACATCTAGAATATCAAATTTGTATAAACCTGTGTTATACTCTAAACAAATTCTAGCTAACAACTTTGGCCTATCTACAACCTAATTAATGTTAATTTCTCTAAACAAATTAAATTCTACTAACTTATATACTCTTCCTAGCTAGTTGCATTGTTTGGACACCACATGTGTCATGCCATCCAAAACAACTAATCTATCAAACAAACACAACCAAAATTGAGACTAAATAAGTTTGCTTGTTTGATAGGGCAACATTATTGGATCTATCAAGCAATTCAATATAATTTTTGGGGTCCAATTCAATCTAGGGTTGGGGAAATGGAAGATCAATTATCAACATGCATAATACATGTAGGTCATACGGTGCTTAATTTTGTTACATTAATTGTTATTTGGGATAAGGATGATGAGGTACCACAAGTTCTATTTTTGTCTCACCACCATCACAAAATATAATTTGTGATCATCTTAATAAAGATTTTGTATTTATATCTAAGTAAATTGATAGCCCAACTTCATGTTTAATTTTGACCTCAATATTAGGCACATAAAATTGAAATAATGCCAGCCTTAATTATATTGAAGCACGTCACGTCACAGTCTTTCATCTCAAAATTATTACTAATTAATAATTTGAACCCACGAGTATAAAAATGTCATAAATTTGAAAAATTATTCTTTTCATATTTACATTTTTCAATACATTTTTCAATGAATTTTTTAAGGCCTTGGCCTTTTAATTTGAAATTCATATTTTAAGGTAGGGTCTCTTTACACGTCACAATAAACTAGCGTAATGAATATAATTGATGATATTATTTAATAATTATTTTTGAGGCGATATTATTGGTGACTTGATTGAATGAAACATTGAAGTTGAATCGAACAAGAAAAACTTTTGAATTAGTTATTTTTTAGGAACCCTATGAAAAATTCCTTCAATAAATCTATGCATATATTAGTCAAGTTATTAGATTAGAATTGAAGCCTTTAACTTCAAGCAATAACATTACCAATTAAGCTAACATAGTTGTACAATGTTTGTATTGTTTTTATTATTTACTTCCATTATCAATATAAATACATGCATTTGCACGGACCATAAATACATCAGATTATTATATATAGCGTCACTAGAGCATTGGACCTCTATGCATATTGATATAGATCCTTTTTTGAATGGTAAATTTAATTATTTTCTCTTTACTGATAAATCAGGATGCATGTTTAATTTCTTCGAGAGGAAGAAATTTTGACTTTCAAAATATAAGTTTTATACAAATGAGATCATAATTTAACAGTTTAGATCGATAATTGTTATTTTTTGGGATTTGGATGTTAATTAGTATGAGGGAAAAGACAAAAGAGATCATTTACAAAGTTTCTTCTCCAAAGGTATTGTGAATTTGTAACATTATTGTCTCATTACATTTATATAATTATATATGCCAACAACTACAAATCAATTGATAATCACCAAACCCTAGTAGCAAAATTTTATTTGGCAACTGCTAATTCCTTATACAAAATTACAAATCGAATCCCAATACAAAAGGCCAAACTAATTTTGCTCAGCTGGACATTAAATCTTTTAAATGCTCACAATTTTTTGCTATCGACAAAGAAGATTCTAAATTTTTAACTAACATTTAATCAAAATTTCTCCTTTTACAACGATGTTTTTTTGTTTTTTTTTTTTTTTTTGTTAAACAAAAAAATTACAAAAATGATGTCTACAAATTTTTTACATTGACAAAGAAGGAAGATTCTAACAAACAATTTATCATTTTTTTTAACAATGAAATTAATTTAATTTGACGATTTTCTACAATATTATATAGGAAAAATTGCCGAGAATAAGCCAACCTTTGGGGATCTTCCACAAATAAGCCAACCTTTTGAAAATCCACAAATAAGTCAAATGATTATTTAACACGTTATTTTCTATTTTTTTTATCACTATTTTACAATTAATCATTCAACCTATTTTTTGCTTTAAATGATAACAACAGATAACTAATAGATTAAATAATCGTTTAACCTATTTTTGGCTTATATGATAACAAGGTTAGCTTATTTCTGGATTTTTAAAAGGTTGGCTTAATTGTGGAAGATCGGCCAAAGGTTGACTTATTCTTGGCAATTTTTCCTATTATATATACTTCGTATATAAAGTGGATAGTGGATTCATTATTACTATATTATTCATTCTCTCCATTTCTTGAGGCTGATGCCCTAATTGTTGCATTTGGAATCATGACTACAAGTAGAGAGAACTTTTGTTTACATGCAAAAACTTTATTATATATAAGAAAAAATATATTTATATAGATCTTGTTAGAATTGTGCATTTATACTAGCTACTCTTTATATTGAATTGTTAAACTGTTGCATTTTCTTGAATTGTTTGTATTTGTTATCATGGAACCTTGCAATAATGGTGGAATTCTTGAAGTCGTAATATTGTTGCTCCAAATTGCTGAAAATTCTAGTGTTGTCTTATGACTATAGATTATTGTAACGCACCCTAAAACTTTTTAATAATATGTTTTTCTTGGATACTAATAATTAGTTAGTTGGTTGAAGTCGTTTTGCCAAAATTTGCATGTAGAGCTGGTAATCGTGTCGTGTCGTGTCAATTTTGGGTCGACCCGCATATATAAACGGCTTGAACCCTCTAACCCAAACCCGACCTGTTTAATAAACGTGTCGTGTCGTGTCAACCCGTTTACTTAAACGTGTCAAAATTCCTTGACCCAAACCCATTAATTTCGTGTCGTATTCGGGTCGTGTTAGCGTGTCAGGTCAATTTTTCACTATAAAATTAATATTCAAGTGTAATCGTGTCGTGTCGTGTCAACCCGTTTATATAAACGGGTTGAACCCCTTGACCAAACCCGACCCGTTTAATAGGCGTGTTGTGTCGTGTCAACCCATTTACTTAATCGTGTCAAAATCTTTGACCCAAACCCGCTAATTTCGTGTCGTGTTCGTGTCGTATTATCGTGTCGTGTCAATTTTTGTCGGCTCCATTTGCATGGATCCTACTACTATTCTTGAATTGCATGTTAGGGTGAACTCTTTCCATGAATAATGCTGGGAAGTTTCCTAATTCCCGAAATGCATCACTTTTATATCAATTCCCAAATTACCGTCCACGTCAGCATAGGAAAAAAAATCATTTTTTTAAAATGAAAAACCGCTACTGGCAGTAGCGGTTTGTCTAAAAATTGCTACTACCAGTAGCGGTTTTCTCAGATAAAGAAACCGCTACTACCAGTAGCGGTTGATGTGCAATATTTTTTTTGTCAAGGTTGAAAGCCAATAGGTTACCTAAGAAACTTGTATTTTTTTTTAACTAGGACAAACCGCTACTCCCAGTAGCGGTTTTGTCACAAAAATTGAAAAAAATAAAAATTCATTGAACCGTCTACGTGGACGGTAATTTGGAAATTAAAGAAAAAGTAGCAGCATTTTGGAAATTAATATTATTCTTAACATTATTTAGGGAAAGAGTTTTGTTAGGGTTTTGGGTGCTTTAATATGTTTATTGAATTGATTCTTCAGCAGTTTTTCAACAAGCTTGTGAATTATTAAGTTTGCATGTAATCTAATCTAAATTATCTGATTAATCATTCTTCTTGACGTATTAATTACGCTAACAAGTAGTAGTATTATTTTTTTTAGTACTAATTAACTGAACTTATTGATATTTAACTAAACTTATTAATATACTTAACAAAACTTATTATTACTTATCTCATTCAATAAGTACTGAAAATAAGTTAAAGAGAACATGAATCATCGACATACTTTCTCCATTTATTCATAATTCTCTTAATTTAAAAAAAAATGCACAAATAATTAATAATGAAAACAAATACATGAATAATTAAGGAAAGTGAGGATCCAGTTGTGGTCTATTGATTGGACGGTCTTCCTTCCATTCTAATCATCAGGGTCGTCTCGAAATTTTAATATAACGGCCCTACTAGTCACCAAGGATCGATGCTCATGACCTAGAAACGACCCTTCTAATCACTAGGGATCGATCCTCACAACCTACCTCACCCCTTGCAATGAGACATTCACTTTTACTCCTCACTTCATTGCAAGGGTTGTTTATTTAGTTTTATCGATTGATACCACATTACCATCTAATGAGCTAGTGGCTCCCTTGCCACGTAAAAAGAATAATACTCGTAAAAAAATGAATTTTTTGTCCAAAACTATTTTAGTTACACCACATTTTGCAAAAACTATCTTATTTATTAAATTTTGTGAAAAACTACTTTAGTTACACCACATTTTGCGAGAAACTATTTTATTTATAAAATTTTGTAAAAAAAACTACCTTAGTTACACTACATTTTGGGAGAAACTACCTTACTTTTAAAAAATTATGAAAAACTAGCTTTTTAGTCCATTTCGTCGTTGACCAGTACCACTCATCACTTTCAGGCGTTAGCTTCAACTTTTCAGTCAATTAAATGTCACGTGCCTTGCACATTCTTATTTTTTTTTCACTAAATCACACCTATTTTTCCTTATTTATTTCCTATTTTCATTTTTTACGAATTTTTATTAACATATTTAGTAAAATAGGCAAAAAAAAATTTAGTGATAGACAAAAAATAAGTGTGATTTAATTAAAAAAAATAACTAAGCATGTACCCTACAAAATTGCACATGACATTTTATTGACTTGAAAATTGAAGTAACGCCTGTAAGTGATGAGTGGTATACTAACAGTACAGTGGTCAATAATGGAATGGATGAAAAAAATACTCCCTCTGTCCCAAATTAAATGCACCAAATTGACTTTTGGTATTGTTCACATTGTAACTTTGACTTTTCTTTTATTTTAAATATGTCACGAAAAACAAGTCATGTGGGATCTCATTTGATTCGTGTTGACACGTACTTTCCAAATATATAATTTTTATAATTTTTTGTTATATACAACTAAAGATATTATAATTTAAAGTTGTGTCTTTGGTGATGTGAAAAGGTTAATGGAGCATTTATTTTGAGACGGATGGAGTAGTTTTCATTAAATTTTTTAAATAAGCTATAGTTTCTACAAAATGTAGTACTTCCTCCGTTCCAAAAAAAAAGCAACAAACCATTTTGCACGCGTTTTAAGAAAGTGATTTAAGGGTGTAAATGAGTAAATTAATCAAAATAATTTTAACACAAGTAAGAATGATATCATAGGTTAATTATCTTAAAATTACATATATTAAGGGCTTGTTTACTTCAAATTATATTTTGTTCAGTTCAGTTGAATTCAATTAATACACTTCTATTCAGTTCAGTTCAGTTCATCTCTATTAAGTTCAATTCATCACTATTCAGCTAATGTAAACGAGCCCTAATTTGATCGTTTAAACCTTTAAATCTCTTCTATAAATTTATTGCATTTTTTTTTTTTTCACGGAGAAAGTATAAAAAAAAAAGTTTTTAGAAAAAAAATCCTAAAAGAATTAAGGAAAGTGTGATGGGATCATGTGGACAACATAGAGAAAAGCTCAAAGTAGGGAGTAGGGAGTGAAGGGGTCCACAGGCATACGTCGCTTTTATAGTAGTCACTAACATGCTGACTCGTGTTTCCCGCCATCACAATAATTGATTAAACGACGACAATGACTCTCCACGTGGGTTGTTGGAGCTCCATTTGTCTCTTTCTACACCTTATTCCAATTTCCAAGGGAATTCAACTTATAACATCTGTTAAAATATTTGCACACTGATCATTCATATAAAGATTTATTTGTAATTTATCAAAAAAATTAAAGGATCGATTTGTAAAATTATATTCTTAATATTACACAAACAAGATAAGTTAATACACATGCTATTTAATACTTCCTCCTTTTTTTTTTACACTTTTAGAATATATATGTGAGAGATAAAATAATAAAGTATAACAACTAAAAAAATGAAGAAAGTACAATATATAACATAGACAAGATAGTATATTAGCATAGACTGGATTTCAGATGATAGTAATTCCTTATATTATACTACTCCCTCCGTAACATAAAACTTTCAACAATTGATTTTGCACGTATTTTGAGAAAGCGGTTTAAGGGTGTAAACGAAGTAATTACTCAAAATGGTTTCAATACAAGCAAGAATGTGATTATAAGTTACTAATATTAAAATTATTTTGACTAATTTCTTTGTTTACACCATTAAATCTCTTCTTTAAAATGCGTGCAAAACCAATTGTTGAAAGTTTTATGTTACGGGGAAAGTATTTTTTTTATAATTTTGCAAACTTGTCCTTTAAGTTTGACAAATTGTAAAATAGTACTTATTTGAAAGACCAGTGTGCAAATATTTTAGTAGATCTTGTCCAAAATCTGATAATGGGCTATCATTTGTCTCTTTATGCAACTTAATACCTTTACCCTATGCCTCTTCCACGTGGCCCTTTCACCTCCATGCCCATCCAAATTAAATCTTCTTCTATAATTGATGGTAATAATAAAACCAAAAAAGAAATGTTTTTTTTAAAAAAAAAAAGAAAAGAAAAAGAAAAAGCATGGCCATGACATGATAAAAGTTCATACATGCACATCATGGATGTGATTGGTAGGTTGAGATATCTATCTATATCCTATATGTATATCTCTATAAGGAGGGGAGGAGATAGAGATAAGTTATCTTAAATATAGATAAGTTGCAAAAATATCATGCATATATATATATCTATTATTTATCTATAGGTTTATAATAAGTTGTTACAATAATATATATAATAAATAAATGAAAAATTTGCCACTAACCATCTAATAAGTACCAAAAGTTGTGAACAACTACCATAATTTTTTTTATTAAATTTAACTACCAATTAAGTGCCAAAAAGTTGCAAACCACTATCCATTTTTAACACCGTTAACTTAAATCGCAATTAAACCTTAATTAAACCTTAATTAATCTTAATTAACATTTTTTATTTAAAAAAAAAAAAGAAAACAAATCTGGAAAATTAGAAAAAAAAAAAAAAAAAAACCCTTAACCACCCCCTCCCCCAGATTTTCCAGATTTTCTTTTAATTTTTCTATTTTTTTAATAAAAAGTGTTAATTAAGATTAATTAAGATTTAAGTGGTTTAATTAAGGTTTAATTGTGATTTAAGTTAACGGTGTTAAAAATGGGTGGTGGTTTGCAACTTTTTGGCACTTAATTGATAGTTAAATTTAATAAAAAAAATTTATAATAGTTGTTCACAACTTTTGGTACTTATTAGGTGGTTAGTAACAAATTTTTCTAAATAAATAAATAAATTTGTGGTTTTTTGTTTCGTTTTCTAATAAACATGTTGCTCTTCACTACCAACAAGTGATGAATTGAAGAAAGTAGTAGTGTAATTTGATAATTAATGTTGCCAAAGTTTGTGTGTCTTTATTAGTATTGCACTTGTGTACTAAGATATTTTTTTTAGTTTTTGTCTTTCTTTGAAATTAATTACATGGATTATATAGTTTTATGAAATGAAGTTTTGTTTTATTCACTTGATTCTTACTTATCTGAATTTAACAATTTATTAATTACAACGATTTAATATAAAGTAAAAAAAATATATCAAATTATTACGGTTAAGCAAAATCTCCGTTTTTCATCAATTATTCCATAATTTCATCCTTATCTAGGACTAGGAGGAACCTTGGGGGTGTAAAACCAAAAAGTCCAAAAGGCAAGAATAGCTGGAGAATCTACTGAGGAACTAAACGACTTTACAAGAAGAAAAAAAGGCAAGAATTTCATAATATGCCAACTCTTAACAATGATTGATATAGTGGGAATAAGATGCTTTATGAGTTGGCACAAGGTTTCGTTCTCTTCAACTTATACTAGTATTTTATGCACGCTTTGCGTACGATGGTATTTTAAATACATTTATTGATTCGTCTAAGCAAACAAAAAAATAAAGATTATTTGTTCAAAGAAATTAAAAAAATCTGTCAAATTCACACTCATTCATATAATAAAAAAAACAAACTTTTATCCTTTTATTCGGTCGTCCCACAACAATGAATAAAAGAAAATGTTTATTTACCATATTCTGTTGGCTAGCAAATTTCAACGATAATCAAAATTTAAATTTTTTATTTGATGAGCTAAATATATCAATATGGATGTCTATTTACAGAGTATTTTAAAATATGAATTTTGGTATATTTGTTTTATTTTTTTAAATTT
Organism: Salicornia ramosissima; assembly: GCA_951394345.1. Taxonomy (NCBI): domain Eukaryota; kingdom Viridiplantae; phylum Streptophyta; class Magnoliopsida; order Caryophyllales; family Amaranthaceae; genus Salicornia; species Salicornia ramosissima. The sequence continues at coordinate 49,378,514 of OX596237.1, read as the reverse complement.
ATATTTTGTACTATTTTTATTTTAAAAAGTTCAAAAATTGAAATAATTTTCTTTAATAATTAGGAGTGATACAAATTGAGATTTTAAAATTTTTTAAGGGGTAGCATGGACTTTTCGAGGAGGGACACCATGACTCCTCCCTTGGCTTATATAATAAAGATCAGATCAGATCTCATCATATAATATAAGTTCAAATTCGTATACATTTTCAGATCTTATCTTACTAGATCAGGTCAGATCAAAAAAATAAGACGAACACACTCTATCATTATTAATTAAAAACTAATTAAGCTAATTAAGATAGATGTGCAACAATATATTGCTGGACATAGACTGGATCTTTAGATTATGCACTTGCTTTCTTAAGCAAGCTAGCTTGACACAACTGAACTACTTCACCAAATATATAAATACATAATCCTTATATTGCTTTAACATAAATAATTAATTCTATATTTATTCTTATACTTGTATAATTTTTAGCAAATCTACACTTTTCTGGTTTTAGTACATGATCCAAGTATATAAACAATATAATAATACGTCATTCATATATAGGTTATTATTATTATTCACGAACCTCAAACTGTCTGTTAGGATAATTAATGTTTGATTTGAATTAAGGTTTTCATTTTTAACACCATGCACAATCATAAGTGTTGTATTTATCATTTCTCTATCTTTCAAGGTGTAACTCTTTTATTAGCTAAGTATGAAAATCCGACTAGCTATTTGAACTATACATAAAATGATACAATGGAGATACACGTAATAAAGTTCAAAACTTGAATACAAGATGAGAGTGGACATCACTAGGCTAGTCATCTCTTGATCCTTCCTTTTCTTTTGGAGCAATAATAAATAGATGTGCAACTTCAATTCAATCTCAAGCTTTCGTAAAGTGGGGCCACCTACATTAATAAGGATTACCTATATGTACATATTTTACTAAATTAATAGTGTGTATGACCAAATGGTCCAAGTCTAACCTATAATGATGGAGTATTTCAATCATTCCCTATTACAAAGCTACATATTGGGTTATCCATCCTTATTTATTGCTTTTGCAATATATTGAATTAGATTAATTACTGGCTCCCATGCTATGCAGGATTTTATCAAATAAGATTTGATTAATTTAAAATTATGTTAGACAATGAGTCAATTGAAAACAAACTGGAACAGCTTGTATAAATTATATCATCAATAAAAATATTTTACTATAAATTCTTAATTCTTAATGATTTGAAAACTGAAAAACGAAAGAAAATATTACTCCCTCTGTAACATATTAGCTGCAACCACAACAAGAAAATCTGGTTCGACCGACCGAAGTGTACCGACCGTTAGCAGTCGGTACACGTCGGTCGGTGGCATTTTAGTCGGTATTTTTTTTTTACCGACTGGTGATCGGTCGAAAATTGTGTACCAACCAATTACCGACCCAAAAAAAGGCAAAAAAAAGGTCATTTTTCCGACCGACATGCGGTCGGTAACGGAAAAAGGCTTATGACGAAAAAAAAAAGGGGAAACCAGCAGTGCAAATATGCACACTGGTTCCTTTGGTTCCCAAAAAATACTCTATTTTGCTTTAAACAAATCACAATATTGTGTACTTTAAAATTATAAAATTTCTATAAACAAATCACAATATACTATTACATATAATAAAAGAAATGAATATTTTTACATAAACAATCTACCTCTATTATTCAGAATAATTCATGAAATAAATGGGAAAAAATATCATAAACATAAAAAACTTGTTCTTGACCACACTTGAATCTTCAGATCTTCAAACCTACAAATAAGAGAATAAATAATATGATAAATTCGAGATGTAAAAAAAAAAAAACAGAAATTTCGAAATTGAAAATAAAAAACGAAAAGACGAAAATGGAAAACCCTATATCTAAAAAATCCAGAAAAAAATGGAGAACCCTAGATCTAAAATACCTAGAAAAAGGAAAAAAAAAACCGTAGATCTAAAATGGAAAAAAATGGAAAACCCAGAAAAAACGATGGAAAATCCTAGATCTAAAAAATGTAAACCCAAAAAAAAATCAGGAAAGAAAAAGAAAAGAAAAGAAAAGAAAAGATGAATACCTTGCTTGAGTGAGACGGCGGCGGTGCTAAGAGAAGTCGCCGGTGGTGATCGTGGGGCGTGGAAGAGAGGGGAGTAAGAGAGAAGGGATGAGGTGAGAGAGGAGTAAGAGAGAATGAGGAGAGAGAGAGAAGGGATGAGGAGAGAGAGGGGATGAGGAGAAAATGAATGAGTGGAAAGAAAGAAGAGTCGGGTTTGAGCCGACTTAATTTAAAAAAATAGACGCTCGGCCGACCGACGTAGCGGTCGGTAAAAACCGACCGACATAGTAGGTTGGTGTTTACCGACCGCTAAGTAATCAAGGCAAAAAATTGACCCTTTTTCCGACCGCCACGAAGACGGTCTGTAATACCGACCGCTGGTCGGTCGGTCGATAAGTTTGTCGGTAAAGTTTTTTCCGATTGTAATGACGGTCGGAAAATTTTTACGACTGTCTACGGTCGGGAACGGTCGGTAGTTGCCGACAATAATATAGTCGGTCGGTAAAAGCGGTCAGCCGAACCAGAATTTCTTGTTGTGAACGATTTGATATTTTTCCTCTCTACTTTATGTCAAATCGTTACAGTTAATGTGTTACGGAGGGAGTCTGATATTAAAAAAATTGTATTGGTCATTAATTGCATTTGTTAAAATAGAAGAATAGAGTTAATAATATTCATATTTTCAAAGTATGTTATAGTAAATACTAAGGAAAAGAAGTAGAAAAAAAAAGAGAATATAATGTCATAAGCATACATTTTTTGAAGAAAATTTTTATTGTCAAATTTACCCGTGTACATATGTACATGAGAATGATGTCAACACTATATATTCTGTTTTAATATATATTAGGAAAAATTGTCTAGAACTACCAAATAAATATCGACTTTTAAAAACTACTACCAACTAAAAAAAAGTTGTTATAAAACTACCTAATATATCATTTTTGACCTAGTAGCACTACCACTTTCCGTGTTCTTGTTCATTTTCTTGATGTTATGGCCCATCACTATTGATTTCCCTCTGTTTCTTTTCCCAAAAATGCACGATTACCCTCTATCTCTAACTTTCTCTTTTCTTTTGACATATATCAGACTTTTAACCTATTAAATGAATCAAAATTATCCCCTTTTTTCTTCAATCCAACTTATTTTAATCCTACTTTTTTCCATTGAAGCTTGATTATGCTTAGCAATGGAGGTAAATAAAGTAGTTTTAGGGAAAAAATAGAAAGAAATCAAAATTGGTGGGCCATAACATCAAAAAAACGAAACAAACACAAAAAGTGGAAGTGCTACCAGGTCGAAAATGATGTATTAGGTAGTTTTATAACAACCTTTTTTTAATTGGTAGTATTTTTCAAAAGTCGACATTTATTTGGTAGTTTTGAACAATTTTTCCTATATATTATTATAGATAACATTCTCTTAATAATGAAATGAATTTTTTTGGTCAAATAATAATAAGTATCTATTTATTGTATGTTATTTTAAATTCTTGGCCGCATAGTTATATTATAGGTACTACATACAAATATTAGAGTAATGAGTTAATAATATATAAACAATGAATATATTATGTTAAATGGAAAAAAGTTGTTAATTTAGATTAAAACACTCGCAAATAGGTGTAATAAGTGAATAATAATTGCTTATTTCTATTTTTAGCTCATTAGTCCATTAGTCCATAGATTTTCACCTTTTTTTTCCCATGTTTATATTTGTTGTTCTTAAATCTTAATCATAAAAAACTAGACTATGAATAGCTCGTGTTCTACCCGTAGGACAATCTTAATCAAATATTTGTCAACTAATCCTTGCTAAAAAACATTTCTAACATATATGTACATATTTGTGTTAGAAATTATTATATAATTCCGTTGTCACAAAAAAAAAAAGGAAAATAATTGTTAGATTATGGAAGGACTATAGCATCTATAGGGTGTGACCAGATATACTCCGTATTTATATCAACATTGACCCTTTTAAGGACGCCAAAATTTCTTTCTTCCTAGCCTATGTCAAGTCCGGTTATATTTTTCAAGAGGAAAACAACCTGACTTTCGTGTTTATCTTTCCTTTTAAATAAAAGTATAATATATATTCTTCTAGAGTTCTGAAAATGTGATAAAAACATACTTCATAATTCAAATAGGTTGGAGTCAATGTAAAGCTATCTTATTACAAAACCAAACGAAATCACTAAAAAGCTGATTGGATTCCGATACAGAAATGGGATACAATCTGAATCTATTCCAAACAATCTGATTGCCAGGTCTAATTGATACACGATCCAACATTATATTTTCATGCAGATTGAGCCCAAAGCCATTGTATTGTTAAGAAGTTTGAGATGATGATATAGTTATCACTTATTTCTCATATACACACATAGAAAAGTAAAAAACTAATTAAATGAGAAAGCATTGAATAAATGACCGTATGAGGTTTTATTCCCAAATACCTCAATCAAACATTTTATTGTTCATTAATAGTATCACAACCATTTTAATCCATTCTATTTTAAAACTTCCACCAAAGAGTATAATTAAGTTTATATATATACCATTTTTTCTTTAAAAATCAAGTTATGTCATTTTAGTTCAATTCAAATTCATATATTATTATTCAGTCCAAAAAAGGCTTAAACATCCTCTTAATTTTTATTATTTATAAGGAAACAAAAATCAATTAGCCTCTCACATAAGGTCAACCACAAACATTCCTTCAGATAATTATGACTTTTATTTATCAGGTAGTCGGCTGTTTTAATTTATTGGCTTTATGAATTGTTCAAATTTGCCTTTACTTGCGTAAAGGATTGAATTACTTTGCCGTCGATGTGCAAGTGAAACGGCAAGCGACTTAAGAATCAAGTTTCAACATTATATGGAGTATATATTTATATTACATATAAATATATAATAATACTTCATCCGTAAACAAATTCTTGCAACAAAGCCCTTCGGCACGGACTCTAAAAATAATTTTGTAAGTATGTTTAAGTTGGTAGATTAGTTAAAAGTAGGAGAGAGAAATAAGATGAAGTGGTCCCTTAAAGAAAAGTTGGTATTTTATTGGTATCTTGTTGATAGATTAGTAAGTAGGAGAGAGAAATAGATAAAAACTTACAAAAATGGAGACACGAAAATCGAAACAATTTCTAACATACAACCTGATGCGTCCGGGTCCTATTTTGCTGATTTAACTGCAAGCTTGACTCTTAAGAAACAAAATAAAGCCAAAAACTTTAATCGACTGATTTTTACGATAAATAAATCGAACCCATATTTGGTCATGCGAAACTGGACATCAATTATAACAAAGTTTCAATCATACTAATGATTTTTTTGTTCATAATGTCATATTTGAGAAATGAAACAATAATTGGCGGTTACCATTACCAATGAAGATAAATTTTAAAAAAAACCGAGGTTATCAATGAGAAACATGAAAAATTAGAGTATTGAAAACTATGCTTTTGTAGTGTGTTAAAATCCTTTTCCCTTGAAGGCGGTAGAAACAAACTGCGTGGTTTTGAATGCCCAAATATGATACTTTGTAGTTTTTTCCTAGATATATAAAAAAATCTTGCAAATGTAAGCGACGACCTGAAGTTCGAACCAAATACCTTAGATTTGTTATTTGTTAGACTTAATCGGTAGATTAAAACTTATACTTCAATTAATAAGGGCTCGTTTACATTAGCTGAATAGAGCCGAGCTGAACTGAAATGAACTGAATAAAAGTGTATTAATTGAACTAAATAGAGATGAACTGAACTGAACCGAACCGAACTGAACTGAAATGAACTGAACTGAATATATCTGAAGTAAACAAGCCCTTAGAGTTACTATATTGATCAATATGGTCACTATACATTCAGGGGCGGATCCACCTTATAACAAGTGGGGTCCGTACGTTGACCCCACTTGAACCTAAATGTATAAATTTTTCTCTTGTAAAATTTAGAAAAATTTTAAATTTTCCCTATAATTTGGAATTATTGACCCTATTAAATTTATCAATTGCATTTGACACTACTAAACATTTTTTTTAGATCCGCCACTGTATACATTCATAAGACTTTTACGTGCATCATCAAATGCCTACATCTACATGCTGATGAAAAAAAAAAAATAATAATAAGTAATGATTTTCATGTGTGTTATAAGGTTATCAAATGTGCTTTATTACAAGGTAACTATAGCAAAACCCACTAAATTAGATTTTACTTATAAAAAAATATCTCCTTTCCATCTTATATTGTTTTATTAGCTTTATGTACTCCCTCTGTAACATAAAAATGGCAACCATTGTTTTTGCACGCATTTTAAGGAAGCGATTTGAGGGTATAAACGATTAAATTAATCAAAATAATTTTGATATTAGTAACTTATATTCATATTCTTACTTGTGTTAAAACTATTTTAATTAATTCATTCGTTTACACCCTTAAATCAATTTCTCAAAATGTGTGAAAAAATAATTGTTATCATTTTTATATTACGAAGGGAGTACAAAAATTCCATTATCTATCAATTTCTTGAAAATCGTTAAAATAAATGCAGTATTCGATTTTTTTGTTGTAATGGGAATTAATTTCCAACATTTTATGGGAATTATTTTTTATAATTTTTTTTTTTTCACAATTATATAGTTAAAGATATAGTCCGTATATTATTGGTGAAAGACTGAAAGTTATGCTGTGCAAAGTCAATATGTTACATCTATTAAAAAACTGTGGGAGTATCATACGACGTATAAGAATTTTGATTGCTCATGGGTTTAGGGTTTAGTCACGAGTTATTGGATTCGATTATCACCGCAAGGATTTGTTATTACCCTTTACAAATGCGTGTATTGGCTAAAATTAAGTTGAATAACCTGCAGCAGCCCAGCAGGACTGATTCCATAGCCTAGTATCCCACACATTATGGCCATGTTTGGCAAGCGGCTGCTTGCAGTAGGGCTGAGTAGAGTGCGGTTTGAACCACACCAAACCGCAGTTTTAGCAAACCGTAATTTTGCGATGTTGTACGATTACTGAAAAATTTGAAACCGCACCAAAGCGTAAATCGTAATTTTTTCAATTGTTCTAAAATATTTAATTTATTACTTTTTATTTGGCCTATTACCTTACTGAAGTTATGCCTTTTTTGTTTAAGGCCTTATCTAGTTGTTTAAGCCCGCAACTCTCTAAGGCTTATTTAATTCTTTAAGTCTCTAACAAAAAAATAAATACTTCGTATAAGTTATTTTTTTGTCCTTATCAACTACTAATTATAAAATAAAATTTTAAAAAGTTGGTTAAACTGCAAACCGTACCGCACCAAACCGTATTTTGCGGTGCGGTTTGATATAAATTGCGGTACGTGCGGTTTCAAAAAATGGCAAACTGCACCGCGTCCAGCGCTAATTAGCTGGTTTAGTTGGCTTATTTGAATGGCTGGAAGTATTGGATGCATGTATTGACTTTTTAAGTTGGTTGTTTAAGCCAGTTATTTGGAATAATATTTGGTAAAATTAATTGAGGTTGTTGGGTGTTTATTAAAAGGTTTGTGAGCCAACAATCCAAAAGCCAATGAACAACCATCTTTTTGGCTTAAAAACCATCTTTTTAGTCAATCAAAAAGTCAATAACCAGACATTTTTTTAAGCTGTTTGACCATATTGAAAAGCCAAAAATCAAAAAATCAGCCAAAAAGCTAATTCCCAAACAAAACCTATAAAAAAAAGATAATTTGTCTAAAACCACCTTTTAAAATAGTTTTTTTTTTGTCAAAACCACCTTATAAAAAAAAATTTGTTAAAAGAAACCAAAACAAAAAAAATATTTGTCAAAGAAAACCAAATTGCACTAATCCAAGATTTGACTACAATTAAAGGCATTGACCTTCCAATTAGTAATAACCTAAGCTAATTTTAATTAAAACAATTATTCACAATATATTAAGATTTTTTTTTTAAAAAAAAGAAAATCTAAAAAAGTCAAAAATCAAGAATGGGTGGTGGCAGTGATGCAGCAGGGGCGGGTGCAGTAAGGGTGTGGGGGGCTGTGGGGGTGGGGGGTTGGGTGGGGAGGCTCGTCGGAGGTGGTGGGGGGTGGCTGAGGGTTTAGGGTTTAATTAAGATATATTAAAGTTTTAAGGTTTAAGGGAGGTATATTAAAGTTTAAGGTTTAATTATACATAGTAATTGTACATAATCAAAATCAAAGTTAATTAATATAAGGTCAAACCCTAATTAGTGCAATTTGGTTTTCTTTAACAAAAAATATTTTAGTTTTGGTTTCTTTCCGCAAAAAAAAAGTTTATAAAGTAGTTTTTGACGAAAAAACTATTTTATAAAATGATTTTAGACAAACTATCCTTAAAAAAAAACACTCACAAAAGAAATTCTATAAGTCGCTCAACAAATTAGGAATGGGTCAATGGCACTACAATCTCTTCTCTACCTATTACAGACTAGAGAGTATAAACATTGGAAAATCACATAAAACAACAAAAAAATTCAACTACTCTCAATGAACATAGATCTGGGTTTTTATGAGATGAAGTAATACCCCTGGTTTAGGGCTTCAGAATTCCAGGCACGAGGTCCTGGGTTCGATTCTCATCACACGTATTTGTGAGGATTTCTTACTATCCCCCTTACAGATGCGTGCGTTGGCTAAAATTGGGTTGGATGACCTGTACTTCTGCAGTAGAGCCGATTCCAAGGCCCAGTATCCCACACATTATCCTTAAAAAAAAAACTAGGTTTTTATATATATATATATAAAAAAAAATGGACCCCACAAAGTTTTGTCATTGCCCTTTTCACAAAGGCAGCAGGTGGGTGCTCCATTTATTTTCCTCCACGTATCATGATATTGCCCTGCCCTTTTCCTTAGTGTACAGCTGTCTTGTGAATAACATCACTTTCTCACATCACATGCCTCATAATATAAAATTACTAAAATTAAAACTTTTTACTCTATGGTCATTCATGCAACATCATCATCATCCTATGACAATTATTTTATTCCCATAGTTGAATTCATCTGAACACAGCTGAATTGAAACGAATTTGTTTAAACTGAATTATAAATTCATTAGTAGCTAAAATGTTGAACTGAATTGAATTAATGATATGTTTGGATTCAATTATTTAATTTAAAATGATGGATTTGAGTCAAATTACATGTTTGGTAAGTAAAAAGATTTGGAATTGAATTTGACCAATTCTCAACCCAAATGTTTAACAAGCAAATGTTATGTATTTCAAATATTTAACAAAACCATGTCATTTCAAATTCTAAAAACAATCCAAACAAATAATTTTTATTTGAATTGGTAACATTTTAATTTCAAAATTGAATTCATCAATTTGAAATGAATTCCACACATCAAAACACAACCTAAATTTGTTTAAATTAAAATTTCATAAATTAAATCAGTAATACGAGTGATCTGATGAGTTTCGAACTCAGAATCCCAATCATTACAATTAAAAAACTCTTGGTAGTGTAAATATGGGTAAGTCTCAACGTCACCATGTCACCATGTACAATTCATATATTCATATGTTGTTATAATGGTCATTGGTCTACTCAATGTCATTTTCTAAGGATTGGTTATACACTTTACTTATTATATATTCCCATGGATGATCCTTATCTTATTTCATTTTTTTTTAACCCTATGTCCTTTAAGGCCGGAAAATATGTTTTTTTTAATCAATTTATAAATTATTTACATATAGTTTTTGAAAAGGAAAGAAAGATAAATTAAACTCTATATATAATGTGTGTTTGTAAGTGCATTGAATGAGTACAAATTACTAATTAAATCAAAGTAAATGTTGACATCTTTGAAGATTACAAGTATGGAAGATGTCCATGTCCGACTATATTATTCTACCGTAATGCCCTATCTCTAAATAATTCTTTTGTTAAACATTATTATTATTATTATTTTATTATATAATAGAGTAAAAAACTGGGACTTATGCCTAAGAAAAAAAATTAACTAAGCCTTGACAGAAGACTCCTATATGCAAATACTCAGCTAGAATTACCCGTTAACAAATAGGGACACTGAAAATCAAATTCACAACGTCTTGATTGCAATGAAAGATTGTACTACGTACATTCTATTACCATTGGGCCACAACGATTGAGATTTGACCCTTAACATGATCTTTGTTCATATCAAAATAATTTATTTCGTATTAGAAGGGATTCATTGTTACTGATCCCTTTATATTTTACCTATATTATAATTTCATTTGACTTTTGGCTGATCAATAGCTACAGTCGGCTATATTATCGAACTTCAAACAAGAATAAGTGAGCTGCATAAAAAAAATTAATCAAGAGTTTCAATTAATAATATTTTATCAAATGGTACTAAATTTAAGTACTTCTTATGCTTAATTGCTCCATTAATTCTATTGTATTGAGGCTTACAAAAGTTACAAGTTACAACTCATGCTCATTTTCATTCTTAGTTGAAAGTTGAAACAATTGAGTGTTGTTCAAGAACTACCTATTTGTGTATATATCATCATTTGCATTTAATACATTATGTATTAAGAAAGTACGTACTCATTTGCATTAAATCATGGCAAAATTTTAACTAAACAAATTCATACAACTATCTATTCTAATCAGCATTTAAAGGAAGTCATAAGCAAGCCATAATATTGAATGTAAAACGTCTAGTAATTGATCGAAGGAGATAATATAATATGTAATTACTTTTTTTATTAAATAAAGATACATCACCCGTTCCAAAAAACAAAACACAACAAATCATTTTGCACGCATTTTAAGGAAGAGATTTAAGGGTGTAAATGAGCACATTAATCAAAATTATTTTAACACAAGTAAGAATGATGTTATAGGTTACTTCTTACTTGTCTTAAAATCACATATATTAATTTGATCGGTTAGATCTTTAAATGTCTTCCTTAAAATGCGTGCAAATAAGTTTGTTGTGTTTTTTTTTTTGGAACGGAGGAAGTAATATGTACTCCTTAGGCTCTGTTCTTTAGGACTGATCTGGTCTGATCTGATCTGATCTAATCTAATCTGATCTGATCTGATTTGAGTTTGTCTGATCTGATCTGATCTGATTTGAATTATTTTTATTTTTATTATTTTTATTTTATTTTTATTTTTATTTATTTTTTTAATTTTAATTTTAATTTTAATTTTAATTTTAATTTTTATATTTATATTTATTTTAATTTTAATTTTTTATTTTTATTTTTATTTTTATTTGTATTTTTATTTTTATTTTAATTTTTATTTGTATTTTTATTTTAATTTTTATAATTGTAATACTTATTTTTTTATGAGAAATGTAATACATGATTATATTTACTAAAATAATAATAATAATTATTAATAATAATTAATATAATAATAATAATTATTATAATTACTAATATTATAATTATTATTATGATAGTCCATTTCATTTCACCTTTGCATTCAATCTCACTCCAAAACTTCAAAACTTCAAATAATAATATTAATATTAATACTAATAATAATAATAGTAGTAGTAGTAATAATCACCGCCGAAAAATTTGACCAAACCGTCACCGAAAAAGTCGACCGAATAATCACCGCCGGAAAAGTCATTCCGAAAACCGTCGCCGAAAAACTCGGCCTGAAAACCGTCGCTGGAAAAGTTAGCCGAATGATCATCGTCGGAAAAGTCAGCCCGAAAACCGTCGCCGAAAAACTCGGCCTGAAAATTGTCGTCGGAAAAGTCGGCCGAATAATCACCGCCGGAAAATTCAGTCCGAAAACCGCCGTCGGAAAAGTCATCCCGAAAACCGTCGCCGAAAAACTTGGCCTGAAAATCGTCGCCGGAAAAGTCGGCCGAATAATCATCGCCGGAAAAGTCAGTCCAAAAAGTCGTCTCGAAAATCATCGCCGAAAAACTCGGCTTGAAAATCGTCGGCGGAAAAGTCAGCCGAATAATCAGCGCCGGAAAAGTCAGTCCGAAAACCGTCGTCGAAAAAGTCGTCCCGAAAACCGTCGCCGGAAAACTCGTTCGAAAACTGTCGTCGGAAAATGTCGAGCGGAAAAACGATGCTCGAAATTATTATTATTGTATGGCTTATTTTGTTCCTGGTTGTGCTGTGCAGGATGCGGCTTCTCGCAAACGGTGTAAGTATGCAGATCGATGTACTGCTCTGGGGTATGGTTTCCTTCCTTTCTCTTTCTCTACTTTTGGCGAATTCGAGGAGGATGTTGTTGCACTGCTGAAACGGATTCAGATGTTTTCTAAAGCGCATGATTTTGGTGCGCATGCTGCTGCTCACATCTTCACTCGTATTGGCTTTGCTGCAGCTAGGGGAGTGGGGGCCCAGATTGTATCTAGGCTTCCCACTAACTTCTTGTAGACTTTTTGACTTTTAGTTTTAAATAATAATAATAATAATAATAATAATAATAATAATAATAATAATAATAATAATAATAATAATAAAGAGTAATAATGTCTGATCTGATCTGATCTAATTTGAGTTTGTATGATCTGATCTGTTCTGATTTGATCTGATTACTGTAGCTTTTAAGTACAAAAGAACAGGGCCTTAGTAGGTGTAGTGATATCCGCACTTCCATAATTAATGTCCGCACTCTATAATATGAGAGATAAATAGTGAAGAAAGAGAATGCATATACTTCACTCGTTTCGAAAAAAACCGAAACAAATTGAATGTCACGGACTCCTAGTCCATTTTTTGTTGTGAGAGTAAAAGAGATAGAGAGAGAAAGTGGATATGTGATGATGTGAGAGATAGTAAGAAAATACTACAAAAATGGAATGATTAAAATTTTTGTATTTATTTTGAAATTTCCTAAAATATAAATTGTTGCGTTTATTTTGAAGTTTCAAAATTAATGCAACAATTTTAATCTTTCTATTTTTGTAAGTCTTTTCTTCCTATCTCTCACATTATCACATATCCCACTTTCTCTCTATTTCTTTTACTCTCACAATAACAATGGACTATGAGTCTGTGCCATCCAATTTATTGCGTTTTTTTTCTAAAGGGAGGAAGTATAAATGATGTTCGTACAAAAAATGCCGTGGAAATTTTATTACAATATATTTTTTAAGTTATCGAACAGGGTTTAGCCCTCCTCACAGCAATAGAAATTAAACTAAAAGTCAGAGAAATCAATCAAGAAGCTGATCACAAAGTTGCATGCATACGAAATATTGAAAGGAAGACAAGTACGAACTATATTTTTGATGGCTTTGTAAGTTGTAACAATGTGAATATGTCAAAGTCTATTATTGTTGCAATTTTAAACACTTTAGCTTGATTTTTTTTTTTTCCGTTTACCATGAATAATGAAACAATACAATTGTTAACAAAAACTAATTCAACTTATTTTGAGTTAATTAAAATTAAAGGTTGACTTAATTTGAGAAGATCAGCTAAAGGTTAACTTTTTTTTAATTTTTTTTTTACCGTTTTTCCTTCTATTTAGGGGGAAAGTGAAATGTTATATTAATATTATTATATAAGTATTAATAAACTACTCAAAAGTTTTTGTTTAAACAATTATTTGACCAAACTGAAAAATATGGTTATCTAATAAACCGGCTAACCGAACTTTTAAATAAATTTCGGATGGTGAATTGAAACCAATTGCACACCTACAAGTTCAGGTTGGGTGACAATCAGGTCGGGCATGAGTTGGAATGCTTTGGGCTTGGGCCAATTCTAGTTCAAGATCTTATGATGTTAATACCAGGTGAATTCGGGTTGGCTTCAGATTTCAGAACTTATCAAATTTGAACAGTTTAGTTCAGGTTTAATAAGTTATACTCCATTTGTTTCAAAATAACTGTTCCACTTTGACCAAAATTGTGAGAGTTTTTTGTTCAAAGTGAAACAATTAATTATTTTGAAAAAGAGGATGTAATCAAATCAACTTTAATAGGTTTAATCAGGTCATGTCAGGTCAGATCATGTGAGATCTAATAAGTTGAAGATAACACACTTAAAATAACTACAAATATGAATAAGGGCATAATTGCAAATTCATGAATAGCCGACCTTGGACCCACTACAAAACCGTGTAGGGACTAAAATGCAAAAGCCCTACCTTTATAATCCATCACACAAACCCCTAATTCACCACTTCTCACAAACTCAACCTCATTTCAGAAACTCAAACTTTTCGGCAAAAACAGAGAGAGAGAGAGAGAGAGAGAGAGAGAGAGAGATAAGAAACAGTACTATAAACATGGCGGTCTACACTTCCGAATCTGAATCCCCCGAAATCCTCATTCAACCACAAGAAGAAAAGGCGATAATCACCCAAACATCATCATCTTCATCATCTACCATTGAACAACAACAACAACAACAACAACAACAACAAGGTAGAGTTGGAGTTGAAATTGATGATGATTATAACAATGGTGATGATGATGACGAGGTGATTTTATGGAAACCACAACCCAAAATCAAGAAACCCAAAAAGAGATCCCCACAAGTGTGTTTAGAAGGGTTTGTTGAACCCTCTGACGATGATGAAATCCCTAGAACTAAAAGCTTAACCGATGACGATCTTGATGAATTAAAAGGTTGTGTTGATTTAGGTTTTGGGTTTAGTTATGACGAAATCCCTGAACTTTGCAATACTTTGCCTGCTTTGGAGCTTTGTTATTCAATGTCTCAGAAGTTTCTAGATGATCACCCTAATCAACAACAACATCTCAGCAATGGTAAAACTGTCAGTGGTGGTTCTTCTGATACTGCGTCGTCTTCCGAGTCTGAAAGTTCGAGTCCTATGCCAACTTGGAAGATCTCTAGTCCTGGTAAGCTAAAAAAATAAACCCTAATTTTGCTCTGTTTTTTCAATCTCATCAGTTTTAATTGAACTAGATTTGATCTATTTTTTGATGTGTTTTTATTCCCTTTTAATTAGGAATTATGTCTGTGTTTTGATTGTTGTTTGCGATCTGATTTGTGAAAGTTATATTCGAGTAATCCTTTTGTTTTCTAGTAATCTGGGTTTTTTCGAATCTACTTTTCATATGTTCATCTTGTAGGGTTCCATCAATTTGCATGTTCTGAAGTTACGTTTTGAGATTGATTCTATCAATTTGGGGAAAAATGATTACTTTTTATGCGGCTGTATAAGCGTGAAGGAAAATATATGCTCAGATGCTAAATGAATTTTATTCTGTCATCTTGGTTTTTGGGTTTAGATTATTCGGAGTAGATCTGATTCTGTTTTGCTACATATTTTAATTTAATTCGAAAGGAATAAACTTTTAAAAATGTTTGTGATTATCGAGGGAAACTTCAACATTAATTTTCTGTTGTCAAGATCTTGAAGAACTCCAGATTGGAAATTAGTACATGATCTCTGCTGAAAAAATAATAATTTAAAACATGTTAACTAATCTTTCATTACTCTTGTATTGAATACTGTGCTTTTTTCTGCTGTCAATAGTTGGCATTAGTTGGGGATGAGTTGTCATAGCTGCAAATTAACTTGAACTTTACAATTTAGGGCAGTCCTAATTCTTGATTGTTCATAACCCACATCATTTCTAGACCAGAGGCATAGAGCAGTGGCTCTACCACCAACTCTAATCCCCTCATATGATCAAATTCTCATACAATAAAAGAAAATGAAAAATATACTACGTATATAACATGTCCATGTTGTTCTTTATGTGCAATTAAGTCCCTTTTCATTTGGACCGGCAAATTGAGTTCATCTCAGCTTGTGTTGAGTTAGGATTTAGTTTAATTTGATTGAGTTTAGACAAATCCAGTTCAGTTTGGATTAATTCAATCTGAAAGATCATATCCTTTCTTCCCGTTTGAACTGCCTATAACATGCTTGTTATTGTTATGTTTGTTCAGGTGACCACCCCGAAGATGTCAAAGCTAGGTTAAAGTTTTGGGCTCAGGCTGTGGCGTGCACAGTTAGACTATGCAGCTAAATTCCAACGATTTCGACTGATTTGATCAGTCAAGAAAAAGGGGTGTCCATTTAACCTAAATGATGAATATTCTCAACTTTCATGATCAAATAATCGAAATGAAGAACTTAGTGATTCATTGAATGGGAAGATGAACATGCCAGGATTGTCAAAGAGACGAACTTTAGCGGCCTAATTTTGGACAAGATGTATCAGAACCGTTAAACTTAGAGGACCATGTCAGGTCTGAGATTATGCAACCACCAATGACGGTCTGACATATAGGCCTCGCTCTTAGATATTAGGTTGTGATTATCTGTAATCATAGAAATAAAATGAAATAAATTTCATGGAATAAAACTCAGTTTTATTATCCTCCACTACCTGTGTTTCAGCTGTTATTTCCTACAGTACTAGATTCATGTTTATATGCTTATCCTATTGTGGTTCTTATGCAGTGTGTGTTGAGAACCACCATTGCAGCTACCTAAGGTTCACGGAGACCTCTGCATCGCTGAGGTAACTCCTCTTCTTGGATAATCAGTTTTGGATCATCGCCAATCCTTGTTGATTACCTCAGCCTCTAACACGCTTCCTGTTTAACCTCTAACCTTGGACTACTATTTTGGTTTTCTAATATGATGAATGGCTAATGTTTAATGACTTGGACTTGTTCTTTTGGACTTAATTTCTTACAAATATAGTTCCGCATAGCTCAGCTCTTGCTCAGTCTATGATTTAGTTCAATTCAGATTCATTCAGTCCAAAAGAACAGAGCATTAATCTAAAACACTGATCGATTATGTCTTGATTACATGACGGTGTTCAATAATGACAAATGATATTCTTACTTGGACTACTAACTTGTTCTTGCAATTGAAGTTGAACATTCATATTTCTTTTGTCGCGATGTAACTTCAAATTGCGTGGGAGTGTGTCGTTCTGGAGGAGGTGTCTTTGTCCGTCTCCTAAACCCAGATCCATGGTGTGGCCTTTCCTGTCATACTTGTTCCAATCTATTACTATTCTTGTCCACATAACATGGTAGGTTGTAGATATTTTATCAAGTCGCTCTTTTGATTGCAGAAGTTTCCTACGCGACAAGGCGTGGAGGTCTTATTCCGAATGTTGGGGACCAAAATGACCTTACCTTGGCCGGTTCCCCACTAGCTAGCACTATTCCATATAGGTGGACCATAGACCATAGGTTTCCCTTTCCATTAAGTTAGTGGTTAAAAGGTCACCATTGTTAAGGATGTGGTTGCGTCGGTGAGTTGTTAATCAAATGGTGTTTTTGTAATTTTGTTAGAAATATAATTCCTAAATACCCTCTTTTTTACATGGTCCAGTGTAGATACTCCTGATTCACTTCAAAATTATATCAAAATGTTGTTTGAGATACAAAATTTGTATTGATTAACTAGTTGGGCAGCTCTTGAGATTTCCGGCACATCACTAACATAACTGTGATCCGGTAGAAACAACCTGGTAGCACTAACATGACCGTGATCAGCTGACAGTCTGAGGATTTTAACCACCACTGACCACCGAAAGGTGTTAAATTGCTCGTTTTTAACCTTCTTCAGGAAACAAGTGCTAGTTCTTCTTCTTCTTCTTTGATGCTGTCAAAACTACATTGAAGAAGCATTGAAGTTTGCCATTTACCAGGTTAATTAAGCTGATGGTGAAAGTAGAAGTTCTGGAAGAAATGATACATGATTACATGGGATGCGAATCTGTTGTGACAGAAGATCCGAATCTGGATTTTTGGTTGAATATCAACCATGTTTTTTTTTTTTAGTTTATTATTAAACTTGGAAATATATGTGGTGTAGCAGGCAATCTTGAAGCTAAATCAATGGTCCACTTGCAGAATGGAGTTGGGATATGGCGTGGTACTTTGGTAGTAAGCCCCACGTCCCGTGATCAAGGTTATGGATTCGATCCTTAACCCTATATGTAGAAATTCATATATATATATATATATATATATATATATATTCGGATGTAAGGTACATTAAGTGCAATTTTGATCAATTTATAGTTTTTTTTTACTCATTTTTAAGAATTTTTTGTGAGGATAGCCCAACATTTGCGGCCATTTTGTGGGGATATCCCTCAATAATTTTTTTGGGAGGATATTCCAAACTAACTAAATTTAATGATTGTGAAATTAGCCCAAATTTCATTTTTCGGAGAAAAAAGTTAAGATTCCGGGAAATTAGCCCACAAATGTTGGGGTATCCCCACATAAATACTTTAAATGTACAGAGATCTATGTACATTTGGATGTATAGTAGACTCATTGAGCATTATATTGGGATATTTTCCCGTATCTTATGAGCTAGTAGCTTTGTACCGGTCAATGAATCTGTGGTTTATTTACTTCCACTTCCAGATTACTAGATTCATATTGTTATTAAAAACAGAATATTAAAATAAGATCTGTCAACTTAAATATGATTCTTGGGTAAACTTGCAAATCCAGTGATTGACTCGCTATCAACTTGCATATGAACATATTGGGGGTTAGATCGGCGCATCTAATTGTCAATTGTTAATTTTAATAAAGAAATTAATCATTTGAAAATCTAGCTGGCCACATGGTCCGCCAAATTAATCTGGTGTCTGGTGTGATTAACAAATAACAATAAAAATAATATGCATCTAGTTGGCATATGTTAGTAAGCATATTCTTTGTGACATCACCTAACTCATAACTCTATCCTATGTTAGTTCAACCAATCAATCCTGCTTTCTCAACTTAGCCTACCATATTAAAATACGAAGTAATTTATTTTATTTTCATTATTTGTTGAATGTAAAAGGTTAGTTGTGTTTTCTTCGATTTATTTGACCAAATCTAAACTTGATTGGAACTTATTGGACTTAATCAACTTTGATTATGTAAACGATTGGACCTTATCAAATTTGATTGGACTTCATCAAATACTAGTGAACTTAATTTGAACTTTTTTTAAAGGTGAAGAGAATGCACCCTTAATCTTCTTGCTAAAATTCAGAATAGAAATTGAAATCCATGGCGAATTTCCAGCACTGTACTCATTGGTGATTTTAACATGTAGAGGTGCTGAAATACCTTATGTATGATCTATATCACCCTACATAGTGCGGTGATAGCTTGAGCTAAGAAAACTTAATTGAGTCCGTGGATAAGTTACCTTGTCATTAACGAGTAAATGACCCATTTGATAACTGGCTATAAAGAAAAATCAATATCAAAATCTATTGTAGTATTGATTTACGTTCAAATTATCTCATTTTGTTTTCATAAATTTCTATTTCTATTCAATATATACCATTCTTTTAAATTTAAGTGAGATGATAATGAAAACATGAAGAAAATACATGCTTTGAGAAGGAAATTATGTTTCTCTATCGAGTTTATTAGATTTCTTTTCTTACTAAATTATAATTAACATTCGTTTCTAATACAACAACGTAGTACGAATTATTAAACGGATCGTCTATATGCGATTAATTTTTGTAAATACACCTCCAACGATCTATTCCATCCAATAACCGTGCTCTATTAGTCCAAATGAACTCCACATTACGTGTATAGCCAACTTAGGTGTCTCTCTAGATGATAACGTTGCTCATTATACTGATCCTTCTAGTATAATAAACAACCTATTACGTGAGGACATTATGGGTATGACAACACCCCGTTTAGTTTAATTTAGTCTTTTTTTTTTTTTTTGGGGGGGGGGGGGATCACCCTCATTAGGATAAAAAAAATTCAATGACAAACATTAGTGTATCATTGGTCATATGTTAAAGGAGAGTAGGTATCATTGGTTATATGTGCTGTATTTGGTGAAGTGGGTGGCTCATGCAAATATGCACTTTGGAATAAACATACATACATAACTTGGGTGAGTCAAGAAATTTCTACGCCATCAATGGAATAAGTGAAAAGTCTTTTGGGGATTAAAATAAAAATTAACGACTCTTACAATCAAATTCTAAATTGAATGATATTATAATCATATCAGTGTAGATTTAACAAAATAATCAATTTCTTTTTCTTATAAGGTGTGAAAATTTGCTTTTAAAAAATGTACATTTTGGCCGGAGATTTTAAAAGAAAAGGAGCGGGGTACAATTAAAATGCCAAACAAGTGAACCTGAAAAAAAAAAATTATGTTTGCGTAAGTTATAGTTAGATCTCAAAAATGATTGCAAAGATATATTATATAAACCCGTAGTTTAATATTGTGCTATGTTTTACGAGAAAATCACATGGTGTTTTCGTAATAATTTGAATTTTAGTGTTGCTATATGCAATAATGATGGGGAGGATGATAAATTATCATAAAGCTTTTGCTTTAAATGGATAGTGCCATACAACATTAAGAAACACCCTTAATTCAGGTGGTTAGAGCTAAGGGGCATGAGACTTGAGGTCTCATGTCTTGTATGTGGAGTTCCCTTTTACTTCCCCTCCACATGCGAGGTACGAGTAGTTTGTTTCCTTTGGGCTTGTAGCCCTGTACCTATAAATGAGCGGGTGGTTTCTTTACCTAATAAAAAAATAGTGTTATACAACACTAAGCTATGCTCGTTATATTAAAAAACTGCACTTTAAAATTGGATATTGACAGCGACCTATTCCTAACACATCTAACTTGCAAACCTACTATTAAAAAAGCACAAAAAAAAAACCCAAAAACCCAATTCAACCCGGTTCCAACACAATAAAAAAAATGCGACGAAAATTAGCTTAAGATTATGGAAGCCTATTGCATATTGATGCTAAAGGCAATTCAAATCTACTAATCAACTGAACTAACCCAATCAACGAACCACTTTGCCATGCCAAGGTGAAAGCCTATTGCATATTGATGCTAAGGGCAATTCAAATCTAGTAATTAATTGAACTAACCCAACCACTTTGCCATGTCTAGGGACATGTTTTAGTCATTTAGTCAAAAGGAATGGCTAGAGAATCCTACCGCTCAACAAAGTAGTGACAACTGAGAGTTCGAACCTCACCACATACACCTTTCCTTTATAAAAAATAAAATAAAATTAAAGACCTTAAAAAAGCCACAGTTAGCTTGCATAAATGAGAGAAAGGAAGAAAATTGAAGAACAAAGGCTAGGTGGCTCAGCTTAACAGCAAATAATCTATGGAAGTATATTATAAGCTCAGTAAACCTTGAATTTTGCAATAGAGAGGTTTGTTATCTCATTTGTCCTAAGCTCAGTAAACCTGTCACCTGACTGTTGTGCATCGAAACATAGCGGACTCTAGGACGCTCCATACATCAGGATCTGAAACTAAGATGATTCCAAGAGGTTTTGAAGGTCACTCTGCAACAAATAATATGGGGTGGAGAAATCAGTAATCAGACCAGGAAAATGGAAAATTTGATGCATTAGAAGAAAGTAAACAACGAAACCTCGATTTGTAAGGGGGAGGTCACAGGAGCATATCTCTCAACAATGTTTCCTTGTCTGTCCACCAAAAATTTTGCAAAATTCCATTTGATCTCATCTACTAAGACCCCAGACTTCTTTGATTTCAGAAATTTGTAAAGTGGTGCTGCATTCTTCCCATTAACTTCTATCTGAATTAGTGTGATTGTCTTGTAAATTGTGCGAACTCAATAGTAGTCGTAAAGATTCTCAAGACTTCCAAACAAGAAGCAACTTTAAAGACTATGATTGAATGGAGTAAAATGAGGAAACTAATTTAGTGAAAAGGAAGAGCAAACATAATGTGGGCAATAAACTACGATAACGACCTGTTTGGTAACCAATTATAAATGAAGGTAATGAGAATAAGTTCTTATTCTTCAAAAATTATAAGAACTTGTTCTCATAATCTGTGACGGTAATGACGGTATGTTTTTATGGAGATTATAAGGTCTTTAATCTTGTTAAATTATACTTCAAAAATTCATTCCTAGTACTACAATTTACTACCAACAACCAACTGGACCGTAATAGTAATTATCAAGAGCTCTTGTTGGTGTTATCAGTTACATTATTTATCAGTAGGGTGATCTGTTACCTTCTGAAATAAAGGGAATTCAGCTTTAAATGTAGAGCAGACAGATTCATTGATTTCTTCATTACTTCCTGGTTCTTGCCATCCAAACTGATTACATGGAAAGGCCAAAATTTCAAAGCCTGTCATAAAATTTTCACCCACATCAATCCACAACTTGCAGCAGACCATTACATGCCATTAGCAAAACTTAAAGGAAAAGAACAAACCTTGGTTCTTGTACTTCTCATACAAAGTGTTCAATTCCTTGTAGTTTGACATAGTTAAACCACTGCACATGCAACAAAAAGGTAGAATGAAGAATATCTTGATAGCATAAAAAGACCAGAAATTTAAAAGATATTTATTCCATATAGCAAGCAGCCAAACATACTATCAACTCCCTTTTCTAAAAGGTTCATGCCATTGGTATCAAATTTTTCATACAAAAAAAAGAGGGAGGACCAGGAACTTTCTAGAGACTACCAAGACAAAAGAAAAAGGCATCAACGTCTCCTAGAATATCACTTGATTTAGAAGGAAAAGCAGAGGGGGAGAAAGAGCTTCATTTCCCCTCAAAATCTCTCCAACTTTGAAAGGGCGGTGTTTATCAAAGGGAGAGGGTAAATGGATCTCTCCCTCTCCCTCCTCTTATTTGCGTTAATCCCGTATATAAACAAGCGATCTTTTTCCCTTCCTCACTTTCTCTTCATATCCTCCTGTTCCGATTATGTTTATGAGGTTTTTGTCAAAGATATTATGAAGCCATAGGTTTTTCAATAAGCGTCAGTCTCGAGCTCCTTTCCCTTTATAATACTAGTTAAACAAAATTTGTCAATTGGTGTATTTTTCTAATCCAGCTAAATACAACAGCTTTCCTTAGTTGCCTACAATCCATTCTTATTGAGGCTGAAGGAAGAATAAAGGTCATCGATTCTTTCAGAAGCTTCAGGATATCCATCTCATGTTTCTTGTGCATAGGATGCCCCACACTTCAACAAATAGTGCCCACAAACCCTCTTACTTGTGCATAGGATGTCCCAACTCAGTGTTGTATATTTATTTAGAGTATAAGGGTTGTATGTTATGTTTATGTGGGAATGGTGTAATAAACATACGTACGATGGAATTCACGAGGATAAGACAGACAAAGTCGCGAGTCGTGACTTCAGGTCACGGCCCGCGAGTCATAGCCAGTTCAGGAAAAACGAGCAAAAGGGAACTAGGACGGTCACGGCCCACGAAGGCAATTTCGCGACCCGCGAAATTGTGCAAAAAGATCAGTAGCAAAATCGCGAACAGTGGGGTAAGTTCGCGGCCCGCGAAAAAGTGCCAAAATGTCAGAGGCAAAGTCGAGACTCGCGAGGGAAAGGTCGAGACTTGCAACCCTTGGTCGCGGCCCGCGAAACTGAGTCTTCGTCAGTTTCGAGCGGTTCCGATTCTTTTGCTTGTTGTTCAATAAACCCGTTATGGGTTTGAACGTGTGTTTGTGGACAGTTATTCTAAGGCTATGAGGAGGTCTATATAAGACCAAAGTGAGGAGAGAGAAAGGCATAAGCTTGAATCCTCTTTTTCTCTGTCAAATTCACTGAGTGTTTTCCTCTTCAATGTTAAGCATTTACATATACTGAGAATTTTGAGTGAGCACCAAAACTTGTTCTTGTTCGTTGTATCTCAGAGGCTTTTTCGGTAAACCCTGCTCATTCTTATTGGGTCGAAATTAGTCTTTAGGAAAGCGTTCGCGCACCTCGAAGGTTTCAATTCTCTGTGTTCTTTGTGTCCATTGTTCATATAAAACCCAATTTTCCCCAACAATCTAAAGACTAATTCTGAAAAGATGGCCACAATCCGTGAACTCACTGCTAACTTTCACAAATTGGAGAAATTCGAGGGCGTAGACTTTCGCCGGTGGCAAAAGAAGATGTATTTCTGTCTGACATCATTTGGAGTGGCGTATGTGCTGACTACTCCAAAGCCGGAGGAGGTGGAGAACGAAACCCTGGAGCAGACTCGGAGGAGACACAAGTGGGACAACGATGACTACATCTCCGTGGTCACATCTTGAATGGTATGACTGATTCCTTGTTTGATATTTATCAGTTTTATGGATCTGCTAGTCAGTTATGAGATGATCTAGAGGCTAAATATATGCAAGAGGATGCTTCTAGTAAGAAGTTCCTTGTTAGTAATTTCAATAACTATCGCATGGTAGACTCTAAGGGTGTTATGGATCAATTCCATGAAATACAACGTATTTTGGGGAATTTTAGATAGCATAATATTATTATAGATGAGATGTTTGTTGTTTCTTCTATAATTGACAAACTGCCACCAAGCTGGAAAGATGTTAGAAACACTTTAAAGCACAAGAGAGATGAAATGAACCTAGAACAACTGGCGGCCCACCTCTTAATTGAGGAGGGAATTCAGAAACAAGATGGGCAGAAGGAGGTAATTCCTAATTCTGCCACGGTTAATGTGGTGGAGGAAAACAAATCTAAGGATGATTATAATCCAAAGAAAAGGAAGTTCAATAACTTCAAGAAAAACAAAGGCAATAATAAGCCTAAAAGTAATGGTGATGAACAACGTAGTTGTTGGGTTTGCGGAAAACCCGATCACTTCAAAAAGGACTGCACCATATGGAAGAAGCGTATGAACAAGAAGAAGGGGGGCGGCGAATCTGGCCAAACCCAAGATAAGCAAGGTAATTTTGCTAGTGCACAATTTTCACTTGATTCGGTTATGAATTATGTGTGTGATTGACGAGATCAATCTTGTGCAGGATGATTGCTCGTGGTATATCGATTTAGGAGTATCGAGACACGTGTGTAATGACAAGACATTGTTCAAGACCTTTCGCGAGGTGTGCAATGGAGATAGTCTTTACATGAGAAATGATTCTACAGCTCAAGTCTTAGGAGTAGGGCATGTAGAATTATTATTTAGTTCTGTGATGTGTCCAAGTTATACGCTATTTTTAGAAGGATTTGTTTTCCTTTTTGTTTATTATTTAGATAGTTTCTGGATTTTAGAATCCTTTAGGTATTTATAGGGTTTAGGAACTTTGGTTCTTTTTGTACCCCTATTCCCTCGATTATTATGTATTATTAGTTTTGGATTGGCATTGCTTCGATGATTGCCCGGGATTGCGTTTTAGAGCAAAGAATCAGCTGAAGAGCAACAAGGCTAGGGCCCCCTCGCGAGTCGCGACCCAGCCTTGGGGTGCCTCACCAGAGCAGAGCAGATTTGGGTCAGTAGCTTCTCGCGAGTCGCGACTTTTGGTCGCGAGTCGCGACCCCTGTGCGGTTGCTGTTGTTTTGTTTTCTTCTCTTGCAAGTTGGCTTGTTTTCTTTTGTTTTGATTGGTTGAATGTTGAGGCACGTAGGCAGGGCAGTAATAAGGTAGGAGAGAGGTTAAGAAGGGTGAATCATATCCTACTTTCACACTGAGAAATTTTTACACAACTCCTTCCTCTCTACTTAGCTTCTCACCATTTTTGCTCTTTGGATGAGCTTCAAAGCTTTGTGTATTTTGTTTTCCATGAAGCTTGTAGCTTAAACTTTATCTTGGTGAAGATTTATTGAAGCTTCCTCTATTGTATTGTGAGAATTCTACTCTTTATTTATATTTGATTATCACTTATTTTTCATGTTTGAATATGTTGGTTTGTTGCATAGCTTGCTAGGAGTACTACTAGTATTGTTGTGTTGATGAATTATTGCTAGATTTGTGATTTGCCTTGTTAAGGAAATCCCTTGTCAATTAGTAGCAAGTTAGGGTTTGGTTTGGATGTGCTACATCCTTATTTCTCCTTAAGAATTCAAGTGTGTTGTTATATGTTAAAAGCTTTTTTAACATAAACGATCTTAATGTTCTCTTCTCTTAATGCTATTCTCGGATTGAACTTAGAAGCTGATCTTCTAGGTTGTCCTTGAATAAGGGTTTTGTAGTATTGGAAATTTTACTACTTAGCTAATCATAAGGAGATTAGAAGATTTATTCTTCACATTAGGTAATCAAGATTATAGATTTTGAGTTGTTTCCAATGATCGATACTCTAGTCGGAAGTGGATATTAATCGGATCCAAGACCTCCTTCTTTGATTTCTAATTAACCGATTGTTGAACGTATTTATTCTAAATCAATTCCATTGTTTTTATTGAGTTTCTGAATTAGTTTAATCATTAGCTTAACAAATTCATAAACCCCCTCTTTTTACCATTTTAGTTTATTTCATTTTAGTTTAATTCAAGTACATTTAAGTAATCCTAGTTCCCTGTGGATACAAACCTTGTTTCCCTGCTACATTTATTTGTATTAGAAAGTAAGAGAATTATATTTGGTTTTGGCGCATACGACAAGGGCCTGCCATTCTGGAAAAGCTCTTGTATTGCAAGATGTATTGTATGCTCCGGAATTAAGGAGAAATTTAGTGTCCGGTACTATTTTGAATCGATTAGGCTTTAAGTTAGTTTTTGAATCAGACAAGTTTATTTTATCTAAGGGTGGTAGCTTTGTTGGTTTAGGGTATTTGTGTGGTGGAATGTTTAAGCTTAGTATTTCTAATTTTAAAGACAGTGTGTGTGTTTTGAACGAATGTTCTTCTCTATTGCATGCCCGGCTTGGTCATGTGAATTATAATAAATTGCATTTTATGTCAAAGCATGATTTAATTCCGCCTTTTGATTTAAATATAGAGAAATGTCGTACTTGCATGCTAACTAAAATCACACGGCAACCCTTTCCAAAATATGTTGTAAAGGACACTACTATATTAAATTTGGTGCATAGTTATTTGTGCGATTTTCATAGCACACCGTCTTTAGGCAATAAAAAGAATATTGTGACATTTATTGATGACTTTTCGAGGTTTTGTTATATATACTTGTTATTTACTAAAGATGAAGCCCTGGATAAATTTAAAATTTATAAAAATGAAGTTGAATTGCAAACAAATGAAAAGGTTAAAAGACTTCGAACTGATAAGGGTGGTGAATATTATGATCCTAATTATTTTCAATCAATGGGAATTATACATGAAACAACCGCGGCATATACACCGCAGCAAAATGGTGTAGCGGAAAGAAAGAATAGGATCCTACAAGAGATGGTTAATTCCATGTTATCCTACTCGGGTCTTAGTGATGAATTTTGGGGTTTGGCCGTACCAACGGCTGGTTATATGTTAAATCGGGTTCCCATGAAAGGGAAAACGATAACCCCTTATGAGCAATGGTTCAAAAGAAAACCAAACTTGAGTCATCTCAAAGTTTGGGGATGTAGGGCAATCGTAAGAGTGCCCGAGCCCAAACAAAAGAAGTTGGGTGAAAGAGGAGTTGAATGTATCTTTATAGGATATGCAGAACATAGCAAATCCTATAGGTTCTATGTTATAGAACAAAATGATTTTTGGTCGGTACATACCACCATTGAATCAAGAGATGCAATTTTTGATGAAACTAGATTTTCATCAATGACTAGGCCAAAGGATATGACACCTCTAAGCAATGCTCATGAAAAGATCAAAATTCAATTGATCAAAATAATCATCAAAGTAACGATGATAATGTTAACTCACTAGAACCAAGGAGAAGTAAAAGAGCTCGGAAAAAAAAAATCTTTCGGGACAGATTTTCATGTATATAATTGAAGGATCAAGGGAGTCAATTATGACTCAATTTCCATATATTAATAATGTGGAGGATGATCCGGTATCATATGAGGAAGCCATGAGGTCTCCAGATTCCGCATTTTGGAAGGAAACCATTGATGATGAAATGGAATACATCATGGGTGATAACACTTGAGTGTTAGCAGATTTACCACCAAAATGTAAGCCTATAGGGTGCAAGTGGATTTTCAAAAGGAAAATGAAAGTCGATGGTACAATCGATAAGTTCAAAGCCCGGTTAGTGGCTCAAGGGTTTAGTAAAAAACCTGGTATCGATTACTTCGATACATATGCACCTGTTGCTAGAATCTCTACTATTAGATTATTAATGGCTCTAGCAGCCATTCATAATCTGGTGGTCCATCAAATGGATGTTAAGACTGCGTTCTTAAATGGAGAGTTAGAGGAAGAGGTTTACATGAGATAACCCGAAGGGTTTGTTGTTAAAGGTCAAGCACATAAGGTTTGCAGACTTGTAAAATCGTTATATGGGCTAAAGCAAGCACCAAAATAGTGGCATCAAAAGTTTGATGAAGTACGGTTGAATAATGGATTCATATTGAGTAATTCAGACAAGTGTTTGTATAGCAAATTTGATGACAACGGTAAAGGTGTTATCATTTGTCTAGATGTAGATAATATGTTGATATTTAGGACAGACTTGAAGCAGGTAAAATTGACCAAGTCGTTCCTATCAACTCAGTTTTCCATGAAAGACATGGGAGAGACAAATGTCATCTTGGGAATAAGAATTAAGAGAGAGGAAGGAAAGATAATCCTTTCACAATCACATTGAAAAGGTTTTAAAGAAATTCAATGTGGATGAAGTCTCTCTTGTTTCGACACCTATGGACCCTAGTGTTAAATTACTTCCGAATGATGGAAGTCCAGTTTCACAGCTTGAATATGCTAGAGTCATAGGTTGTTTGATGTATGCAATGACAAGTACAAGGCCAGATATTGCGTTTGCGGTTGGCAAATTAAGTAGGTATACCAGTAATCCTGGGATACTACATTGGCAAGTGATTCGTCGTGTTCTAAAATACTTGAAGAAAACCATAGATTATGGTTTGGGATACACGGGTTATCCTTCGATCTTAGAAGGATTTTCTGATGCAAGTTGGATAACTAATAGAGAAGATCACTCTTCCACAAGTGGATGGGTGTTTCTTCTTGGTGGAGGTGCTATCTCCTGGGCTCAAAGAAAAGACTTGCATTGCAGACTCCACGATGGCGTCGGAGTTCATAGCACTACATTCAGCTGGTAAAGAAGCTGAATGGTTGAGGAATCTCATGTTTGAAATTCCTCTGCTTCAAAAGCCGATTTCGCCTATTGCTATTCATTGTGATAGTAATGCTACTTTGGCGCTTATAGTCAAGTGTATAATGGTAAGTCGAGACACATAGGTGTTCGACACAGCTTTATACAAGGTCTAATAAGAGACAGTGTGATCACGATAGATTATGTGCGTACAACGTACAATTTAGCAGGTCTAAAGCATTAGCTAAGGAAGCAGTTGAACGGATGGCAATCGGAATTGGATTGGAGCCCGTTTGTAATCACAATTGAGAGAGTCTCAACTTGACGCCCAATAAGACGTTGGGTCTTGAGTTCAATGAGAACTTAATTATATCATCCAAGATAAAGTTCCGGATAAAACTGTGATGTTACAGAGGTTGGTTTATCCTTAATAGATCACAGGGGCATGTTAAAGGATCTACCTAAGCAAATGTGAGGTGTGGCCGCTTCAAAGAGTCATCGGGCTGGACTTTGTTACATTTGTGACTAGATACAAGACACATGGCTGTAATAGTGTCGAATTATTTATATGTAAAAGTAAAGTATTTCATGCGTGTAAGATCGTCAGGTTTTCATATGTATTGAAAGTGGTTCAATTGTTTATCAACACCATTTGGATACGAACTCTTGTATGTGTTTTGCACTAGTTGGAAGTTCAAGTCATGTACACTTTCATTTATGCATGAAATTGTTTGAAGAGGATTTGTTTACTTTGTGATTTTATACTCTAAATGGTGGAGGATTGTTGTATATTTATTTAGAGTATAAGGGTTGTATGTTATGTTTATGTGGGAATGGTGAAATAAACATACGTACGATGGAATTCACGAGGATAAGACAGACAAAGTCGCGAGTTGTGACTTCAGGTCACGGCCCGCGAGTCATAGCCAGTTCAGGAAAAACGAGCAAAAGGGAACTAGGACGGTCACGGCCCACGAAGGCAATTTCGCGACCCGCGAAATTGTGCAAAATGATCAGTAGCAAAATCACGGCCAGTGGGGTAAGTTCGCGGCCCGCGAAAAAGTGCCAAAATGTCAGAGGCAAAGTCGCGACTCGCGAGGGAAAGGTCGAGACTCGCGACCCTTGGTCGCGGCCCGTGAAACTGAGTCTTCGTCAGTTTCGAGCGGTTCCGATTCTTTTGCTTGTTGTTCAATAAAACCGTTATGGGTTTGAACGTGTGTTTGTGGGCAGTTATTCTAAGGCTATGAGGAGGTCTATATAAGACCAAAGTGAGGAGAGAGAAAGGCATAAGCTTGAATCCTCTTTTTCTCTGTCAAATTCACTGAGTGTTTTCCTCTTCAATATTAAGCATTTACATATACTGAGAGTTTTGAGGGAGCACCAAAACTTGTTCTTTTTCGTTGTATCTCAGAGGCTTTTTCGGTAAACCCTGCTCATTCTTATGGGGTCGAAATTAGTCTTTAGGAAAGCGTTCGCGCGCCTCGAAGGTTTCAATTCTCTGTGTTCTTTGTGTCCATTGTTCATATAAAACCCAATTTTTCCCAACACTCAGGAATCAAACTAGTATGTCATAAGAGTTTCACAGCCTAGAACGAATAATATATCTTAAACCACCAATCACCCTTCATAATAGAACTACTACTGTTATTTATTTGTCTATTGTATTTCTTGCCAAATGTTTCTAGAAATTATGATACAATTAGCTTCAACAATTAGCCCTGAGTCTCTGAGAACAACAAAACGAATTCCAATTTCCATTTCCCAAACTTCTCAAAGTCACTAAAGGGTTACAAAATGACGCACCCAATTGTCTACTTGTCTGAGCAAGGTGGTTTAGAAAGATTGTTCTAGGGAATCCCAAGAGGTGCATAGAACTAGAAAAGCTACCGAGAAATGATCGGATAAGATCCGGGACTTGAGAGAATCATCAGGGACAATACTCTTTTAGAAAAGCATAGCATGTTATGGTTCAGGCAAGATGGGGAGAGTTTCATTGAGACAGTAAAGCCTAGAAATTATTCAGTGACTATGTGTAAATTTTCTACACATTTGACTATTTGAGTGATGGTTCTTTGTTCTGAAAGTATGACCTTACCTATTTATAATGCAAGTTTTTATTACAGCTACACTTTCTAATTGTTTGTTATTGCTTCCAATAAGCTAAATCAGTAAATCTACTTCATTGTATAATAAGATTTTCCCTCTTAGACACTCTACTTTGTGCAAAAGTTTTCTTTGCTGGCCTCTTAGCTTGGAAACAATTTCTAGCTTTATGTTGAGCACAAGGTTGCATAGAGCAACAAACATATTCAACTTTTCTATGCAACATGTATACAAACAATTCAGTGGAGAACTCACCAAAAAATTAGATTTTCCATTTAGGGTGCGTTTGATTCAACTTAAATAAGCACTCTTGTGCTTATTTTCAGAAAATTCAGATCAGATCCGATCAAACTAGTTCAGAAATTTTTTAACTATAATAATAACTAAAATTAGAAAAATTCAGACTGATCTGACCAGATCAGAAATTTGCAGATGAAACAAACGCACCCTTATTCATGAAACTTGGTATCCGTTTAGTAGGGCGTAAAACAATTTACAGGATTTTTTTTTTTGAAATTTAAACTGTTTAGTTTACACTAGGAGTAAATTATCTCTTACAATGGTGGAAAACCATTTTCCCTTCAAAATAAAGGAAAAATTATTTCCCTTCCTCTTCCTCACCTTACCTCCTTACTTTCCCTCTCATTTCCCTCATTTTCCATTATTTTCTTTACATGCTACTAAAGAATGGAAAACTTATTTTGCAATTGTGTATTCTATATTTCTATTGTAAATGGTTTTCCATGAAAATCATTTGAAAATATTTTACACCCACCTAAACAAAGCCTTAATGCGGTGTGAGGGTTTTACCAAAATAATGTTGAGGCCAAAACTATTTACTATAATACTGCCAATGAAAAAATAATTACGAGAATGCTGTCCACGTAGGAGAGAGAGTGTTCAAGTTTTTTTTTAATATTTGTAGCAAAATCGCTATTTGAAATAGCGATTTAGTCTTATATCAGATAGCGATTTCCCCTGTAACTTAATAACAACCCAACTTTGGTCATTATTTTCTACAATAAAGGCATTGATTGATTTTTTTTTAACCTCAACAACATCGCTATTTGAGATAGCGATTTTGTTAAAGAAATCGCTATCTGAAATAGCGATTTATGTTGTGTAAAAAAAATTAAAAACAAGGCTAACGTGGACAGTATTTTAGTAAATATTGTTGGTTTGACAGTATTTTAGTAAATACTTTTGCTCCCAACATTATTTTGGTTAAACACTCAGTCACTCATGCGATGCAACAATATTGCCGAGGTTGTTCTTAGAAAGCTGGTGAGATCTGTGCATATAAGACTTCAGAAAAACACAAATCAAACAGTAAAACATTAAAGAATGCAAGCAAATTGATTTGAAATTGTCTTATATTACCATTGGGAAGCAACATTGACAATCATCAGGACTTTCCCCTTGTATGCACTCAGGCTTACATCTTTACCATGAATATCCTGTTTATCCACAAATAAAACAGGAAAGCTTATCTTATTCGAAGATCAAGAACCATTTTAAGAAATTGCATTTTTTTTGTACTTCCTATCATACAAAAGGCACCATTCTAAGAACTTAAGATCAATTTCAAGTGCTAAACTTGCATTACACAAATTCATCATGAAAATTGAAAAATTGGTAGAATTGTCAAGTTTAGTAAGACCAAAAGTTATTAATAGAAGATAAATTTTTACAAATTCAATTGTTTCTTATAATCAGGGCAAATCAAGTCCGATAAATTCAATACGAGTATGATCACAACAGCAACTGGGCAATTAATCATGATCACAACAGCAACTGGGCAATTAATCATAACATACATATCAAATGCAGAAACAATTGTTAAAAAAAAGCCCAATTATGATAGCTAATAAAGCTTAACAAGCAAAATGATCATGGTGTATGAAATAGGAAAAATGCAGAAACCATAAAAGCTGGATTGTTGAGATTAACCACTATAATAGTCAAGCTACTTATACAAACTTATGATTGAAACCCAGAAAAAAAGTAGCAAAACATTACCTTAACAGTGAAATCATATATGGAATTGGGTAATTCTTGAGCTGATTGGTTAGAAGATTGAGATGGGTAGATGTAAAATAAGGTGATAGCAAAACCCAGAAAGAGAAAAGAAACCCCATAAGTTAATTTTCTTAAACCCATCACTATTGTCTATTTGATCCTCAAAATACAAGCTTTCCCCCTTTAATCGGAAAATGGAAAGATCAAATCTTGGACATGGGGTAGTTGTGCACGTCTGCAGCACATTGACGCTTTCTGCTCAATAAATAAGGGCCCACCATGGCTACACCGCTTCGAGACTCCAGTGCTGATATAATATACCTTGATGGCTTTAGAAAGCATTAATGCATAATAGCTTTGCTGATCTCCAATTTTTGTGGATCATGGAGGAAATGAGTTTTGTAATTTGAAAATTAACAAAGTTACAAGGTTTCTAACTGAGCGATTTTTGTTGAAATAAAAGGTAATTTTCATTTTGATTTGTACATAAAACTATTTGCCAACATACTGTTCATGTAGCTTGGTGTAATTTTATTTTTTTTAAAAAAAAACACAAAGTCGTTATCTTTGTTTGCGATTTGTTAAATAAGACCGCTATCCATGTTAGCGATTTATCAAGAGAAATCGCTATAAGTGCTGGTGTGTTAAGTGTAGAACAAAATTGCTAATGAGGATAGTGATTTGGTTAGACAAAATAGCTAACGAGTATAACGATTTAGTTGGACAAAATCGCTAACAACGATAGGGATTCACGTTAGTGATTTATCAAACAACATCACTTAGGATATCGATTTTATCTTTTAAAAAGAGAAAAAAAAAAAGACAAACTTATACCAATCCTTAGAGGATGATATGTTGGTAAATCCGTAAATACTTTTATTTCCAACGCAAAATGAGAATTATAACGAACGACGTATATGCTAGTGGCCAAAGATAATAATTTAGGAAGATTTTGGACTAGACGCCCACATCATAGTCAGGTTTTTGGACTAATGGACCGAACATGGTTTAGCCATCTGGTCTCGACGCCCCACCTTTAAACTTTTTTGGCTATTGTCAAATCCAACATTCGCGGTGTGGTGGTGGATGTTGTGCTCAAGTAGCGTGGTTTTTGCGATTGTTGTTCAAGTTTATTTTATTTGGTTGTAAATTGCAATGTTTTCTTAAAACAACTATGCATAAAAAAACTAAACTATATAAATAGTGAAACGTACGAGGGGAATTTTACCTGTTTATTATACAGAGTAATAATGGATTAATAGAAAACAAAATAGATAAAATTGTAACCAACTCTTGGTCTCTTGGGTATGCGTTTCATATAATACCAACCCAGTTTGGCGCTTCTAATGGTTTCGTTATTATTATCTCAACGTTGACGTAGGAAAAAAAAAAACTAACAAAATATTTTTTTTTTAGAAATAACAAAAAAAATCATGATTTTTTACTTAAAATAAAGAAACGATTATATAAAAGGATAGAATAATAAAAAATTAATATTAAATCACGATACGTTTAAACATTAATTTAAAAAATTTACAAATATAACTTAAATTTACTAATTAATTTATTAAATCATAAATCACACCAGTATAAGCTTACCATAGTCTATATATTACGTACGAAAAGATAATGCCCTAAATGTACTTTTTAAAGTGGTAAGAATTTTTGACAAAATCACATAAAAACCAATGTAATTAATGGTTAAATTGTAACACACAAATTCTTTCCAACGCGTTTTGCACACTAGCAAAACAGTTTGTACCCCCCATGTAATTAATTTACCATGCGGCGCGCGTGTAGTACACACTAGCAAAAACGCTTTTCACACTACAAACACTTTGTAACCCCCTCAAAACAGTTTGTACCCCCCAAAACACTTTGTAACCTCGCAAAAGACTTTGTAACCACACAAATAACACTTTGTAACCCCATAAATAACACTTTGTAACCCCACATATAACACTTTGTAACCCCCAAAACACTTTGTAACCCCCCCAAAAAACACTCTGTAACCCCCCAAAACACTTTATAACCCCACAAATAACACTTTGTAACCCCCTCAAAACTTTGCAACCCCCAAAACACTTTGTAACCCCACAAATAACACTTTGTAACAAAAACACTTTGTAACCCTACAAATAGCACTTTGTAACCCCAAAACACTTTGTTACCCCACAAATAATACTTTGGGGGTGTCTGGCAATGAGAGTTTTGAGTGGAAAAGAGAGTTTTCAACCCTTATTAGAGTTTTTGACTAGTCAAAACTCTAATAGGGGAGTTTGGTAAGTAGAGTTTCAATAGAGAGTTTTGGGGTGAAAACTCTCAAAACCAAAAAGCTCCTAATAGGAGCTTTTTCTTTAGAGGATTAGGAGAGAGAGAAAAGAAATGACTCTTAAGCCTACAATTTTAATACTAACAAATGATGAAACATGTACAATAACGTCATTTTACACCAATAAAAAGAATCAGCTTTTAGTAATCAGCTAAGTTTTACCAAACACATTTTTGTGAAAAGCTAGTCAAATATGCAGTCAAATCTTTTAAACAAAAAGTTAAAACTCTATACTCTAACTCTAAACTCTAACCGCTAAACTCTAAACTCTATTTGCCAAACAGGGCCTTTGTAACCCCCTAAACACTTTCTAAACCCCCAAAAAACTTTGTAACCCACTAAAACACTTTCTAACCCCCACAAAACTTTGAACCAACTTACAAAAAATAACTGATTTACAAAATTCAAAAATAATAATAACAAAATTAAAGTAAAACTGTTATTTACAAACCGATTTGGCCTTTTTTATTGCAGAGAGTTTAAATTGTTTGGGCCTTTATTGCTGAGCACGTTTTATATTGCTTTGGGCCTTATTGCTGCAGCACATACAATCTTTGGGCTTTGAAATTTCAGCCGTATGGTTAAGAAACTATACAACACAGCTGTATTCAAGAATTTGCAAATTCTTTCCTTTTTTGAGTTCTTGCATAGCTTTGAGCCTTTGACTTCGAATGGGGTAGGGAAAAAATTGAGCGTGGCCATCAAGCAAAACCCATTGGGCTGAATCCGACCCACAACTACAGTTTTAAGACACAGTTCAACTTTGAACATCTCCTTTGTCCTTTCTTCTTCTTCTTCACTCCTCTACGCAGTCTTCAACCCATTTTCTTAAACCCCCATTTCCCCCCTCTTTCTTCAATAACCTCAGCTTCAACCATGGAAGATGTGAGTGAAGGAAAAGACTTTTCATTTCCAAAAGAAGAGGAAAAAATCCTCGAATTTTGGGACAATACCAAAGCATTTGAAACCCAATTAGAAAAAACCTCGAATAACCCAGAATACATCTTCTACGATGGACCTCCTTTTGCTACAGGTCTCCCTCATTATGGTCATCTTCTCGCCGGAACCATTAAAGACATTGTAACTAGGTACAAATCAATGACGGGTCATCATGTAACTCGCAGATTTGGGTGGGATTGTCATGGTGTACCTGTTGAACATGAAATTGATTCAATGTTAGGGATTAAAAGTAGGTCTGATGTTCTTGAGATGGGTATTGATAAGTATAATGAAGAATGTAGAGGAATTGTTACTAGGTATGTTCAAGAATGGGAGCAAATTGTGAGGAGAGCTGGTAGATGGATTGATTTTAAAAATGGGTATAAGACTATGGACTTGAGTTTTATGGAATCTATTTGGTGGGTTTTCTCTCAGTTGCATCAAAAGGGTCTTGTTTATCGTGGATTCAAGGTTTGTGCTTTTTTTCCTACCTTTTTTTAAATGGTATTTTTGATTTGGTTTCTTTTGTGTGACTGATTTCAGTGAATAAAGGGTTCTAGGGTTTGTGTTCAAAGACTTTTAATTTCATTTACTAATTATCTTTCCAAAATTGAGCCTTTTTTCTTGGTTATTGACGTTTTTGTTATGTTTAATTAGTGCTAATTTCTATTCCAATGTTGTCAAAATTTATAAAGAATGGTAGTTGATGTTTGAGTTTCAGAAATTGTCTCAATTATGTTAGGCAGGGCGTAGCTAAATGCCTTTTTAATTGTAGTATTTCTTGTCCTTTGTTTTGCTGCTTGATTTTACATTTACTTGCAGATTGAACCACCCTAGATCAATGCATGCTTAAAACAATATATCTACTATTGATTTGATAATGTGTTATTTGTCTTCTGCAGGTCATGCCGTACAGTACTGGTTTGAAGACACCCCTATCAAACTTTGAGGCCAATTCAAACTATAAGGTTTAACTATTAGTTTATTGCTTTTTTCTGCTGTACTTGGTTATGGTTTGTTGCCTGTGAAATTAACATCATTATGATGCAGGAAGTCCCTGATCCTGAAATCCTTGTCACCTTTCCCATCTTGGATGATCCTCATAATGCATCGCTTGTTGCATGGACTACAACTCCATGGACCTTGCCTAGTAACCTTGCGTTGTGTGTCAATTCAAATTTTGTCTATGTAAAGGTGCGTACTTGGTTATCCATTTTAAATAAACCGGCATATGTTTTATACATGAAGACACGCATCAATTAGTAGTGGTTACTCTTTCAGTCTTTCTTGTGGATTGCGGTGATTGCCTCTATTTTTTAGTTTCATGAGCATGCATTGCCACTAGCTCTACTTCCCCAGTACTCATAAAGTCATGGATGTTGACATCTGTTGTGAATTGTATTGCAAAGGATGTCCTTTAGTGTGTACAAGGGTATCAAGCGACGTGCCTTTGTTTTTTTTTTCTTGAGTATTTATAACCTTTGCAATATTGCATCAAGGAAATATTAGCTGCAGGTCACTGTTGCAGTTGAGATAACACACTTACATTTTGGAAGCCTACTTTATTGTGGTGGTTTGTGAAGGATTGATATAAATGTAACAAATTTGATACTTTTTCTATGGCCATAAATGCTTGTATCAGCTGATTGTTGGTGGTTTTAGCATTGCATTGGGCCTTGAGTTGATAGGATGTGGTAGTTTAGCCAGATGTAAATAGTGTACTCTCTCCATTCCTAAAATCTTCACCTCATCTGGAATTTTGTCAATATATGCATTGAAGGTGAATCTTCTCAATAAATAATACTAACTCTGTTTCTTTTTAATCACAATGATTTGACATTTTTCCTCTCTACTTTTTGTCAAATTATTGCAATTAAAAAGAAATGGTGGTAGTATAATATAATATAAAAAGTCACTTAAGTTCGTGTTTATTTCGTCCCAATGAGCATGAATATCAAAATTTATAATTTTTACTATTATTCAATGTTACA
Organism: Salicornia ramosissima; assembly: GCA_951394345.1. Taxonomy (NCBI): domain Eukaryota; kingdom Viridiplantae; phylum Streptophyta; class Magnoliopsida; order Caryophyllales; family Amaranthaceae; genus Salicornia; species Salicornia ramosissima. The sequence continues at coordinate 49,340,133 of OX596237.1, read as the reverse complement.
TAGTTCGCCTTTTAGTTTGCTTCTATAATTCGCTGTTCGCCTAAAATGGGACAAAAATAGCCCAAAACGACCATAGTTCGTTTTTTTTGGATCGCGATTCGTGGGCACTTTAGAGAACTATGTGTCAGTGACACTGCTATTACTTAACTGATGATTTGAAAAGTAGAAAAAAAATGTGCATTGGCAAACATGCCAAAATTGTAATGTGGTGAAAATTCAAGGATGGAGGGAGTTGTAATCAGCCATTATTGACCTATTGACAAATATGAGATGCATTCGATAGAATAGCTCTTTGGATTTGAATCCCATTTTGTTTCATTGATACATTTAATATGTTGTCAGTTTGCCACCATATTATAGTTAAGTGCCTTATCTACTGTCCTAAGACATTTTTTGAAGGAATTTTCATGAGCTGAATGGATGATCTGTAGTGCATATCTGTCTTATTTTTTTCTGGAGGTCTGGTGAAAGCAAGAGGGTTGTGGAGGAAATGCTTTTTTTATGCTCTTTGAACCTCTTTTCTAGTTTCTCTATTCCTCTCTGAATTTTTTTTTTTGCTGATTGTGAAAGAATACATGTTGCTAATAGAGCTGAAACACCTAATTGATGTACATGATTTTGAAAATTTGCAACTCTGTCAGTTATTATGTGGTTGTTTCTATGAATTTGGCCAGCTATTACTGCTGCCAACAATTTGCATATAATTGAAAGAATGCATGTAGCATCACCTAATTGATGTGCATGGCTGCATGCTTTTGAAATCTTTTCACTTTGCCAGGCAGCATATGCTTGTTTTTACCAAGTTGGCCAACTATTACCTCTGCCAACCATTTGTATATAAGTTTTCAAGAAAGGAGAAATTTTCTGCTGATGTTTTTGTTCATGCCATCTTACAAGTGATATATTATGTTTAATTGGGATTCTCGCTGTATGTATTGCAGCAATATTAGAGTTATTTTTGATAAAATTTTCTGCAGGTGCGAAGCAAAGCAACTGGGGTTATTTATGTGGTTGCAGAGTCTCGTATGTCTCAGCTTCCTAGGGAGAAAGCTAAAGCAGAGAAACTACCTAATGGAGCAGCTGGTGAAGCCAAGAACTCAAAGTCTAAGAATAAGGGTTCTGGGTCTGAGAAAGCTTCCGTGGATGATAGTTCATATGAGGTATTAGAAAAGGTTTCAGGTGCATCATTGGTCGGGCTGAAGTAAGTAATTCCTTTTGTATTTTAAATCGCTTGCCCTCCATACTCCAATTGTGTGTGCGTACTCATAGGATCGGTATAGATGTTGATGATATTTCATGTATTTATGAATTTTAAAGTCATGGGCCTGTCAGAATTTATTGGCTTTCATTGTCAGACCGGTTTTGGCCTATAACATGATACTGAGAGTTGCTGATACGCTTTACAATTTAGTGTTAACCCATGTTACCTGGATACGTCATATTCCAGCCTCAGCTGTGTTGACAGTACACGACACGGACACGGTTGTGAAATTCGTGGCAGAATTGCAGAACCGGCAACTTTTCCTCAAACACGGGTAAAACCCTAGGTTTACATGTTGAACGGTAAGGATAGGGCTTTTACTTGTGGGGCTTAGGCGAGTTGAATTCCTTCATTCATGCTCCAGGTGATTGTCTTCTTCAGCGACAGCCATATCCCATAGATGTACAGGGTTTAGAATGAACAAATGAATAGAAGAGAGGAGGAAGAAAGGTGCTCTAGTTGGTTGTCTTCTTCGGCCACAGGCATATATGAACAGAACAATTGAAGTTGATAGGGCTGTTCTCTCTATTTTTTTAGGATTCTCTCTCCTTTTACTCACTATTGGAATTCTAGCACTGTTCTCTCTCTTTTTTAAGGATTCTCTCTCCTCTTACTCACTATTAGAATTCTAGCACTATTCTTGAAGAAATCTGATAATATATTTTTTTATGAAGCCTTATTGTTAAATGTTATATGGGAAAGATCAGTGGGCCTTTTAGCAAACCTTGGTGCCTTATGAGTATTGATATTCGATAGAATATTTTGATTTGCTTCCAGACAATCCTATTTCAAGGAGCATTTCTGTTGCTCGATGGTTTGGGTATCTTATCTATACTTATTCTTGAGGCCGATCTCTTATTCTGAAAGAGGACCTGGCTGTTAGAGTTGCAAATTATAATACGTTGGATTAGAAGAAACAAGACTGTTTGCAGGAAATTGGACTTGGAATTGTCCATGGTAAATCAGCGTTTTTTTTTATAGAAAAAACTTGATGTCTAATGTTTTATACTTGTCTGATGAGAAACCGATGAATCACTTCTAGGTAATCCTGTTTTAGGAGCATTTCTATTGGTGAATGGGTTGGGTACATTACTTGTAGGTGTTCTTGAAGCTCATGTTAAAGCTGGTTTTTAAAAGAGCTCTTTGTTAAAAGGGAAAAAAGTGAGGTAATCATCAATATAATGCACAAACTTTTTCTACCCTAATGTTGATATTTGCTGTGGTGCCGCATGGTTGGGAGGTTGAGGATTTTTAGATGCTGTTTTGCAGATGCATATTTTTGAATTTTGGGTTTCACGATAACTAAGCTGCTTGGACTCGGGTAAGGGTCTAAGGGTCAGACATTCATTTTTTAAATTAAAACACGGGGATTTTTTAATAAAGGATCCAAATATTGGGTATGGATTCGGTGACACGGGCTTTTTTTTATATAATTACTAACATTCTATCAATTAAAAAAATGAAAAATGAAGTTCAAAAGTCAAAATATTAATAAAGGAAGAGGTTGTGAGAGAATTTTAAAATATGAAAACAAATACAGTAAAAAAAACTTGTGAAGTAATCTGTACTGAGAGAAGTAATATAATAAAGTAAAAAACAATACTGTCTTACAGCTGTGCAATAAATTAAATACGGAGTACAATACAGGAATGCAACACTCTTCAATAAAGTAAAAAAGAAAAAGTATGTACAAAAAGCATGTGAACAGCTATTTAAAAAAAAATTGAAAAGAAAAATAAAACCCTTCCTTTCATCTCCCTCTTCATGAAAGTTACATGCCTGCAACTATGGAGGTAAGAACCAAAAAAAATAAAATTAACGGCGAGTCCGAATTTCACCTTAGGGGTCCAACTCATATCTCGTGTTGTGTCTCGTGTCGACACGGGTACGGTGGGGGAAGTGAAGAGTCCGAGCAGCGCAGCACGATAATAGGAACTATAGTGTGCTTAAGACCTTAGGAATCTTCTATATCCGTTTCTTGGATTAGATGGCTAAGCATGCTATCACAATATCCCCTTTTTTGTGTTGTGAAATTTGTCGGAAGGAATATTGTTATAGACTGAATTTTAAGGACAGGTTAATTTTCTTGATAATCAGTGATAAATATGGAGTATGTAATTCTGATTGGTTTTGACCCTGTAGTAATGGTGATAATAAAGTAAGGAACTTGAAGAAATTAGGAGAAAATGAACATCTCGATCAATACAGCTTTCGAGTAGTATGTTTGAAGTTGGATGATAATGGTGATGATAAAGCTGGTTATATAGAAAACCCAAGAACTACTCTAGTTTGGGAGTCCACAGCTACTCGAAAGTTGGATGATAGGCTCAAAACCAAACATTACAATAAATAATAAAATATGGGACAAAAAAAGGGGATGGAGGGAGTAGTATGTTTGCTTTTATATTTTAAATGCATAATGCCATATTTGTCTGAAGTTGAAACACTTTTAATGTTCCAATTTTGACTAAAGTGTTGTCCCTATTACTTACTTCTGGTCACATGGTCAGGTGTTTACTTGCAAACTTTGTATGGTGATTTCCTCACTTCTTCCCTTTTCCCCATTGAACAATAATGAGTTGAAATTTCACTGCATAGATATGCATGAGATGGAAACCTTGCATGATTCTTCCCTGATATTTGCCAAGGCCATTCTCTCTTGAATTTATCTTCATTTCCCATCTTCTTTTCAGGAAGTGTTTCATCATTTATTTATTTTCCTTCCTAATTGAAGTGTACAAATTTGTAGGTATATGCCACTGTTTGACTACTTCAAGGAGTTTGCTGATGTGGCTTTCAAGGTTGTGGCGGACAACTATGTGACAGATGATAGTGGGACTGGAGTTGTACATTGTGCGCCAGCATTTGGAGAAGATGATTACCGTGTTTGCCTCGAAAACAAAATAATTGAACTGGTTAGCTACTATCTTTTTTTGAAGTCTCAACATTAGTTGCTTCTTGAACTGATTTTTTTATTCATTTTTTTACTTTGCATGTTTAGGGGCCGAACCTTATTGTAGCTGTTGATGAAGATGGGCGCTTCATTGAAAAAGTTTCTGATTTCAAAGGACTCTATGTCAAGGATGCTGATAAAGAAATTATAAATTTTGTTAAGGCAAGTATACATGAACCTTTTCATTCCCTTTGCCTCCCTATAATAAGTGATACGGAGTATATATAATAAAAGCGGAAGGGTTTTTAATTTTATATTGTTGATAGAGACATGTCTCTGGAAGATATTTGGGATTCTTTGTTTTACTTTAATTGTTGCTTCTCAACAGTCCAGCATGGACGTATACAGTCATCTTGTACAAAACACAAGATTAAATATTTATTTTAGGATTTTTTGTCCTTTACGGCCCGTTTGGTTGTTGGTAATAATTTGTGGTAGTGGTACCATGGAAAACATATTTTCATTCCCAAATTTGAAATTTCTTCTTATTTTCTATTACCATCCATTACCATGGGGGAGTGTGGTATTAGATGGGAATGGATATTTGTGAAGAAAATTAGATAAATTGTGGTTAAGCTAGCACTAGCATGGGAATGAATATTGATCTTTCTTTCAAATTTAGCTATAAAACCATTCCTATTACCACCATTTATGACCGGCAACCAAACGGGCCGTTAGTGTATTTTAACTTGTCTTTTTTGAAAGTTAGTACCTTATGTTTCTTTTTGTTAAATTTTTAGTACATTTTAAAATAGAAAAATGTAAATTATACTCAACATATTTAGTGAAGAAATTCGTTTCGTGGGATCCATCTCACCTAAATATCTATTTCATTCGGTTTCTTTATTTTTTTCCCTTTTCTCTTTTCTGGGCACTGATAATCTCCATAAAAATATATCTAAGCCCAAAAGAATTCAAATTTCCTATCCTTCTCTATTGTGAGAACTGAGAAGGTTTATTATCTTTCCATTTCCTCATCTTTCCATTTGAAGGATTTACATCCTTCCCTTTCGGTCCCATGTTTGCAGAACTTAAAAGCCAGGAATAAGCACCTTGGGTTTTTTTAATTGTCCAAGATTTGAGCTTTGTAAAAAGGGTTTTTAAAATTGCACTTGTTACCGCCATGATGATGTCGAACAAAAAAGATAAAAGCATCAATTGGTACACACTACACAATTGAGTGGAATACATCATCAAATTGTCAAATTAATCATAGATTTTCAAACTTTGCACTTTGAAAAACCCTAATCTGGTGTTTAAACCCCATATTTCCAAAAAATTGCAATTTACTGTAATTATAAGCCCTAACTTCGTATGAACATAATTACTAAAATCTATCAAATCATTATTTTGATGATGGAAAACATGAGGCTAATCTACCTCAGATTAATGTTTGAGAAATATCTTAGATTTAATTTGAAGTTGTTTTGGGAAAATTTGGTTATATTTGACATTGTGAAGCGTGGTACCAAAATTCAAAACTTTCACAGTTCTGTGCAGCCAAACTTGGCGGGTTTCAAAATTAGTGAAGCAATGTTTACTGTTTTGTCATGCTATTTCCAAACATTGAGTTTTTGCTTGGGTCGGCTGTATCAAATTGGGTTTGCTTGAATTTTGGAGCGGAAGGAAAGAAAAATAGAGCATGAAAGGGAAAGAGGAAATGAACATCTGAGATTTACACAACTAGCAAACAAAAAAATAATCCAAATTAAAGCTATGTTTTTTTTTTTTAAAATGTTAATACAAACAAAAGCCCTCCATTAATTACTTTAACTTAACCCCCAGATTAAAACCCCATTTATATAACAAAAAACCTAATATTATGAGTTAGCGATGCTAGCTATGCCAAAAGTTGCCGGTGGCTGTCAGCATGCTGGTGTCAACTTGAGGGTGGCGTCTAAGGTGAGACTTTGTTTGGTCTTCATTCTCTTTCTTCGACTTCTTTTTTCTTTTTCTTTTTGACTCTCAACATCCTTCCTCTCTCTCTCTCTCTATTTTCTCATATCTCCCAAAGTCCCATGTGACCTAATTCCTCTTCGTTTCCCTTTCTTTTTGATAAACTAAGGGGCTGTTTGGCTCGGGCAAGGGAAACGGAATGGAATCCAGAAAGAGAATCAAAGAGAAAGGAATGACCTTGATTTGACCTGTCTTTTTGGTGATGTAGTGGAAACGGAATGAAATATTCCTTGATTCCCTTTGTGACTATTTGGTTCAAACAAGGTCCAGGAAATCAACTTTAATTATTTTTTTTCATAATAATAACAATCCAAATCAATGATAAGAAAATTAAACAATAATTCTTACAACAAAAATTAACCATCCAAATAAATTACTCCCTCCGTAACATAAAACTTTCAACAATTAGTTTTGCACGCATTTTGAAGAAGCGATTTGATGGTGTAAACAAAGGAATTTGTCAAAATAATTTTAATGCTAGTAACTTATATTCACATTCTTGCTTGTATTAAAACCATTTTGACCAATTTCTTCGTTTACACCCTCAAATTGCTTCCTCAAAATGCGTGCAAAACCTATTGTTGAAAATTTTATGTTACGGAGAGAGTATTAGAAAAAAATTGTATAATTTTCTTTTTTGGCAGAAAAAAAAAACTAAAATATTTAATTTTTTGAGGACAAAATGTACAGCATCATCTACATTAGAGAGTAAGAGAGAAAGGCGGTGGAAGCCTGGGAGGAGTAATGCCGGCGGCCCGGCGCTGCGTCAGCCTGTCATTACCGCACCAGCCAGAGACGACCCCGACGACCGCTTGCACGTCCGCATCCATCCAGATCGGTCGCCCACCCACCCAGATCGGTCGCCCACTCCACCACCCTGCTATTCTTTATTCCTCTCGCCGGTCGCCTCCTCCGTTTTAAGCACTGCCGCTGCAACTGACGTTTCCCCGGGCTTGGTTTATTAGGTTTAGCAGATTTTTGGGGGTGGAGGTGGTGGTGGGTGAAGGGCTGCGAATGGAAAATGGGGTAGAATGGTGGGTGACCGACGGTGAGGATGGGTGGCCGCCATTGATGGTCAGTGAAGATTGGAGAGGAAGGTGGTGATTGAAGATGGTGAAGATGGCAAGGAATTGAAGATGGTGAGTGAAGTTGGATGGGGAAAGAAGTGGGGGCATGGGTTTTGTATCCCAAGTTGATACTAGAGAATGAGGAAGAGGTGGATTTGGGTAATTCTAAAACTTCAAATAGGGAAAAGGAATGAAAAAAACAAAAGCAAACATGGGTAAGGGAATAATGAGTTTCTATTCCCTTACCCTTTTCCCTTTCCACCCAACCAAACAACCCCTAATTCTTTTCTTTTTCTTAAATGTTAAAGTAACTAATATGCATAATGATAAAATTTAAATAATTTTTTTTAAATGTATGTAAAATATTTTTCTGTCACTTGTATATTAATATTGGTAATAGTATTTTTTTTCTTTAAAAAACATACTAGTAGTATTGTAGTAATGTTCATAATAACAAAATAAAATAAATAAAGAAATTCCAAAAAATGAGTAAACTTATTGAAAACATAAAACACCAAAGCTAAAAATTCTTGCGAGATAGCCCCAATTTGGATTCAACGTAGTAGTTCTCTTATTGCATCATTGCCACCATTTTCTCGATTGTAACTGAAACCTCATTTTCAGACCCTTGTTGAAGAGAGATTGAAGAGAAGTAAAGAAGAAAAGAGGGAGGATTAAAAAGTAGTTGTGTTTGGGCCCCGCTAGATAGATTTTTTGACGAAATCAGTCATGTGGTACTAAAGCTTATGTTTATGGGTTTTAAAAGTTATTAAAATGTAACCAAAAAAACTTAGGGTACTAACTTTCAAAAACAATAAAATAAAAGTTACTAAAGGTTTGAAAAAAACTTTATTATTATTTCAAAAAAATCTATGTTGTGTTGGATTCTTGGACATATCCGTATCCAACAAGAGTATTTAAGTTTGGCATAATAGGATTATAAGAAATTCCATATGACAATATTGTTGTTTTTTTTTAAACCCAGATATTAGGCCAAAGAGAAATGCATATTTTTCTTTGTAGATAGGGTGTATTCAAGAATAAAACAATTAATTTAAGCTATCACATGGGTCTTTTAAGTTTTGTAAGATATGCAATTTTCTTTCATCTATGGTTGTGTTATAATTTATATTTCCTCCGGTTCGTTTAGTATAACGATTTGACATAAATTAGAAAGGAAAAATGTCTTATTGTTGCATTAATGGAGGTATTTTTTTGTTCCCGTGGTTCTACAGGGTTCTGTTTAGAATTATGGGTTTTGTCTGTGCGTGTTTGTCAGTTTGTCTTGGTAGTTTTTGTAAATCTGTACAATTTCTGTACTGTTTAATTTTTTTCTTCCGAATATATGCTGCAAGTTTCTGTTTTTGCTCTCTTTGTTTACTGTCTGTTAGTATTGGATCAAACCTGGATTTCCACCTTCTGTGGCTTACTGGAGAAAACTAAGCGGTGTAGTGTCCTTTTCTGTGATTAATTCCATTTGATTTATTGGTGCATACCTCTGGTTGTTTACCTTTTGAACCTTTTTCACAGATTCAATTTCAGTTAGTCTCATGGTATTTACTTGTTTACAGCAATCTGGCAGACTCCTCAAACAAGGAAGTTTTACCCACTCTTATCCTTTCTGTTGGAGATCTGAAACTCCTCTGATCTACAGAGCTGTTCCCAGCTGGTATGTTCAACCGGATTGCTGTGCAATTGTTTCTATTTTATGATACAAACTCTTATTTCATCTGCACTTGTTTTTCTTGAAATGTTTTTTACTGGTTAAAACTGATATTTGCTTGCTCTGTATTTTTTAAAACCCATTTTCTAATGATGCAAACTCTTTTGTCATCTGCACTTATTTTTGTTCAACTGTTTTTTAATGGTTAAAACTGATATTTAGTTGCTGTGTATTTTTTAAATTCCATTTCCTAATGAGCATTTTTTTCAAGTTGAAGACGATAGCTTTGGCATGTTTCAAAATAGCCATTCTGGTTGGCCACACAATGTCGTCGTTTATACGAGCAACTCTTAGGCATTCGTATGAGTAATCTCTAAGATAATTTTATGTTGTCTATACCAGTAATGTGACAATGTTAATTCATGTTAATTCATCGTTTGAGTAATAATTTAATCCAAAAAAGTGACCTCAATTGTTCATTCAAGTATTATTTCTTTTTGTTTGGCTATTGCAACAACCCACCTTTTTCATAAGAGTGGCCTCATTTTCCATTTGACTAATTATAGAGTATATTAGTGCGTGCGAATAGTCATTTATGTATCACGTTTGGTATATGACATTATATGATTAGATTGATTCTGATGCAAGAATCTTTATATAATAACATAGATAAACTCGGGTATGAATGGCAATGAGGTGGGTTCAATGAAAGTTTGGGTAGGGTCGGGTTGTAAATTGCATCTGTACCTGCCTTGGGTGATGGGGTGGAAGTGGATTGTAGTTTGTACCCATCCAATATAGACTTTTATTTAAGGTAATAATTTATTTATCACGAATTACATAATTACACATGACTATTGTGTATTGCTTTAGTGTTTTGATCAATCAATCAAAGCCTTATTTAAGTGGGGTCGGCTACTGGCTACATGAGCGGATGAACCAAAGTGATTAATCTGGATAATCGTCCACAAAGATTTTCCTCCTCCATTCCTACGACCGAGAGCCTCAATTTTCTTGTAAATCCATCTGCTTCATATCTTTTCTAACTCCTTCCCACCAAGTCATTTTCAGTCTCCCTCTACCTCGTTTGAAATTTCCTTGATCCCACTCTTCCACTCTTCGCACCGGCGCTCCTTGGGGACTCTGTGTTACATATCCAAACCAACGCAATAGATTTTCTCTCAGCACCAGTGCTTTAGTGTTTTGATGTGAATCTTAAAAAAATATCTTTAGATATTGCATAAAATACATACTCCCTCCGTCCAAAATTAATTGCTCCATTTTGACCAAAAAGCTCTCACAATTTTGGTCAAAATGGAGCAATTAATATTGGACGGAGTGAGTAATATATATTTGTATGTACCATTTTATTAGATATTATATTTTTTGAGGTTTGTCTAAGCCTTAAGGCAGGAGGTGGTGAGACGAAAAGGAAGAGATTAGGTGGTTATAGATATCCAAGCAGGTGGTGGCATGAGGATGGATGGTGGTTTTACGTTACTAGACGACGACATATTTTGAACTTTGTCGCTGGGATGTGGATGAAAATGAAAATATTAAGCGGGGATAGAGATGGGAATGAGAAGATTGGGTGGGTTTGCCCCATTGACATTTCTAAATTAGGGCCAAACTAATTAGCCCATGCAGGCCAACCAAATTGAGCTGAGCCAACTATTTTCCGTCTATTTCTATTTCATGAAATTTATTTTTCAATGCAAGAGCATAGGGCATCCTACTAACAAATGTTTTCTTGAATGCTTTGTAGGTTTATTAGAGTGGAAAAGATAAAGGACCAACTGCTTGAAAACAATAAGAAGACTTATTGGGTTCCTGATTTTGTCAAGGTTCTTTTTCTTTTTTTTTTAACTGCAAATTTTTTTTCTTTTTTTTTTTTGTTTTTTATTTCTTTTGTTTTTGTTGTATTTTTTTTTTTTTTGTCTTTTCTTTTCTGTAACTTCTTGTAGGAGAAACGTTTCCACAATTGGCTTGAAAATGCTAGAGATTGGGCTGTGAGTCGAAGCAGATTTTGGGGCACACCTCTTCCCATATGGACTAGTGAAGATGGAAAGGAAATGAGGGTCATTTCATCCATTGAGGAACTTGAAAGGGAGTCTGGGGAAAAGGTTTGTCATACCTCTGTTACTTTTTCTGGCTGGTGTTTTTAGTTGAATTGAAGATTCTCACACGCATTTAAAGATTAATTAATTTTTGTAGATTTATAAACAATATATCTTTTACAGGTTACTGATTTACATCGCCACTTCATCGATCACATTACTATTCCATCCAAGGATGGAACTGGTGTTCTGCGGCGTGTGGATGATGTAAGACTCTTTTACTTAGGGCATCTTACTGTTATACGTAAGGGTTACATATGGGCTTTCTTCTTTATAAGTATGTGGTGTCATTAATTTGATTTGCCATGGGTATCAACTAAAAGATTGTCAGCCTCTCTTTCACCAATGGCCTGTGCTAATGTATTAGTTATCTCTGACTCTTTATTTTCCTTTGATTTAGGTTTGTAATGATATCCCTTTACCTATAAAACTTAAGGAAAGTCATTTATCTCATTGGTTGTAGTCCTTGGAGACAATAACGATCAGTCAATAGATTGTTAGCCTCTCTTTCACCAATGGCCTGTGCTAATGTCATAGTTATCAGACTTATGACAGTCACATTTTTATTTTCCTTTGACTGAGGGTTATAATGAGATCTTTTTCCTCTACCTTTAAAATTTGAGGAATGTACTTTATCTCAGCGGTAAGAGTCCTTGGAGACAAAAAAACGGCATTCTTTTTCCAGTTCAATTTATTCAGTATGGTAAAATTGAAATTTTGGAGAATTTAGGTTTAGTGGTGAGAGGGCAGGAATCAACCTGAATAATTTTGTAGCCTTGTGGCTTATAGGAGGATAGAGGCCCTAATAGCTTGGATTGTCTCTGCTCTATATATGGAGTATGGACTAATTTGATCCTCTTGAATACCTAATGAAAAATTATTTTGAAATGGTTAAAATTCATTACACCTTTGTGGATCAAAGTGGGTTGGTAGTAGCATGGCATTTTGCCCGTGAAAACACCTGACTTTGAGGGTTGGAAATTGAATGCTTATCACATGCATCTGCTGCCAAATTTCATCCCTTTGTAAATCATGTATATTTTTTGATCTAGATTATTTTTAAGGTACTTATTGATGTCTTGTGGATAATGTTGAATATGAGTATCTTTCGACATTGCCCAAAAAAAGGGGAAAAAAAGAACCACGTGATTTGGTTTTTGATCTTTTATTATTACAGTATTTCTTTGTTGAAAGGAACAAGTGCTTGTTAGAATCTAGAAATATGAATAAGGTAGATTTTTTTTTTCAACAGGGTGAAGGTTTCGTAGAACTAAAAGTTCACTTTTAGATGTTTTCATAGTGTAAATCAAAGTGTGATTTTGCTATGTTTGTGCAGGATGTTTTTTTTTTTCTTGTACCTTTGGTGTAAGCAGGTTATAATTTATTGATAGAGTGGCCTTGTGCTCATACAAAACAATGTTGTTTTTCAGGTTTTTGATTGCTGGTTTGAGAGTGGAGCTATGCCTTACGCATATATTCATTATCCTTTTGAAAACCGTGAGCTATTTGAAAATAATTTCCCCGGGCATTTTGTGGCTGAAGGACTTGATCAAACTCGTGGATGGTTAGTATATTCCTCATTTGATAATAGTTGAGGCATGAGAAACACAAGATATCTGACCTGGTTTATAATTTAGCTAGAATAATTGTTTTTCAGTTGTCAAAATTGTCGGCCCCTAAACAGGGTTCTACTAGAATTTTGACTTGTAAGCTGTAACTAATTGGTTTAAGATATTATTTTCACCATTTATAGTTAGTGGTATCTGAATGTTATTAAGCTCTAAGTCTCCAATTCCAAATCTATGAGATCAAAATTTTCCAATTTGCCATGGTGATGATATACAACACTGTAAATTGATAAAAAAAAAGATTAATTGAGAATGTGAAAGAAGGACCTGAAGAAGGTTTCAGCTTTCCACTTGCACTCAAGTCTTAGCAATTTCCGGATTTCAATATAACCTGAATTGGGTTTTAAAGATGTTTGTGACATATCAGTGAACCTTGTTCATTTTTTGTTGCATCTTTTTTGGGATGTCCACAAAACATTTGTCCCTTTCATATATGTCAGTTTAGTCCCACGCTGCCACTTATTTAGTTCTTGCTCTCGTAACATTCGTGTTGATCTTCCAACCGAAACTGTGCCAATGTGGCAAAGAAAAAATTGTGTTATTTGTTATCATTATCTTATGGACATGTCACTACATCTGAAGTGTTGATAAAAATGTTACTCTGTTAGTTTATATATATTTCACTTCCATTTATAGGTTTTACACATTGATGGTGCTCTCCACTGCATTATTTGGTAAGCCTGCTTTTAGAAATCTTATCTGCAATGGGCTTGTACTAGCTGAAGATGGAAAAAAGATGAGTAAACGACTGAAGAATTATCCGGCACCATCTGAAATTCTAAATGAATATGGAGCTGTAAGTTGTACTTATTTTTAACAATTTTCATCTCATTTTGTCCAGAAAGTTGCAGAAGCTTTTCATATGTGTTGCCGAGTATTAGCTAAGTGCTTTTAAGTCTTTATATGATATATATATTTCTTGTAGGACGCATTGCGTTTGTATATTGTAAATTCACCCGTCGTGCGTGCTGAGCCTTTACGTTTCAAAAAAGATGGAGTGTTTGGTATTGTAAGACCTTTTCCCTCTTCATTTTTTTAGGCTTCTATAGTATTGTAATTTAATTTATTTTCTAAAGAACTTTTTTCTGGAATTTCTTGTTTATCACAAGTTTGTCTATGAATTAAAATTAAATTCTGATTATGGTGTATTGTTTTTTTGTTTTAATGGATGTGCAGATTAGAGATGTCTTCCTCCCATGGTACAATGCATACAGATTCCTTGTTCAGAATGCAAAGAGACTTGAAATTGAAGGCTTTGGAACTTTTATCCCTGCTGATCGAAGTGCTCTACAGAAGTCATCAAATGTCCTTGATCAGTGGATCAATTCAGCCACCCAACACCTTGTTCATTTTGTCCGACAAGAAATGGAAGCATACCGATTGTATACGGTTTGTAACTCTTTTCAATTTCAATCATTATATTACATGTGAAGGGCCATCTGCATGGAATATCATTGATATTTGGCATGGACTTTTCCAAAGGGCACTGTCAAGCGCTACATCTTGATGAACTATATAAAGTGCTCTCTTTTCACCAAATTACTAATTTACCTTTCGAGATGAAGATTACTTAGGAAATGAGGATGACAATGAGTATAGTGATGGTGATGAGTATGATTTGGATTAGGATTATTCTAGTACTTTATGCAAAAAAATGAGCTTGAAGAACCAAGTTTGCTTTTCTTTCCCTTTTTTCTTTTCATTATGTCATGTTTTAGACTTTTACTGCCTTTTTTTTTAATATGGATTATACTTTGCTATGTCATTTATGCATTTATAATGAGTATAATGTTATTTTGAGTAAATATATGATCTAGTTTTAAGAATTGAAAGTATTAGAAAATTTCGTGCGCCTCACCACCTAAAGGCGCGTGCCTTCGCCTAGGCTCCAGGGTCATCGTGCGCTTGGCGCCTTTTAAAACTAAGTGTGTAGCAGTATGTAAGTATTTGCTAAAGGGTCTCAATGAAAGCCCTCTTTGCAAAATTAACGGTCAAAGAGCGTCTTTGAGACTTTAATTGCGAGCAATTTAGAATGGCGTGTCTCGTATGTATGGCTATGCGTTGTGGTCTCTGTTACCCGGACACTTCTGTTTTGCCTGCATACCCGGGTCGGTACGACGCGACACGGATCCGGGTATGGGATCCGTTCCGGACTCTCCATTTTGATCTCGGGTAAGACGACCACCATTGAAGACTTGAAGCTTGAAGAACCAAGATGAAAGAAGGGAGAAGATGGTTGAAAAGAAGACAAATAGTACCGGCAATATTGATTGCCAATATGACCTACTTACCTTTTTATTTTGAACAAACTTTTTCTTTTTCTATTTTGACAGCTGTTTAATTTTTAAAACTACTATAGTACTTTGTTTTATTTTATTATATGGCTTTGTAGCTTCCCAAGAAAGAGGTACATAGTCCTTTGTTTTATTTATTACACTTTGGCTTCCCAAGCAAGCTTTACCAAATATGTGAGGTTTATGTAATCAGGTTTATTGAATACAGTATTTTTTTTTTCCTTAAAAAAAATATTGCCGTATCCGTACCCGGGTCCAAAGTTAGGATGGTGTCCCCGTGTCTTAAATTTTTTAGAATGACGTATCGGACACTCGGATCCGTACCAATATCCGATACCCGTACCCGTGTCAATGTAACATAGGTTGTGGTTGCATATAGCTCATCTTATGTTGCATTTAAGTTTTTGCGAAAGGGTTCTAATCAAATAAGACTTATTAAATAGGAAAGGAGCTTTATTTATTCTATTTTATTTATATATTTATTTTTGTGATCGTGGTATGTCTCAAAAACTTTAGGGAAAATTCTATCGTACATCTATTAGACCGGCATTGCTATATGACACAAATTGTTGGGCTTTCAAATATTGCCACGTTAAAAAGATAGAATGCGACAGATTTGTATGCTACTTTGGATGTGTGGGCAAACATACAAGGAAGGATAAAATAAGAAATGAAGTTATCAGTAAAAAGATAAGGGTAATGCCTATGAAGGATAAGATGTGGGTGAAAACTGGTTAAGATGGTTTGATCTTGAGCAGTGGCAAACGGATGGGAACTTGAGCGTAGAGGAAGAAAAAAAAACCTAGACGAGGGTTTTTACTCGGGATATGACTCATATGAGGCTTTTGGGGCCGGAGGAGGTGCTTGCATTTGATAGGAAACATAGAGAGAGAAAATTTGGGCAAAGGAATTTTTTAATTCCATATAATGATTCATCTCTAGCTGACCCCAAGTCATTTTGGGATTAAGGCTTTGTTGTTGTTCTAATGAAAAGCCTCTTTCCAATTGTGATGGTAATTTAGCATGCATACTCTATGTTACATTAAATTGGTAATATAGCTTCAAAGTGATTTTGCCAAATAAACAAAAACTCCTCTCATTTTGTTGTCTGTTTCCACTAGTATTATGGTTTGGTTTTTATGCCCAAGGAGTAGGGTCTTGTAGCAGGTTCTTAGTTGTGAATTATGGAGGCACAAATTGTTACTTTCTATTGTTATTTTATTAGGTCTCTCCTTAGGTGTTAAGTGTGGCTGGCACTCTTTTTTTTTTTTTTTCTGACTCTTTTTTGTGGATTCCCATTCCACTTTTGTATCACATCCTATTGATCAATAATATGCTAATTCTGTCTTGGAAACGCCTTCTTCTATGTAGTCCGTTGATCTTGAGAATCTTAAACTGCTTTTGCTGAAATTCTTTTGCCTTCTTTACATCCTTGCAGGTTGTTCCTCAGCTTCTAAAATTTCTTGATGATCTGACGAACATATATGTAAGATTCAACCGTAAGCGGCTGAAAGGCCGGACAGGAGAGGAAGATTGTAAAATTGCGCTGTCCACTCTTTACCATGTATGTTACTTTTCCCATTCATTGATTTTTTAAATTATACTCTTTTTATACTCATTTTTCACTTGTTATGGAAATTATTTGTTGTAGGTGCTTCTAACTTCATGCAAGGCTATGGCTCCATTGACACCATTCTTTACTGAAGTATTATACCAGAATTTGAAAAAGGTTTCTGATGGAGCAGAAGAGAGCATTCATTATTGCAATTTCCCTGAGGAAGAAGGAAAGGTATGTTTTGTCATGAATTTAAATTGCATACCGCTCCCAACTTTTTCCCCCTTTTTTCACTGCAACTTTAATCTTTTCTATATTAGGGAGAAGAGCGTATTGTGCAAAGTGTTTCAAGGATGACAAAAATCATTGACCTTGCTCGTAATATCCGTGAGCGCCACAACAAACCTCTAAAGACACCCCTCAGGTGCTATTTGTGTCCTACAATTTTTATTTTTATGTTATTTTATTTTTTGGTAAAAAAAACTAATGTTGCTACTTGCTCACTGAACTTTCTGCCTGCTTCTGGGGAGTACAGAAGGATGGTGGTGGTACATCCTGACACAGATTTTCTTGATGACATTGCCGGGAAATTAAGAGAGGTACACATATTTCAAAGGTGTATTTGGTTCACATTGCTTAGATTTGTTTTTCTCTGAAATATTCTATTATTTGCTGAATTTAACAACCTCTTCCCTGCTTTGAAACCCCTTAAAACCAGTAAGACAGGAAGTTTTTTTTTATAGGGAAATATGGATTTAAATAATCCAATTTTTTAGTGCCATTCCAGTAAGTCAGTAACGGTCCATCAATTTGGAAATCACGAATAATCCTACCTTTAAAGATATTATGTGGACCTTTTCACATGTAACCTGAAAATTAGGTTACTTTTCCTTCACTTCACTCCTAAATTTGTGTAATTACTCTTGATTTCTTTAGGAATCAACTGATCAATAATAATTCCCAATCATTAACTCTTTCCCTTATTTACTGTCTTTTAATCCAATCTGAACAAACAAAAGTACAAAACCCAACCCAGACCGCCACCTCTACCACACTCATAGTCATCTCTACAATGTGATAACTACCACACCAGACACCTCCAGCACATCGCCGGGATCGGGGACAGGGCGGGTTTGGCTGGAAAATGTCCCAAGGATATTTTGGTTGGGTTGGGTACGACTGGACCTTCGTGGGGACATGAAGTTTATATAATTTAATTTTTTTCTAAGTATTTGATTGTTGTATTTTTGGCTTTGTTTATTGCAGTATGTACTGGAAGAGCTAAATGTAAGATCTCTTGAACCCTGTGATGATCCATTGAGATATGCTTCTCTTCGTGCCGAACCTGATTTTAGGTATGCCGGATAGTTCTCTTCTCAGTCTCTTGTATTAGTTTCTTGATTCTTTATAAAAAAATCAGCTTCTTTATAAAAAAATCAGCGGGGTGTGGACTGTGGGGTGAACTACTAATGCATTAACGACGCGTTTGGTTAGTAATAAATTGTGTTAATGGGAATGAATTTAAAGTTTAATTTAGCAAGGGAAGAAAACCTTATAATCTTTGACTCTTTGTTGAAACATATTCTCATTCCCAAGCTTGAATTTTAACATGCATTACCATTGGTTGTGATGGTATTGGATGGTAATAGATATTCATGAAGAAAGTTAGATATATTGGTGGTAAGCTAGCAAAGCCATTGAAATAGATATTTATATTTCTTCCAAATTTATATAAATTTATTTCCATTACATGTCATTTAAAACCGATAACTAAACAATACTGTGGTGGTAAACATGTGAATCTTATCAATTCTCAGTGTGCTCGGCAAGAGGCTTGGTAAATCAATGGGAGTGGTTGCAAAAGAAGTTAAAGCAATGTCCCAAAAAGATATATTAGCATTTGAGGAAGCTGGAGAAGTAACCGTAGCTGGCCATTGTTTAAAGCTAAGTGATATTAAGGTTTGTTTCTGTACTAACTTAATGTGCCGAGTTGCCAAATGAAGTGGTTGTCATGAAAACTTATTATTTTTATTTATTGATGAGTTTTTATTGTCATGAAAAAGTGATATAATTGGTTAAACTTGTAATGGATGAAGGATGAAACATCTAATTTGCACATAAGCATGAAGGTTAACAATTGCTAATATGTGATTTATCATGAATGATATGTTATCCAGTATTTTTTTGACTGATGATGAGAACTAAAATTTAATCACACAGTGTTTTGTTATAATAAAAATGCTCGGATTGATGGTTTAATTGTGATGTTATCTAAATTAATCAACAGGATTTTAAAATTGTGCTGTAAAATAAGATAGATTGAAGCTTTAGACCATGAGGCCTTGTGCTTGATTTTGATTCTTCATTATCTAAAATGGGAATGACTTTATTCCCCGTTTAGATGCCCTTCATGGCGTTCCTTTGACCAACGTCACACAAATTTGCTGCTAAATGATACAAACGGGTGTAGTATCTTTGAATCTTTTCTATGTATTTAACTAATAGAAATCACTAAGTGTATAATTAAGCACTCTTAGTGACTATTACATTTAAGGATCCTCTAAATCCTTTTTCTTGAATTATAAAGAATCATGCTAAGTAAAATAACAAATGCTTGTATAAAAGACCATGGACCAATATTTAGTAGTGGTTAACTTATTTTTATAAGCTACAAGTACTTGTGATTGTAATATGTAAACTTGCACAGTGATATGTGCAAGTGATTTGTCTTTCCAATTAGGGAATTTCGTTTTGCCATGGGTATTTCAAGCTTTTTATGAAGCTGAAGATGACTGACTGTTTACAAATTCTAAACTCATCTAAAGTATACTTGATGAAGATGAGGCCTTTTAGTGCTGAACAAGAATGCTATTAGAAACATCTAGAGCCTCTAGTTATTAATTTAATGGATAATGCTATATGTGGCCCTTAAAAATTAAGTGCATTTCTTAAAATGGTATAAATTTGGGAATATAAGGCAAAATCACGCTTAATTGGGTGTAATGGTTGTCTAATTTTTCTTAAACCTTTCATTTTGAGCTTCTTATGTATGGCCATAAGGGCTACACAAGTACACATAGCATTTTCCTAATTTAAAATCCAAAAGAAAAAACATGAATCTTTTCAAGTTCAATTTGACTCGTGTAGTATCCACATTTTGCTCAATGTTTCATGTGTCACTGAGGTGTCTTTCTTGCTCTTTTATATGACCTTTAGGTATTGAGGGATTTCAAACGTCCTGATAACACGACTGAAAAGGAAATCGATGCTGCTGGCGATGGTAATAATCATTGTAGAATTACATGTTTTCGGTAGAATTGCTTGTTTTTGCATTAGCCCACTTTACAATTTCATCTTATTGTATAGGTGATGTCTTGGTCATTCTTGACCTAAATCCTGATGAATCATTGTTTGAGGCTGGAGTTGCACGTGAGGTATATGTTGATGATAATTCTTGAAGTTCTTCCGTGGAACATAGATATATAGTTGCTTCATTATACTTCCTTTGTTTCAAAAAAAACGTAACAATTTCCATTTTGTGATGTATCAAAATAAGTACAACTTTTTTTCCTTATATGGTAAACTTTTGCTACTGAAAAGCTATAAACGCCCTTACTAATTCTTTAATTGTCCCCACCTTCTCTCACTAATTTTTAATTGTCCCCACCTTCTCTCTCCATTTATTTTAATCAACTGCCCGTCTACCCTTCACTTTTCCTAATTACCCACCATCAAAAAAGCCTGGGAGTCCGTGATCCTCAAATTGTTGCGTTTATTTTGGGAACAGAGGAAGTATATTATTTTACTGCAAATTGAAGTGTATTAATTTATAATTTCATGTGGTCATGTTGCCCTTGGGCATATATTCAGAATGCCCCCTAAATTCCTAAGACATAACACATAATTTGTTAGAATATGTCAATAGAATTTCTTTGCTGGAATTATAGGTTGGCTGCTTTGAAACATTGTTGCATGAATACTTTATGATCCTTTTTATTCAAATCTTATAGGTTGTTAACCGGATCCAGAAGTTGCGGAAAAAAGCCAGTCTTGAACCCACTGATGTTGTGGAAGTGTACTTCAATCCATCAGTAAATGATGCACCAACCCTGAAGCAGGTGTTGAACTCACAGGTAATGCTCCTTGGCTTTTCTGTGGAGCATAAGCATAAATTTATATGCCCCCATACACATACACAAACACATCAAGCAGACATGCTAACACACCTTGCACTTGGGTTTTCAACAATAGTATCAGTTTGAAAGATCTGTAAACCTTTTTAGTTGTAAAATTTATAGTTACTAAAATCTTGAGTTATAATCAACATACCAAGTTACCAACGATTCAAACCCCATTATGGGCAAAAAGGGGATTTTATAACTTCTGCAAAAGCATCAAATGAAGTGCATCAACCAAAAGGGCCGGAAGCTTTTAGGTCCAAAAACTCGTTGTAAAAGACCGGAAGCCTTTTGGTTCAAAATCATCAAACTAAATACATAATCAAATTCAGTGCCTTAAATTAAGGCATTTGCCCTATAAACTTGTCATGACACTCTTAAAACAACTGAGCAATTGAGAAACTGTATCCTAGATACAGCCATTAAATCTGATTTAAGGATCATCATGGATTCAATTTTGCTGCTAAAAAATGTATGAAGCTGCTTAATTCAAGTTGGAAGCACTCACATTGTATCTTCAAAATGCTTATAAATGGTATATACTTTGTTTTGCAGGAACAATACATAAGGGAGGCTATTGGCTCTCCATTACTTTTGGCAGATTTAATGCCATCTTGTGCGGTATGTTCCTTCTTTTAAATGTTAGGAATTTATTTTATGCTTGAATACTATTATGTTGGATTTATATCCCCATAACTTTAATTGCAACTTATATGGAGTATATTTGATGGCATGGTTTTTACTTGACCTTTTGCTATTTGCTTCACACAATTTACAGGTCATTCTCAGTGAAGAAACATTTCATGGTGTATATGATATGTCATTCACTATCAGTCTGTCTAGGCCCACACTGGTGTTTGATGATGAAGCCCTGTGCAAATTATATGAAGGTTTGAGTTCCCCAAGTCCTCGTCAAACTATCGTTACTTGAAAATTCTTTGTTTCGGCTTGATATTCACAGTTCATTTTGTAATTGTAGGAAATGCAACTTTTGCACAAGGTTTACAAGTTTACCTTAGATCAAGAGATTCTAACAAGCTGAAGGCAGAATTTCATGCCGGAAATTGCAAGGTAACTTTATTTTACGTGTCATAGACTCATAGTGTTTTGATCTTGTCTCATGCTCTCCTTCAAGTTCTCGAGGAATCTGACTTGCTTTTTTTTTTGTGCTGATTTTTTTCTCTCTATTTTCTCCAAAATATATATATATATATATATATTAAAAAAAAAAAAAAACAGATGAGAGTAGATTGCATCAAAGATCAACCGCCTGTGGATGTACTGTTGGGTCAACATCTATTCCTAAGCGCTGGAGATCATTTTTTGAGCAGAAAGTCTTGAAGATACATCAATTTAATTTATACTTCATTTTTTTTTTCCTATTTGCAATTTTGTCCATATAGAACCTGATTACATGGAATGTGTGCTGAATCATGGGTAATTATATAAAAAAATTCAATTAATGAGACAAACATTTTACATGAAGTTTTTGGCTTTTCCATAGGATAGTGTGTGACTATTTACAAGTTAATCCGTATTAGTTATCTTATTATATGGTGTTTGTGTCATCTCAAATCTCAAAATGCCTCTTTGTTTAACAATTACTAGTGGCAGGTATACGAGTGGGCCCAACCCTTGTTGTACCTTAGGAACAGGAAATGGGTTGAAAGGGGTGTCGAACACTTGCCACAGCTGTGGGAGGTGAGCCCAGCTCCACTACGCTGGAGGCTCATCAATATGTATTTGACATGTCCATATAATTACAATTAATACTTTTAATGGCAACTGCTTTACTACCACTTAAATCAACTTTCCAAGTATCAACAAATAGATGATTCAAAGTTGTAACTTGTAAGCACATTGTCCAATTAATTCCTTTGTTCTTAAACTTATTAATTTTTTAATTGTTCCTTGTTAGATCAATCAGGAAAAAAAAAAAACCATTATCTAGATATCTTTCCAATTTTATCAGATGTTTCCAAACAGAATTGACTGGGGGTTGGTGATGAAATTTTGAAGGGAAAATTGTTTTTTTTTTTAAATAAAAAAAATACAAATAACCCTTTTTTATTTTAAATTTTACTAATTTTACATGTTTAATTATGGAAAGAGGACTTGAGAATTATAATTTGTTTTGGCAAATAAATTAAAATTCATTACCAAAAGAGCAAGAAATACACCCAAAATTAAGAAATACAAGGTAGCAAGGGCTTCATGGATATTAGAACTTACCTTCTAAGGACTTGAGAATTATAAATTAATAAATGTAAAATAAAAGAACTTTATTATATTTAGGCAATGTAGGAGGTAGGCAAATTTTTTAAAAAATAACATTAAAAAGTGAGCAAATTAAACAAAAATGGGTAGATTACTTCCTACGTATTCTAAAGTTTAGCTGAACTCAGATTTTCTTCTGATATTAATTCTTTAAAAAACAATTGATACATTTCTATCAAAATAAAACTACAATTTATGTCTAGAAAATACTTTTTCGAAAAATTATGTTTATATCAGCTTTTCTTCTGATCTTAAAAAACAATTGATACATTTCTATCAAACTAAAATTACAATTTTTTCTCTCCCTCAAAAAAAAAAAAAAAAAAAAAAAAAACTCTTTTCTTGAAAATTTTTGTTTATATTTGCGAGCACAGCTGAATCTTGGTTGTTAACGAGTAACAATTTGCATAAGTCTGCAAGGTATCCTATGGGGTGAGAAAGCGGTTATATTTTGTCATTGAGATCTTGCTTCTCAAAATCAAAATAGTAGGATCAGAAATTCAGAATAGATTTTATGGAACTTTGTACTTCCCATAAACGGCTCAATTACATTCTATCAATTCCTTACATTCAACCTCTACCTTACTAAAACAAGGGGGAATAAAAATAATTATTTAGGTGAAAGATTACTAAGAAATAGTATTCCTACACATTGAAGACATTGCCTGGACTTCTAACCTGAACTAGATGCAACTGCTTCACAACTGTCATCTGCTTCTGCGTGATCTAAACTGGGGGGTTTTGGTATCAACCCAAGAACCTCGAACATGCTTTGATCAGCATCGAAGTCATTATTAGCAGTGGTTAACAGCTTCTCACCGGTGAAGATTGAATTTGCCCCAGCAAGAAAACACAAGGCTTGCTCCGGCATTGAGAATCGAATCCTCCCAGCTGATAGCCTCACCATTGCAGCTGGCATCACTATACGAGCTGTTGCTATCATACGAATCATCTCCCATATTTCAACTGGCTGAACGCGTGAATCAATACACAAAAAGAACGAATACATAATCAATACTCGAAAGTCTTGTTTCAATTCTTATTACTTTTTAAGCTTACTCAGAAACTCTGTATTGATGTTGGAGCCTATAATGAAAACCTCCCAGATATTGGAATCCAAAGGTCCCAATAATGGGGTGAAAGGTGGAATAACTTTAGCCAGTTTCACCATTACCATATTATTATCCGGTCTAACATATATACTACATACATGCATACGTATATTCAAATGTTATGTTTATATACGTATTAATAAGATATCTCCAAAAACTAGGCACCCAAACTTCACATCGCGATGCATAAATGCATAATTGAAAAAGTAACGAGGCAAGATTCAAATTTTAGGGCTTTTAGAGGGAGTGACTTTACCTTTTGATCTTCAAGGGGAGTGCCTTTTACAGCAACAAGTGCATTAATTGGTACACTTTCGGGGTGTGAAGGCAAAGTAGCCAGTGTATGTAACAGACCTACTCGATCATCTGCTGTTTCTCCCAGTCCAATAATTCCTCCTGTAGCAAACAAATATTCAAAGTCAACCAAATAAAAACATGAAAAGGTATCAACCAAATTGAAGATGATCCATTGTCTCAAGAAGCATCGAATCCACAGTAAACAGACTTATCTCATAATACCTTATTAATGTATAAAACTTAGCAATTTGAAAGTTCAATGCACTCAATTGAATTCCTCAATTGTCTACTTATTCACATCTTAAAAGTGGGGTACTTCTTTAATATGCCATAAGATATACTCTGTACGTCAAATATTCTTTTGATATGTAGATCCTTACCACAGCAAACATTGATCCCTGCTTCACGTACAAACTCAAGGGTTTGGAGTCGCTCATCATAAGATCGAGTTGTAATGATATTTGGGTAATACTCTCTTGAGGTATCAAGATTATGATTGTAGGCAGTAAGACCTGCCTTCTTCAAATTCTCAGCTTGCTGTTTCTCCAGCATGCCCAAGGTGCAGCAGACCTCCATGCCCATTTCCCTGTCAGTTAAAAAAAAACACAGTGGTTAGAAGATTTGTTGGCCTAATGGCAGCAGCAACTTTCTTTATATAAGTCTAAGGAAAATTTCAAGTTCCCTCAGCTTTTAAAAACTTGAATAAGCAGAGAACTGGAATTAATGGCAACTCTATAAGCTCTTTTCAAACATGCAAAACCAATGATTTTTAGAAAAATGTAGGGATTGTAATATGCCATAGTAGTACATCTTACCGGAATAATCAATAATCCTCACCTTATTTCCTTCACATAATCAAGAATTTGGTTGAAGTTAGTCTTCCTTCCTACAGTGTCCCTCCAAGCAGCACCCATGCAAAATCGTGTACTTCCAGCTTCTTTTGCCTGTCATCTTAAGAAAATCAATATAGGCAAAAGAAAAATTGCACACAGATGCATTTAGTCAAATTCACATGGGCTGCAAATGATCATTTATTTAATCAGTTAATTTATCCAAAACTATGACCTGATATTCTCAGACACTAATGACTAACAAAATTTCCATTTTCCTTTAGGAATGAGAAAGATCAACCAAATATAAAAAGCTGCTCAGTTAAAATTTTAAAACCACATATATTTTACATGCATGCATACAAGACCCTCAAAGTATCCCTCATTCCTTCATAAACGATGCATAGATGTAAGTTAAAGAAATAGTCTCCTTTCAGATATTTTCAGGGTCCCAAACAATTCAAAATATGGGGGAAGCAAGATAGAATGAACCATCATACATTTTTTTTTAGGAGCAACACTTTGACTTTTAAGCATGCCAATGCATAAGAACATTTTACCTAATAACATTTGTTTTTCAAAAGTTAGTAAAAATACAGTGATAGTAAAAGTACATGGAACTATGGGGGTATGGTAAGGGAATCCCTTAAATCCCGAGTACTTGCAGGTGACGAAGTTTGAAATTGTGACCTCGACATTACTAGCTAAACCCCACATCACCTGCACCAAATTTCCTTGCTAAAAAATAGAGGAAGTAACAGAATGCAATTACTTTAAGCCTTTAAGAAGCTATTTCGTTGGGTGAATTAGTAAAAGGGAAAAGGCAATTAAAACTTCTATTTCCCTTTGTGGATATATGGTTAGGTTCAATAAAATTTTCTTTCTCCTTTTCCCTTTCTAGAATTCCCCAAAACACCAAAATTGATTCCAAACCCCAACCTACTACAATGGGAATTGAGAATTCCCTCAATTTACTTTACAGCTTCCTCCACTCCACAAGGCCACAACTACACTCACTTGCACTAATGCCCTAATCTATACCTTTGTTCTTCCATCTTTGACATTAATCTCTTTCTAACCACCTCCAGTCATTATCCTCACCACCATAGCCACTGGTTGTCATGCACCAAAAGAAGGCACCCATCATCACTTACCAACGTCGCCACAAGAAGGGCAAAAAGGAAATGAAGAGTAAAAGAAAGAAATCAGATACTGTTGTGGTAGTGCTTGTAGTGTATCCTAGAGTAAGGCAAATGCTGTCCTAGAGTAAGACAAATAAGGAGAAAGGCTAGGAATTTAAATAGAGTATTTGTTAGCTTTTTGAGGATCATCCGGAAAAAAGAGTCTTTTTGCTTTGCCTTTTAGTTTTGTAAACAATCTTCCTGGGAGTTTGGGTAGCAACTCGAAGGCTGCCTATCATCTAATATATTCATCTTCTACTAGTGTCTACTTATCTTGTGATATTAATTCTGTTTTGTGAAGCAAGTATTGGCCATTGTTGTCTGTCTGTGCTCGACTGTAGAGTGTGCAGGTGGGAGGCAGCCAAGCTATAACACTGTTCCACCACCATCATCTTCAGAAGCACATCGACAGAGTAAACACTGTCAAAACCTCAAAGGCTTATCCATGGCATTTGTTTAACAAAACTAGTGTTTAACAATGGTGGAGATGCCGACTGAGTATATATGAGCATTGTTATGATAAGATCGGACCAATCACCAATTAGTGGCCAATCTTTGCCACTGGAACTCAAGTCATAGTTTACTGGTGCTATAATTAGATCATAAATGGATGGTTAGATATACTTCTGAGAGTGGTGTTGCATAGGAGTTGTTGTGATACACTCATACACATGGTGTTTGTGAATTTCAAGCATTCCAAAAAAATCTCTAACACTGCTGGCCAACTACCTGGTACCAGAACCATTATCCATTATGACTGAAGAAATTAGGAAAGATTTAAAAAAAAAAAAGAACTAAACATCCTCATCAACTTGCTACAGTTTGCGAAATTCTATTATTTTACATCTTAATCCACCCAAGTCCAGATTGGGATAGCATAACCCATTTAACAATGTTGATTTCATAAAATCAATATCACATTTGATATTCTAGTTTATCTTCATGTGCAGTTTAGATTGTGAAACCAGATCCTATTTCAGCATCTGAGAGTATAACAGTTCAGCAATAGATGACATTACGATATGGAAAAATCATTTGTTAAAATGTTGAAAACTGTCTAAACAGAAGAGAAAAAAACCTCACCTTCTTCGCTGCCTCTATGACAGTATCCTTTTTCATCATCCTTTCAGCCTTCACCCCAGTACCATATCGTGAAGATTGTGGGCAATATGAACAATCCTCACTGCAGCCTCCAGTCTTAATGGAGAGAAGAGTGCATTGTTGAACTTCTTTAAAGTTGTGAGCATGTCTATGAACTTGGGCCTGCAAAAACATGTCCCTGTCACATTCATTACTATGCTTTCAATTTAGGTTTGGTTTTGTTTGGATGGAAGAAAATTTTAATAGAAACTAATTTTCAAGGAAAACATTTCACTCAGGAAAGTTAACTCAGACAGCACTTCTTTGTTTAGTTTCATAAAATAGGCAAGGAGATAGATGATTTATTATTATTTTTTGGGTTTTTCTATGTAGTGCCCCTGTGGTATAGCGTTTTCTACGATGTACCCCTCCAAATTGGGACTTCTACATGGTACCCCTAAGAAACTACTGTTCACCACTTAGTACCCATCTAAATTATTAATTACGTAATCAACAATCTAAACTTGATTATTAGTGCACTAACCATCATAATTAATATAATTTGCTACTAATTATTACTAATTATGATTAATTATTACCAAAGAATTACCAAAAAATACAATTTAAAAAAAAAAAACAAAAACTATCGAAATTTTTTTATAGCAATAATTAGCAGTTGTTTATATTAATCATGAAGGTTAGTGCACTAATAATCATATTTAGTGTGTTAATTACGTAATTAATAATTTATTGGGTACTAAGTGCTGAACAGTAGTTCCTTTGGGGTACCATGTAGAAGTACCATTTTGAAGGGGTACATCGTAGAAAACGCTATACCACAAGGGCACTACATAGAAAAACCCTTATTTTTTTTGTTGGGGGGGGGGATTGGAGGAGAGAATGAGGGAAGTGGGAAAAAATTGGAAAAGGTGGGATATTAATTTTGAAAGGACGATGATAGGACGATTTTCTTCCTAAACAAAAGCTATCTTTTGTCCTTTTCAAACCAAACTAAGGACGATGAGAAAATCAGTATCCACAAAAATGTATTCCGGCCAACTAAATGGAGCTATGATGAAGGGTCGTTGGACAAATATTAGACAACCAATCAATAAGTGAACAAGTGTCAACATCATTTTTCTTATTTTCCAAAGATTATAGAGAAAAAAAAAGAGAGAGAGAGAGAGAGGCACCCCTAGATCAAGAGCAACAAAAGATACAACCAAAACATCAACCACAACAAATTGGAAGCAGCAATTTGGAAGCATTATGCCAAAAAAATAAATTAATATCCTTATGAAAAAGGACTGGGCTAAAACAAACTTTGGGTGCATTATTTTTACATTGAAAATATTTTTTATCACGTCAAGTCAAGTCTAATTAGTTCTAATTGTTTCTCAAATCACGTCTAATCAGGTCTAATAAGGTCCACAACTTTCAATCAAGTCAAATAAGTACCTATAAGTTCTTTTTAAAAAAGTTCCATTCAGATAAGTTCATGTGTTCATGTGTCATGAGGTGAATAAAATGCACCCTTTATAGATAAATTCAGGTGTCAAAGGTGAATGGAACTAATCCTTAATGTATCACGTTGACTGAAGCCTCAAATAGTCCGCTATACTAGAGCATAATCGAATAGCCTCTATTGATGATCCTGTGCTTGATCCAATGTGGAGATAGGGTATACTTATTACCCCATTCACGAGTTGATTCATAATAGCCAATTCATGAGGCTTTTTGTGGCTGTAATATTATGATGGGGACTATTAAAATATTCTAGCGTTTGGAGACACTAAATTGTAGCCTGCACTAGATCCTTTGAATCTGCTTATTTGTGTTCTCGTTCTTTCAAAGAAAGAGGGGCATTTCTTAACAATAACCAGCATTAATTCATGTTCGCATGGAAAATGGGATTACCACATCTACAAAAAGCGGACGACAACTATAAAGGCTCTTAGAGTTGGAAAATTCAAATGAATTCCAATTAACTAACCACAAGAGCTTGATGAGAGTGAGTGATAGCTCAGGTGGTAAGAGCTTCTCTCCCGGTTCCGGCAGATCCTAGAATCGATTCTCATTTCTCATCCCGCCATTGTGGGTTGTGGCTCTCTTAAGTCTAAACACCAAAAAAACACAAGAGCTTGATTTCTGTACCACCCAGAAGATTCAGCATTTGCAATATAGTTGCAGAAAGAAAAGCAATTCCTATTCTCCTTTCGAAATTACTTGACACTAATGGCTGACCAATTACCGATTATAGGTGTGAAATCCCAACTTTACCTTTGCTCTCTCTTATTCATTTCCTTCTTCTAGTATGGAAATTAAAATTCCATTTATGCAGGAAAAAAAGTTTATAGAACAATTAATGATAGACATGAATAAGGGAAATAATACTCTAATTTATGGTAGCAATACTATAACTATATAAAAGATACATTATCAAAAATTCAAAACTAACCAACAGGAAGAAATAAACCAGAAAATTGCACACCAAAAACTCAAAATTTTCCTAAACAAACTTCATCAACAATCGATCAAAAACCCAGATTTTAAACAAAACAGTAATCAACACAATAACAACAAATTCCAAGTAAAAAACTAGAAAAACTTAAAGAGAAAGTTATAGATTTACCCCATGAAAGAGAAGGTCTAAAGCAGGAGAATCATAGATGGATTTAATCTCTTGACGAGTCCAATCATTGCGAGGTCCATCTTTAATAGTTCTTTCAGCTTGAATTGCAGCAGAAGAAGATAAAGATGAAGAATACCAACAACAATGCAAACCCAGAAATTGGGGTTTTAATTTGTTGCGTATAGATGTCAACCACAACATTGTTTTTTCCGCTTTACTTGATTACTTCTCCTGTGATTTCGGAGAAGAAAGAACAGAAAAGTAAAGTACTAGTTCAGTAGAATTAAAAAAGATTTGAACTTGTAATTAGTGGTATTGTATTTGTAGAATGCAATGTAATTTTTGAGTTTTAAAAGGAGGTCAATAATGGCGAGAATAAATTAGTTGATGCACTGCGGAGTGAATCAAGTAGGTGGGTAGTTGGATATCTAGGTGGAAGTGGGACAGGAGGAGTGTCTTGATTTTTATTTTATTTTATTTTATTTTATTGGAAAATGATATATGTAGTCTTTTTGGCTACATATAAAAAATTTAAAATTGAAATAATATGTTGAATTAAGTATTTATTGTCTCAAATGATTTGCATATTTGTCATGAATTTCTAAATACTTTCCATTTTAATAAATGTATTCAATGCTTATATATAACCCTAAGGGCTACATATTTTATTTTATTTTTTACATGAAAATTGTTTTTTTTAAATAGTTTTATCTTCAATAAACATTAGTAAGGGCTTGTTTACTTCAGATTATATTCAGTTCAGTTCATCTCTATTAAGCTAATGTAAACGAGCCCTAATTTGATTGTGTAGTTTTTTATTGGCATACTTTTAGTAATTTTGTTTTCTTAATATATATGGTTAAAAAAGTCCAATTAGTTGTGGTGATATATAATTATCATATGTGTTTAATTTTCTTTTATGAAATTTTTTTCTATAAATTATTATAGGTTAAGAAAGTTATGTTTGGAATTTTATTTTTTTTAGAGAATGTGTCTTTGTATGTTATAGTTATGTTTGGAAGTTTTTTTAAAAGGGATTTGTCTTTGTAGGTTAGATAGTTATATATATAGGGTGAACTGGTGCTAATGCTCTGGGTATATATTTTATAATTTTATTATAAGAATATGTATACAATATATTTTTAGAAATATAAAAAATACTTAATTTTATATCGATCAGGAAATAGAAAAAAAAAATTAAAAAGTAGATTAATGAGAGTCCTCCATTGGAGTTTGAAGGCTCCATTTAAGGTTTGGAGGTCTCTCCTCCAAATTGGTCCTTCTATTATACTCCATAATATAGATGTTAATTTTTTTTATGACATTATTTTTTTTAATAATAGTAAGTTTTTTTCTTTGTGGGTAGTTACTTTTTTTAATTATATTTAAATTATGTGTTGCTTAGGAGGGATTCCATGAGAGGCCTCCATTGGGTTTGGAGGCCTCTCATTAGAATTGGTTTTTAAATTATAATATAGATTAGTTCGAGAATTAATTAACATTATTTAAAAGTCAAAAAAATTCTTTGTCATAGGATTGGTCCGATCAG
The DNA here is from genome assembly GCA_951394345.1 of Salicornia ramosissima. Lineage (NCBI taxonomy): Eukaryota > Viridiplantae > Streptophyta > Magnoliopsida > Caryophyllales > Amaranthaceae > Salicornia > Salicornia ramosissima. Next base: position 49,308,503 of record OX596237.1, on the reverse strand, counting down.
ATCATCGAATGTATTTTTTCCGTCAAAAAATAGCATGAATTGTATTTGTACGGAGACGGTTTACGCCAAATATCGTCAAGATGACAATTTAAGGTTGGGACGGGTGATAGTTAGACTAAGGTACGAAGAATAAATAGCGAAAAATAAAAGAGAGAAGACACAAGAAAATGGTGACGCGGATAACCCAAGAATAGGGGTAAAAACCGCGGGTGACTATGACTCCACAATCCATTATGATTCGAGCGTTAATGTAACACCCCGTCCTTACAAACAAATGATACGAGCGGAAGATAGGGTACTGGACGGGAGTGTTACTTAAGTTCTAAGTCAAATAGCGATATAGAAAGGATAAGGTCAACTAATAATACCCTTTAAGTTCATAGTTCTAAGAAAATACATAACCCAAAAGAAAATAATAAAGTCAAACTACAGAAAATCCAATATGATTACAAGTCCAAAGACCGACGTACAAACACCTCTACATAAGTCTAGAAATCGATCTACTTAAACAGAAATCATTAAATGAAGAGTTCGGCCGCCACACCATACCAATCCAGGGTGGCTAACTAATGGGAAGAACCCTAATACCAATCCTCACACACCCTGCCCAAACCATTACAATCTTGCAGTCAATCAGCATCTGAAAATGAATACAACTCCATTGTTAGTGGCGAGTAACTAACAGTTCTTCCCAAAGATAGAAAACACAAGTTTAGAACCATATATCAGGGAGTCAAATCAATGTTAACAAATAATAGGAAACATTCAAGTCATTTAATACAGACAACCATTACTTACCATGACCTCGTCCAAACCCAACCTGCATAACTAGTTAGTACAATACAACATCACAACCAACAGAGACCTCACCCAAAAGATAAGAAATCCATTAACATCTCAATAAGACAACTACATACCACAAATGGAACCAAATTCCAAGATAAGTGTTATGAACAAAATTTTTCTCAACTACCCAAATTAATACACATACCGAAGACAAAACGACCGCTAGTGGTATCCCGCAGTACCACTCCTAAAGTATGTTAGATAGATGCCCAAAATATGGACTTAGACGACCAATGATTAACCCACAACAATTGTAATTGTAGATGGAACGATCGCTAGTGGTATCCCGCAGTACCACTTCCTAAGGTTTGTCAGGTAGATGCCCAAAAATATGGATTTACACTACCAACGATCAACACGAAGTTGATGTGTCTAAGAATGGCCAAACTCCCTGTACCGGCCGGACGCCCAAAATATGGACTTACACCTCCAGCACTCCCAGACGACAACAATTAACCCAGATAAATAAATATTGTTCTTGGCTTCCGAAGTCCAAGGAACTTAACTGATCTAACCATTAAATTCTGCATCCCAATGGCTCCAACTAACAATTATAAATAACCTCCTAGACACATGTACGATAAAATATATCGTCCTTATTTACCCACTCAAAATCCCACTTCATTTACCGATAAAATTCGAAATTACAATTTCCATTATTTATCCACAACTAACATGTACCCAACACTCATACATTTTAAGAATAACATTTAGCCCAATAATAATGTTTCTAGACAAATTTCATTCTCACTTAACCAAGAAACAAATTTCATTCTCACTTAACACTTAGAATAAAATATTAAGCTCTTACAATATGAAAATAACCCTAAAAACCTTATATATATTAATCTAATGGCTACAAATAGGTTGTCAGTGAATAGTAGTTCTGATAGGATAATCACCATATATTTAGTATTTTCCTAACAAAAAAAAAAATTGTTCATTTTATCTCTTTTTATTTACTACATTTCTTTTTGCAAAATCTTCACAACCTAACATTAAACACATTTATAACTTAATTTCTGAATTTTTGTACTCTCTCCATTCCTTAAAATTTTGAGTGTTTGTGGTCTTTTTTTTTTACCAGTGAAGAGAATATTCTAAATAACATTTAATGTGTAAAAATTAAACACTACTTTTTTTTAGAAGTAAACACTGTTCTTTGGGGTCATTTGTTTGGTTATCTTAATAAGTATATTAACAATATTGAGTCATTATAAGTTTAATACTCTGCAATTGTAGATATTTACAATGCAAATTGTGCATTGAAAAGCTTTTGAACAATTAATATACACAAGTTTTAGCTAGGAATTAAGGGAGTATGTAAGAAAATTGTAAAAAATTAGATATAAATAAGCTACACATTGAAATGATTCTACAATATCACAAATATAAATAGTTTATTTATTATAAAGTTGTCATAAAAAAGTAATTAGATTTTTCTAACTTTGAATCTCAAAAAGAAAAGGAAAAATTGCTAAAAATATTCTGAAGTTTAGGCCATCTTCTATCATTATTCCCAACTTTAATTAATCCATAAATATTCCGAAGTTTGATCATAATCTTCTATGATTGGTCTCAGTGGATGAATGACCTGCTAAGCAAGTAAAACTTGTGCTACTCATCTTTTTAATTAATGTTATTTCTTATTTATTTATGTTATTTTTTTTAACTTTAATTCTTTCCAAATCAAAAAATATATATACGAAGTATATTTTAAAAAAAAGTTAAAAAAAACTGCATAAAAAAATAATAAAATATAAAACCAAAATGATGATAATACATCATCGTTGTAACGACCCTGATTTTCATGATATTTCTGCCATGATTTATGTGTATTTATGTGGTGTTATGTATAGTTCAAATTTATTTTTGAACTATTTATTTTATTTTATGTGAATAATTTCGATTTAATTCGAATTATTTCATTTGCAGTTATTATTATTTATGTTAATTATTATTTAATTAATTAGAATTTTTATTATTTAATTTTCTAATTAATTATTTAATATTTTGGGCTAAATCGATTTATACATGATTTATCATGTAATTTTTATAAATTAGCCCAATTGTTTACGAAAGCCCATTTTGGCCCATTTTGCAAGCCAAAACCGACCCTCCCTTGTTCATGGCAAGGATTTGCCACTTGCCATGCATTCACACCTAAACTAACCTCTATATATAGAGTAGTTAGTAAGGCTTGATGATCCCTTATGCTCATTTGCCATTTACACTTGCCATCTCTTGTTATCAAATTCAAAACACAAAAACTCCCTCTCTTGCCACACGCCATTTTTGACATGAACAAGCCATCAATTGTTCATCATCAATTCTAACCTTAAACTTAAAGATTCAAAGTCTATTGATCTTTAAGTATCCTAAACACAATCTAAACCCAATTGTTGCAATCAAGATCATTTGTTTGGGTGGTTTTCCGGGTTGGTTCGTGTGTCTTGTTTGTGTGGGTGTTCGTGTGTGAAGCCGTGCAAGTGGTGGTGCTCGTGTTCGTGGAGCCGTGTGTGGTGGTGGTGCAACCGTGGTGCAGCCGTGTCGTGCCGTGACCAGGTGCAGCAGCCGTGCAGTAGCTGTAACGACCCGACTTTTCGACTTGTCGATTTACGAAGGGAATCGACATTCGGATCATTACTTAACCAATTTAAACTATAAATGTAAATTATGTACTTAAAATAAATCAACTTTTATTATATAAAAGTAGTCTCAAATCCGAAGTCAAAGGCATCTAGCCCAAAAAGTTACATAAATAGAATAAATGTCTTCCCAACAGGCTGGGATTATAATCAAAACTAAAGTAATGTCTCAAACTGTTCTGGATAATCTAGAATTCAAAGAAAACAACTAAGCTACTCAAGCCCATCCAACGAAGCCCGCTCTACGCTGCTACATCGTCACCTGAAACTGAGGGGGGGGTCCACCGTCAGTGGCGAGTAACTAGGCTGTCCCGCTTCACCGAGGGACCGCTAATCACATAATATCATAGGAAGTGCACGAAACATCCATAGAAAAATAGAAGAACGAAATACAATAATTATACGAATCTCGTATAAAAATACGTAAGAAAGCACGCATACATGTACGTATAAAGTGCGTATAAAATACGTATACATACACCTGCAGAAAATACAGTTAGAAATACGTATACAATACGTATAGATATACGTATACCACACGTATAATAATACCTGCAAAATACAGTTAGGAATACGCATACAATACGAGTACAACTCAGACATATACGTACACAATACATACGTTTACAGATACATATAATCATACAAATACAAATACATACATTCCATCATACGATGACATACATACATAAAATGTACCTGCTCATATCATATACTTAGAATCATACACAGCGGAAGACTTATACATTAAATACTTAGCTTATACTATATGGTTTCATACTCTCGTAGTTATATCATAACTTAGAAATATCATAGCTTATCCTTTATCAATCATATCTTATATTTCCATAACATATCTTATAATCATTTCATATCTTATTATATCATATCATTTCATATCATCTTCATTATATCAAATCATATCATCTTCATTGGACCGGTCACTATAACTCGTTGTGGATCTCGTGTTTCACCACAACTTTCCTAGAACATGCCGGGGTGAGCTCGTGTACTCAACCCGTAGCGGATCTCGTGTTTCACCACTAAGCCTAAGCTATGGCCATAACTCCCAAATAGTAGCTCGTGTACTACTACTCAGACGACTACATATCCTAAGACCCAGAACTACTCGGGGGAACTCAGCCTGACTACTCGGGTCATCAGGTGCGTTCGTCCCATTGAGCAGTGGCTTCGACTTAACCCAGTCTGACTACTCGGGTCATCAGGTGGGCGTCCTTATCTTATCTTATATCTTTCAATTCTTTAAATATATCTTATATCTTTATTTAATCATATCATATCATATATTGGGAAATACTAGGTGACCGTAATAGGAAATGAAATGTTCGGAGTCCCAGGAAAGAGAGGTGCGGCACGTATATTGGCCACCTTAAATATCAAGTCTTTCCTAGCCAGAGACCGAAACATAACATGTATAGCTATTACTCTGTTTCCTTTCTTATCCCTAGTAGTATCTTATGCAACTCTAAACCTTATCTTATACTGTCCTTGATATCTTATCATATACTTATAACTTATCCCTAATAATTATTTTATAAGTCCAAAAATAAACTAAAATCCCTTCTTAAATATTACCCCACTCGACATTTAGGGTTACACCTAAATACTATTAATCTAAATTAATTAATTATAATCACTAAATAACTAATTATTCAAAATAAAATAATTGTTCAAACCTGTTACAACTACTTCCTAAATTCATGGTCAAAAGTCCTAACTTTATTACTAGTACCACTCGACATTTTGACAACTAAAACCAGAATTTATATTTTAATTCCATTAATTAATTTAATTATAATTAATCATATAAAATACATAAAAACAAGATAAAATTCCACCTTTCATACATTTGACATACTCGACATATATATATATATATATATATATATATATATAATTTAGCAAAAGTTCATACTTTAAATTAATTAAACACAATCATCAAAAATTAATAAATCAATTTCAATAATTATTTAAAATAACAACTAACAACAATAATTAACTAAAACATGATAAAAATCCTATTTTTATTTATTCAATCTACTCGAAATATATATATATATATATTACCCAAAATTCATGCTTTAATTTAATTAAGATCAACCATCTAAAGGTCTCGAATAGTCTGGAAATTTTAATGGATGTTAAATATAGGTTAAAGGTTTAACGTGCATAAATTTCGTTTAAAAATAACATCTTTTACTATTTTTAAGTGATTTTATAACTAACCAGTCAGATTAGGCTGAATTCGGTTTTCTGCCATAGCAAACGATCTTTAAAAATTACGAAAAAATTACACAAGCTTTAAAACAGTATTACTGACTTCCACATAAAATTTCGTAGCCATTAGATTTGATTAAGTACTCTAATAAATTCGTAAACCTAATCTGGACAGTTTTACCGGTTTGAAAGATTAAATTATTATAAATAATAAAAGGACGAATTTTGCCACGAAATAAATCATGATTAATAATAAAACAGTAAAGAAACCTACACGAAAAATTCATCAAGAAATAACAATATTTGATTAACCAATAAATTCATACAAGTAATTATACAATATAAATTTAAATAAATCAATCCATGCATAAAAATTAATTAAAACATTTAAAGATTCATAAAGATCACAAGAACACATCAAGGATGACATGAAAAGTATTTCACATGGTTCGAAATTTTCAGAATTAAACATCTCCTAAATTCTACAAATTTTCATGATACAACCTAATTAACTATGTGAATTAGTAAGTACCAAAATTAAACGGAATAGCTAGTTACCTGGATTCGCTTAATTTTCCAAAACACGAAAAATTATTCACCTTGGGTGAATTTATGTTGGTTCGACTTTTTGATGAAAGAAAGAGAGAAAAATAACTTTTTTTAGAGTTTATGAATTAATTTTCAATTAGGGATCAAATGAGAATATTAGATCCTATTTATAGAAAAGAAGAAAGAAAATAAACATACAACCCTAATTTGTTAAGGGCCGTATGGAAGTAGCAATAAGGGGGACAATTGGTTAGGGTTGTTACAACAATTTTGACTAGGTTTAAGAATATAATTAATTTAATTAATTTAATTATTTAAATAATATAATTAATATCAATTAATTAAACCAAAAGAATTAAAGAAAATGAAAATAATACTTAGCCCATGTACAAGAGGAGGTCGGCTAAGAGGACAAGAAAAGGGAGCAATTGGGTCATTTGGCCCATTTTGAGGAACAAGAATAAAACAGTCCAAAGTTAAGTGGGCCTTTTGGACTTAGACTAAAATATTTAGGAACACAGAAATGGATAAGGATAATAGGCTTCCTTAGTAGTAAGAAGAAAATAAATGGGCTAGGATGTAAATATAGAATTTTGGAAATAGGGCCAAAATAAATAAAGAATTAATAATATTAAATAAAAGAAATTAATGGAACAAAGAAAGAATAAAAAGGATGGACTGCATAACACATGGATCAAAGGAAACAATTGAGCTCGGGTTTTGGCAAGACAAAATAAAAAGGTTAAGGCCAGACTCAAAATAATTCGATTGCTACACAAAATAATAATTAATTAAATAATAATCAATTAAATAGTTAATTAATTATACATTTAATTAATAAATAAAAATTTTAAAATATCCCAAATTTTCGGGGTATTACAGTAGCCGTGTGTGTGTCGTGTTCGTGTGGTTCGAAGCCAAGCAGGCCGTGTGTGTGTGCCGTGTTGGGTTTTCGTGTGGTTCGTTTTCCGGGCAGCTTTTTGTGTTGTTTTTGTGGGTATATCTTCAATAAGGTAACATACTTTCTCAACTTGATTGGCATACTATGTTTCATAATATAGATTAGATGACTAGAATTGATTTTAATGGAGTTTTGATCATGTTCTTGAATATGGATGTAATCTGATTTTGTGTTGTTTAAATGATGATTTGATGATTGAATATGATTATTTTATGATTGAATATGTTGGATTTATGTTCATGATGATTATGTTAAAGTTTGATGAATTTTGGATAATAGTAAAGTTAGTAATTCAAGATTAATGTTGAGTTATGCGCGTGAATTGGATGAGTTGGATGAGTTCTTGATTGAAGTTTTTGAATCTTGATTGAAGTTCTTGGATCTTGGATGAGTTCTTGATGGTTTCTTGTTGAGTTCTTTAAGTTCTTGTTGAGTTCTTGATGAGTCTTGATAAGTTCTTGGTTGAGTCTTGGAAGTTAAAGAAAGTAGTAATGGATTAAAGAAAGTTAAAGATTATGTTAAAGAAGTTAAAGAATGGTTTAAAGAAAGTGGTTAAGTGTTGGTTAGACTCAAGAATCAAGGCGTAAAGGCAATTCTTGAGAATAACTTCGTGTTTTAACTGATTATTTTCGAGAATCAAGGCACAAAGGCAATTCTTGAAATTAATTAAGTTATGGTTAAGATGATTAAGATTTAAAGATTTAATTAAAGATTTAGCTTGATTTCGTAGCTAGACGCCTAAAACTTAGAGTAAGATTCTATGTTTTTGGGTTAAGACGTTGCCCCTATTCCATCCGCGGTATTGGGATAGTTGGAGTCTTACTATGTTGTCTTCGGATGTGGATTTCCAGTAAGATTGGTTTCACGGGACTTGGGAGTAAGATTCTCATTTCCTAACATAGTAAAAAGTTCGAATGCGTAAGATGCGTTCGTACGTGCGTAGTCCGGTCTAGTATATGAATGATTGCGCCAAAGATGAGTTTGGATAAGATGTTTGAGTCGAGTTTGTTATTGGATGATTTCGCATGTTTTGTTGTTGATTTGGTTATTTGATTTGTGCTATGTTCTTGTGTATTCCCATTAGGGTGAGTCAGTTATGTTACTCGCCACTGATGGTGGACTGTTGTTTGTTTTTCAGGTAATTCTGATGATGAGGTTCTTGCTTAGCTTTGGGTTGGGCGAGCGCCGTTATTATGCTTTGTTGTACTTTTCGTTGTTATTTGATTTTGGATAGTTTTTGAACTGTAGTATGGACTTGTATACGTTGGTTTTGGACTCTGACATGTGTTTGGAGTTTATCGTATATTAGACTTTTTAGTTTGACTTTTGGTTTAGTATTGTACAAACTTGTGGGTATTTGTACTTTTGGAGTTATAATAATAATATTTGAGGTATTAGTTTTAATTCTTAAGTATTTGAGTTGTTAGTTATGACTATTCGACTCGTCGGTTTCTTCCGCGCCGATTTTAGCGAGTCGGGTCGTCACAATCATCTTCAATTCTTCAACTCACCATTACCATTATCAACACCATAACCATATTCACCAACACACATCCATTACCCTTATTATCAACACCATCACCACGACACCACCATTATTACCTCCATTACCAACAACTGCTGCCAACACTTTGACCCTCTGAAATCGAGCCTAGCTCCTAAAGTGAAATCGAGCCACCATATCCCGAAATCAAGCTGCCATAGCCCGAAATCAAACCCAATGACACCATTGTGGGCACACGACACTTCAACAACTGGGCTAGCCATCTTGGTCAAGCCGACACTTCAACAACGAATCGGCCACCACCGCAACCTTCCCCACCACCGCACACCCTTCAAAACCCCCACCCAACGTTGATAACCACCACGAACCCCCAAACCCAGCCCAGCCTCCGCCACAAACATCGCCTCCCATTTCGACCCTCGCTGCAAAAGAACGTACCATTTCGACCTTCGCTGCCACCCCCTAACCCTCGTCGTCCAACTCCACCCCTTTTTGACCCTCCCCACCCAACCCCGCCCCTTTTCGCCCCTACCTAACCATTTTAAGGTGGTTTTGTGGGGTGGGTTTGAGGGTGGTTCGGTGGGTTTAGTGTGATTCGGTTGGTTTGAGGGTAGTTCGGCGGGTTTGTGGGTGGTTCGGCCGGTTTGTGGGTGGTTTTGTAGTTGACAGGGGGGTGGCTGGCTGGGTTGTTTTGGTGGTTGAGAGGGGGTCGGCTGGGGGTTTCATGGTTGGGTGAGGGTTGGCTGGTTTTTTTTTTCTATGATTAGTTTTTTTTTTTTTAATATTTTGTATTTTTTTTTCTAAATAAACTATATTAATTAACCATAATTTTTTTTAATTAAAAGAGTTGGTCCCACAAGTATTTTGACCTGTTTAGCAGGTTTCTGGTGGGGTGAGACCAATCACAGAAGATCACCCCCAAACTTCGGAATATTCATGAATTAATTGAAGATTGGAATAATGAGGGAAGATGGCCAAAATTTCGGAATATTTTTAACAATTTTTCCAAAAGAAAATTTAACAAGTACAAAGACATAGATGAGTATAACTTTTAATTAGTGAATTGCTAAACATTACACGCTATTGGGAAAATAAGTGCATCCCAAGTTTCACATCGAAAGAATAGTCCCACATCGAAAGAATAGCAAGAGGTGGAGCTGTTTATATAATGATGCTCAATGTTGTAGTACAAGGCTTTTTGGGAAGGAGTCCAAAAATAAAGCCGTGCGGGTTAAAGTCCAAAGTGAACAATATTATACTAGTATGTGTATGAGCTTGGTTCGACGGCCCAAGAAGTGGTATCAGAGCCGGGCGGTTCGGTCAATGCAGGTGGCCGTCGTGGGTGGCGGACCGAATCTGGACTGGATTATGATGGCTCCAGATCTGTTTTTTCAGTCTAGATCCAGATCCGCGATGAGGATCCTGATCATGATCTTGCGGGTCCGGATTTAAACAGATCTAAAACGGATCATCTTGTATTATACCTACTAAAGGAGATAAATAAAATTTTAATGCATTAAATTTTTATTTCATCACATACACAATTAATATGCAAATTAAAGCCCACTATTAAGTAGTAAGTACTAACAAACTAACATCATCAACATCCTAAAATTCATACATTACATAATCAAATTAGGTAATAAACTATTTTGGCTTTGGAGTATTAGAAATTTGGGTCGTATAACTTATAAAACTATCATTAATTTAACATATATTTTATTAAAAAATGGATATGCGGATCTTAATGTGGATCTATAAACAAGATCCATATTCAGATCCACATTTTCCTAGAGGATCCGTATCCGACTCGAATTCAAAATATGAAGATCCAGATCCTTAAAAATAGATTTGGATCCGCGGATCGTTGCCATCTCTAGTTGTCCCTCTTGTGTGCCCTCGAAGTTGGTGATCTGGTGTGCCCTTATATCGAAAGTCATCCTGTGTGTGTTCAGCTGTGTAGTTCGGAGATGGCCCTGATACTGGAGGTGGTTGCCCTGTAATTCGTTGGCAGAGAGTGTGGGCTTGTTGTCCAGTGGGCATGGTCCGGTAGATGGTTTGAGTCCTAGAGGTCAGCCTTGTAGCTCGTGGGGATCAAGTGGGCATGTGACTGAACTGTGTTGTCATAGCTGATGGTGTGATCAGGCGGCGGGTCTTGTTGGTGCAACGACAGTACTGAAAGGGGCGAGTAGTAGATCTAGTTTGGTTCGAGGGAAGGCCATGGTATGTGGTCTTTGTTCTGAGGGAAAGTTTGTTGGGAAAATAAGTGCATCTCAAGTCCCACATCGAAATAGTAGCAAGAGCTGGAGCTGTTTATATAGTGATGCTCAATATTCTAGTATAAGGCCTTTTGGGAAGGAGCTAAAAAATAAAGTCGTGCGGGTTAAAGCTCAAAGTAGACAATATTGTACTAGTATGTATATGAGCTTGGTTTTGTTAAAGAACCATCTCAACCAAAAGCTTAAGCTAATAGTTAAGGCCCAGGAATATGTTATATACTCTATCACTCCCCCTCACATGAAAGGCCCTTTGGGATTGAAATGTGCATGCAACACAGGCCCACCATACCTGGTGCTAATTAATTCCACTTGGAAGGGAGAGGGAGGAGAGATTCGAACCCGTGACCTTTGCGTCACGTTAGAGGACCATCTCAACCAAAAGCTTAAGCTAATAGTTAAAACCCAGGAATAATATGTTATATACTCTATCAGGTTCGACACCCTCAAAAGTAAGTGTCCTCATAAAAACCTTTGGCTATAAAATTTGCTCATGCCCTTGGAAGGAGTGCCTAAAAAATTAAAAAATTTGTTCATGTGTGTGTGTTTGCCAAAACAAAACTTCTTTCCAAGGCTTTTTTACTTTTTGAGTTACTCAACAATCAAAATGGACACATTGTAGTCATTGTTGAAGCTTGAAGGGGATGATTTTGACACCCCAAACTTAATTTTGACACTCCTCCCCTCTTACATAACTACTCCATCCGTCCCATTTTACTTGCTACATCACATTTTGTAACAAATTTTTATGTAAGCTAATTTTATGTGGGCCCACTATTAGTAAAGGTAAGTGGAAGAAAAAGATTGGCTTAAAGAGGATAAAAATGACAAAAAAAGGTAAACATGTAAAATATGTGTGGGGCCCATAGACTATAAAAGGAAATGTAGGTATGTAGCAAGTATTTTGGGACAGGAAATTGTAGCAAGTAATTTGGGACAGAGGGAGTACTATTCATGTGTATAGAGAAGGTGCCAAAATGATTTTCCATTATTGAACTCTTCGGCTCATCCCATAAAATTAAACACCCCAAACAAGTAGGCAGGCTCGGCCCTGAGCATGGACGAGAAGGGCAACCGTTCAGGGCCCAAGCTGGAAAAGCCCAAAATTTATAGGCTATGTGTAATGGTTATAACTAAAACGGATTCAAAGAAATTGCAAATAAGAAACATTCAATACATTATAACAAATTTATGAGGCCTCTAATTATTATTTCACCCGGTCCCTCAAATCGTCCGGAACGGCCCTGCAAGTAGGATTGACGTCCTTCTGCTGATATAACAAAGGACGTAGATAAGTTTCTTTCACTTTTCTCTTTCTTGAATGGCCATTGTTGAGTTCATTGTTACGGTAACCAAGCTCGCCGGAGTCTTAGTATCCTTATCACTTGCAGCCAATTCTTTCTCTTACTCTGGTTTTCGCAAGAAAAATTTGCGCTCTTTTGATTCTCCTATTGATGAATCTTCTGATGATCTTGCTGTTTTCAACGTCCATCCTTCTGGTTAGCTGCGCCCTCTTTTTCTTGTTATGGTTATGATTATCTCTCTGGTTTACTTTACATGGATCACTTCATTTCTTCAATACACTACAGTTTTAGTTTTGTTATTGAATAATAATTATTTCGTTTGCTGATTGTGTTGAATTTGATCAGAATTTTTGTTTTTATTGAGTGATGTAATTTTGTGATGATTTTGAGTGATTTATGTTTTGTTCGAATTAGGGTTGCTAATTTTGGAAGATATCTTATCAAGTAATTAAGTGGAGCCATAGAGTGAACAAGTCTGTTTATGGGAAAGGAAATCATTTTGCCTTGTAATTTGGCTTTACATATTCGGAACTATGTATTTGAAAATTGAACCGCAGAAATTTCTGGGTTAACTTGCCTTTAATTTTGTGGGGTCCCTCATGTATGTTTTGGATAATATTTTCTCCCTATTTTTTCCTTTATTTAAAAAGAATAACAGAAAATTTCAACTTACAGTTACAGTACCGTTGGTGATTGTTGTCAATTTCTTTTCATCTTCATCAAATTGTTTAATTAAATGCCCCCAAGGAATTTAAGAAGTGAGCTGTATTTTTTATTTTTTATTTTGGTTTCTGATTAAATTTGTTATTGAAAATTAATTCAAGGCAGATATTTATGTCTAGCAACCTTAAGCTCTTAGCTGGTTGATGAATTCAAGACGGATTTTGCTCCAAGCTTCATTCTTTGCACTTTACATTCTTTAGCTTATTTGAAGTTTTGAACTTGATTGTTTTATACTCATCTCAACCTATTGGCCCTTGTCTAAACTTAAATTAAATTTCTTCATTATCTAAACTTGTAATTAGTTCTAACCTTATCTAAACTTGTAATTAATTATAGCCTTATCTAAACTTATTTCAAATCAGCTTGTATTGTTGAGATTTATGTGATTTAGAATATAAATGTATTTAATTATGAACATTGATAATACTAGATGTAGTATTATGAGTTGTAAGTTCATAGTTATGTAAAGTTTATTTAATGATTTACGTCGTTAAATGTCGAGAAAACAAAACAGAAACAGTGGCAAATCGCGAGCCGTGACTGACGCGAAAACAGACCAAAAGGAGCCAACAAGACAGAAACTTTTCGCAACTCGCGAAAGCGAGATCGCGACCCACGACCATAGGTCGCGACTCGCAAGCCCTTTGGCTTGTGAATGTTCTGTTCGGCTTTTTCCCGTTGCATTGTGTAACTTCGGGAAAACAGCTGATAGATTCGTGTAGTTATTATATAACTAGTTTTCTCAGAAGTTAAGGATAGAAGTTACATTCATCTTCATACACAAAAGCTCTCTCTTGCATAGCCCTAAGTTTCTCCATTGTTGCAAAAAGTTTACACACAAACTTGTTCTCATTTTTAGAGATTGAATCTAGGCTCGATCACTACGGTTTCTTGTTGTATCTCGTTAACAATTTCCTTGTAACCCGGCCTAAGAATTGGGTAGGAATATTGTTTTCAGGAAAGAGTTTTCGTGCGTGCCTCAAGTGTTTTTACCATACTATTACAACATTTATTACCTTTTTGGTGATTTCTAAACTATTTTTTTTTTGTAAGGTGAAAACTGAAAAGAACAAGACCTTATGCTTTAGGCGGTAGATTATTTCCATAAAGCACAAACTACATAGCCTAGCGGAGCTCATTATTGATTACCTCACTTCCATTGAATGAGCTTGTTGTGCTTAAGATTTTGTATCCAATTCTTGAGATTTATGACTTCTAGACTCTCTTAAAACAAAATGTATGCCTTTTCCCCTCCTTGTTTTTGAAACTAATCAGCATATAATGTTGTTTTTAGATGGGGAAATTGAGTTCTTTTTTGGATTAGCAACAGCACCGGCTCATGTGGAGGATAAGCTCCATGATGCTTGGCTAGAATTTGCGGAAGAAAAGCTTTGTGAATCCTCCGAATCTGCACAGCCACAACAAGCTGATGCTATTTTAGCTTCAGCTGCAGGAGACGGTGGTTCTCAACCAGCTTCATCTGCAGAGACTAAGGAAAGACCCAAAAAAAAGAAAAATCTTAAGATAGCAATGGAAGCTATGATAAGAGGGTTTGAGAAGGTCATTGAAGAACAAGAAGATGAGCAAATTCCAAACAGCGAATGCAACCATAATGTTGCTGCATGGCACAATGTTCCTTGCCCGTAAGTTCAAATGTGTACCTTCTAATATGCTTTCTGTTATCATGTGTATTGGAGTTCTATTTCTGTGTAGGTCCAATATGTTTACAGGGCTTAATGTAAGATTTTTAGCACTATCTTGAACAATGTTTTATATTTCTTGATATTTCTATTTCTATCAGGGAGGAGAGGCTTAGGTTTTGGTCTGATCCTGATACAGAGCTCAAGCTTGCCAAGAATACTGGTATTACTGTCTTTCGCATGGGTGTTGATTGGTCAAGAATAATGCCAAATGAGCCAACAGGTGAACCGAATGAAGCTGTAAGTCCTATTTTTTTCCAACTTGACTGGTCTTGTCTGCTGAATCTCCCTTATGAATTAAATGTGAACTCTTATGTTTTTTTTTTTGTGACAAATTGAAAGATGGAGCTAGAGCACGAACCATTGGGACCTTTTCTATTTGATTTTCACCTAGTTGTCTTTATGCAGTTGTGCATTATCAGTCTACTGAAACCTAAAGCAACTTCATCGTTTTTTCTGCTTTCTACTAATTTTTGTATGTTTTCCGTTTAGGTTAATTTTGCAGCTATAGAGCGGTACAAGTGGATCATTCATAGGGCTCGGTCATATGGAATGAAGGTTATGCTGACACTGTTCCACCATTCACTTCCTACTTGGGCTGGAGAGTATGGAGGCTGGAAGTTGGAAAAGACTGTTGATTACTTCATGCAGTTTACTAGGTTATATTCCTTTTTTCCCCCTCATCCTTATCCCTTGATGATCTTATGGCTTTAAAGTGTGATGGGGACACTCTTTTAGTTCAATTCTCTTGGTTTACTCTCGGTGGATTTGCCTTTGGAATGTTGATGGTGGTCATATTTTTCCTTGTTTTCTCCTTTAATTTATCCATAAGCTACAGCAGTTTCCGCCTCTAAATGTGAAATAATACTGAAGAATTTGTCTTCCACTTCATAAAATCAAATTTCCATTGTACACATCAGGTAATTTTTATGGAAAATCACATCCTTTGTTTACAGATTCCCATGGCAGCTGTCATGCTAGGTGTTATTTTTATCTTGCTATATATATGAGTCCCTTGATACAATTCTCTGCCAGTAATAATTGATCTATGCTTTGTTTTTGCAGGGTTGTTGTCGATAGTGTTTCAGATGTGGTAGACTATTGGGTAACATTCAATGAGCCTCATGTCTTTTGTATGTTGACATACTGTGCTGGTGCATGGCCTGGCGGTAATCCTGACATGTTAGAGGTGGCAACTTCAGCTCTACCAAGTGGAGTGTTTAATCAAGCTATGCAATGGATAGCCATTGCACATTCAAAAGCATATGATTACATCCATGAACACAGGTTAATTCCTGCAGACGTTTTGAGCTATCAATAGATAATAATCATGCATGTTTATTTATGATCATATATTTTTATTATTGATATGCTGCATCTTTGACATCCTGGTTTGGTTCATTTTTTGCAAGAGTTTATTGTTATTTTCAGAACAAGGAGCACGCTCAACTGCTCAAGTTTTCAGATGTGTGTGCTCTTGGTGGTTCAATTGTCACTTTCCTGTTGATCTATAAAAGTTCCTTGCTATTGAATTAACTGCTTAGTTATCCTGCAATAGGAGTAAGCTTCTAGAAGAATCTCAATAGATATTGACTATAGAACCTTTTTTTTGCAGCACATTACCAAAGACACTTGTTGGCGTTGCTCATCATGTATCCTTCATGCGACCCTATGGCTTCTTTGATGTTGCTGCTGTTACATTTGCTAACTCCATGACCATTTACCCATTTATAGACAGTATATCTGAGAAGATGGACTATATTGGATTAAACTATTACGGGCAGGTTGTTGTATACCTTGCTTATCTGGGCTATGGGTTTTGTAAGATTCAGTAACAAACAGATTGTATTTCTTCAATAATTTGTTGTGATTTTTGATCAGGAAGTTGTTTGTGGTACTGGATTAAAGCTAGTAGAGTCAGATGAGTATAGCGAATCTGGAAGAGGAGTCTATCCTGATGGCTTGTTCCGTATGCTTCTTCAGTTCCACAAGCGATACAAGTATTTAAATATACCATTCATTATTACTGAAAATGGGGTCTCTGATGAGACTGACTTAATCAGAAGGCCATATATGCTGGAGCATTTACTTGCTGTCTATGGAGCTATGCTTATGGTTCTGACGCTGACTCTGTATTAAAAATATATTTTAAATTTTGTATAGTTCTCCACTATTTTGAGTCTTTTACCCTTTCTTATTCCTTCTTATGTAATTTATGCAGGGTGTCCCTGTTCTTGGTTATGTGTTCTGGACAATTTCTGATAACTGGGAGTGGGCGGATGGATATGGACCTAAGTTTGGACTTGTAGCGGTTGACCGAGCGAATAATTTAGCTAGGGTCCCACGACCTTCATACCATCTGTTTTCCAAAGTAGCTATTCATCTTTTATCTCTTTTCCCTATCCCTTTTTGCTTCTACACCAGCAGCTGCCTTGTAATTTTCATTACATTGCTTTATTCAATTATCAGGTTTCTTTCAATGTTTATGCTAATTGCAGGTAGCAACAACAGGTATAGTCACACGTAAAGACAGAGAGCAAACATGGAAAGAACTGCGAAGTGCTGCTAAAGGAAAGAAAACCAGACCCTTTTATCGAGCGGTGAATAAACATGGTTTAATGTATGCAGGTATAATGTCTATGTTCAAATGTCTAACCAAAAGTGATTCTTAGTTCTCTTTCCACTTTCTTCTTTTGGATCTGATAATTTTGATAGATAAGAAAGGCCTGATTAAATGATATTTTCTCTTTAATTGAACGATTATCATTTAGTACAATAGTGGGGCTGCCAAAAGCACATTATTAGACCACTATTTTGTTACTGTTGAACAAACATTTTATCTCAATTAATGGCTTGTGTATCTTTGGAGAATGCACTGCTTAGGATTGCTTTGTCGTCCATAATTAATCTATATTCTCTGATTGAGGCTGCTCTTGAGTGCTCTTTTATCTTGTGTGCCATGGTGAATTGGCAAATAATTTCTCAATTTTCATTTTTGAAGGGGGTCTTGATGAACCCATATGGCGTCCTTATGCTGATCGAGATTGGCGATTTGGGCACTATGAGATGGAAGGACTACAGGATCCACTAAGTCGTTTTTTCAGATTCATTTGTCGACCTCTCAGACCCAGAGTGAAATCAAAACATGAAGATGAGGAAGATGTTGAATTGGCTTTATTGCCTCTGGGGTCAACTGCCTGATGGTCTATATCTGGTCTCTGGTAATAAACATCCTCCTTGGAATTTTCAGCTAAGGAGTGTTCTTCTTGCTACAACTACGGAAAGTACATTTATCCTTTTATTCTGATGGAATAATTGCTTTATTTGTGATGTCATTGGAAAAAAAAACTTATGATCCCCCCCCCCCCCTATTTTTTTGTAAAAAATATTGCTGTTGTTCTTGTTTGGAATCATAAAATTAGTTTTTAATAAAATGAATCTTTTAAATTGTTTCCAACATAAAAGAAAAACACATAATCATACAAAGCATTGTTTGTTTTGACTCAGTGCTTACTAAGAAAACTAATTTTTATACTTCTTCCGTTCCATATTACTCTCAATATTGAGGAATTTCACGCTTGCCAATACACAATTTAAAATATCAATATCTTTAATTGTAATTTTGTAAAAATTGGATTTAAATAAAGTATTCAAGACTAATCTAACAAGATTCTATATGACCACATTGTTTTCTGACTATAAATCACAAAATGCAATCAAAAGCAGTTGTGAATAGTGTAAAAAGCCCTAATGTTGCAAGTAAATCAGAATGGAGGAATCATTCTTTTACTTTTTTACTAATACATAATTAAAATTATTAATGGTAAGAGGTGTGTATTGGCGAACATGCACACTCAAAGCAAAACAAGAAAAATTTCTAGCTAATTAATAATCTGAAGTTGCCTTGTGTATCAAATGTGATTGATGATCTTTATTTTTCATTGCGTTTGATTCATATGGCTTGACGGAGATTTTTAAGAACAATATCTTGAAGCTGAAGTTTTCTAGTTTTAGGTTTTAATAATTCTTACATCATTTGGTATTTTAGTTGGTGCCTCCTCATCTTAGATCTGTTGAACTTACCACCCTTCGGATTGATTTTAGTGGATGTTAGCTACGTGATTTGAGTATTCGACTTTAGATTAATCTATTAAACAGTTCTTTTCTGTCAATTAGAGAAATAAGTAGGTGGGAAAATACGCTCATAAGTCATAAATATTATGTAGGAAACTAGGACTGGATCAAAAGGAACAAGTATTAGTTTTTGATGATACAGATTGCATCAGCTTATAAAAATTTTCAGGTCTATGAAGTTGTTACAAGGGCCAATAAGTTTGTTTCACAATTGATGATAAGTTCAACTAAGTTTAGGTTATAGCCAATATGTTCAAATAAGCTCAAATTAGGTATGTTGAAGGGTTTTCAGGTGAAGTTTGTAGCCTTTAGTTTATGAATACAGGTATGTTGTTAGGTTATTGAATGGAAATGTTATAAAGGGGCAGATCGACACTAGGTATTAAGCTTGTCAATCCAAGTTTTATAGCAGGTTGACATGGCATTTGACATTGAAAGTCTTTGCGGAATGTCACATACCTACCGAAGACTTTGATACATGTCACATATAGGAGGTGAAAAAAGAAGGGGAATTAGGGAAATGCTATCTTCTATGGTTTAGTTGCAATGCAGGGCAAGGGCAGCAGTTTCAGGAGAAGCTGGATTGCGTGGGTTATACACTCATACCCCAGTTTGCCCATATCAGTAAGAAATAACGCATAGCATTGTTGTATATTACCTCATTTATGCCGCCAATTTTTTTAATTTTGGCGGGGCTGAAGTTTCAAGCTACACTTTACAAACTCCCGACCATTTTTTTTTCCAGCTTTAAACTTTATACTTTTTTGAGTACCAAGATACAGACTTCTCTCACTGAAAACGGAGTATAAACACAATCCTGTCTACATAACCTAATTTTACACTTTCATTCAAACTAGGACCATTTTAGCTGCACACACTACACTTAGTGGATAATTTTACACTTGACCTTCACCAAAATTGCGTGTCACTTGCACACACAACACCTTACTAGGTTAGTTTTCACTTGCAAACACTTCTACTTGAAGAAAACATTATGGATGATTTCATGGGTGAGGAGGAGGTGGCTCAACTGAAGCGGTGGTATACAGAAGGAGAGGGAGAGAAGTACATTGGTCGAGACATGGAATTATGGGTCTGCAATGATTTTGAGCATGAATTTGAAGCTGAAATAGATGAGCCAATACCTATATAAAGATTGAAATAGAGTTTTAGAAAAAAACAAATTTAAGTATGTGCAAAAAAGAGACATGGTTGGTAGGTAAACCACTAGTCCCTTTTAATGGTACATGTATGCCAAAAGGTAAAAATAATTGCAGCAAAATTTGGAGTGTATAGGACCACTATATGGAGAATTTGGTCTAGTGTATACAAATTCACAAACAAATGAAAACAAAAGAACTTCTTAGGTTTTGTTTAGCAAGTAAGATGAAAATTGTTTTCTTGAAAACTGTTTTCCCCGTTTTACATTGTTTGGCTTAGGCTGCATGAATATGTTCACTTTATTTAAGTAGCTGAAAACAAACCTAACCTTCCTAGCTTTCTCTTTTAATATGTTCACTTTATTTAAGTAGCTGAGTTCATTAGACAGTAGACACTACTTGTTTGAAATGTTCTAATATGTTCACCTTAGTATTTGATAGTTACCTTGCAAGTTACAACTGAACACTATGATTCTCAAAAGCAAGAGGAGATGGGAAGTAATCCCAGCCTAGTGGCAACTGAACTATTCCTTGAGTTCCTTCATCTTACTTTGCATTTTTGCAAGTTACAGTTAGCAGTATTCCACTTTATTAATTATATTCCTTGAGGAAAAGAGCGAATTATATGTTAAAGATCTCTAACTTTGTACTGTTGTATTAATTTTACTTTAACGTAGTTGATACTTAATAGTGTAACACATTTTTCATTGCAATAGTGTGGGTATCCCTGCATGATAGATTCATGCAGAAAGGGCAGAAATATTTTTTTTCTTTTACGTGTAGCATGTGTTTATTCATCTTACCAAAATGCTGAAATAGACTACTATCATTTCATTTACAATTTTGGTTTGTATTCACCATCTGCGGTCATTTACAATATTCATTTGAACTTCTACCTTGCTTGAACCATATTATTTGGCGGTCACTCATGCAAAGCCTCAGTTTGTAAATCTTGAAACAGTTTTCCCTCAAAATAACCCTGTTATGTTTTTAATTTCTGCTAATAATGGATAACGATCTACAACATTCTTTTTCTGTGCTGCAGAATGCCAAGAGTTGAAATAGCAGAATTTCATGTGTAATTGCTGGGGTATAGCACCAATAAGAAGGTGGTGGCCAGATGATCTCTGTGATGTTGTTCATAAACTTAGCAGAAAGCTGTTCAATCTAGTCTTGAGTTGTAGCTGGCTGCCAGAGTGGTTCATATGAATCCATTTCAGTAAGATCAAGTATTTATTGATCTGCTGATTTCCCATTGATTTGTTGTTTCTTGATATTTATATTCGGATATCTCAATGTATATAATTATATAAATATTATTACAATGATTAGTGAATAATTTGTTAGCAAATTAAAAATCCATGCCCCTCCCCCCTTTCATGACCCAAAACTCTGCGAATGACAAGCAATGGAGGCAATTAGTTTCTAGAGCCTACGCCCCATTTGCTGTCATGCTAAGCTCAGTGGTAGTCACTAGTCACTGAGTGGCTGAGTGCTCCAGGCACTATATACCATTTTGGACCGGTGTTCTGACATAATTCAATGCCCGGTATCAATCTTCCAGAAGCACAGGGATGTGGTGTTAGTAGAATTGAAGTGATATTCCCTTCTATAGTTCTCTCTCTTTTTTTTTTTTTTTTGGAAAGGTGATATTCCCTTCTATCTAATTGCCTCTTAATGGGGGTTAATTGTGAATTGTTTACTTTTGTACTTTGCTAGAACGATGATTAAATCCCATGATTTTGGTTTTGACATTTGATGCCCACTAAACTAGTGGTTGGTGGTTTTGTTTGTTTCTGTTTATTTGTTTGTTTTTGTTTATTTATTTATTTAATATTTTTAATGTGTTTCTTCCGCATGTCATATAAAATGAATGTGTGTGGGAGTGAACACTTGTCTACCTAACTTTGGACACTTGCTGAATGATTGGCCAAAGAGATAGTGGTATAATGGTGCTTTGTTTAAGGCAGATTAATCTCCAATTTAAAGTGTGCTATGCAAAAACATCTTCTCTAATGTACCCAAAATGTCTTCTATTTATCTCTGAAATCCCTAATTTGCCCCTTTCAAGTCTCAACTTCTCTGATATGCCTGTCAAAACAATCAGAGTTCTAACCTAGGCAACTTTGACGTGTAATGTATACAGTTAAAATGCATAATCCAAGGGAATTGATATCCGCACCCCAAAAATTGATATCCGCGCACCATGTCTTTAATATAAACGTATGTTCATATTGCTTTTATGTGAAAAATGAGTGTGTATATCAATTTGTGGGATACGGATATCAATTTCCATAATCCAATCCTCCCCTCTCTTCTTCTCAAAATAAATAAAAATAAAAAAAGAGAATGGAATATAAATTAATGTAATTAATTAAAAAATTTATTCCTTAATTTATGACATTTAAGCTAGAGCACTAAAAGTCTGTATCAATTATATACAGCCGGAATATCTGGCCTTTACTTTTAGCAAGTTGAATCTGTGACCTCCACAATCACATAATGGGATGGATGAGGGTGCACCAAAGATTATCCTCTGTGTTCAGTCATGGATTGGTGTACAGCAACTGAGCAAAGTGCTACATCATATCATATAATATATATAATATGCTTCCTTTGTTCTATATTAATTGCATCGTACCACTTTGCCACACTTTTTATGAAAGAGATTTGAACATGTCAGTGAGAAAATAAATTAAGATAATTCTAACACAAGATAGAGCAAATTATATGCTACTGCTCTAAATTTTTTTATTAAATGCATGCCAAAGAAGCTGGTTGCGACTAATATGTAGCGGAGTAAATATATATATATATATATGTGTGTGTCCTGACACAAAGTAAACTGACTGAAGTTAGACTACAGAAGTAGGCTTTACTTACTCTTATAGTCATATGATGAACAAAAGTTCTAAATTTCTTTTTCTGCTTGTCATACTTGTACTTTATTTAACCTTGATTAAATCATCAGAAACATTCTCAGTTTCAGAAGAAGATGACAGCAAAATTTTAAGTTTACCAGGTCAGCCAGTGAATCCACCCATCTCACAGTACTCAGGCTACATTACTGTAAATCAAAATAATGGCAGGGCCCTTTTTTACTGGTTCTTTGAAGCTCTTTCTGAGCCTTCTACTAAACCTCTTCTCTTATGGCTTAATGGAGGTATATATGTCACTACCTCGGTTGAGAACTCGAGATGCAGTTGCACATTACTAATTCAGATTTTATGTTATATCAGTTGACAGTTTGACACATTCATATATAAATATACATTGTAATTGCAGATTTGCAGTCATAGTTGTTCTCTCTTTGGATAATTCAGAGCTTTACAAGTCCTTTTTTTCTCGGTTTTGTAGGACCTGGTTGCTCGTCGATTGGATATGGTGCAGTTGTGGAATTAGGCCCTCTTAAAGTTGATGAAAATGGTGGAGGCTTACTCTTCAATAACTTCTCTTGGATTACAGGTCATTATCATTTCATGTTCATTATGCATATATGATATCCTTCAATAACTTGAAGATTTATTTTTCATTTGGAATGAAGCTGTTTGGTGTTTGTGATTTGTAGAAGCAAATTTGTTATTTGTGGAGTCTCCTGTTGGGGTAGGATTCTCATATACAAACACATCCTCTGACCTCACCAAATTGGATGATGACTTTGTAGGTAAGTTTACTTACATAGATATTATATTGCTCCTCTTTCTTATGAATTCAATCTGAACTTTTCTTCAACATATTGTTTCACTAAATCTTTACATTACATGTTTTTTGAAGCTGCCGATGCATATAGTTTCTTGGTAAATTGGCTACAAAAATACCCACAGTTCAAGAACCAAGATTTTTTCCTTGCAGGAGAAAGTTATGCAGGTGATTTAGATAATTTGTCTCCCAAGTTATTTCTTGCAGTATATCAGAAACCGAGTTCTTCTTTTGGACTTACGGCCCGTTTGGTTGTTGGTAATGAATTGTGATAATGGTAATAGATTTAAAGTGTGATTTGTTAAGGAAAAACTTTAAAATCCCCATGGAAAACATATTTTTCATTCCCAAACTTGAAATTTGTTCTTATTTTTCATTACCATCCATTACCATGTGGAAGGGTGGTATTAGATGGGAATGTATATTTGTGAAGAAAATTAGATAAATTAGAGTTAAGCTAGCACTACCATGGGAATGGATTTTTTTTTTCTTCCAAATTTAGTTATAAATCCATTCCCATTACCTCCATTTATGACCGACTACCAAATGGATCGTTAATGTGTTGAGATTTCAATTTAGCTCCTGTTGAGTCTTAGATTTAGTTTAATGCAGTTCAAATTAGATCAGATCAGAAGAACAAGGGCAAGTGCAATTGCATTGGTTTCTTTTTAATCTGGTGTTTTATTCCTGTTACAGGTCATTATGTTCCTCAACTAGCAGAGCTTATCTATGATAGGAACAAGAATCAACCCGAGTCCATGAGAATCAATCTCAAAGGTTTCATAGTATGTAATTAAGCTGTCATAAGACCATCTCAACATATCCTTACTCTTGATTTATTCCAATGAAACTAAGTGATGTTCAATATATTTTTGCTTTACAGGTAGGGAATCCTGAAACTGATAATTTCTTCGATTCGAAGGGTTTGCTTGAATATGCTTGGAGTCACTCTGTTATATCTGATGTGCAGTATAATAAGACTAAAGATATATGTGATTTCACAACCTTAATTTGGTCAAATGAATGTGTGGATGCCATGAATTTGGTTTATGGTAAATACAAAGAGATTGACTTTTACAACATATATGCTCCAATCTGCCTTTCGAACAACACTTCTTCACAAGCTTATTATGCTAATATGGTAAGCTACTCTTGCTTTTTCTGTCACTGCTGTTAGAAGCTAATCATGGAACCCAAAGTTATAGCATTATAGGTTATAATCAAATAATGCTTTGGGACTCTATCACAACAACCAATCTGTACTAAAAATTTCATATCATATGTGAAGCGGATTTTTATGATTTTTTTTTTATTTTTAACAAAACTTTTTATCAAATTATTTGACGATCTGACATAATTTTAACTTAGACATATATATTTACATAACTACATATATACAAGTTCATGACTTTTTCTTTATACTGGGAAAATACTTTACAGGTGGTAAATTATGGATCAAAGAGGGCAAGAATATTTTCAGGGGGTTATGACCCTTGCTACTCAGAACATGCAGAAGCCTATTTTAACAGAGCAGACGTACAAGCATCACTTCATGCAAATGCTAACAGAGGAAGTTCAAATAACATTGTCAAATGGGATGTTTGCAAGTAAGGGTATTGATTGTTGTTAATATACAATAATTTTTTTCTAGATTTATTATTAAGAGGATGTTTACTTGCTCTTTTTTTTTTGTTTTTCAGTGATTCCATCCTGAACATATACAATGTTACCGTCCCATCAGTGTTGCCTATCTACAAGAAGCTTATAAAAGGCGGTCTTAAAATCTGGATTTACAGGTATTCAATTAGTTGATGGCATAATGTTGTATTGTTATTCTTATTATTTGTCATAAATTATTGAAGGATGGACTATTAAGGATTATCTACTTTTGTTCTTAGGCAATAAAGCATATAGCTTTCTTGGATGATATTGAATATCATTATCTTTGTTTGGGGTTCTTTTGGATCCTTGTGATTTTGTGAAGATATGGCACTAACTCTTTAAAAGTTCCCAAGATGGGGGGATAAAATCCAGGTGGCTGATTGCCATTGGGTACTGCAACAATTATAATCCAGGAAATTGAAAATGGAAGAATGCTAATTTTGTCTATGTCTATACTGAGTATACTCTATAGACAACTAGCACATGGCAATGTGGCATGGCTATCTTTTTTAGTTGTATCCCAATTCTTTTTTTTATTTTTTATTATTTAAACTTTTATGGAGTAATTAAATAACCATTTTGTTCCTATTGGGAGTTTAGACAATGCTCTAGTGAAAAAGAGTGGCCACAATGAACAATTAGTTGAATTGGCATATTGTGCAACACTAGTGGGTTGCACAATGAACTCTATACCATGCTCTTGCATTTAAAACAGATAATAATTCATCATGCTATGTATATAGAACATTCGTTTTTTTTTTTTTTTATATATATATATAAACCACTTAATTTTGTTTTTGAACTAAAATGACTGAATTGAATTAAACTAAATTCTAGACTCGGTAGGAGCTAAACCGAATCGAATTAAACTAAATATTAGACTTAACCATTCAGCAGGAGCTGGATTGAACTGAAATTCCAGAAATTAAGTCCAAAAGAATTGAAGAGGTCCTTAGTTTCCCTCCATGTAGAGAGAAAATTAATGCACTTGATGCTTAAGTATCAAAGGTTGAATTAATTGTCATGGTGCTTTGGAACAGTGGAGATGTAGATGGTAGAGTCCCAGTGATTGGAACTAGGTACTGGGTTGAATCACTTGGGTTGCCCATCAACACACCTTGGCGTTCCTGGTACCATCTTCATCAGGTAATTTTGTTCGTGTTTGTCACTATACAAGGGATTCCTGATCTCTCCATTATATGATTTACTCCCTTCATTTCAAAATATTTGTTACATTTTTCACATTTAACAAGATTTTATGAATATATGTTTTCTTATATATGATAAACATTTTTCACATTTAAAATCTCCCCCTTGTACCTAAAATTTCAAACTTAACAAACATTCTGACACGGAGGGTGTACAATCAAACTTTAATCGTCAGTTTCTCTAATATTATTTACGTAAAATTTATTGCGTGTCGGTATTGTATAATGTATTCAGAAAACAACTCTACAATATATATATATTATTTCACCAAGTTTGTCTATATATACATTGTAAATAATACCAGGTTGGGGGAAGATTAGTGGAGTACAAAGATTTAACTTTAGTAACTGTTCGAGGGGCTGGTCACTTGGTACCTCTCAACAAGCCCAGTGAAGCACTTGCTCTTATTCACTCTTTCTTGACTGGTGAACATCTTCCTGCAGGTAGATAAACTTATAATGGGGTGTTTAATTCGTTTTTTTTTTGTTAGTTTTATACTGTATTATATTATCTCGCCAGAATAAGATCTGTATATTTTTATATATTATCTCCGTTTCACATTGTACACGACAATTTGAAATTAAATAGCGAATAAATTAAGATGTTTAATCGTTGCAAATAATATGAAACGGGGGTAGTATAATATTATTGTTGTATTTATGACATCGTTGTCAGTCTATCTATCTATGCCTCATTTTATTCTTCACATAAATGCATATGATGCATACACAAATACAGAATAAAATACAACTAAAACTTCTGGTATGTATAAAAATAATCTACGGAGTATATGTTAATAATGATACAAACAATTTTGATGTAGCAGAGATTATTAGAACCAGTGTTACATAGATTACTTTTTAGTGGTATTTGGTGTAAATTTAAGAATGAAAATGGAATGGAAATAAATTAGAAAGGAAAATGATTTTGTTGTTTGGTGTAATTAAGGAAATGGAAGGTAAACAAATTAGAAGGGAAAATATTTTGTTTCTACAAAGATTGATAAGGGTAACAAAGTGATGGTTACGGTTACCATTGGGAAAGGGAATGTGTAACCATTGGGAAAGTTGATAATCATAATTTTTAGGGTTGGTTAGACAGTTTTTTGAGTAAGTCAAACAAATTTTAGATCAATTATGTTAATCAATTTTTAAAGTTATCTAAATTTTTTTTTAAGTCCATTTAATCAATTTTTTAGAATCAACCAAACATTTTTTAGAATCAGCCAAACAATTTTAAGGGTCAAACAGTCAAGCAATTATTTATTTTTAGAGTCAAACAATCGATTTTTATAATCAGTCAAACAACTGTTTTTAGAGTCTATATAATCAATTTTTGTAGTTAAAAACTCATAATTAAAAACAAGTTTATTAATCAGATATAGATGTTATAGTGAAGAGAATGCACCCTTAAGCCGATGGTGTGGAGTTTTGTTGGGGAAAAGAACCGCAACATTGGCTCTAATTAGTGGCATGTCCAAATCTATTGATAAAAAAGGATTATATATATTTTCGTCAAAAGGAAGTATCATAAGCTACTTATTAACCAACACAGCCCATAAACTCTGCACACTGCTTGCAACAAAAAAAAAAAAAAAACTCTGCACATTGATAATTTAGCACACTTGTGAATGTATGTTATGATACGATTAATGTCTAGTAAATACTATGCAAGTACATAATGACCTAATTAAGAAGCAATTAAAATGTGTAAGAAGATTGATATCTGATCTTGAAAGTCATCAGATTCTCCACAATTAAGCCAATCTGAACTTGTACAAATATATGTTAATTTGCCAATAATAATCCCTCACGATCAGTCCTATAATGTTTGCTACATGAGTCTGGTTGTTGTGAGAACTGTTTAGGTCAAATGCGGCACATTAAGGGTCCGTTTACTTTGGTGTAAAACATTCTCAATGTAAAATGATTTTTCCATAAAAAACATTTTACTTTGGAAAACTCATTTTCATAGAAGTTTTCCAATGTTTACTTGCACGGAAAATAAGTTTTACTTCCAAATTTGAAGGAAAATGTTTCCAATAGGATGTAAAATGAGATTTCACTCAAAGTTTTACATTTTATTTTTTCACACAAAGTAAACGATGTAAAATAGAAAAATTGTTTTCAGGGAAAACATTTTTCGCTCTAGTAAACGGATCCTAAATCATCGGGGTTGAGGACCCATTGAAGTAGTTGAAATTGCAGCAGCAGTCAATATCTCCATTGATTGGGTACCGAGTGACATTGGACTCCCAGCTTGAACATTCTCCCTAGCCAAACAATCCCTTAACTCAGTAACAATGAAGCTCATTGTTGGCCTATCTTTATCGTCTGGTTCGACACATTTCTTAGCCAGCTCTGTTGCCTTCCAAACGGTTATGTAGTTTTCTCCAACCTCAACCCGTAGCCTTGGGTCCAATATACTGCCTATGTCTCCTTGTACATACAAAGGCGTTACCCATTGTACCAAATGAGTGCTTGTACTCTTCATTATCGCTGTTTTTCCTGTTATAAGCTCTAACAGAACTACCCCATAACTGTAAACATCACTTTTTTCTGTCACCCTTCCTGTTGATTGGTACCTGCATCCATAAAAATACATGTATATAGGCATCCTTGCTTGTAGTTTATATATATACAAGTACTCCCTCCGTAACAACATAAACCTTTCAACAATTAGTTTTGCACGTATTTTGAAGAAGCGATTTAAGGGTGTAAACGAAGGAATTAGCCAAAATGGTTTTAATACAAGCATGAATGTGATTATAAGTTCCTAATATTAATTTTTATATTGATTAATTTCGATCATTCGTTTACACCCTTAAATCACTTCCTCAAAATACGTGTAAATTCAATTGTTAAAAGTTTTATGTTTCGGAGGGAGTATTTTTTTTTAAGAAAAGAAAACCGATTCATCTTTACCAAAGGTCCGGATGGAGTTTTATGTTCCGGATGGAGTATTAATAGTCAAGTTCTATTTTTTTTTTTTTTTGTTATGCTTTCTTATAAGAGTGGTTATTATATATATTTAAATACTCCGTAGTATAGAACCGAGTACTCCCTCTGTCTCCTTTTATTTGCAACATTTGTTTTTTTCACATCTTTCAATACATAATTTTAAACAAAAATATCTGTAAATATATATGATAAAAAATTATAAAAGTTGTATGTTAAAAAAGTACACATCGAGCCGAATTAAATGAGATCCCATTTAACTATATTTTTTCATATGTGTATAAAATTAGAGGGAGTCAAAATTGCCCAATAAAGATTGACAAAATTCAAAATTGTTGCAAAACTAGGTAGGAGAGAATGCACTTACTGAGGATCGACGTAACCTGGGGTTCCAATAACCCTAGTCTCTAATTGTGATACATAATCAGGTGGGAAGATTTTAGAGAGACCAAAATCAGCTACTTTTGCTCGTAAATTATTATCTAGCAATATGTTAGCTGGCTTCACATCTCTATGAACTATGGATGGGCTGCAACCAGTGTGCAAGTATTCTAATCCTGTTCATAACAATAATCATCAATTGCAATTAATTGTCACAACACTATCAATCATTAATTAGGAAATCATTAATTTCTTTAAGCAATAGCAAG
The DNA here is from genome assembly GCA_951394345.1 of Salicornia ramosissima. Classification (NCBI taxonomy): domain Eukaryota; kingdom Viridiplantae; phylum Streptophyta; class Magnoliopsida; order Caryophyllales; family Amaranthaceae; genus Salicornia; species Salicornia ramosissima. The sequence continues at coordinate 49,278,283 of OX596237.1, read as the reverse complement.
CTATATATGGATAAAATTAGGGTTATTCCCACTGGTACACATAAGAAATTAACAAATTCCACTGGTATACCTAAGTTTTTTAAATTTCCAAAAATAAAACTGTGTTTTTGACAATTTCCAAATTAACGTGGCATTTATTAACCAAAACCGTTAACTCTTTGCCTCAATTTATTTGCAATTGGTTTGTGTGATGAATAAATTACTCAATCAAAGTTTTTGGGGTTCATTTTAGCCATTAATGGGTCAAATTTGAAGTCAAAATTTTTTAAAAATGACAATATTCATCATGAAAAGCGTGCTAAAAACTAAAATGATTATTGTTTTTAAACGGAATATTTCTTCTAAATGTCACTTTTGGAATTGTCAAAAACTTAGGTTTATTTTTGAGAATTTAAAAAATTTAAGTGTGCCAGTGGGATTTGTTAAATTTTCAAGTGTATCAGTGGGAATAACCCATAAAATTATCCTTTCTCTTTTTTTTTTATGTGCAACATCTATTAAAAATGGATTTTTTTAATTATGTGTGACAAATGTTTCTTTCTCTTTTTCTCATGTTATTCGTTTCTATCTCTTTTTATCTCTCCATCCTTTTAATTCCTCACTCAAAATTAAAATTTGTCTAGGATTCATCTATTTGATTGACTCAACAACTTGAATTAGTTTTAGTTTTAATTTCACCATCTCTAGTGAGTTGTTATCACCCAATAGTTAGATGTAGTTTTGTTCACGAACAATTATTATATTTTATATGTCATGCTACTCTTTCTACTTGCATTGAAGTGAGTGTTTATACAGATATAAATGATATAAATAAATTATAAAAGATAAATTTTGATGAAGTTGAAACACCATATTTAGGTACATTTGTCTCACAAAAAGCTTCGATACATTAAAGTTAGAAGGTCAATTATTAATATTTGAAAAAACACTTGACAAGTCTTTTCTAAACAAAATTACTCCCTTTGTCACACGTTATTGGCAACAATTGAATATTTTACCTTTCACAAATAATAACAAATTAAATGTAACCAGTAATGCGTGACGGAGAAGATACTATTTATATGGACGGGGAGAATGTTATAAACTCCAAAGAAAAATAGAGCTAGATCAGATGATTCCAAGTGTACCTTGGGCCATGTCAAAGGCTATTGCAAGTCTTGATTTCCAGCTCACAACAGCATCAGAATGTTCTATTAAGCAAAAGTAATATGATCCAAAAACAATTAGAATATAAATTTGATTAGAATGTAACAATTGAAACGCCTACCATGATATATGTATATTTTTACATTGAAAAGCCTAATATATATATAAGTACAGTAAGCTAGGCTAACCTGACATAAGAGCTTTCAGGTCTCCTCTAGGCATGTACTCATAAATAAGTGCCAAGTTGCTAGTTCCTTCTTCGCAATATCCAATCAAAGAAACCAAATTTTTGTGATGAATTCTTCCTAATACATTAATCTGTTCCCACACATTTTGATAATTAATTGACCTTTTACTCATTACTTTTGGTACCACATTATATTATTTTTTAATTCTTTTTTTTCACAATTTACAGTATAAATATTTGAATATGGGTAAATTTAAATTATATGATATGAAATAAAAATGATAAAAAGGCTAGAATCTTGAAAATGATAGAGTATATAACATAATCTTGTGCCTCAACCAAAAGCTTAAGCTCAGTTGTATAACGTGATAGATCGAGAGGTCATTGGTTCTAATATTACCCACCCCTTCTTTAATTTACAAACTGGAATTAATTAGCACCAGATATGATATGTATGTGTTGCATCCATATTTCAAGTCCAAATGACCTTTCATTGTAAGAGGGGAGTGATAGTGTATATAACATAATTTTGACCTCAACCATTAGGTTTTGGGTTGAGATGATCATTTGACAAAAAATACTTACAAAACCAAAGGTAGCATCAAGACTTTGAATGATGAGTATAATTAAAATTAAAGGCAAAAATAAAAAGTAACAAAACCTCATTGCTAAATTGCTTGGGTGCATCAATCTTTTCAAGGACCTTGACGGCAATTTCCTTGTTGTCACTCTTCAAGCGACCAAAGTAAACAATTCCATAACCACCTTCACCAAGTCTTTTGTTGAACTCATTAGTCATGTCCTTAACATCAGAATAGGTGAATCTTGTCAATTGCAGTCTAGTTTCATCGCCATTATTATTAATAGTCTCCGATTCTGAAGGTGTTGTTTCTTTTGTCGTCTTTTCGGTATCTGTGATGCAAATACTCATGAAGGTGAATATACAAGTGCTATACTTGCAATTTGTATAATTGGAACATGTAGGGAAAAAAAAATGCTTTTTTAAGAAGAGGAGAGACTACTAGAAAACATGTTATTTACGACGGGAAAATGTGACCCTGTTGTAGAAAGGGGTTGTAAATGATTTTTTCTGTCGTAAAAATATGACCCCATAGTAGAAAAGGTGATTGTAAATGATTTTTCCCGTTGCAAACGAGCCGATTTTAATAGAGTTTGGGTTATGTATTAGGTGAATTTTAGCAACGGGCTCAAAAACCATTATAAAAAGATCTACATTTGCGAAGGTATTTAGGATCGGCATTAATGTGTATCAGTCCTTAATGAGCCAATTATTTGCAGTGTGCAAAAAAAAAATCATATCATGATAATGAGAGAATTTTTTTAAAAAAAAAAGTTACTGCCTCCGTTTATTTAGTTGCAAGAACATTTGCACTTGTCCAAACACATTTTTATTCATTTATAACTTTAATTATGCATTTACAAAAATTATAAAATTAAATTCTAATAAACTACACATTAAGACGGATCAAATTATCATGATTCCTGACTATTTTTTTTTCATGCACATAAACCACAAAAGATTGTCAATATCTGAACAACAAATTATGCTAAAATCATAACGTTGCATCTAAAACAATGGAGATAGTATTATATAAATTACATATATATTAATATATTATACTTCGTAACAATTAATATGAAATTTTAAAATTTTTAAAAAAAATGTACCAATCCATCTATAACAATTATTAAAAGGTACGCACATAGGATTGTCACACAAACATTATTTAAAAAATATGATTGCGTTAAGATTCGAACTCAGCATGTACTTAGCTATCAAATCCATACACAATTACCACCTCAACCAACTCTAATTATTGTTTCAATAATCACTCTTGTAAGAATATTGTTCTATTGTTAAGGCTCCCTTAAAAACAATTATATGTTGCACGACCTTTGACAAAAGTGTTAGATTTGACACACTAATTTATACGAAATATAAATTTTATTAAGGTTTTGTGATACACAAATAAAAGAGGATATCATTATTTTTCATCAATAAGTTATTGAATCTTATAATTTTTTAACTTCTTCCCATAACAAAATAAATGTTATACTTTGATAATAAACGTAAGTGAAATATTATTAAGTGTAACATTTATTTTATTATGGAGGAAGTAACTAGATTTTGTCCCGGACGATATCCCGGGTCACTGAATGAATTTTTAATTTAAACATTCTTATTTTGCAAAATTAAAAATTAAAATCCTTTATTGGTGCATTCTTTTCATCTGATTTTTTTTAATGTAATCTTATAATATCTGAATTTTTCTAATGTTAGATTGACAATAAATTTGTTTAAGATATATTGGTTTGATGAATTGATGATGAAAGAAGGTATGTGGATATGATTGATGAAAAATCGTGAATTTACACTTATTCGATTGGATGATTCTTTAATAAAAATTTAAACTTGTTTTTTTTTTTTTCATACGTGATATTATACATTTTGATATGTGAATTTGAATAATAAAATGATGTAGATGAGATGGTAGAGTTACGGTATTATAGGGATAGTGAGTTCAAATCTTAGTAAACGCATTTTTTTTTTGTAAAAATTATTATAGTGAGTTCAAATCTTAGTAAATAGTAAATGCATTTTTATTTTATTTTTTTGTAAAACTTATTTTTATGAAAAATAGTGACATATGACAAAATATGACATGTGGTGTCATGTGGTGACATATGTAAAGAAGACTTGTCCCGACACATGTTAGATTGCGAAAAAGCTCAACGCGTTTTAGAAAAAGAGTATTGATAATTGATTGTATATAGTGGAGGGAATGAATAATATTGATAATAAGTGAGAGTGTAGAGTAGTGGTTGTGTAACTTTAGTTATTTCTCATAGTCACGGGTTCGAACCTTGTATAACTTTTGTGCACTTCTTTATCCTACCAGATAACATACACTTACAAACTATTGTTGTTTTATATACCCCTCTTTATTAAAACATGCATATTGATTTATTGTAATTACTGAAATTTACTTAAAAATACAACTCTTTTTTTTTAACAACCAACTTACAATTTTTCTTTTAAAAAAAATTAAATTTCTTAATTAGTGTATTAACTTTTAAAACTTTCTTCACAAATACTATTAGGATATTTCTGTATTGTTTATGTTTCAAAACATGCATAACTATCTTTATAACCACAATTTCATTATATTGCTTTCTATAAATCACACATATGTATATATATAAAAACGATAGAATCCAACAGACATAATAGAACCATATGGCCAAGGGCAACGCCTGGGCTACAATACTAGTTGTATATACTAAAAGAGAAACAATTAAAACGACATCTTGCCACGTGTCAATCTCACGTTAAAAAATTTTCAGCCATTTTCCCTTGAACTTAAAAAAAAAACAATTTTTTATTCTATCTTAAATATTTTCTACTGTAATAAACATTGATATTGATTATATAATATAACATATCTTTAGAACTATTATGTGATTTAATTTCTATATATTCTTATAATCAAAATTTACTTTCCATTATACATTTATTGCCTATGCATATTTTCATAATAAAAATTTTCCTACTTTTTTTAGGGGTAATAATGTATAATGACGATCACTGCGGGTTAAATTTTTTCTAAAATTGTTTAAAGTTACCCCAAAATTTGTTTATGTTACTTTAAATTTAATGTATCACCCTACACAATTTTTTTGCTGGCTTCTAACACATTTTTTTTTATAATTCATATCCATATATTACAATAATTTGAAGAAAAAAATAACAATCTTTTATTTCTTATTTATTATTGATCTTGATTTTTCAAATTATATTAAGCATTACTATTATTGAATTGAATTTCAATCAAAATATTACTAGAAAATATATATCATTAATCTTTTAAAAATTTATGACATCGTTTTGTAAGAATTGTATACTACAGTATATCATTGCACAAGCATTTATATTAGATTATAATTATGAATATCAATATTCTTAAAAGTTTGTATGTGATTGAAAATGTTTGTTAGCAAGTTATGAACTATCCACTTATAAAATGCGGGCAGACTGTGTTTTTAATGGAAGATTAGTAAATATGAAGATTAAAAAATTGGACCCCCCAAAAAAATAGGGTGAATTCAAATAATATATTTATTTTATAATAATTTTATGTCAAAAGTCACGATTTTTTAAAAAAAGAATAGGTTGATGTTAAAAACTATTAAAGAAGTAAGATAAAGTAGCCTTAAAAAAATTTCACTTTTTACAAAAATATGTAATGTGGGTGTTATTTAAAACAATTTATCTTATATAATCACAGGTTTCACAAATAATAGTCATGTGACTCATGTCTTTATAATATACAAAGTACTTACTTTTTTTGTTTTGTTACAAAGTATGCCCTTAATTTTAAAAAAAAAACACCATGATAAGTTGAATTGCTATAGACTATATAATATATATAGTAGAATATGGATATGAAAATACATTAACACTTTTATGAAATTATACTTTTATGAAATAAAAATAAAATTGTCCCTTTAACTTTTGATAAATTACAAATAATGGAATTACTTGGCAATATGAAAATATTCTCTTAGTTATTGGCATTATAAAGTATAAATTGTTTCTTTAAGTTTTGATAAATTACAAATTGTTCCTTAATTATATGAAGGACCAATATAAAAATATTTCACTAGATAATGCCTATGGCATTACCTAATAATTTGAACATATCCTCTTAGTTATTGGCTTAAGTTATACCCTCTCTATTTTTTTAATTTATTCATTCACGTACAATTTTAAAATTCTCCTTGATTTTTCTATTATGTATATATGAAAAAAAAAAAAATACTCATTGCCAAGTCTATAGCTAGTTCAATACTTCAATTGTCTAAATCATATTTTTATTGGGTGGTGATTTTGGCACTTCCCAATTTGATTTTGGCATTCCTCAATGTTATTATTCATGTGAGAGGGGGAGGAGTGCCAAAATCAAATTGGAGAGTGCCAAAATCATTATCCTTTTTATTCAATCAATTATAAGTTTAACAAATGTAATTAAAAATATTTATGATCAAATAGTAAAAACTTTGAAAAACATGCATGTATGGTCAAATAGGAAGAATTATGAGGTAGAACCTGGTGATTGAGACCGCTTCCAAAACCAAAATCCACCCACAAGTATCAAAATTGCAACGATAGGTAGCAGCACCGCAAGAATGATAGTCTTTTTGCGATCTGGCTTATCAGAAACAAACCAAGTAAAAATCTTAGGTAAATCAGCTACTTTGCATATTAGACTTGAAAAAAAAAAAAAAAGTTGTTTATCTAATTAGGGCGCGTTCTCTTCAACTTATTAAACCTTAATTTATTGGAACTTATCTGAACTTATTAAACCTAAAACTTATTTTTGAAGGTGTATTTAGAATTTATCTTAACTTATTAAATCTGAAACTTTTTTTTTTAAGGTGAAGAGAACACACCCTTAGTTAGCTATCAGGACATACGAACATAAAAATTTTAATCAATTAAATTGTCACTATATTCTCTCTTGTTAAACACCAACATACGCTATATCTGGATTCTGAATCAGAAAATTCCGACTAATCACTTTACATACCATATCATCTACAATGACGAATTAGATTGGTCCATAATCTAATTTAATTAGCTTCCCCCCCCCCCCCCCCCCCTTTTTGGAAAAAACAATTGATAGGATATTGTTAAACTTAGCCCCTGTTTTACTTGATATTGCTTGCGTTTTGGTAATTTTGTCCTCATGCTGTAACTTTTCATCTCTCTTACTAACTTGAACCGACTGGACTGTCGGATTTTGTTGGACTTACACAATACCCATCTTAAACACAATGGAAAATGTCAAACTCACCACGTGCAAAGACAAATACCGTCGTAAATTGAGTGGGGCGCATGAAAATATCTCCAGACCTAGGCAGGGGCGCTCCACTCATTTTTACGACGATGGAACTTACTTTCGGAGCATTACATGTGGTCGGTCTAACATATTCTTTATTCTTTTACAGCCCGTTTGGTTGTTGGTAATGAAATGTGGTATAATTATAATGGATTTAAAGTGTAATTTGTTAAGGAAAAACTTTAAAATTTCCATGGAAAACATATTTTTTATTCTCAAACTTGAAATTTCTGATTATTTTTCATTACCACTCATTAGTCATTACTATATGGAAGGATTGTATTAGATGAGAGTAGATATTTGTGAAGAAAATTAAATAAATTGGAGTTAAGCTAGCACCACCATACATGAAAATGAATTTTGATTTTTCTTTAAAATTTATTTATAAATTAATTCTCATTACCTCCTTTTATGACTGCCGGCCGTTAAAGCGTTGGTCATCCAAGTACTTGAAATTACAAAATAGTCAAAACACTAGCGATACAAAAGACCCTTTAGGTTTAACCGATGACCTTTGATATACACATTCTTATACATATTTAAAAAAAAAAAAAGAAAAAAAAAAGTGCAATTAATTTAAGCTATTATATGCTGGTTGAGGTTAATTACCTGAACCACCAGGTGGAGAGAAAGACGATGGTGGACGGGGATGTCCATATAAATCGAACTTGAAATTACAACTCGGGTGAAACACCAAAGTGTTTGCCCATAAATCCAACCTATTTCGAGCTACTCTTACGCAACTCCCACAAACCCTATTACCAATCAAAGGGCTGCACTGTGCAATACCCCGCAGTTTCAGCCATGATGAAAGATTCACCTCTTTTTCATAGAAAAATCCAGAAGCTGTTGCGTTATCATTATTTGCAGCTGCAACCACAACATCATCCATGGTGGAGCTAAAAATTTGACGATGTGGTTCCAAATAAAATTCGCTCACCAAATCACCGCTGCGATTGTAGTACATTTTGTAAGGGTTTTTCTCATCGAGAGCGAAGATTGAGTAATTTGCGTAACGCAATGTGCAAAACTCGTACCAAACTATGCCCTGTTTTTTGAATTTGCATTTTTGAGTAATTTCTTGAACGGCGTCGTTTACGCAATTCTGGCAGGTACTGACATCAATGTCGCCTCTGCAGAAGTACAGAGCGTAAACTCGATCGACTAATGTGCCGTTGGTGATGATTTTATTGGTGATGTTCGCGTAGGTGCGAGAGGCGGCGGTAGCGGCAGCGGTTAGGTTTGTGTAGAGTGTGTCGTTTAGGGTTTGTTCAAATTCGCTGCCTGCGGTGTACGAATAGGCGGTGTTTCCGCCGCAGTCGTGGTACGGAGGGCGGTCGTTGTCGTCCGTAGCAGCACCGGATATTGGTGGCGGAAACTGTATCAAGGTGTTGGTAGTGGTGGTGATGATGACGGTGAGACAGAGCATCGGACTAAGTATGAAGCTCACCATAATCAATCAAATTGATGTAGATTTTGAATATAATTTAACTCTCTAATACTCTGTATGATTTAATTTGATTTAAGATGCGTTGAGAATCTGAGATAATGATAATTAAAAGTAATCTAAAGTCAAAATTTCAAGAAAAAAAATTAAAATGTCGTTGTCAATAATTTTCATTGTTACTTGGTGTCCAACTGTCCATGTTTGATTTGAGTTGGATCTTCATCCAGGAGAAATTCCAAGTTCTTAGTTTAATTTCTTACATGAGCTGCACTACATCATCCACAGTTATGAGACTACATTTTTTAAAGATTAAAAACCTCATCACCCATTACCCTTGATTAGTTGATTGTATCATAAATCCGGATGTATATACGAATTTCTACTCACCTTCGGTATGTGGTCTCTATGTACACTACTACTCCATCCTTATTTCGCGAAGTCAACCATTCAGAGGAATGTGTTGCGTCTCTTAGGCATTATTAGATCCCTACGCATATATATCAATATAGATCCTATTCTGGATGCTAAGTTCAATTATTTTCTTTGCGAATAAGTAAGGACGTTTCTTCAATAGGAAAGAAATGTACTCCGTCCTTTCTCTCCGATCCCTTGTTATTTTATTGAAACATTAAATGTCGCTCGCGTCTTACTAATTCTTGCCTCAAAAATAAAATGATATGATTGCCCTTAATTTTTTCTTAAAAAAAGACCACAAAAAATCCGATTACTTAGACAACATCCCCGGAAACCATGCCTCCCAAGTACGATGACCACAACCATGAACGTCGAAGATGACAGAGGCGAAACAAAAAAAAAAAAAAATAGGGCGGGCCATTTATGTTTGACGCCTCCCCTAAAAAAAAGTTGGCCACCAGCGGCATCTCCAACGTTACTGGTGGGGTGGTGGCCGTGTTCGGATGGTGTAGTTTTTTTGGGTGGTTTTCCAAGTAATCGAGATTATATTGTTGTGGTCTTGTTTTAAGTTAAGAGCAATAGTGTCCTTTGATCGATTTAAATATTTGGGTGATAATTAGTTATACTAGGATGATGAATAACAACTTTCTTTTTTTCTTAGTTTCTCTTTCCTCCCATGTTCATTTTTTTTCCTTCTAATATACAAGTATATATTTTGAAAAATACAATTCTAAAATGATACCGTAATTTTTTTTTTTTTAAAACTCTCTATAGATTTGGATATCAATATTGATATAGTTTTACAACATTACATTTTAAAACCTTATTCAACCAAATTACACTTAGTAACTAACAAAAACTTTTACGGTAGCTTATAATAAATTGCCATGACGGGAATGGTTTTTTATTATTATAATTTAATTAATTAGAGAATCAATAATGTTAACATATTCATCAAAATATTTTCTCATTTTCAAATATTTTTTCTTCATAATTTTTATTACCATCCATTACTACTTAACATATTCTCTTGATGTGTTGAGTGAAGATTTTTAAATTTTTTTTTTTTAATTCGGAGAGTTTATTTTTCTTGAAATAGTGTTTTTAGTTTACCTTATAACTGGCTTAGCCGGTTTCTTGAATTTTTTTTCGAAGAACTTTTTTGCATAAGAAGTTGATATCACTTTGTTTAATGACAGTTTGCAATAATATTAGATTAGTTCAGATAAGATCAGACCAGATTAGTAAAATTCGGATCAGATGAGAAAAATTCATATTAGATCAGAAAAATTCAAATCAGATCATGTCAGAAAAATCCAGATGAATCAAACGCACCTATAATATTTTTATTGTTATTATTATATTTTGAAGCGGTAATGGTAAAACACACATTTTTTGAAGGACATGGAATCCATTTAATTGCAGAATCGCTTTCCAACAAGGATATTAATATAACTTAAAAGTTAGAATGATGAGCAACAACTAAAGGCAATTAAATTCAATTTTGAAAAAAAAAATTGAGTATTAAAGCTCAGTATAATATAGTGTAAAACATTTACAATTGAAAATTTTTTCCCATGATTTTTTTTTTTTTTTTTATGGTGAACAACCCATTTTTAAACAATTTGAAGGAAAATGATTAGTTTTAAGGGATATGATTTTCAATTTTAATCACTAACCATTGTTTACACACGAATAAAAATATTTTACTCCCAATTTTAAGGAAAATATTGTCAATAGGATGTAAAACAAGTTTATTATATATACCCCAACTTTATGAATAAAAACAAAATCTAAAATAAAGAAAAAAAAATTCAGTGAAAATATTTTACACCCTAGTAAACATAACCTAATATATTAACAGCAATAATAATATATTTTATTAAATTGAAAGCAAAGGAAACAATAAATTACATTATTCTTCCCAATAAATTGCAACACCAATCCAAAATTCCTCATACATCAATATATGCAATATTGTAGAATAACTGAGAAAAAAAAATCTGAAAAATACCCTAACATAAATACATTATTCTCTACTTAACCTTAATTAGGCATAATTCTAGACCATTAATCACCAAAAAAAATGAAAAAAAAAAAACTCACTTTTATTTCCCTAATTCAAAAATAATAATAAAAATAATAATAATCCACGCACTTTGCAACTTCATTATTGACCTTTATTTGTCTTGTCGAAAAGAGCTTTATTTGTTAAGATCCTTGGTTTTGGACGAATACTAGAATTGATATGACAACAATAATGGCTACAACAAATAGCATATATGGCGTTATTGTTATTGGTGACAAAAATAATAACACCATCAATGCCACTGCCATTAATACTATTTGCTCAGACATTTTTATTTTTTTTGACGCTTGAGTTTTGATTGATGTTCTTAATTTTTGTTGATTTTTAAAACTCGATTATTTTTCTCTCAATAATAATAATATGAGGCAATCTACTATTTATAAGCTAAGAGACATATATTATGTGCTGCCTAATATTATTCAGAAATTAAATAAAGTAATAATTAAGTTTCCTAAAAGTAATTAATTTTGCTAATATCTTACTTTCCTAATTATGCAATCAAAGAACTAATTATTTTAAGTAATGGTTTGTTTTGGTGCCAAATCTTTCTTGAGTTATATTTTATGACATTATTTTCTTGTATGGAATTTGGTGAGTACACGGCAACCTTTTTTTTTCACTTTTCAAATTGTTTCCTTTTAAAAGTTTTCAATAAGATTACAAAACAAGGTAAGTTAATTATAATTCAAAAAAAAAGAAAAATTCAATTGACGTCCACCCACATAATTTTGAAGAAATCTGATGACTTCCTTTTAAAACTTTTCAATAAGATCACAAAAAACTTTAAATTGCCAAAAAAAAAAAAAACCCACAAAAAATAATGGTCCATTAATGACGATACACATTAATAAGGAGCATAAATCATGTCCTAAAAAAACAAAACAAAACATCACAAAAATTGACTTATTTACAACGGGATCGCGACGTAAAAAATTATTTATGACCCCTTTTCTAGGACGGATCACATTTTGCGACGAGAATAATCAATTTTATTTATTTTAATTTTTTACTTTTTATTAAAATAAGGGAAAATTGTTCAAAACTACCAAATAAATGTCGACTTTTGAAAAATACTACCAACTAAAAAAAGTTGTTATAAAACTACCTAATACATCAGCACTACCACTTTTCGTATTTTTTTATTTTTCTAATGTTATGACCCACTAATTTTGATTTCTCTTTAATTTTAATACTAAAACTACTTGATTTCCCTCCATTGCTAAGCATAATCAAGCTTCAACGGAAAAAAAGTAGGATTAAATAAAGTTGGATTGAAGAAAAAAGGGGTAATTTTGATTCATTTCACAGGTTAAAAGTCTGATATATATTAAAAGAAAAGAGGAAGTTAGAGATAAAGGGTAATCGAGCATTTTTGGGAAAAGAATAGAGGGAAACCAATAGTGCTGGGCCATAACATTAGGAAAATGAAAAAAAAAACACAAAAAGTGATAGTGCTACCAGGTCGAAAATGATGTATTAGGTAGTTTTATAACAACTTTATTCAGTTGATAGTATTTTTCAAAAGTCGACATTTATTTGGTAGTTTTAGACATTTTTCCTTAAAATAATTGTATAATTAAATTTCTGAAAAGTTCAGATAAGATAAGATCAGAAAAGTTCATATTAGGTTAGAAAAATTAAGATAAATCAAACACACCCTTAATCTCTATTATATAAGCCAAGGGGGCTATGGTGTCCCCCCTGGAAAAGTCTTTGTTGCCCCTCAATATTTTCCAAAAATTTAATTTGCATCACTCTAACCTATTATGGAAAGTTATTATAATTTTTCAACTTTTTAAAATGAAAATATTACAAAATATAAAATTCGTAAAAATAAAATAAAAATACCAAAATTCATATTTTTGGATTCTCTATAAATTGATATTTATATTGATATAGTTTGTCACATAAAAATTTTACCTGTCGATTATCGTAGAAATTTGATAGTCGATAGAATATAATAAAAAAAATCCTTTTGTTTTTTGTTCATTGTTGTGGGATGGGCTGATGGAAAGAAAAAAGTTTATTATGATTATGTGAATTAGTGTTGATTTTTTTTAAAAAAAAAAATTCAAACAAACAACTGAAACAAACTTTTTTTTGTTTGTTTATAAAAATTGAAAGATACATTTAAAAGATCATCGTACGCAAAGCGTGCATAGAAGACTAGTTTCATATAGTCATATGAGATCTCGTTTGATTCATCTCAAAATATACTTTCCAAATATAGATTTTTTTTTTTTATAACTTTTTGTTACATATAATTAGAGATATTAGTTTTTAAAATTATACATTGAGAGATGTGAAAAAAATCAAATACTCCGTAGAACAATTATATTATGGGACGAATGGAGTAATTAAAACGGGTCCAAAACAAGCACAACCATTTTACATTACATTTAGCTAAAATCTAATATGAGTAAGAGTAAGATGCAACTCCCGATGCACCAAGCTAGCCAAACATTGATCATAAGCTCAAGAAACACTGCTAAACAACAACCACTTGTACAGTTATACTACATCCTAAAACACACACCCACAGCCAAGACATGGTGGTGGTGGTGGCAAAAGCTGACATGACCTGCTAACAGGACCTGAATCTAACCCGAAAATAGTAGGTTTGAGTTGAGATTTTCAACTCGAAAAATTAAATGGGTCAACATGAACACGACCTGAAATTAAATGGGTTAAGTTTGGGTTGACATTTTCAACCTGAAAACAACCTGAAATGACACGATATTTTGAGTTTCTAATTTGATTTCGTAGTTTTAGATTTCAGGGATGCTTAGGGGTAGGGGCAGCAAAAGCTAGCTTGACCTGAACCTAACCTGAAATTAGCAGCTTTGAATTGAGATTTTCAACCCGAAAAATTGAATGGGTCGACACAAACACGATCTGAAATTAATTGGGTTAGGTTCGGGTTGGCATTTTCAGATCAACTTGAAAACAACCTGAAATGACATGATTTTTTAAGTTTCTAATTTGATTTCGTAGTTTTAGCTTTTAGGGATGCTTATTGCTTAGTGGCCTTATAAACTGACACGACCTGCTAATACGACCTAAACCTAACACAAAATCAACGGGTAAGGGTTGAGATTTTCAACCCGAAAAATGGGTTGACACGAACACGACCTGAAATCAAAACGAATTAGATTTGGGTTGGGGTTAGCTGGCCTGAAAACCTGTTGACCCGGACCTGAAACTGACCCAACCTAATATGTTTGCCACCCCTACTTAGGGGCCTTAAAAATTTATACAACCTGCTAAAACGACCTGAATCTAACACGGAATTAATTAGCCAGTTAGGGTTGAGATTATTTAACCCAAAAAATTAAATGGGTCGACATGAACACGACCTGAAATCAAAAATTGTTAAGTTTAGGTTGAGGTTAGTTGACTTGAAAAGCTAATGAGTGCTGACTTGAACCTGAAACTAATCCAACCTGATCTGTTTACCGCCCCTAGGTGGTGGTGATGAGGATAAGTCCGAGCTTCGGCATAATGCTACTGTTCATGATCGAATTACCGTTTTGGGTTGGAATATTTTTTTTAGAGGGATTGAGTTTATGCGCATTAATTAATGCAATCTAATTTAATTTTGAGATGGTTTAAGGTATAATACTTAATCATTGCTTCATACTTAATCAAAAGGCGGCAAAATCTAATTTAGTTGGCATGGACCATTTTTTTTTTTTTTTTTTAGGATAATGTGTGGGGCCTAGGAACCAGGCCCTACTGCAGGTCACCCGGCCCAATTTTTAGCCAACACACACATCTGTAAGGGGGTAAATAAGGAATCATCATAAATGCATGCGGTAAGAATCGAACCTAGGACCTCGTGCCTAGAATTTTGAAACCCTAACCACTAGGCTAGGACTTCATTCTCAGTTGGCATGGAGCCATGGACCATGGTGCTGCCTGTTTTGTTTATCTCTAAAGTTGACTAATTATAGTATTATTATACTATCATTTTCATCACATCAGCTTGCAAGCTAGTTAAGCTTGAGAGTAATTAAATTAACAAGCATATATTGAATATTCTTCAATTTTTATTTTTATTTTATTTATCTATTAATTTTGTAATTTTAGAGGAGTTCATGCAATATTTGTAGATATATAGCTTAGGCTTAAAAGTTTCAAGTTAAGGTACGTAGGAAAATTATTTCAAAATAAAAAATTAAGTAAAAATGAGAACAGTAATTTGAAACAATGGATAATAAATAAAAATTAAGCAATTTTTTTTTTTTTTTTGTAATCTTATTAATTCATTTTTAATATTTTTGGATTTATCTATATTAATTTCAAATTTTAAATTACCAAAATCAAAAAATTAATTTAGGTAAATCTAAAAATATTAAAAATGAATTAATATTTAAAAAATTTTAAAATGTATATTTTTAAAAAAAAATAAAAGTTAAATCTGATTACCAAAATCAACGATCTAGGTTTACTTGACTTTGGTGATCATTTTTTCGATGACCATAGAAGAAATTTCAATAATTTTGAGGCATAAAATATTTATTTGTTACAAATATTTAATTTGTTCATCGAAGAAATACAATTTTAACAGTCATTATTTACAATGAGCAAAACATTTTTCTGTTCAATTTAAATTACTTATTTGTGTACGTAGTTTAATTTCTACTTTCAATTCATGATCTTATCATCCATATTTGTTTTTACATTTTATTTAGTACTCATTGACTCTCTCCAAAACCACAACTCTTTAAATATTTCAACTAGTGTCCTAACTTTTATCCTATTTTTCTTCCTTCTAAACCTACAATCCTACGTACATGTATATATTTTATTTTGCTTAAAAGAATCATTTCCCTTTACGGTGCCAATAAAAATTGAGGTGTTTAATTTAATAAAATTATTTGTAAAGATTTGATTGATGAAATGTATTTCCACTATACTTTTAATTTTTGCTCCGGTCCCCAAAACTATCCAAGATGACATTGTTAGTCAGGTCAACAAAATTACTGGCCTTTTAATATGTTTGTTTTGTGCACGTTTTTTATTTAATGCATGCACATTAACATGTTTAAAAATTTCACTATGCTTTGCTAAAAAAATTTTAGAATAGTTTATATATAAAAATCTATGCATTTTTACAAGATTAAATACGAATGTGTTTTTCTACATATAATTTTAAAAAATAGTTAAAGTTTATCTCTCTTAGTACTTATAATTTCAAATATAACAAATGTTATAAAATGGATATGATAGAGTTCTAAACAACACTATAATTAGTAATACAATGCAACTTTAGAAGTTAATATAATGACTTAGGGAGTAATTAGTGTTGAGTAAATGTCACAAATTAAAGTACTACAAGTTAAATCTTGGGATTCAAGACTTTTGGCCTCTATGGCTTATGATGACAATCTTATCTTATCTTATCTTTTTTTACTTGATCCTCAATGTCTTATGATGTTATCTTATCTTATCCTCTTTATTTGGTTCTCAATGACCAATCTATCTCTTGTAGGATTATAAATAACCATCATGCTTATATGTTAGCATACACACACCAAAATCACACATTTACATGTTCATAGAGATATTATCAATTATATATCATCTCTTTTAAGAGATTATCGATCTCATTCATGAGATTTTCGGCTCCATCGGGAGAACCCCAACTCTCTATGGGAACTTGATCTAATATTTTAGGAGAGTCATACCATATTCTTTTACCCTTCGGGGTTGTACTCTCATACCCTTTTCATATATTGGATATATTAATGCTCGTTGTTTGTGGGTTGTTTACCTCATTTGAGGGTTTTTCCCACGTTAAAATTGTGTGTTCTATCCTACTACTAGCTGTTCTTGTCCATCTTTGATCTATTTTCTCAATTTATTTATTTTGCTTCCTCTCGCGCTCGATCTAATTTTCCCAATAATTAGAGGTATGTAAGAAGAGTGATATGTAATGTTGAAAGTCGTTAAATTCTTTTCACAAATGAGTTCATCGATCTGTGCTACAAACCTATGTACAATAAGGTCAAAACTGAAAAGAATTTTCAAGCTTGTAATGAGCTATCTAGTGTAATTAAATTCAATTAAGCTAAGGAATGTGTATAATAAAATAATCAGTAGCTGTGCTTTGTATATGATATGGCAACTCACAAGAGTATTCTTGGGTCCAATATGCTACCTATGTCTCCTCTTTTAAAGATAGGCATGCATTACCCATTATTGCACCAAATTAGTGCGTGTTCTTTTTTATTATCGTTGTTTGTCCTCTGATGAGCTCTAACGACAGAACTATCCCAAAGCTGTAAACATCGCTTTTCTCAGTCACCCTTCCTGTCAAATGGTACCTGCATTCATAACAAACATAAGCAACATATCTTTCGTTTTGTTTATAAGTAGTAAGTAGTTTATTTAACTTTTTTTAAAACCCCGGCCCATTGTAGAACACATAGGATTGTCCTACATTAGAGAAAGATTAAAGAATAAATTAAACCAATTTATAAGTTTAGGAGTTATTCCTCTATTGTTAATTGGTTTTGGGAAGGAACATCTTTGAACAAGTTTAAAGTTGTTGTTGACAATTTGACATCACATTTTGTCCTCTGTCCCGAGGAAAATGTTCAATGATGATAACATAAGCTCATTTCTCCAGAAAAAATCACATTTGAGTATATATGGACAACACTAGGCCTAATTTTATTTTCTAAATATTCTGAGCCCTAAAGAATTTCAAAATAATTAAAAAGGGGTGGCCCAGAAAAATGAGCAAATAAAAGTTTGCTTTTCAAAGTCCGAAGTATTAACGCTGACTCATTAGCGCATCTTCTTAGCTAACGCTGAACAATCAGCGTAATTCAAGAGATTACGCTGGCACAATCAGCATAATTCAAGAGATTAAGCTAGCGCAATCAGCGTATGTAATTCAAGAGATTACGCTGGCACAATCAACGTTACTTCTAATCGCTGATATTAATTGATACGACAGCAATGCTAATTGATTATTGCTGATGTGTCAGCGTGTAAATATAATCTGCGTCATTGATTCATTCAGCGTGTTAATTAGATTTACGCTAATGTAGTAGCGTAATCAATGGTTATACGTTGACTTATCAGCGTATCTCTCACTGACTCGCTCAACTATAAAAGACTGATTTTCATTGAGAAGGAAGGGTTTTTTTTGGGGAGAACATTAAAAAAAAAATTACTCATTGTTCAAATCACATTTTCTCACCAAAATTCTAATAAAAATACTTCAAGATACTTTTTATAAAAATTTAAAAAGGGTTTTTTTGCATTCATACAAAAAAGGTGTCTGGAATTCCCCACAGAGATAATTCAAGGCAAGGTGTTGTCCATACTAATACTCATAAAAGACGTTCTTCAAAGGAGAAGTAGTTAGTTTCCTGAGAGCCTTAATTTTCTTTTATATATTTCTATATAGTGCTTTTTTACATTTTTTAATAAAACATTTCAGCGTTTTATTTTTGTATACGTTGATCTATCAGCGAGTATTTTTATTACGAGCTGATAAATCAGTGATGTGTATATTTTAACGCTGACTTATCAACGTTCCTTTGTTTTTTGCGCTGATTTACTTTATTTAAAAAATGTTTAAATTTCTTTCATTTAACTTGCATTTAACTTGATTAATAAAAAGTTCAGCGACAAAGTAATTTTTACATTGATCTATCATCGATTAATTTTTTAATACGCTGATATATCAGCGAGTAATTTTTTCACTTGCTGATATGTCAGCGTAATTCTTTAGGAAACGATGATTTATCAGCATAGCAAAATATATTACGCTGATTTTTATCTAACTTATATATGGAAATTGAGATAAATTAGTAAAGGTCCTGTACGGGCTAATATGACGCATTCCACCATATTAGTACCCTTGCCCCCGAATTCAAACTTTGTTTCATATATTTTTGGAGTCATCCCCATGGGATCAAAGGGGTTAAATCGTGTTGTTTAGATTTGTTCCTAATTCGTGTCACATTCGTTCTTTTGATCTAAATACATGGTTTATGAGTTTAATTCCTAAAAACTCATTGACGACTCCTACTAATATTGTCCATTTCGTAAAATCTTTTCTTCCCTCTAACAAGTCCATTATTCCTCCCGTCGACAATACACCTAGGTCTAAAATGGCATCTCGGCGGCGAAGGGAGGGAGAAGCAAAAAGTGGGGAGCCAGTCGTGGCTTCTACAGTGGCATGATTCTCAATAATCAATTTTTAGAGAGTTGAGAGATAGAAAGAAGAAAAGAGGGACATGTGTAATAGGAAATTAAATTAGGTTATGATTATATGACTTGTATACCCCATGAGGTCAACAATTGGGCTATAATTTTCTCTATTTTATTTTTATTAATGTAGTATTATTCCATATATTAAACAAAAAGATTTAGTCCCGTGCGTTGCACGATTTATATAGTTTATTTTTTAGAGCCAAATAAGGTAGTCAATTTTCATATTATATCCGTTGAAAAACAATCAAATGTTTTCAAATTAATTAATGCTATGTTTGGATACAAGGATTTCATTTGAAATTATGGAATTGAGTCAAATAACATGTTTGGCAAGTGAAAAAAAAAATTGGAATTGGATTTGACTCAATTCCTAACCCAAATCCTTAATGGGTAAATTATATATATTTCAAATACTTAACAAAACCATGTCATTTCAAATTCTAAAAAAACCAAACATGTAATTGGAATTTGAATCGCAATATTTCGGTTTCGGAAATTGAATTCATCAATTTGAAATGAATTATACATATCCAAACGCTACCTAAAGTAAAACTTCAATTGCTATAAATTGCAAAAAATAAAAATGAAGTGATTGTAATTTGAAAATAAAATATTGCACTTACCTTTTTAATAAGAAAATATTTTTTTTAGTTTTTCGAAAACAAAAAGGTATATCTATAATTTCTTTAAATTTCGAGATCAACATTTATTATTCAGTTTTCAAACTTTAGAGCATTAACTAATGAAAAAGAGATAGAAATCAATTTTCCCTTTTTTCTTTGTTATGCCTTTTATTTGTTAGGACTAGGAGGATGCTAGTGACAAGTATGATTGATGGTTAAATTAATTAGCTCATGGTGATGATTGTTGTTTGATGGTTAAATTGCTTGCGATTACATTTATTTGGGATATAGGAAGTGATCGATTCATCTGCTTTAGCACCTCACTTGATGATTCTTTGATTTTTCCTCAAAAAAAGTACATGTACACTAATATCTAATGGCTGGTCAACAACTAATTGGATATTGAAATTTATGGCATTTGTTATGTATGTGTATTGGTGCCCACCGGTACACCGGCAGGGTCCACATACCGCCGTCCTCACAAGACTGCCGTAGGGTTTCCATCGCCTTCTCAGGTGGCAGCCAAACACCGACGCACTTAAGACCAGCATCTAGAAAGTGACGATCCCGGCACAGCGGTCCCCAGCCGCTAGCATGACACCATCTAGGATACCACCTCAAGTGCCTGAGAGTCTGATACTCACTCTCTAACCAAGTAACTAAAGGTAGCAGAATCGAATATGTGGCAGTCATCCAGAGACCCACTTAATTACTTAATTAACAAACTAGATGTTGGTACTCGGTACCGGCCAAGCCGCTAAGGTATTAAAACTTGGCCGCATCCTCAAGTCACGCCCAAGTTGTAACGGTTTTCATATTTACGCACCAAAACCAAATTTAACGGTTTGGTGCATTGTGTCAGAATAATACACCGCATTTCCGGAGAATAGCGGCTGGTACAAGAGAATTTTCCGGTTAAAAAAAAAACAGAAGAAAGAGGAAGAAGTAACAAACTCAGGTCATAATCTATTTATTAACCAGCTTCACATTAATTTATATGTGCTTTATTTAACAAGATCAGAGTAACATTTTTAAACAATAATATTTAACAAAATGAAGTATCATAATCTATTTATTAACCAGCTTAGCACAGTGCATAAACTCTCATCACTTGTAAATTTAGCCTATATATGATACAAATGTCTCAAGTACTATGCAAATAAATACCCTGTAATGACCTAGAGAGCAAGTAAAAGTGTAAGAAGATTGATATGTACATGATCCTTACGGCCCGTTTGGTTGTTGGTAATAAATTATGGTGATGGTAATGAATTTATAGTGTAATTTTGTTAAGGAGAAACCTTATAATCTCCATGGAAAACAATTTTTCATTCTCATGCTTCAATTTTCTTCTCATTTTTCATTCTCATCCATTACCATTGGGGAGGATGGTATTTGATGGGAATAGATATTTGTGAAAAAAATTAGATAAATTGGAGCTAAGTTAGCACCACCATGGGAATGAATTTTGATTTCCCTTTCAAATTTAGTTATAAATTCATTCCCATTACCATGATTTATGACCGTCTACCAAACAGGCCGTGAAAGTCATCAAATTCTTTTCACAATTGACCTCATACTAATGCGCCACTATGTATACCAATTTGAATTGGTAAAAAATTAAAAAGAATTTACAAGCTTGTAATGAGTTATTGTAAATTAATTAAACAACCATGGCAAGAGTATTACTTATCGGGGTTGCGGACATGTTGAAGCAGTTGAAACAGCAGCAGGAGTCATCATCTCCATTGAATGGGTTCCCAGAGAGATGGGACTCCCACCCTCGGCATTCTCCCTAGCCAAACATTCTCTTAACTCGGTAACAATGACGCTCATTGTAGGCCTATCCTTTTCGTCTTGTTCGACACAATTCATAGCCAACTCTACTGCCCTCCAAACGGTCATGTAGTTTTCTCCAACCTCAACTCGTAGTCTTGGGTCCAAAATGCTGCCTATGTCTCCTCTTTGATAGAGAGGCATTACCCATTGCACCAAATGAGTGAAAGTATTCTTTACTATCACTGTTTGTCCTGTGATGAGTTCAAGAAGAACTACTCCAAAGCTATAAACATCGCTTTTTTCTGTCACCCTTCCTGTCAAATGGTACCTGCGGGCATTCATAATAAACATAAGCAAGCTTCTTAATTTTATTTATAAGTGAATAGTAGTTTACATGGCTTTGTTAAGTATTCTGAAGTTCGATGAAATTAATATGTTGCACACTCTGTCAGTGGCGGATTTTGAGTAAAATTCCTTCGGGGGCCGAGTGATATTATAATTACAAATAGACACGGCATATGGGTGTACACATCTAGATTAATAATAAATAATACGGAGTATTATGCAATGAGAATACTTTAAAATTAAAAGATTCCGTAGGAAACAACGATTCAAGGCTATAAAAGGAATTAAATTGAGAAATGGGATGAGCTAAGCCTAATACAAGATCGAGGAAGTTACCAAAAGATGGGTTAGAGTGGTTTTGGTGACAATTGTTGAAGAATTGGCTTAAAATTAATCGAAATTGTTTAATGAATTTTGACCACCTCTCACTATTTTGGGCATAACTTCTGCTACACACATCGGATTGATGCAATTCTTCTGGCATTGGAAACTAGATTAAAAAAGCTTTCCAAAGATAGGTCATACACTCAATTCCGACATGAAACAAAAAAGTTATCACCGTTTAAACTTGAGTCAGCCAGTAGGGGCCGAACCCCATCCCGCCCCCCCATAAAATCCGCCCCTGCACTCTGTATACTTCCATCGATTTTATGCACTACAAAAAAAAACATGGAATTTAGCAACCAATTTTGGCAACGATTATAAATTGGTAGCTAGATTAGCAACCAAATGTTGAAAATTGGTTGCTAAGCTTGTGCTGTTTGGTTGCTATTTTCTATATTTCGTTGCCTACCTAATGTGCCATATTTTTACATTGGTTACTAACTAGCAACCACATTAATTTCGTTGCTAACATTTGTTTTAGCTACAAAAAAAAAAAGCGTTGCTATATTTTAGCAACCAAAATTATAAATTCATTGCTATTGAGCAACCAAAATTATAATTTTGTAGCTATTTAGCAACCAAAACTATAATTTTGTTGCCATATTGTAACTTCCATGATTGCTCTAAAAGCATTTGTTATACTACTTATGTAAATAACGTGCATCTTTCGATTAAGGATTTCATACACTAAGATACTCCACGGTGTGCTCAAGTTGGAACAATGTTAAGATGGGTGACCTCTTCGGAAGTTGAAATGAATACCAACTTTTTTACATTTAGTTATTATTTAGCAATGAAAACTAATAATTTGGTTGTTATTTAGCAACAGAAATTTAAAAATTGGTTGCTATTTAGCAACGAAAAATAATAATTTGGTTGCTATTTAGCAATGGAAATTACATCTGATTGGTTGCTAATCTCATTTGGCGACTGACACTTTTGCAACCAACCATTTTGGTTGCCAAGTTCGTTGCTAACAGCATTAGCAACGGATTTTTACCATTTAGCAACGAAAATGATTGGTTGCTAAATCTTTTTTTTTTTTTGTAGTGAATTTTATCAAATGCAATATCTTTTGAATTGAAGTTCAAACTCCTAATCAATCAATTTTCGGGGTGCAGAAAGAAAAACGAACTTGTGTTGAATATAATGCATCTAATAATAGAAACAACGGATGAAGTATATTAATTCAAAAGTGGAATTACTCATGCAAGCCACATATAAACATTAAGAAAGAATACCAATTTAATTGGATTTAATTTGGTAGGTTCAAGTAGAATTGAAAGAGGAAAATGCGCTTACTGAGGATCAACATAACCAGTAGTTCCAATAACCCTTGTTGTCTTTAATTGTGAAACGTATTCAGGTGGAAAGATCTTCGAGAAACCAAAATCGGCTACTTTTGCTTGCAAATCATTATTTAGCAATATATTTGCTGGCTTCACATCTCTATGAACTATGGCTGGGCTGCAACCAGTGTGCAAATAATCCAATCCTGTTCATCATACATAAATGATACATTCATTCTTAATTGTCCCAACATACTTATCATTAGAAAATCATCCATTAAAAAATAATTAATACATTTGTTAATTATATGTGTTATAATCATGTAAGATGAAATCTTTGTGTAAGAGTTAACACCATTGTCACCATAAATATCATTAATTTCTTTGAACAATAGCAAATTATAGCAAAAATTATATCTTTTGATATCCACAAGGTTTAATTTAATAACCCAATAGAGACTATATCCAACTTACATTAGATGATATCTCTATTATTCCCTATAGTTTTAATTCAACTAATTGTTCCTTTTGTTATTGTAATTGTAACGAGGTTGCTTATCGTCTAGCTAAATGGACAGTAGGTTCCTTCTGCGATAAGGTGTGGCTTGATGAAAGTCCTAATTAGCTTTTTGACTTACTTGCATTATAACTTTTTATTCATATGAATCTAAAGCCTACTTTTTCCCTAATTTTTATATATATTAAAAAAAAAAAAAAAACAGTAGAAACAAGTAAATGCTTAGTAGAATTTGACTCAACTTAACTTCACTATATATCTCTAGTGACCCAATAGATGTAATAATTTTGTTCGCTAACAATTATTATAATTTGAAAAAATGTTTGAGTGTTGACCATAGGTTACAACTGAATAACTATTGATAAATTTTTCATAAATTGGAGATAAAAGTATAATGTAATTAATGTTCTTATAATGCATTTTTAATTAATAAAAAATTATATGTACAAGGGTAACAACTTTTAGCCTTACTCAATTACTCCCTATATTTTCTATGCCATGATACATTGCTACTAATGTATACTACTTGTAATATGCTACTTGTAGTATGCTACTTTGTCTACTTGCATGAAGTGAGCAATTTAGTAAGATATAAATGATGCAAGTTTTATAAGATGAAATCTTTTTTGAAGTGGTAATACTCTATCTAGGTAAATTTGTCCTCACAAAAAAGCTTCAACACAATAAAGCTAGAAGATATAATTAGCAACAAATTGCTAAATAAAAAAAGACTTAACATATTTTCTGAACCGGATGTTATTAAAAGTTCGTACTTTTTGCAAAATTAAATGGAGTAGTTATACTTTGTAGATGAATTTAAAGTTTACCTTGAGCCATGTCAAAGGCTATTGAAATTCTTGATTTCCAGCTCACAACAGCACCAGAATGGTCTATTAAACAAAATAATATGATAGAAAAACAATCAATATATAAATTTGAAAAGGATGCAACGCTTAAATAATATACTTGCTCCGTCTTTTTGTTAGTTACGTTTTGACTTTTTTTTCCACTCACAAAAAAATCCAAACGTAACTAACAAAAAATAACATAGGAAATACTATATAATATATATATGTTTATATTGTTACATTGAAAATCGTACTTTATATGTACTCCTTCAATAATATAATTCTGGCAACAAGTTTTTTTTCCACGCATTTCAAGGAAGCGATTTAAGGGTGTAAACGAATAAATTGATCAAAAAAAAAATTAAGATTAGTAATTTATGATCTCAATCTTACTTGTATTAAAACCATTTTGATTAATTTGTTCGCTTACACCCTTAAATTGCTTCCTTGAAATGCGTGAAAAATAACTTGTTGCCAGAATTATGTTACGGAGGGAGTATATATTGTCACATAAATTAGCTGGTATATATAAATAATACAATAAGCTAGGCTAACCTGACATAAGAGCTTTGAGATCCCCTCCAGGCATGTACTCGTAAACAAGAGCCAAATTGCTAGTCCCTTCTTCACAATATCCAATCAAAGAAACCAAGTTTTTGTGATGAATTCTTCCTAACACATTAATCTGTGCCCACACATTTTGTTAGTTCAACTCTTTCTCATCCCTCTTTCTATATTACTCCGTATATATTTAATTTGATAGTATTAAAAATGATAGAAAAAAAAGGTGATCTCTTGTAATTAATAGGAATAAAAACAATTATTACCTCCGTATACTTCTCAATTTTTTTCATTTTAAGCTGTAATATCACTTGCAACAAAAATTTTTTTGTAGCATACCAAATGTGCAGTTTTTTACTATTATTTTAAACTTTTATTATATTGTAGGCACATTTATTTACTCATTTTTCACTCTCTCTTCAAATCTACCTTTGCAAATACTAATTACTCTATTTTATTTTTTGTCTAGGATTCTGTATCACATAATTATGTAGTGAGCATTGTGATACGAAGGTAGTATATAACGGGACTTTGCATGACTATAATTAACAAGAGGAGAATGGATGGTTCAGTGGAACACATCCCACCTTGCGACTTTGAGATTGCGAGGTCAATTCCTCGTAGGGGCATTTTTAGCTCAATTATTTCTGAAATAGGAGTCGTGCATTGGGGCCCAATATACCTTACCGTATAAATAAAAAAAATTGACTATAATTAACAAGTACCAAAACTTAAAAACAGGAAGAAAAAGAACCTCGTTGCTAAATTGCTTGGGTGCATCATTCTTTTCAAGGACCTTGACCGCGATTTCCTTGTTATCACTCTTCAAAAGACCATAGTAAACAACTCCATAACCACCTTCACCAAGTCTTCTGTTAAACTTATTTGTCATGTCCTTGATTTTAGAATAAGTGAATCTTGTCAATTGTAGTCTTGTTTCATCAGGGTTAATGTCACTAATCTCCCCTTCTGCATCATTTTTTTCACTTGCCATGTTTTCAATATCTGCAAAGCAAATGGTGTATGGTCATATTCATGAAGGACAATTTACAAGTGTTGCACTTATGCACGCTTTGCATGCGATGATATTTAAATGTATCTTTTAATTTGTTAAAAAAAAAAAAAAAAAAACCAATGTGGTTTGTTCGTTAAATTGAAATATTTTTCAAATTTACATTCATTTATATAATTATAAACAAACTGTTTTCCTTTTATCCGACCACCCGCAACAATGTACAAAAGAAAAGTTTATTTACTACATTCTATCAGTTGTCAAATTTTTACGATAATCAAAAGATAAATTTTTCATGTGACAAACTATATTAATATGGGTATCTATTTATAGATAATTCAAAAATATAAATATTGGTGTTTTTATTTTATTTTTACAAAATTTATATCTTGTGATATTTTCATCTTATAAAACATTTAAATTGAAAATTGCAGCAATAAATATAAAGTTTAAAACTAGTGCATCCGAACGTTGTCTCTGTGTTTTTTTATATAACTTAATATGAATTTATTTTCTACTATTTAAAAAAAAAAAAAAAAAACTAACGTCTAATCTATTTAGTAAATAAAAGGAATATATAAAATTATATGGACATTTCAACTATAAAAAAAAAAAGTAAGATGATAAGTGTATAACCTTAATTTGAAAAAAAAAAAAAAAAAAACAGAGGTAATGAGTTTGAAATTTTGAATCTAGCTTTAAGCATTTTGATTTTTTTATTAAATGATGTAGCATGCTTATGTAGTTGTGTGGTACACATACTTTAAAGAGTATCACATTGCATGTACAGTCCTATGTGTCAGAGTATAGTGTTAGAAGCACATTTTAATAGATTGTATAGATATACAGTGGAATATAGATGACAAAAATATTCCCTCTAAGGGTACGTTTGATTCGTCTGAAATTTTATGAACTGATCTGATATGATATAAATTATTTTGATATGATTTGAATTTTTCTAAACTAATATGATCTGGTCTAAAATTTTCTGATTTAGGTTATGTTCTTTAGGACTGATCTGGTCTGATCTGATCTGATTTGTTTTGAGTTTGTCTGATCTGATCTGATCTGAGTTTTTCGTATTTGTATTTTTATTAGGGACAAAAATTTAATGAGCCTAAAGCCTCAAGCTCATTTCATTCCACCTCTTCAGTATTTTACTTTTCATTCTTTTCAAACCCTTCATTCAATCTGACTCCAAAACCGTCACCGAAAAAGTCGACCGAATAATCACCGCCGGAAAAGTCATTCCGAAAACCGTCATCGGACAAGTCGTCCCGAAAACCGTCGCCGAAAAACGCGGCCTGAAAATCGTCGCCGGAAAAGTCGGCCAAATAATCACCGTCGGAAAAAGTTAGTCCGAAAACCTTCGTCGGAAAAGTCGTCCTGAAAATCGTCGCCGAAAAACTCGGCTTGAAAATCGTCGCCGGAAAAGTCGGTCGAATAATCACCGCCGGAAAAGTCGACCGAATAATAATAATAATAAAGAGTAATAATGTCTGATCTGATT
Organism: Salicornia ramosissima; assembly: GCA_951394345.1. Lineage (NCBI taxonomy): Eukaryota > Viridiplantae > Streptophyta > Magnoliopsida > Caryophyllales > Amaranthaceae > Salicornia > Salicornia ramosissima. Next base: position 49,249,976 of record OX596237.1, on the reverse strand, counting down.
ACTGTAGGTTTTAAGTCCAAAATAACATGGCCTTAATCTGATCTGATTACTGTAGCAATCTAAGACTATAATAATATTTATAAATTATAAGTACGGAGTATATATAGTGGAGCTTTCATTTTTTTAATATGATATGAGTAGTTGACTACAATGGAGCTTGATTTAATATTGTAAAGTTTAATTAGCTTGTCTTCCTACTCATTTTATTTAATTTACCAAGTGGCGCTTCAAGAGGAAAAGTCAAATGGGGAAATTTTTTTGGTAAAAACAATCAAGCATCATTTGAATAGTCTCATTGACCGTAAAACTAATGAAGATGATTTTTTATGTCAGTTTTTTTTTGTCAAATATATCCTCCCTTTTTAGGTATTTATTTGTATGATGATCTTTTATTAAATCTAAACACTTTGGAGTTTAACTTGACTTAATTTTAAGAATAATTGAAAAAGGTACAGAAATATACTGCCTCTGTTCCAAATTACTTGCTACAATTTCTTTATTTGGATGTCCCAAAATACTTACTACATTTCCTTTTATAGTCTATGGGCCCCATATATATTTTACATTTTTACCTTCTTTTTTGTCATTTTTATCCTTTTTTTAACCAATTTTTTTCTTTCACTTACCTTTACCAATGGTAGGCCCACATGAAAATTGGTTTGCATAAAAATTTGTTCCAAAACAAAATGTAGCAAGTAAAATGGGACGGAGGGAGTTGCAAATTAGCAATCCAAAGATATGGTAAGAGAAAATATAACTTGATTGAGCAAGAGAAAGTAGAACAATGCTCACATCAAAAGTTACCATAAAAACATAATGAATAGTATTTCCTGTTTTAGTTATATTCCCTCCGTTATTTATTATTGGCAACATTTGGTATTATTTGTGAGAGGTAAAATATTTAATTATTGTCAATAATATAGGACAAAGTACACTATATTTCAATTAAAGGAAATTTACTTGATTTTTCTAGTCTGAGATTGATTTGCGTAAATAAGAATAATATTCAATTAATTACTTTGACAAAGTGCCTTTCAGATCAAAAAAGAATATTTTGACAAGGTGAAAGAGTATATACCTGGTGATGGAGACCGCTTCCAAAACCAAAATCCACCCGCAAATATCAAAATTGCCGCAACAGGTACTAGTACAGCAACAATGATAGTCTTTTTCTGGTCTAGCACATCAGAAATGAAGAAAGCATAAATCTTAGGAAAATTTTAATTTTGATATACACCAACAATCCAACATATTCATTATATATATCAGATCAAAAAATCCTAATTAATTTCTTCATTTCTAATTTGTAGGTATTTTAGGGTGTATACACACAAATTAATATTTAAAAAATTAACACTGGTAATATAAATCTCCCTCTTGCTTATGTTATTAGGTTGACTAATTTGTCCGTTTACACTTTTTAAGGGGGTGTTTGGGAGTTAGCGGTTTGAGACAAAAAGAGAGGTTTGAGAGGAAAGAGAGGTTTGACCAACTCAAAAAGTTATTTTGAGTGATTGGTAGTTAGAGGTTTGGAAGAGAGTTTTGTGGTGAAAAAGCTCTTTTTCAAAAAGCTCATATGAGGAGCTTTTTGGGAGAGCTTATAGCTTTTTAGTTCTTTTTACTCTTAAACATCTAACAACTATCCATTATTTACCAAACACTTTTATACAAACACCTAATGTAATCAGTTAGTCAAATCAGCTAGTCAAAACAGCTAACTCAATCAGCTAACCTCTAACAGCTATCAGCTAACCTCTAACAGCTATCAGCTAAATCCCAAACAGGGCCTTAACCAATTTATCAAATTTTGTGCAAAACAATTTGTTTGAAATAAATACTCCCTTCGTAACACAAAAATTTCAACAATTGTTTGAGCATGTATTTTAAGGGAGCATTTTGAGGATGTAAACAACTAAATTAATCAAATAATTTTGAATATTAATAACTTATAAACACATTATTGCTTGTATTAAAACCATTTTGATTAATTATTTCGTTTACATCCTTAAATCGCTTCCTTAAAATATGTGGAAAAAAAATAATTGTTGAAGTTTTTATATGTTACAAATGAAGTACAAGAAAAACTAATGAAATTTTCCTATAAGGCGATTACCGGGCTATTTAAGCTGTTATATATCTAAGGTTTTGTTTGTTTCGAAGGAAAATCATTTTCTAAAGAAAACAATTTTCAATAAAAAAAATTGATTTAAGAAAAGTTTTATTTTGTTTGTTTAATTAGAAGAAAACTTACGAAGAAAACAAAAATGAAATAGAAATGAAGGATTAGAAGAGTGAAGAAGGGAGAAGACTAGAAGAGTAAGGAGTGAGATGGAAAATGTGGCATCCATACAATAGTAAAATGGGTTTCCTTTTCTAAAGTGATACGTGGTACTTTTCACACACACAAAAATTATTTTCCAGTCATTTCCAAAACAAACGGAAGAAAATGAACGGAGAAGCCAGGAAAATATTTTCCACCAAATATCTGTTTACTCCAACTGAATACAGCTGAAAGTAATATATTAATAGCTAAACTGAACTAAAATGAGCTGAATTTAAGTTGAAGTAAACAGACCCCGAGTAGTTTAGGCTCCGATTGTTTTGATGGAAAACATTTCCCGAAAAATGATTTTCCTCCTTCTTTCCATTTTCCTTTGTTTGTTTTGGAAAGGGATGGAAAACAATTTTCGTTGAGGTGGAAAATGTCACTTTGGAAAAGGAAAATCATTTTCCTTTTGTGAGGAAGAAATGTCACATTTTCCTTCCTACTCTTTACTTCTCCCTTATTCACTCCTCCCATCTTTCCTTCATTTTTATTTCATTTTTTCTTTCCCTCACAGGTTTCCTCTAATCAAACAAACAAAGGAAAACTTTGTTTACATCTATGTTTTCCATTGAAAATCGTTTTCCTTACAAAATAATTTTCCATAAAAATTGTCTACCTTCAAAACAAACATAGCCTTAATTATTGGGATGGTGGCTCAAGTAAACAAAATACAGTTTGATTACCTGAACCAGACGAAGAGGATGGTGGCAGACGAGGATGTCCATATAAATCAAACTTGATAGTGCAACTTGGCAAAAACACCAAAGTATTGGACCATAAATCCATCCTATTATTAGCAGCTCGCACGCAACTCCCACACATCCTATTACCAATCAAAGGATTGCACTGTGCGATACCCCTAAGTTTCAGCGATGAAGAAAGATTCGCCTCTTTTTCATAGAAATATCCAGAAGCTGTTGCGTTATCATCAGTAGCAGCTGCAATAACAACCTCATTCATGGTGGAGCTAAAAAGTTGCCGATGAGGTCCCAGATTATGCTCGCTCACCAAACTGGTCCGATTGTAGTACGTTCTGTGAAGATTCTCTTCATTAAGATCGAAGATTGAGTAATTCGCGTAACGCAATGTGCAAAACTCGTACCAAACTATGCCCTGTTTTTTGAATTTGCATTTATGAGTAATTTCTTGAACGGCATCGTTTACGCAATTCTGGCATGTACTGGCATCAATGTCGCCTCTGCAGAAGTACAGAGCGTAAACTCGATCGATTAATGTGCCGCTGGTGATGATGTTATTGGTTAGGTTTGCGAAGGTGCGAAAGGCGGCCGCGCCGCCAGCAGTAAGCTGCGTGTAGAGTGTGTCGTTTAGGGTTTGTTCAAATTCGCTGCCTGCGGTGTACGAATAGGCGGCGTTGCCGCCGCAATCGTGGTACGGAGGGTCGTTGTTGTCGTCGGATTCCGCCGTGGAAGCACCGGATATTGGTGGCGGATACTGTAGCAAGGTGGCGATGATGATGATGGTGGTGATGGTAGGACAGAGCATCGGCCTAATTGTACAGCTCACCATAATCAAATTGCGTGTTGTAAGTTTGAATATGATTTAAAGATGAATCGATGTTGATGAGTTTATGCATCAATTCTATATTATGATTCAATATGATTTGAGAAATTGAAATAATAATAATAAGTTATCAAAAGTCAAATATCAAAGGGAAAAAAAAAATAATAATGAATCGTTATTAATAATTCTCAGTAGTTAATTGGTGTCGTCCATGTTTGATTTTAATTGAATATTCGAACTGCGGCGCGGGAAGCGTAAGATCGTGCTTGCTGGAAACGTCTGAGTTGACTAATTACAATATTTTTCTCGTCAACTTGCAAGCTTGAGAGTAATTAGTAGTTCATCCGTTTCAATTTAATTGCTGGATCCACTTTTTCACATCTTTCGAAACATAACTTTAAATAAAAATATATTGAGATACACATAATAAAAATTATAAAAATAAAATAGAGTATATTTGAAAAGTACATGTTGAGACAAATTAAACTAGATCCATCATTACTATTTTTTTTCTTTACGCCTATAAAACTAGAAGCACTCAAAGATCACACGTGAACAATGCTACAAATCAAAATGTAGCTACTAAATTGGGGAGTAATTAACAAGGGTTGATATCTTATTAGAAAAGAAAGTCGGTTAATCTATTTCAATTTCAAACATTCTTACGGATAATTAAAGAAATACTAAAGTCGTTGAACTTATTAAATTCTAAGTATGTTGTAATCCCTCCGTTTCAGATTGTTCTTTATGGTTATATTTTCCACATTATTCAATGCATATGTTTAAATATCTTATACTACACTTTATAAAAAATTACTCATTTAGACGAATCTAATAAAATTTGATATGAAAATGATTTTTCCTGTATATAATGGAGTTTTTTTATTGTAAAAAATTCTCCCTCCTTGTATGCTAAAAGAAAAACGCAAAGAACAAATTGAAACGAATGAGGTGTTAAACTATTTTTCGAAGAATTTGCCAAATTGTACTAACAAAATTAACAACCACTTAATTATTTCATTTTATTTGAATTTTACGGAATCCCATTGACATGATATTTTTAACTCTTTCGCTGAGAACAAGTATTGGTTTTTATGAAATATTTTTAGAGCAATTTGTAGTTATTGTATAGCTAATTCAGAATACTACAATGTAGACAACTTTGCTTAACTCATATGGACAACCACACATCAACGCATTACACATGTGTTGTTAGTCAACACGAAATCGTTACTAGTAATATAATGAAACTTTTTTTAATAGTAAAATAAATAAAAATTATCAATATGATGTAGCATATATAATAATATAATAAAAGTACACAAAATATAGAAGTTATTCGTGCACAATATTTTAATATTTTCACAATTAAGATTAGGTAGTGTTTGGATATGTGAAACTAGCCTTGTGTGCACGCTTTGCGTGCGATGATATTTTTAATGTATCTCCAAAAATCGAAGGTTTTTGTTCGAGAAATTGTTTTTTTTTTAAAAATTCACACTCATTCACATAATCGTAAACAAACATTCCCCTTTCATACAACCATTCCACAACAATGAACAAAATCGGTTATCAAATTTCTACGATAATAAAAAGGTAAAATTTTTATTATATTAAAATGGGTGTCTATTTATAAAGAATAAAAAAAATATGAATTTTGATTATTTTATTTTATTTTTCCGAATTGTATATTTTGTAATATTTTAATTTTTAAAAATTCAAAAATTTTAATAACTTTCCTTAATAAATAAGAGTGATGTTATTTGATTTTTAATAAATTTTTAAGGGGCATTATGGACTTTTTGAGGGGACACCATGGCTCCCCTCTTGGCTTATATAATAGAGATTCATTTCAAATTGATAAATTCAATTTCTAAAATTGAAATGTTACAATTCAAATGACAATTATTTGTTTGGGTTGTTTTTAGAATTTGAAATGACATGGTTTTGTTAAATATTTGAAATACACAACACTTGCTTGTTAAGCATTTGGGTTGGGAATTGGGCCAAATCCAATTCCAAATTTTTTTACTTGCCAAACATGTAATTTAGCCCAAATCCATCATTTCAAATGAAATGCTTGTATCCAAACATAACATTGTGTTCTTCAAAATTAGAAACAATTACCGAGTGTATGTATAGATCAGATTTTCAAATGCATAATTTAATCCTATGGGATATTTTCATTTCATGATTTTTTTAATTTTTTTTTTATTATTGAACCTAAAAAAATCCAAAAGCGCGCATGGGTTATATCGTTATAGCTTACCATTTCGACTCTCGAAGGGCAATACAAAGGCCAGTTTTGTTTTTGCCATATTTTTACGTCCTATCGTTATTCATTTTAATCCTTTACAATGAAGCATTGGGGGTATATCGAAAAAAATTCAATGTGGTTGAGTCGTTTGGTGTTTTGTGCCTTCTAACTTCTTCATATCACTATGTAGTGCCTTCTAACCAAATCTCAAAGTTCATATAAATAGTTGTTTAAAAGCACATTTCAAATTTGAGATTTGATTTTTTCCTTTAGGGTTTACAAATGAAGAGTAAGAAGAAGACTGTCTGGTTTAATTGTTCAAGTGTTTAAAAGCCCATTTTAAATTTCTGAATTGTTTATGTGAACCAGGCTAACTAGTCTGGACCGATTTCAACCGATTTTTACCTGGACCGGACCGATTTCCCAGAATCTCACTTTGTTTATAGTTCGGGTACCAGACCGATTTTGCCGAACCTATCCGGTCCAAATTTCAGTCCGGACTGATCTAAATTCCCGCCTTGACCAATTTTTGTGCACCCTAATGGGTTGTTGCTAATTTATATTACTATTGATGTTGTTCCTAATTTTTTAGAATTCACTTTTTTTAGTCATAGGTCCAGCAGCAAAAGGAGAGCTTTAAAAAAAAATGGAAAATCATTTTTAAAAAAAAAGTCAAAACAGGTTCAACAGGTCTAGACCCGAACTGGAAAAAATAGGTCCGGTCCAGTTCTAGATCGGTTCCATATCAGGTCTGGTTCAGGTCCACCATTTTACCAAAAATCAGTCCTCCGGCCCAGCCGGGTCCAATCATGTTAGAGGACCATCTGAATTAAAAGCTTAAGTTAATAGTTTTTTTTTTTTTGAAGGATTAAATTAATAGTTGGTGCCTAGGAATATGTTATATATATATACTCTATCAGTCCCCCTCACATGAAAGGTCCTACGGGCTTGAAATGTGGACACAGCACATGCCCTATGATACCTGGTGCGAATTAATTCCACTTGAGAAAGGGAAGAGAGATTCGAACCTGTGATATTTGCCTCACGTTGGCTCTGATATCATGTTAAAGGATCATCTCAAATTTTCAATTATAAGCTTAAACTTATAGTTAAGGCCCAAGAATATGTTATATACTCTATCAGGTCCGGTTTTGGACCGGTGCTCATACAGTCACACCTACCTACATCAGTGATCATGTCCCAAAGTCTTTTTGTATATACTCGTTGCTTGAGAGGAGTTTCAGCCCTGAACCCAGCAACCCAACTCAAGTGGACCCGACCACCAACATGGCCAGAAACTAATGGATCGGATTGTTCCTCGTTTATATTTTGTATCTCACATTTTGCCAAATTTTAGGGGCAGAGATCCAAGCACCAACCAAATAGGGGATGTTTAGGTAATATTTTCAACAAAATTACAAAAATGTTATTTGAGATGTTTACTTGACTAAACATCTCAAATTGACTAACTGGATATTTACCTTACTTGCATATAGAGCTGGCCAATGGGCTAGGTTGGCCCGGCCCGGCCCAAAACCCGCCCGGTTTTTAGCCCGCCTGGGTCGGCCCGCTCTGACCTGTAACCAGCCCGGCCCGGTCCCCAGACGGGCTGGTTACGGGTTGTGGTTTAAAAACCCAGTCCGTAGCCCAACCCGTTCGGAACCCAGCCCAACTCGTAACCCAGCCCGACCCAGACCCAGCCCGTAACCCAGCCCAGCCCGTAACCCGGCCCGAAACCCAGCCCGCCCGTGCGAATTACTAGCATTTTATTATTTTTATTATTTTATGTTAAGAATTGAAATTATATATGTGATATGATTTTAAAAGAATTGAAATTATATATGTGATTTATGATTTTAATATATGTTAAGAAATAAGAATTAATATTATATTTATATATGTGATACATGATTTTAATATATGCTAGGAACAAAACTTATATATTTGATACATGATTTTAATAGATGTTAAGAAATAAGAATTAATATTATATTTATATATGTGATACATGATTTTAATATATGCTAGGAACAAAACTTATATATTTGATACATGATTTTAATAGATGTTAAGAAATAAGAATTAATATTATATTTATATATGTGATACATGATTTTAATATATGCTAGGAACAAAACTTATATATTTGATACATGATTTTAATATATGTTAAGATATAAGAATTAATATTATATTTATATATGTGATACATGATTTTAATATATGCTAGGAACAAAACTTATATATTTGATACATGATTTTAATATATGTTAAGATATAAGAATTAATATTATATTTATATATGTGATACATGATTTTAATGTATGTTAAGAACTAAAATATATGTGATATTGATATTAATATATGTAAAGAATTAAAATTGTGTATGTGATTAATGATTTTAATATATCTTAATAAGAATTAAAATAATATATGTGATACATGATTTTAATATATGTTAAGAACTAAAATTATATATGTAATACATGATTTTAAAAATGTTTCATTGTTTTGTATGAACTTTCCAGTTTAATCATAAGGTTACAATCTGATTGGTTAGTTGGCTCAAACAGGAGCCCGGAATCTGTCTAGGCAAGATTTGGTATTTAAGTTGACCATTGTGCCGCACCTCTATTACGTGGGATTCTATCCAGTCAGCATTCGTTTCCAATTCATAATATTTAGTTATTTAGTTGTTCGAATTTAAATTAACAAGTTAAATATATAATTAACATGTTTTTGCCAACTAGTGATTACATTTACAAATTTAAAAATCCCAAAAAAAAACCCAAACCCCCTCAAAACCCCCCAAACCCCCTTAAACCCCAACAAAACCCCCACAAAACCCCCAAATCCCCTAAACCCAACCCATGAACCCAACCCATGACCCAATGGGCCCAACCTACGAGCCCAACCCACAAACCCGACCCACGAGCCCAACCCACGAACCCGCAACCCAGCCCAGCCCAGTCCCCAACCCGTCGGGCCGGTTCGTGGGTCGACACTCGTCTGGCCCAGCCCGGCCCGGCCCGACCAACCCCACCCACGGGCCGGTTCCGGGTTACCCATTCCCGGCCCGCCCGTTAGTTGCATACAAATGCCCAGCCCTGCTACTGTTGAACAGGCCCCAGACCTGACTTGGAGTGCTTGTTGCGGTTTCCTTTTCCCCTTTGAATATTTGATCACCTAGTTGGGTTAGTTAGTTAAGTATTAATAACTAGTTTTGTATGCATATGCGATGTCATTTTTAGTTTTTTTTTTATAGGTTGAATTGTTTAATTAATACTCCGTAGTTTACAAACTATACTATAAGAACAATTTTTCTCCTTATCAAACACATTCTAAAAATTATACAAGTACACACCGCGTGCACCAAATGTCAGATGTAAAAATGACAATAATTTTAGTTTTTTTTTTTTAACTTAATGTCAATTAAAATTGATATTATAGTCATTGATTATGATATTGTTACTTTTATACTGATTGTGTAGCTTTAGTTTGCTAATATGGGAGTATTTTGTAAAAATAATTTACTAAGGGGTACAAATATAAATCAGAAGGGGATACCATGGTTATGTTCCCCTTCCCTTATACTCCATAACAAATATAGATTTTTATGGACGATATGTGTGCACGATATTTCGAACCAATAAATCAAAAAATTTGTTTTGATCTGAAGTAATCTAATTTTCGATAGAAAAAATGGTTTAAATACAAATAGTAACTAAAAACACATTATTTAGAAATATATATAAATAACAAAATTGACTATCATAATCATTGCTCCCCTTAGCCTTCACTCATACATATACATAATGTTTTTTATGCACTATTATTTGTGTGACAAAGATTTATATATATATATATATATATATATAGTTGTTACTTAGTAGCAAAACAAACAATTTAGGTTTGAATCTAAGTTCTCATCTATTTTGTGATAATATAAAAATAGAGAAAAAAAATATGAGTATATTTTTTTTCATAGACAAAAAAAACGACATATGATCCACTATATTATTCATCTCCTACAAAATTTCCATCATAATTAAAAGGTAAATTTTTATGTATAAAAAAATATCAAAATGGATATCTATGTGTAGAGAATTTAAAAAATATAAATTTATATATTTTTATTTTATTTTTTTAAACTATATATTTTGTATTATTATTATTTAAAAGAATATAAAAATATATAAACTTTACTTAATTTAGTTTGTGTTTTTAGAAAATTTTAAGAGGGACATCATAGCTCCCCTTGACTTATATAATAGAGATTATGTATATAACAACCGTTTTATAGATGTTTTATGTTAGTTGGATTATGACATTTTTTAGATGAATTATGTGTGATGCTTCACCCGGCCCGATTCGAATCCTATATGTTTTCATCCCTACACATTTTCAAGGATTACTTATTTTTCTACTTTTAAATACGTGTGTCTGTTAAATTAAGTATTGTGACATTGCGATCATTAAAAAGAGACAGATGAAGTATTAGCCTAGTGATTAAGACTTTAAAATTCTATGTATTAGTTCTTAAGTTTGATTCTCACCACACATTTGTGAGCATTCTTTATCATTCCCTTTTATCAATGCATGTGTCGGCTAAATTGAGTCGGTTGACCACCAGTGGGGCCCGATTCAAGGCCTAGTACCCCACATCAAACTAAAAACTAATTACATTAGTTAAAAAAAAGTTATACACAAATAATTCAATTGGTCGGACTCGAGATCAGACAATTGTAGATGGTCGGTCCCGGTTCCAAACAACGTTGTTTAGAATTTTTTTCTTAAGAAAATATTTGTTTTAAGCAGGAAAAACGCACATCTTTCTCTCGTTCCTTCTTTTTGTTGCTGCAATAATTTGCAATTGCACCTCCATTGTTATCTCTCATCAAATCTTCGGCATTTCCTTCATATTGATCAAGTTTTATTTTTTTTTAAATTTCCTCTTATTCTCTATCTTTCTTTTCTACTTCAATATTCACAAGTTTTTTGGTGAACATTTATGTTGAATGTGATGAATATTTATATTCAATTGGTGATATGTAAATGTTGTGAATATTTATTGTTTAAACATTGTTGTTTAAATTGGTGAACATTTCTAATTATGACGGTGAATATTGTGAAGGTAATAATGAAGAAGTTGTTGTAAAGGAAGTCGAAACTTTTGAGTTGTTATATGTAATTGTTAACGGTGATGAACAAACATATGATTTGTACCATAATTATATATGTATAAGTTGTTGAACATTATAAATCATAAGTTCGCAGATGACATTCTAACACTATGTGATAAATAATTGTGCAAAATAGTGTGAACATTGCTCATTTAGTGTGTGGTGAAAGAGAGCACATGTGTTTTTTTTTTTTTATTTTACACTTTAGGACGCATGACCACATAAAGTTGTATGGTTGTGGGTAATCTATTACCTATTGCTATTAGTGTATTGACGGCTCGTTTGGTTATTGGTAATGAATTGTGGTAATGGTAATTGATTTAAAGTGTAATTTATTAAGGAAAAACTTAAAAATCACCATGGAAAACATATTTGTCATTACCAAACTTAAAATTTCTTCTTATATTCCATCACCATCCATTACCACGTGAAAGAGTGGTATTAGATGGGGAATGAATATTTGTGAAGAAAATTAGATAAATTGGAATAAAGTTAGCACCACCATGGAAATGAATTTTGATTTTCCTTACAAATTTAGTTATAAATTAATTTTCATTACCTCTATTTATAATCGACTACCAAACGGGCTGTAAGTATACCAACAAAATACTCGGCAGTAGACCACGCAAAGTAGCCAGTAGGCGAAAATGTGTCATTTTGGGCCTTTTGGCAGTGTGGCACACTGTAAGCTCCCGCCAACTGTTTATTGAGTACAAAATGTACGATACATATAAAATTTTACTCGTACATCGATCAAAATTCAAAATCAACCTCAAACAATGCAACCCAACACTTTCAATTTCACTCCCAATGACAAAATAGAGATCATCAAAACATCGAATTCTAAGATTTCGTATTACCCAGCAACGTTTCTGTTTCGAGAAACCAATCAGACCAACAAGGTTAAGAAAAGGAAGAAAATCAAGTACAATGAAGAAGAAGAAGATGATGAAAATGAATTCGAAGAAGAAAATCAGCTTTTTATGGTGGAATATAAAACCCCACAAAACGACGTTGTTTCCTATGTCAATGCCTACGAAATTCGACCTGTACCCCCTGACAACCACCTCGATGATGGTCGGAAGTTCGATGAAAGAGAGACAGTGGATGTTTTGGTTGATGGGTGTTGGATAAAAGGCACAATTTTAGGGGTTTTATATGAGGGTTCTAAATATTTGGTGAGAATTGATGGTGATGATGACGATCTTCCAATTGAGGTTCGCAGGTCTTGTCTGAGGGTTCATCGTGATTGGTATCAGGGGTCTTGGATTCCCCCCTTTGATCATCCTCAGGTAATTGATAGTATATTGATGCTGAATTTTTAGTTTTAAGCTCTGATTCGTGCCTTAGTGGAAATTTGGGATATGAACATTCCATGTTAAACTAATGGAGTTCAAAATTTGGGAAATGATGTTTTCTATGTTTTGTTGATTTTATTCGTTTAAAAAGCAATAGTGGAGTCAGGGTTTAGAATTTGGTTTGACGAATGCAAACAACACTTAAATTTTACAAAACTTTAACAAAAAATAAAAAATAAAAAAACTTAAGAATCAATTGAACTAGGTAAATCATTGGATGACATTTCCTAATCAATTTAATAATTAAGAATCAATTGCCTTTAATTAGACCAAGCAATCAGATTGTTCATAACTTCATATCTGGCCAATTTGGAACGGCTCTTTTTGAATCAATTTATTTTTTGACCACTTCTGGATAGGATCAGATCATTTCATATTCGGATTTTGTTTGGATCATCTTGCTTTTAAATTGGATGGAGGTTCTGGACTAAAAATTGGATTGGACGGTTTCGAATCAAATATTTTCGGATTGGATAGTCATGTGAGGTCTTTTCGGATTCTTCTCAACATATTTTTTTTTTAATATCTAGTTTATATACTTGTATATTTTTTATTTTTTTACAAAAATTAGAGATATTAATGTTTATAGTTTTGTCTAGACAAGTGCAAAAAGATTAAGTGTGTATATTAATATAAGATAAAGGTAGTAGAAGATAATTCTTATCAACGTCTACATAATATTATTAGTCTTAATTTTAAAGTGACACTAAAGGCCAGGATTTAAAAGTATATATAACCACAAAAAAGGCAAGTATGAAGATTGGGTACGTATAATATATCCTAAAAATTTTGGATTTTGGATCCAGTTGCTTTCGAATCAAATCAGTTTGGATCGGACCTATTCGATATCGGATGAGTTTTGGACCAAATGTTTTTTTTTAATTCATATATAGCTCTGCCACTGTTTACAAGCTCTACATGTCTCTTTCCAAAATAAATAAACAAGTAAAATACCCATGAACCAAATTGGGGTTTGAAGTGATTTCATGTATGAGTTTGTATGCTACCCTTTTTGTTTGTTTTGGATGAATTATATTACACTGTTTTGGGGATTTATGGGGACAAAAAGCCTATTCTTTTCACCTTAAACAAAGAAATTTAACTTTGGACCAATCACTTTAAATAAGGGTTCATTCAACTCAATTAAGCTCTATAAGTTCATTATGTTTAGGTTAGAGTAATTAGAGAAATTATAGGTGACAAGAACAAAACCGGAATGGTGATTCTATTAGAATTAGAATTATGGGTATGAACTTAATTTTTTGGTGGTCTTTGATTTTTGATTTATGAATTTTCTGATATATGTGCAGCTAGATATTGCTTGTAGTTATTAGGTACCAGTAATTAATACGGGCAAAATACTTTATTGAGGTAGTATATGATCTATTGCTGAGGTATCCCCTTGTTTGGATACTTTTGCTTGGTCACGTTCTAGTAAGGCACGCCTTGCTTATGTCAACCTGATTTATCGATTTGATTACTCCTTTTTTATGCAACTTTTTGTCTTCTTTTATTCGCTGCCTTGGTTTCTCCTTTCTTCCTAATTGGTGTGGTGAGAGACAGAGTTAATACTTTGTTTTGCCTTGTGCCTACTTCTCAAATCGGGTTATGTTAAGCTGTTTTTATTTGTTTTCTGAGAGCATCTCTTGATAGATCCAACCCTTTACAACGGCTCGTTCACTTGGCCAGTCGAGAGGTAGCAAGTCTGGCAAAACCTGAAGAATTGTCCACCTGTCATATTTTCGAACCAGAATTTTTTGTGTTTGGTTTTTTATTTTTATTATTTTTTTTGGGGGGGGGGGAATGATTGCTATTCATCGCCCCAATTTTACTCAATATCGCCCCCAATTTCTAAGTGAAATGACGGCCCTGCCCTTGACTTAAATAGTTAAATAACACCACAACTACCTACATGTGGCTAGATCACTTGGACAACGACACTAGATACCATGACCTCGACAACAACCACTAGCACCGTGGTCCGTGAAGGAGGTTAAAATTATTTTTTTAACCATGGTCGGGGTGTCCATTGCCCAACCTTCATGGTGGTGTTGTTCCGTGTTCGTGGTAGTTGTCGAGGTCGTGACCCGGTGTCGTTGTCCAAGTAATCGGAGTTGTTTGAAAGCAAAAGTTTATTTTGTTTGTTAGATAAGTAAGAATGAAGAAAGCCTGGTTTAGTGAATTTGTTTACTCCAAAACTGGTGAAATTCAAAACAAGTTTTAAATAGGTTTGCAGCTAACTCCATCTTCATGGAATTGATTTGAAGCTATTATTTTGCTGTGGTTGTGAGGCATATTTGCTATCATATTTGGGATTTAGTCAACAATTCCTCTCCTTTTGTGGTATCAAATAAGATTGTGGCATGCTTGTTGATTATTTGTTCCTTTCATTTTTTTGTTTAATTTTCTGTACTTCCCTGTCTATTGTATCTTCTCCAAGTATGGTGGGTCCTGCTTTTTCATTTTTGGCCTTCCCGGGTTTCGGGAGATGGGATGGTTTTAGACCAGGAAAAGGTGAGAGTTATTATTAATTGGCTGACTCCTAAATCACTTCGAGAATTGAGGGGCTTCCTGGGCTTAGCTTGGTATTACCATTGGTTCATTGTAGGCCTGTAGGGTTTGCTAGGATGGCTGCACCTTTGACTGAGCAGCTAAAGGGGGACCAATTTGGTTGGAATGGTGAGGCAGACATGGCACTTGCAGCCCTCAAATCAGCCATGACTTAGGCAGTCAGGCTCCTGGTTGTTTTGTGGGCAGGATTAGTTTGTCCACACAAGAAGCGCACACACAGCAAAGGAAAATATGGTTTTTCAGTATTCGAGAGGTGAATTCTCTCCAAGTTAGGCTGATTTCATATTTCTCATCAAGTCCCTTATTACATCATGTAATCTGTATTTATAGACATAACACTAAAGATGCCAACTCAGCTAGCAAATAACAAACCCATACCAAAACCGTTATATCTGCATAACAAGCATATTCACACGTATCAATTACTACTTCCAGCTATATTCTTTCTGTTGTGCCTCACATAAGTCAGCAGTGGTGGAGGTGCCTTATGTGTAGCAGGTGGGTCCCCCTTTTTCTTCAGATTCAGAATTCAGCATTGGCAGCTTGCCTCTTTAATATATATCTTAGTTCAAACTAGGCCAAGTACCTGTATATTGTTACCTTTTCTTTTCTTTATGGAAGCTCTTAAGCTATGGATTGACTAGTGAGTTGAATTGCAAAAAAAATTCATATTCTAGGCTGTCCATTGACGTATCTGTTTTCTGTGCATCCCTTTATATTATAGTTGAATCTGTAGTAATAATCTTTGTTAATTGTCATCTTACCTTTTCAACTTTCAGAAGGACTCTATCAAGATGGAACAGGATGCCCTATCGAGGCTTGGGATAACTGCTCAAGTCAGAACTGATGCAAATAGCAAGGGATTGAAACTAAAGTTAAAGATTAAAGGTGCTAAAAAACTATCAGGGGAAAATTTTAGCCCTGGCACAGCTGTTGAGGTCAAAAGTGATGAGGATGGATATCAAGGTTCCTGGTATTCTGCTATTGTTGTTAGCTCAGATGGAATTGGAAAGTTTTTGGTGGAATATCAGACCCTTAAAACTGAAGATGAACTGGAGCTTCTCAAAGAAGCTGCAAATGAACAGGATATCAGGCCTTGCCCCCCGGACATTTCTCAAAGTTATAGATACAAGATGCTCGAAGAAGTTGATGCTTGGTATAATGATGGATGGTGGGAAGGTGTGATCTATGAGGTTCTTGATGACTGGAAATACATCGTCTACTTTGTTTCTACAAACGAGAAGTTAGTATATCAGCATTCAAATCTGAGACCTCACCAGAATTGGGTTAATGGAAAATGGGTTAGAGCTTTGCCGGTATGATACCTGGATATTTTATGTGGTCTTTTTTAATGCTTTCCTTATACAAGTATTTTATTTTCCTTGTAGCAATATACACCAATTTACCATTAGATGAAGCTAACTTCTTACCATTTTCATAAGCCATGGTACTAGACACTTGTTGATCTTAAACTCTTCTTAAGCTTCTCTTTGCACACCTAATGAATCTGACTCTTTGACAGATGATTAGCTGCATTGAAATTATTGTTATACCATCCTAAAATGATTTTCCTTGGCTGAACATCTAATACATACACTTTCTCGTTTGACTTTTTCCCCCTCATAGAATTGCTAAATAGGGATTGATTTATGTGCTGATACATACTGCTTGGTACTATGCATCTGTGGTGTATACAATTTGTTTTAGCTCAAGTATCTTGAGCTGACAAATTATAGTGTGGTTTCCTTTTTTTTTTTTTGTGAAAATTTTATATCTGGGTACTAATTTTTTTTCAGACACATTAAATGGGACTTAATCTAGATGCTGTTAAATACTTAAATATGATTTGATACCATACATCTGTGGTGTATCTGAGTCGTCTTAATGCAATTACTAGCTGTTTCCTAGTCCTAGGCTCCTAGCCATATTTACTTTGCTGTATTGTCAAATTAGAGTACTGAAGTGATCCTCCCCTGTCACTTTTATAGAAGTCCAACACCCAGCGATGCTTCATAATAGGAAAATACTCTCTTTTGTTCCCGGGTTAGAGAAGGATGGATAAGGAAGTCTCAGGTTCAAGACTTTACTCACTCATGCAAGATTCATCCTATTTGTTCCTAAATGCGTCAAGGATTAAGATTCAGATGAGACCATGAGTCCAAGAGTAAAGATTCTTTAGGTCTCATCATGTCCAATTTGTCATTAATTTCTGTTCCTAATTTCATGGTTATATATGCAATATATATTTCCCATTGTACTATTGAATCCTACATATTGAATCAGACATGCTCTTATACTTCCATGTTTGCAACAATGAAACCCCGTTCCATAATTGCACATTTGCTACAATCAAATCACCGCATCCTTTCCTCAACATCTCTGAAGGAGTGGTTCTTCAAATTTTTTTTTCTGGTTGAATATGTAAGTTTGCTTGTATTACTTCCTCCTGTGCTTTCAATTTTCTCACCTATTTAAAATACTTAAACTGTAGAAGTCGAGATAGAAGATAAATTTAGCCATAGAAGAGGCACTGCAAGATACTTTCAAAGAAATGATGGTAGAGGTTAGAAATGATGAAGATGGTTATGGGGGTTCCTTGTCACTATTATTAGATTTATAGCAAAGAATAAGTTCCTGATCGAATATCATAGTCGGAAATTTAATGATGAGAAATGAGGTTTATCAGGAAGAAGATAGGGGTAACGACTATGAACGATAAGATGAGGTAAAAACGGCTAAGGTGGTATGATCATGAGAGGTGGAAACCGATTCATGCACCTACAAGGTGACTTGAGGAGTGACAAACGGATGGAAGGTGAAAGAGAGAGGAAGACCAAAGCATACTTAGGGTTGACAAGCTGATAGGAAAACATGGAGGGAGAAAAGCTGTTTAAGTGACTTCCAAATCTATATAATGATTCATCTTTAAGCTTACTCTTTACCTCTCCATTATTAGATCTTCATGTTCAGAAATATTTTATTCCTTTTCAGATTTTATGTTCTTACCAAAATTTGTCATCCTTTAATTGTTAATAGTTGGTGGCCGCCGTTTGCTAACAACGATGGATCAAAATAGCTTTGATTCAGCCTCAGTCAGGCTTTTTTTTTGTCCTTGGTCAGCCTGGTTTGTAGCCTCGATCAGCTCTAAGCCGTACTAGTCATCTTTGCCGGCAATAGATGGTCTCACCAGTAGTTTTTTTTTCAATGAATCACACCTGCCTCTGGTTCTTTTAGCTCGCCGTTCCCCCATTTCGAAGTTGTGGTGATCTGGGTCTCAAGGTTGATGAGGAATTTGGTCTCAAGGTTGATGAGGAAATTAGTCTCATGGTTATTTGTTAGTCTCTATTTGATCCTCTTGTTAGATTATTTTATTATGAAAGTTTGGTTTTAGTCTTGTTTGATGTTTTTAAGTTTCATTAAGCTTTTGGGGTTGATTTTATGTGTTAGATTTGGGAAAATTTATTATTTGTAATATAGTTGTCTGCCCTCCATCAAGAGTTATGGGAAGATGTCTTCGGCTGGTCTCGGAGTTTGGCGTCTTGTACCGTGGCAAGACTAGGACTAGGTTTTTATTGTTTGCTCCCTTTTCTCTTCTTTATTCCCATGGCCTGTCCTCGTCTTTGTAGAGGCTGAGGTTGATGCTTTTTTTTATAAGCTCAGCCGGCTTTTCTGGCCTTATCAAAAAAATATTTATACATTGAAATCCTGCACTAAAGAGTAAATACAGTCCTGTGCCCACAAATAGCCATGCATACTTGTATGGATGTATCATTATATAAATGTCTCTAACAGGGTGAGAAATAGTAAATTGAAAATAGAGGGCCTAGCCACCTTAATATTGTGAATCCCATTTAAGCTACTTACATTTGGTTCTGAAAAAGGATGCAGTATTCGAAATTTAGAAGTTGTGCTGCACTAATAGGAGCCACTTCAACAGCGTCCTTAAGTTAGGTTCTAAGACAGGTTCTTCTGATGGCTCTTCATTAAGACAGGGACTGATCCCTTTGTAAATTTGGTTCTGCTAAATTAGAATCTGTAAGACTGACCAAAGTTTTTTTTCTACTTGATCTTATGGAGTCGTTCAACGTTTATTTCTATATTTCAACTCGTCACAATGGGAACATTCATTTGAATTACATGTACATTTGAGACTATTGATATTCTTAGAGAATTAGGTTCAAAGCAATGTTTTGTTTATCATTAAGGTTTAGAAGGATTAGCAGCAAAAGCGTCAATATTATCATTCTGCTGCTGAAAACACTGCCTAGCCAACTACGGATCATATCATCAGCATTGCAATTGTGATTCCGTGCAGACTATTCTAGCCAATTAGATTGATAACATTACAATTTTCTCTAAAAAAAATTCCCATTATTATTCAACTGCTTGAATTTGAACATACCTCTCCGTCACCATTGGGTGCTGTCTGCAATTTTGCTGTCAAGCATAACCTCAGATGCAATCAATCTAGTATACCAAAATTTTGAGAAAATTCACATATAAGTTGAGTGATGTACCGCTTCCCAGTTATTGTTGCAAAAGACAAATGCAATGAGACAAATGCAATGCTCTAATGCAGTACTACTCTAGTTCAGAGATTAGGGTCTCATTACCAAGATAGCTTTCTTGATGGGACTAGTTCAGTAACCTGCTGATTAGTTGCCAGATACTCTATATTTGTTTGTGTTTGGAAAACTTTATGCATAATATATTAATATAGAAATTCAGTTCAGGAAAGATTAGAAGTAGTTTTTTTAACTTGCATCTTTTTTACTTTGGTGCTATTTATTTCTTATGTTTGACTATCTTTTTAAATATATATATATGTATGTATGTATGTATGTATGTATGTATGTATATATATATATATATATATATATATATAGAAGTAGGCTCATGTGAGAAATGTAGTTTTGGTGAGAATGGTGAGAAGCAATCACAACCCTTTGATCACCAAATGAAGGGCTAAGATTAAATTTGATATTCCTTCCTTACTCCTTTGATAGTTTGGAGTCAATGTATATATGGTATAAAGTCAATGTATTTTTACTCAATGTATTTATAGTGTATGGTGAATGTATCTATAGTTGGTGTTCAATGTACTTCTAGATTATAGTTGATGTATTTATCTCTTCTCACATTTCTCATCATAAAAAATTTCTTACCGGATCCCAACCCTATATATATATATATATAAACCTACATAAAAATATATAAAAACTCAAGTGGGATATCGTATAATTCCCCTTGTTTTCTATGTTCCAAACATCAATCTTTCATAATTTTTACTATTATATTATATGTTGAGAGATATTAATGATTGAAATAGTGCATGGGGAAGCGTAAAAACCAAGTATGATGCAAGTTCATAAAAATTAGGAAGTATATAATTAGGTAGTACTCCGGCTACTCCCTCTGGCTCTTTTTCTTTGCCCCAATTTTTTTTTTATTTGTCCATTGTTCTTTGCTCTAATTTCCCTTTTTTGGTATGTCCTCGATTCAATGATGTCTAAATCCTTTAGCAACAAGTGAATGGAGCCAGGAAAAAAAAGAATGGAGGGAGTAGATGAGTATCAAGGTATAAGAACTATGCTGGCATTGACAGTAACCAGAATTTAGCCACAAAATAATAATATGAAATCAAATTAGAATTCTACAGAAACATTGATGAGCCAATATAAAAATGAGTCAAATTTTGTGTCAATGATCGTAATTTAATTGAAATTTAGGTATTGGTTGTTCTTAGCTGTCAAATTGATCTCAATTTAGTATGCGCATCAAATTCGTGATTTTAAAACCACCAAAAGTGCGTACTAATGGATGTAATTTTGTCTAATTTTGTTTTTGCCTAATGGTCAATGGCAAGAGACTGTCCAAATATTCTCCTGATAGTCTTTTTGTTAACTTTTAAGGTATCCATTGATGTATCCATGGGCTGCGTGCTGAACTTTTAAGTGCATGCAGCATAGGTCATCTGACATGAAGTTGAGGTGTTCTGAAGCTGACGAGAGGTTTTGCAAGGGTGCAATGGTTGAGGTTAGTAGTGATGAACCAGGTTATGAAGGATCTTGGTACTCTGCAGTTATAGTTAGATCAACTAGAAAGGGCAATTATTTGGTAGAGTATGTGACACTCAAAACAGAGGATAACAAAAAATTCCTTAGAGAAGAGGTGAAGGCTCGAAATATTAGACCCTGTCCTCCCAAGATAGAAATGAATAGGTACTTTTTTTTCCTTGAAAAAGTCGATGCCTGGCATAACGATGGGTGGTGGGAAGGTGTGATATCTAAAGTTCTTGCTGATAAGAAATACATGGTGTACTTTGAGACAAGCAGCGAGGAATTGGAATTTGATCAAGTGAATTTAAGGACTCGACTAGAATGGATAAATCGGAGTTGGATCTCTGCAAATAAGGTATGGTTTCTTCGGCCTTGTTTGATTCACCTCATTTCAATTCCTTATTACTTACATATTATTAAACTTCAAATATCTTTAATTCCATGATAAAAAATATTGTTAAAATTACATATTAAAAAACTACTCATTAATACAAATAAAATAAGATCTTAATTGACATATTTATTCCTTATGGATTAGCATATATACGCGGTCAAAGTTTAGTCCAATAAATTTAGATCATATCAGAAAAAATAAGTTCATAATCTTCAAATCATATCAGCAATTATGAGGTGAATCAAACATACAGTACTTTTAGTTGTATCTATTTTTTTTTATGTCAATTCTATAGTTTCTAAATCATATGTTTTACTTCAGGAAGAAAAAATGCGATAATTCGAGTTTCCTTGAGATGGCTCACTCATATGCTAATGTATTAATTTTGAATGTGCAGGACATTGATGTTTAGACTGAGAAATTGGTTTGAGAAAAATTTAATAGGCTGCCAATTTGCTCAGAGTTATTCACCTTATATAGTTATTGTTGATGGATTCAAGTCCTTCGGGTAATTTTGGCAATTTGGTAACCTCGCTAATCAGCTATGTGACAGTGCCCGTTCTTTTGAGTGTGAGTCATGACTCGAGATTGTCTAGATTTCCCATGCTTTACCTGTTTTAGTATAGCTAATTGCAGCAGCATGAACTTCTGTACAAGGAAATACCTGCTGGAACTGTAATGCATCTCCTTTGTACTAGAAGTTAACTCGAGCTAACGCGAATGAATATCAACTGCTGCAAAGATCCGGCCTTTTACGTTGACCTTGCTAACAGGATTTTATCTGTCTTGGTGGACCTGATCTTAACATATTGTTTCACAGAATACAAAGTAATGCATTTGGGTTAATATGGAATTTTTATGTTGCGCAGCATAAATCGTTTCACAGCAACATATTGTTTAATATAAAGTTTTATGTGGCCTGGCAAAAATTGGTTCACAACGACCAGAAATGAAAGGGAAACATATCAGTTTACTATGATTGCAGAGCAAAACTATCTAAAATTTCGAAATCTGATTTGAATAACAATTCAAATATTGATTTTGAAATTATTAGATATTTGAAATATCTGAAGATTTTTGGATATTGGATATCTATCGCATTTCGGAATTCGGATCAAAAATTTAAATATCCAAAATTTGGAGAAAAAAAACCTGGATATTTTGGATATTCAGATATCCAATCGAGTATAAAATTTTAGATATTTTAGACATTCAAATACCAAATTAAATTGTTGATTCAAAATTTTTGGATATTTGAAGGTTTCTGTTTTGAAAATTTTAGATCAGATTCTGATATCGAATATCCAATCCGTACTCACCCCTAATACCGTGCTTCAAAAAGTTGAAATTAACCAAAACTTTCATTCAGGTGAAAAACTAATAGCTGAATGCTTTTGAAGTTTAACAGGTTTATAATTGAGACAATGTGATAGTAGTGCTTGTAAGTTGTAACTTGTAAGTCAGAAAAATGAAACACAAATTGAATAAAATTAATAGCTATTTGGCTGTTTCAAAGAAAATTATAGTAATGGAAATTGATTTAAGGATTTTTTTGTTGATTACCATATTTATTTTCTAGTTTTTGACTTTTATCTCCTTTTATTTATTTTGTTAAAAATTACAAATTTTGTTATAAAAAAAAAACTTAAAAATTGATAGAATCTGTTAGGTAAATTGTTTGTGGGACCCAATAACAAATAATTTTCTTCATTACCTTACCCAAACAAATAATCGACCATCAATTTACAAAACGTATTGCAATAAAAATCTATTAAACATGTTAATTCATTAAGAAATCTTTCGATTTGCAAACAAATTACCAATAGGGAAACAAAAGGTGGTAATAAAAAATCCTTGATTTAAAGTATAATTTAGCATGGAAAACACCTTATCATCCCACGGAAAACGTATTCTCATTTCAGAGCTTAAATTTTCTTTATACTTTCTATTATTATTCATTACCAATAGGAAGTGTAGTGTTGAATGAGAATGGATATTCGTAAAGAAAATTGAATGAATTGAAAGTAAACTAACACTACTCAAGAATAGATATTGATTTTTTTCCTCCAAATTTACATAAATTCATTATCATAACTGTCATTTATAGCTAGCTATGAAACGGACAGTAAGTTCCAAACCTGAGATTGTTAGATATGTTTTACCTAAAGCATTTTTCCAGGCTTACTTGATCACATGATATGATGATAATATGATAGGCTTAGTAACATTCATTACAGCCTTCAAATACCTTTTCTTTAAAAGAAAATTTTGGTATATACATTTCTTTAATGAGATCTGATCTCATGACTTGGAGATAGAGGAGAAGGTAGTTCTTCAATTCCCTTCAAGCTCACAATCTTCTACCATACTTAAAGAACAATATACCATTTCAGCTGTACATGAACATGTATTCTGAGATTAACAGAGTTGAGCTGAAGTTCTCATCTTGCATAAAATATCAACATGCTTGTCACAACATCAACTTTTTTAAAAAGGAAAAATTTATAGAATTATAGTAGATGTTTGTTTGTAAACATTGTATTAGAAGATGTGAAAAGGTAAAAGGGGGAGAATATAAAGGGTTGGAGGGCATTGGCGGAGGCATTAAGGAACATGGCGGTACAATAGCAATCCCATTCGAACGAGTGTACTCTAATTTAGTATAACACGGATATAACGAATAATTTTTATTCCTTGTGCATTAATTTAATGTAAACCCAATATACACGATTTTTTTTAATCATTCAGATTAGCAATAAGAATTCTAACAAGATTCAAAAAGACATGAGAGCCAAAATCCAATCCAACTTCATCACTCCTCTAGTAGCATGTGAGCCTACTGTCTATCCAACACACAAACTTTCTATCTACCAGACTAAAAAAAAATCTATTTTTTTTATAACAAAAATTGTTTTTTAAACTTAATGTTTCTTCAACGTCTAGAGTTCGCATTCAAGACAGTGACATATAATCATTAATAGATTAAGACCAGATTTACAAGAAAATTAATCTACTGCTCTTCTTACAATTCCTGTTTGAACAGTAAATTTTACTGGTACACCATACAATACAAACATCAAGGATATAATTCCAAATTCATCTATATTCAATGATAATACTTGTGTTACAGCTTTACAAGATACAACTATTTAGTATTTACTGACCTTACTTACAACATGTTTGGATAGAGGAAAATGGAGGGAAAAGGAAGGGAAAGGAATAGATCTATGCTCCCTTGTTTGGATATCACATGGAGGGAGAGAAAGGAATGAAAGTATTGATTTTCCCTCCCTCTTTGATGAACCATAGATTTAGCGGGAAAATGCAACCTCATTATCTCCCTCCCCTTCCTTTTTTCCCTCCCCTGCCCCCTCCCTTTCCCTCCACCATCGCTATCCACACATAGCCTTAGTGAAAGGAAAACAATGTACTCCTGAATGCATATGCAGAGAACCACAGAGGAAGTGTCGAGTTACTCTTCACCGAATACATTTCTTTCCAAACACACGTTCTCCGGTTGTAAATCAGTACCTGCTTAAGCGTAGCCAAGAAAACGCACTCCTCGGTCTGACTTATAGGAAAAATTCCCGGTGCCAATCCTCTAATACACCTAAGACTCACTCTATCCGTCATTCTCCATCGTTGTTTATCATAGTCTTCCATCACCCATACATCCATCCAAGCATCAGAAATCTGAATCACAGACAAACAACCATCTGATTCTAACAGGTACATCCTATTTCCAGTTCCATAACTCATTTCATCAGGCAAATAAAGCTTTCTCCAAACATCAATCTCCAAATCTAACACTAGTATACAAGAATAACTCACTGTTAACCAATGTAGCATCCCATTCACAAAGACAACCTGGTTTCTGTTCATTTGGGTGAAATGTTCTTCCTGTAAACTCACAAACTTCCTCCATTTGTTAATCTCAGAGTTATAAACCATACAAATAAAGGTCTTAGTAGGGCTATACCCGAAAGGGCGATGATACCCAGCTAATACAACATTGAATTTTGTGTTATCAAATAAATCACAAGCTATTCCAACCAAAGTTGCCTCACCATCTGGGTAAAACCTAGTCACAGGTCTTTCCCTACTTTTTGGAAGCATTTTGAACTCCCTAGTCATAGGATTGCACACATAAAAAACACCCTTATCAGGAATACTAGAGCAGCATAATAACCCATTACAGGAGGCTCTAACCCTAACCCTATCTTTCAGAAAATCAAGTGGAAATTCAGAAACACCCCTTAAATAATCTACACAAATCAATCTAGATTTTGAGTCGGAAACCTCTGTAATCTCAATCAAAATCATAGAGCTCTTAACTGACATTTCATTATACAGGTGAACGAAGTACCTTTCGGAGAGCAATTGGTACCAGTATTTACATACAGTCCTCAATCTGAAAAGGGATTTTATCGGTAATCTTGCTAGAATCTGGAGAACGATTTCATCTGGAAATACCCCATTTCTTGAATTCATCTTCTAGGGCTAGCAACAGAAATCAAAATGGGAAGAAATATCAACAACTACATCCAAATAAATTATACAAAAAAATAGAAATAGGAAATTGCTTACCAACGAAGAAAATTTGTGAATTGTATTTGAAGATGAAGGTATTTTTTCTATATATATTTGCATCAAATCAAATGTCGAAAAGGGGTTTGTGTAAATTTAAAAAAAAAAAAAAAAAAAAAAAAAGGAGGGATTTTTTTAATTGAATTGAGGGGGGTAAAAAGCTGAGGAGTGATGATGAGAGATTGACAGTTGAAGGATGAATGTCGAGACCGCGAGAATGAGAAAGAAGAGTTGTTGTCCGGTTTAATCTGAGAGGATCAAAGAATAACTTACACGTTGACTCAATATATTATGCCCCCTATCTTTGTCTTTTTTTTTTTTATATGACTAGACAATCCACTATTATCATTTCTATTTTGGGCTCAAGGCCTATTTCCCAATAAGCTAACTTGGTTTAAGGCCCAATTTCTAATAAGCTAACTTTGGACCATAACAAATTAAAACATTTATTTTCTAGGGTTTTTTACGTACTGTTCGGACCCTGAAATTTTAATTTTTCTAAGATGTATACATGCTTTTTAGAAGTTTATGTGGTGCTTTAGGTTCAACTGAGCTTTGACCCTCCTTTAGTGTGAATGTGTGATGTTAAGGTTGTTCCGTTATTTTGTTTGGTGGGAAATCCCCCCACCCAATTTTCGTGTCTTTCCTTCCATTCACTTTCACCCATTGTTATTATTAACAACATGTCTTCTTTTTCATTATTAACAGCAAGTCTCATTCAGAATGTTCATTTGAGTTCTTCAGGCCTCGTTGTCTTTGACGGTCTCCAAAGCTTGCAAAGGTGAAGGTATCATCCACCCAATGCAACCTGAGGAAGGCATTTTTCATATGTGAGAAAAGTTGTTAAATTAGGATTTTTTGTCTGGAACTCACAGTATGTGTGGGGACTTTGAAAATAACTCACATTAACATTTTTTATTTTAAATAACACAAGCTAACTTTCACTTTTTTTTTGTTTGCAACACAATTTGTAGGTAACCTTCTTTTAGCCGGTTATAAGGGCCCACTTTTTTAACTTCCCAGCTGTAATACCACGTGTTGTGCACACTCGCACAATTCCCCCCAAAGTTTTCTTCTCTCTCTTCTGCAAACAGTAGTTACTCTGCTTATGAATTGAATTCAACCATTTATTATTTTTTTTTTCTGTCTTCTTGTCTTCTTCGAAATTGAGATCAGCAAAGATTGTTCAACACATCATCTCTCTCATCACTGTGAAAAATCTAGGTTTTTTTTACTGCTTGAAAAGTTGGATAATGGAGTCAAATGAGATAATTATGGGTGAAAATGGGAGGAAAATTTGGAGGGTTAAGCAAGAAATGGCTCAACAGCAAAGTGACGAATTAAGGTTAGAACCACTAATTTATGTTTAATTATGCTGTAAATTACATATTTTGGTTAAAATTTTAGTTTTTTTTTTCTTAGTTTAATTGTAGCATTTGGAGTAAAATAATGCAAAGTAAAACCCTAACAGACAATTATATTTGTTTAGTTAGATGTTGTTATCGTGAATTGGGTTAATTGGGGAAAGGGGTTTTCAACTTTTTCTAAAGTATTGTTGGTGCTATAAGTGTTAATCCGCCATTGTTGGTGCTCATTTCTCTGTGTAATGTTCCCATTCTCATTTGTCTGTAGGTCACAACCAACATCCACATCTCTTTTGCTTGTTGTATATTTAGGGGGCTTTTTTCAGTTTAGTAATCATAGGACTAATTATGTTGGTGGGTCTGTTTTTATGAAGGAGGGTGTGAGTTATAGTGATTTCAATATGAGAAGAATGAGGGAGATTGTAATGTCTGGTCAGGAGAAGCTTGGAATGAAGGTGAATGATGGGTTTGGTATTTTTTTAGGGAAGCTGGTTAGAATTTAACTGTTGGGAAGAGGAAGATATTGAATGATTCTGATTTGCATAGTTTTTATCTTAGCAAAGATATTCATGATAGGGTTGTGTTGTATGTAGTTGATGATCCCAATGTTCAAATGGTTGGACCTGTGTCCAAGGGTAACACAAGCACAAGCAACCCTTCACATTCAAAAGCTTCTTTCAGACCAAACCCAACACCAAATGTTAAGACAATGCAAACACAAAACTCAGTTGGTTCTTCTGTACAAGGCCCAACTTCTTCTGTACAAGGCCCATCTTCTACTTCTTTTCAGCCCCCAAAGCCCTTTGTTCAAAGACCACATGCTTCTTCTTTTTTCTTAGACCCATGTGTACAATGGCCAAGTGTTATGCAAAAGGCAAAATTTGTTTCCCAACCACTTGTTCATGGCCCACATACTTCTTCTCCCTTCTTAGGCCAATTTGTAAAATGGCCAAGTGGTATGCAAAAGGCCAACATCTCAGCAGGCCCACAACAACATCAGAAGGCAAAATGTGTTTCCCAACCACTTGTTGTTCAATGGCCTATGCCCAAGCAAACACAAAGCTCCATAACACCCACTACAAATGTTGGCAATTCTGTTAAGAGAAGTCCAAGATTTCAAGATGTAATTTACATTGGCACTACACAACCTAATTCTAATCCTTCACAGCCTAAGTCTACTCCTTCACAGCCTAACCCTAATCCTTCTCCTACATCTGCCCAAGTTAATTCACCACTAAACTTTGCTCCAATCAATTCACCACTGACATCATCACCAAGAATTGGTGTTCAAAAGAGTGCAGCCCCAAGAGTTAAACATGTTGCATCAAAACTGAAAGCAAAGGGCAAAGGAAACAAGGAACAACGGAAGAAGGGTAAAGGTAGGAGGAGGCCTGCTAAAAGGTTGTTTGTTGATGAAGATGAGGAGGGTGATAGTGAAGAGGATGAGACAGGGTCGGATTTGAGTGATTGTGAGTATGGTCCTGGGGAGGAAGACAGGCTAGAAGATGTTGATAATGACATTTTTTCACTTCAAATGGGAGGGTCAATGATATTGTGGATTATGTGTTAAAAGATCTGCAAGGAGAAGGTGATAAAGCAAAGGGGAAGGAGAAGATCAAACAACCAAGATGGGCAGAGGAGAATCCTGAGTTTGAAGATGTTCATGAGCTAGAGGAAGACAGTGATGAAGCAAGGAGTTTGCAAGGATCTGATGATGAAGGTGATGGATTTCCAACTTTCAATCCTGAAACTGATTTTAAAGGAGAGGTAAAACTTCACATAGGTTTAAAGTTTGATTCAATTTATATTTTAAGAAAAGTTGTTCAACACCATAGTATTCTAAAGAAATATTCATATTATTTCATTCATAATGGGGCTGGTAGGTTTGAAGTAGCTTGTAGGTACAAGTGTGATTGTGAGTGGAGTATCAAGAGAAGAAAGTTTGTGAATTGTCATTGTCCTAAAGAACACCTTAGGTGTTTATTTAAGATAAGAGCTGTTAAATTATTAATGTCAGACCTGTACCAGATTAGGGAGTGTGTTATGCACCATAAGTGTGGTTTTTTCCACCACAACAATAAGGTTACTTCTGCATACCTAGCTGAGAGGTATTTAGAAGATTGGAAATCTGACCCTACTTGGAAACTTAAAGCTTTCATTGAAAGAGTTTACAGAGATTTGGGGCTGACAATTGGGTATTACAAAGCATGGTTTGCTAGGGCTAGGGTTAAGCAAATGCTTTATGCAGACGGGGCTGAGCAATATGCTAAAGTTTATCAATATGCTTTTGCCTTGTTGAAGTACAACCCTGGGTCCACTGCCATAGTCAGTGTTGAGAACAATGAAAACATGTCACAACCATATTTTCAGAGGATGTATGTGTGCCTTGAAGCATGCAAGACTGGCTATAAAGAAGGGTGTAGACCTACCATAGGGGTTGATGGGTGTCATCTCAAAGGAACTTTTCCAGGAATGATTCTAGCTGCAATTGGGAAAGATGGGAATAACAATATATTCCCAATTGCATGGGCCATTGTTGAGGTTGAGAACACAACAAGTTGGACTTGATTTTTAGAGCTGCTCATGAATGATACAGGCCACATTCAGGGAGAAGGCCTCACACTGATGTCAGATAGGCAGAAGGTAATGACACACCATTAATACTTTTAAAAAAAAAATCATAATTGTTCTTTGTATGAATGCTTGTGAATTGCACTTGTATGTAACAGGGTTTGATTGATGCCGTTTCTGTGGTTGCACCCAAGGCAGCTGTGAGGCTCTGTGTTAGGCATATATGGGCCAATTTTAAAGCTAAATTCAATGGTACAATGTTCAAGGAGGCATTCTAGAGGGCTGCAAAAGCTACTACTTTGGTAAGTTGCTTGGAACATATCAACATACTTTTTTCTACACTCACCTCACATAACTCAATATGTTCCTTTTCAATGCAGCACAAGTTTCAGGCAGAGCTAGAAGGCATTAAGTTTCTTTCTGAAGAAGCCTACAACTTTTTAGATGCAATACATCCAGAGCATTGGTCTAGGCATGCATTCACTACAACAGCTAAGTCCAACATGGTGACCAACAACATGTGTGAAAGTTTCAATGCAGTCATTAGAGAAGCAAGGGACAAACCTGTCATAATTTGTATGGAGTGGATAAGGAGATATGTAATGAGGAGGAATGCAAATAAATGGGAGGGTGTTCAAACATTCACTGAGGCTTTTATGCCTTACACAAGTAGGGTCTTGGGGTGGATTATGGAAGGTGCTAAGCATTGCACTCCAGTTCACTCAAGAACAGATGAATGGGAGGTGGACACAAGTGATGATAGGCTTATTGTCAATTTGAGGGAAAAAACTTGCACATGTAACCACTTCAAGCTCACTGGCATACCATGTGCCCATGCATGGAGTTGCATTGTGGCTAAAAGAGAGAGGCCTATGGACTATGTAGATGAAATGTATAGCAAAGATAAATACATGAAAGCTTATGCCTCTCACATTAAGTCTATGCCTGGGTACAAGCATTGGGAAGCTTGTGACAATCCAGAGCCATTGCCACCTCCATTCAAGGTCATGCCTGGGAGACCTAGTTTGAAGCATAGAAAGAAAAAAGCTGGTGAGGTTGAAAAAGGGAAGGGAAAGAATAAAATTAAAAGGCAAGGTGGGGCACAAAAGTGCTCCAACTGTGGGAAAGTTGGGCACAAAAACTTCAAAGGAAAATGCAAGAAACCCAAGGCCAACACCACCACTGCTGAGAAAACTATCAAACAAGGAGGCAGACCTTTTTCTAATGATCCTTTTGTGATTGCTACAAAAAAGAAAAGAGAAACAAGGGCAACCATGGTATAATACCAAAATATATTATATGTTTTCACATTCAAATTACCAATATATTTACCTAAAATGTTCTTTTATTGTGTTTGTGTTTTAGATGTCTTATGTCCACCCATCTGAGCAGCAAGATACAGTAGCACAGAGTACCCAAAGATCCTCTACCTCTAAAGGGAAAGGTGCAGCTTCTACTTCAAAAGGGAAATGTGCAGCTTCTGCCTCCAATGCAAAAGGCTTATCTCAGCAAAGTACTCAACCACAACAACAAAGACCCAAGAACCCACCAAGGAAGAAATTCAAGAGCTTCAATGAAGATTTGATTTAAAACTTGTACTTAGTGTTCAACTGGTTTACTTTTGTTGAATTACTATTATGTTATGTTTTCTACTGTTATTAAGCTTCTGTACTTAATTTTGAACAACTACATTATCTAAGTGAACTCATCTTATAATGAGCTGTTGTATTTTGGCACTTTAATTAGTGCAAGACATTTAAGTGTAAGCTAATTTGCTAATGATGAAGCTAATTTGCATGTTATATATGAAATTTGGATTGTGTACACAACTTTTATTTTTAGTTCACAAATTTGAGGCAAAATATTTCATTTCATCAACTTCAATCCAATTACAAAAGTACAAACATAAACTTACATAAGCACTAAACCTACATACAATACATTCTACATACCCACTTTCTTAAACAATTACATATAACTAATAGCCTAATTGAACAACTTTCCAACCTAATGCATCATGATAAAGACTAAGCACACAGTAATCAAAGTGATTAGTGCCCCAACCAAAATTCCAGAACCACTCCCCTTCTTTGAGCTTGATTCTCCTCCACTCTTTTTCTTTGACTTCACATTATTAGGTTTAGCCCTCATCCTAGTTTTTTCAATCCTTGACAATTCACTCTTCAAAAAAGTCACTTCATGAATCAAAAGCCTCCTTTCAAGAAGAAGATCATTGATGACCCCCTTCTGCCATCCTTCCATTTTCTCGTCATGCCACCCAAAAAATCCACAACCTTCCCTTCCTGAGTGAAAATCGCTGAACTTGCAAGCATAGAATTTCCTACCAGGGTTATCATGAGTCCAGGATGTCAAAATTTTAGCTGGAATGCCACACCTACACTTTTGAACCATCCCAACTGCAAATAAAGTGATAGCATGAAGCAAATGAACATAATCGTCAATACGCAAGCATATTTAACAACGTAAATCAATTTCTTAAAAATTATACATCAATTTGTAGCAATTGCACAATTGAATTAAACCCTAGATTTAGATACAACTGAAATTATAACAACAATAACTTAAATTGCGAAGTTAATTAAACAAAGTTTGAGAGTTTACCTGTTTCCGAGTCTTTCCCTTTTCTTCAATTACAAAATCATCAAAACTTCAGAATTGACTAACCTAGTTTTTGTTGATAATTGAATTACGAAAATGTTGTTGTTTGAATTGCCTTTGGTTTGTTATATAAGAAGGAGATGGGACCCACTCAACAGTATTACAGCTGGGAAGTTCAAAAAGTGGCCCCTTATAACCGGCTAAAAGAAGGTTACCTACAAATTGTGTTGCAAACAAAAAAAGTGAAAGTTAGCGTGTGTTATTTAAAATAAAAAAATGTTAATGTGAGTTATTTTCAAAGTCCCCACACATACTGTGAGTTCCAGACAAAAAATCCTTTTTTTTTAATATGACTAGACAATCCACTATTATCATTTCTATTTTGGGCTCAAGGCCTATTTCCCAATAAGCTAACTTGGTTCAAGGCCCAATTCCCAATAAGCTAACTTTGGACCATAACAAATTAAAACATTTATTTTCTAGGGTTTTTTACGTACTGTTCGGACCCTGAAATTTTGATTTTTCTAAGATGTATACATGCTTTTTAGAAGTTTCTGTGGTGCTTTAGGTTCAACTGAGCTTTGACCCTCCTTTAGTGTGAATGTGTGATGTTAAGGTTGTTCCGTTATTTTGTTTGGTGGGAAATCCCCCCACCCAATTTTCGTATCTTTCCTTCCATTCACTTTCACCCATTGTTATTATTAACAACATGTCTTCTTTTTCATTATTAACAGCAAGTCTCATTCAGAATGTTCATTTGAGTTCTTCAGGCCTCGTTGTCTTTGACGGTCTCCAAAGCTTGCAAAGGTGAAGGTATCATCCACCCAATGCAACCTGAGGAAGGCATTTTTCATATGTGAGAAAAGTTGTTAAATTAGGGTTTATGATGTATGACTAATCCATCAATATTTTTTTATATACTTTTTTTATTATGTACTTGGGAAATTGGGTTAAAGTCAAAGTGTGGATAGTGAATAAAAATGTCAAATTATTGTACTTACAAAATTACCAAGGAAATAAATTGCCATGAATTTGTATACTCCACTTTACTTAATTAATACAATATTTCCACGTCGTCTCTATTAGATAATTTTGATTTTGAGTTTTACATAGACAACTTTCATGTTTGGAAAATGATTTTTAAAAAGCATGGATATACTTTTATTTTAATTAGCAAATGTATAGATTTTGTTTTAAAAATTAAGTTTTCGGCGAGCAATTGACAATTTATTAATGTATTAAAAATGTTACAACATTTAATAATAATAATTCAGGTCATATCAGATCTTAACTGTAAACTAGATGTTTTGCCGACATTAAGCAGGTTTGTAATGGAGCTCATGCGGGATTGAGCGCGAGTATTTGACAGGTGATGTGGTGGGAAACATACGTATTAGGCGGGTATGTATACCCACCTAGGTGATGGGGCAATGATGGTTCCATATACTGCTATACATCCCCGCGCCCTGTGGGGATGGAGATAGAAACAATACCCACCATGAAAATTTAATGGGATTCCATAAGTAGGTAGGAATGGAAATAGGAATTGCAACATTCGCCACACCTCACCGTACTTGCATCCCTATGAGGGACGGATATGGGTGAGGATTCCTCAAGTCATGGATCATTATTCATTACTATAGTTAGCTCCTCACTATAGCTCAAAAGTCAAAACTATGAATTATGATGTTTTTATTTTATTTTTTAAAATAATATAATATGTAATATTTTTATTTTAAAAATTAAGAAAAATGTTCCTTAATAATTTCTTCATTCTAATAGTATTGTTAATTGAATTTTTGAAAATTACAAGAGGGAAATATCAACTTTTTCCGGGGACACTATAACTACATTTGGTTTATATAGATATAGATCATATATTAAAGCTACGAAAAATATTTTACTACACCCGTCTCTTATTATTTGCAATACTCCACTTTTTACATATGTCGAGACAAAAGTTGTTATAAGATCTAAAAAATAAAAGGACTTGTTGAAGATTTATATATGGATTAATTACATCAAATTTTATGCGATTTTATCATAAATTACTAAATTCTTACCACTTTAGAAAATAGGAAAAATTGCCTGAAATAAGCCAACCTTTTCGTGGTCTTCCATATTTAAGCCAACCTTTGAATAATCCAGATTGAAACCAACCTTTGGATCATTAAAGCCAAATTTGGGTTGGATGACTTGTGACCTGTTCTACCGGTTAACCTTTGTTTTTATTTTCTTTAAACTTAATACTTTCTCTCCTCATCTCTTACACTCCCTCTCTCCTCTTTACCGTCTCTCTCCTCCTCTTCTCTCAGGAGTCTTAGTCTTCCCATCTGCTCCTTGCCGCCGCCAGCCGCCGCCTGTCATCGCCTTCCCCCGTTGCCTGCTGCTCCCCATCTCTCTCTCTCTTTTTTTTTTGGGAGATTCAATCTCCTCCCTCTTCTCCTTTGGTTCGTGGGTTTCGAATTTAGGTGGGGGTGGGGTTGTGGGTCTTGATTTTGGGAGGGTTTAGGGTTGTGGGTCTCGAATTTGGCTGGGGCAGGGTTGGGGTTTGGGTGGTTTACTGATTTTGTGGATGGGTTTAGAGGTGGGATTGTGGGTTTACAGTTGAATGAGTGTGGCTTGGTTGAGTGGTATTGGGTTTGGTAGGGTAGGGTGGTTCGGCTAATGGTGGCCAAGGATTTCGTGGTGGTGGGGTTCAAATAGGGGTGTGGTATTTGACTATTTGGTGACCTAGGGTTTGGTTAGTGATGGGTTTGGTGGTTTGAGGTTTGGTTAGCGGTAAGTTGGGGGTGGGTTTGGTATAGTGGCGGGGTGGATTAGTGGTGGGGGTGGGGCAAGGCTTGTGGCGGTGGTGGGTTGGGCTTGCTGGGATTGGGATTGGTGGTCTGGGCTGGGCTCGGTGGTGGGCTGGGATTTGGGTTGGGTGGTTTTGGGCAGTGGTGGTGGGTCGGTGGATAGGGGTGGTGGGTTTGGGTGGTTTGGGGCACGGGGTGGTGGGTTGGGTGGTTTTGGGCAGGGGGTGGTGTGTCGATGGGCAGGGGGTGGTGGGTTTGGGTGGTTTTGGGCAGGGGGTGGTGTGTCGATGGGCGAGGGTGGTGGGTTTGGGTGGTTGTGGGTTGGGGTGTTTAACAATGGTGGTGGGGTTGGGTTAATTAGTAAGGTTAAGCATAATTAAATTATAATTAAGCTTAATTAAGTTCTAAATGATCATTAACCTGTTGATTACCTATGTTAACAGGTTAATAGTTTAGTCAACCTATTTTTGGCTTTAATGATCCAAAGGTTTAAATCTGGATTATTCAAAGGTTGGCTTAAATATGGAAGACCACGAAAATGTTGGTTTATTTCAGACAATTTTTCCTAAAAAATACTCAAAAAAAAAAAAGTGTGATTTTATCATAAATTTCTAAATTTGGAAAAGATTTAATGCTTCATTGTCACAAAAAAAAAAAAAAAAAAAAAAACCTAAGAGAAAAAAAAAATCCGTAAATAAGTGGATCAGCTACATAGCTTAGGGGAAAAAAACGGGCAGCAGTCATCTCTCTTTGTTTCACCTCCTCCCTCCATCGAAGTGTGACCGCTTGAGTTTGCCATTGAAGTGGCTATTGTGCTGCCTTTCGGCCTTTCCTCCATTGCAGCAGAGCTTTTGAGGTAGGATTTTTTCCTACTTGAATCATGAAAATCAATTATACAGTGGATTTAATTATCTGATAGTCACTTAGGGTTCTTCTAGGGTGTATAATTGAAGCGTCGGCTGTAATTAGGGAAGTTTATACTGCGGTAATTTGTTGCTAGAGTTTTAATTTAGGAGAAGTTTTAGTCCAATTTTGTTGCTAATTTGTTGTAGACTACAAAAATGGAGTTTTTCTTCCTGGACCCAGGGTGGCCGCCCCTCCTGCTCTGGCTCAGGGACAGGTCTGTTTGTTATTTATTCTGGGGATTGCTCCCCAAAGAATGGGAGAAGTTGATCAGTTTATTGAACTGATGTAGCTTGAATTTTAACAACCTTCAGTCAATTGTTTAGGATTCAACAATTAGAATCTGATTTTTGGGTTCACTCACAAAGTCATGATTTTGGGATGGTATGATCAAGATTATGTAGCTTCACTCACTAACCTTTTTAATCTCCCAATGCTCAAGATTCACTCTCTTAATTTTGAGGGTTGTTGAACTTGTTTCACTCACAAAATTCTAGGAAGAAAACTATTGGAAACCTTCCAATGTAACGTGTAATTTGATTAAAAAGCAAACGCTTATTTTATTCCTTGTAATCTAGGCTATATATAAGCCCCCACACTGCCTAAACAATAGGAAATTACATGTTAAATGGCAAAGCCTAAGCTCCAACATTATATGAATGCATAATGTAGAACGATCAATAGCGGTAGCTAGGAGATCATTGATTCTCTTGATTGTCATATTATGCTTTCAAAGGGATATCGTCATATCGATAAGAAGATCGACAAAGTGCTTTTCTGAGGTCTTTGTTTTGTCTTTTAATTTTAACTAAAAAGAATCTTTGAGGTTTTGGGTTTTGCAATTTGCATTGCTATCTTTAATGTTTCTGTTATTCACTTCTATGGTAGGTCCGTAACTCTGTACTTTTGTGGTTCGGCTTCACAGTTTATTCTAAATTGGATATTTGTTGGCTTTAGTTATGTCATCCCTTAGTTTGGTAAAGTACGGCTTCACAGTTTATTCTAAATTGGATATTTGTTGGCTTTAGTTATGTCATCCCTTAGTTTGGTCTTGCTCATTCCTCTCGTATACTTCTAGCTGGGGTGGATCCAGGATTTGGATATGGTGGGGCAACATTCAAACAATGTCGAAAGACAAAAGGCGGCAATATTTATTCTTAACTTTGATTAAAATGATATATCGAAAGGTTACACTTGAACTCTGTATGGTATCTTGAATCTGTATTATGTTGGTTTCTTTGTTCAACGACTTTATATAATTCGCATAAGACAAATAGTTCAAAATTATTCAGTTTTCAGTTGTTCCAATTGAATTTGCATCATTGATGCATATCCTTGATATTCTAATTGTAAAAATAATTAGAAAAAATTATTTTAATAATTATATTAAAGAAAATATGTTGGTATATAATTTATAAAATAAACAACTTAAAAATATATTAAAGCGGTACTTCCTTCAAACTAAAAAAGTGGCCAAGGGAGTAAAAAAAAAAGTTGAGACTTGAGAGAAAAAGTTGTACACTTTGTCACAACCAAGGTCTGATCTCACCACCTACATGTGATATTAAAGAGCTATAACCAATTTGTCTGTCAACACTGCCTTTTGTTTTACCATGTGCATAGTTTTTGATGTAAGAATACTTTCCCTGATAATCGTGGATTGGCGAGGCACGTGACTCACCATGCCCAAGTGTAGATCCGACCATCCGCCTATGACTTCTAGTGCTTGTGAATATCTTCCTCTTAGTGAGTGCGTATGGTATTGACCAGGATTATTGGAAATGTGTGTGAAGGATTAAAACTTTTATCTTTTGATTACACCAACAAATTCATTATTGATTAATAATGATACCAAATCTTTGTTCTAGTACTGGCTATGTGCTGATACTGAACTGTTTCACGTTAAGAAATTTGATCTGAAATTTTTATAACGATTTATGGAGCTCTCTCTCTCTTTTTATATGCAGATTGGATTATACATTGCACGTGTTGACCATGTGATTAGGTATCTCAATTCACATTTGTGGAAACGCCCTGCAAATTGTTATTTATGGCTCGGAGGGGAAATCAACTGAAAAAGGGAACTGATCAGACTTCTAAGA
This sequence comes from Salicornia ramosissima, assembly GCA_951394345.1. Classification (NCBI taxonomy): domain Eukaryota; kingdom Viridiplantae; phylum Streptophyta; class Magnoliopsida; order Caryophyllales; family Amaranthaceae; genus Salicornia; species Salicornia ramosissima. Next base: position 49,211,363 of record OX596237.1, on the reverse strand, counting down.
ATAAAAAGGACCCAGATTTGAAAGGTGTTGCTGATGAACTTGTTGGTGATAAAAATTGTAACTCTCCCTTGACAGAAGGTGCTAACAAGTCCTCTGTCGCTGGGGATGGGAGAAAGAAGAACAAAAAATCTAGAAATGCATCAAAGAAAGATGAGTCAAAGGTGGATGATATGGGAATAGGGTCCTCAGTCCCAGACAGCAGCATTTCAGGAGAGTGTGCGGAAAAGCATCTAAGAGACTTTGATATGTCACATACCAGTAATCATTCCTCCGAAAGCCATGAAGGTGTTAGCCATACTGTAAATGGATCACATACAGCTGGTAGGACTGATAAAATGCAGTTTTCTTATTTTGTTTTAATTGAAAGCCTGAGGCATTACGCTCTGGCTATTTCAAGGACATCTCGTGGATGGTGTGAAAGGCAAAAACCTATGATTACTGCTGTTGTGAGCAACATTTACAAAATTCGTGATTATATACAGTTGAAACTTGTTATTGTATATCCGATTCTTCTGAAGTGGCTTTTCCATGTGGGGAATATATTGCTGCTTGTGTCAATGATTTGGTTGGATTGTGTTTTTCGTGGCATGGACTCTTTTCTACGGATGGGAACAACGTCCTTTTTTTCTGTCCTATGGTTCAGCATTCTTTCAGTTATTGCAATGATTGGGTTTTTCAAATTTATGCTGGTGTTGGTAAGCTTTGCTTTCATCATTATTTTATCTAGGTCCCATTCATTTTACCTGTTTGAATGAACTTTTGAGTATTCATGTGTTCTTTTCAAGTCAATTGTTTAAGTTTGTTGATGTAGCCATGCTAAATTTAGTGTTAATATATGAGATTGGTTGTCTCCTTATCTGCCAGCAATAAGGAAATACAATACAATGCATGCTGGTTACTAGAAAAGATTTTTCAAACTGTGAATTCTACCTAATCTCCCTCATGAATTTTACGAAAAGCTATAAGAGAGCAAGATCTGTTGAACATAGTTAATTTGTGCAATATTGTATGGTGTGTTTTTCTGGTCTTCCAACTGATTAAAAAACACTTTATACCCATTATTCTAATGACAGTCATAGACGTTAGACGCTTAGCTCATTTCGATTGCAGGTTCGAATCTTGCCCATGCCTGAATGAGCAAATCTTTAATTTGTTGTGCACATGTCCAAATTCATATGCTGTATAGATTTGGTTCTTGCACTATGTCATTACTTATAGAGTTGTGCAAGTTATATATTGGAGATTAGAGTTCTTTTTCTATTTTGCTTGGGCGGACAACTAAGTTTACCTAACAAAATTATATGCAGGGTGTGGCTGCATTAATTGGAGTTCTGGTGGGCTTCATCATTGCATTGTTGATAATTGCTATTACTGGAGGTGTTTTTCTTTGGTTTTATGGAAGCTTTTGGACCACCTCTGGTGTTATTGTCCTTGCAGGTGGTTGCCTATAATCTTTTCACTGCTTTGTAATGATCTGATATCTTGGAATAATTAACTTTTCGACAGAGATTTGACATTCTTTTGGTTAATGTACATCCTGCAGGATTGGCATTTATATTGAGCCGCGAGCGTGTTGCGTTGTTGATCACCACTGTGTATTCAATGTATTGTGCTTGGACTTATGTTGGATGGCTTGGGGTGCTTTTGAGTTTCAATCTGTCATTCTTTTCAAGTGATGCACTCATATACTTCTTGAAAAGCAACACAGATGAGCAGAGAAGCAAGCCATTCGAGCGAACAGATGGAGGTCAAGGCGACCGGAGCTTTTTTAACGGCGAAGCAAACTTTCAGTACTCAGATATTGGATCAGGGCAGTCAGTAGATCGTGGTGCTGGAGTTGCCTCTACCAGTGGGTCTGAAGAGATTTCATCTGAAGATGAAGTTGTTCGTTTGTTAAATTGTACTGATCACTACTCAGCATTGGGCTTATCGCGATACCAGCAAGTGGATGTGTCCATGCTGAAGAGAGAGTATCGTAAAAAGGTAGATATTTAGTTTGTTTTCTGCTACTTTCAATACTTCTTGTCTAGAATTTGTTTGCACGTACTATTTTAGGGTGACCAAAAAAGGCCATCTCTCCTACATTAGTTTATGATTGGATACAGGAATATTGTGCCTTTACTTATTAAGTGATGGGAAAGCGCCAGAGGGGGTGTGTTTCTTTGTCTAGGATCAAGGAATGATGTTATAATTAGAAAGGTTGTTATTTGTAAAGTGAACCACTAAGCATCGTCACAAATTACTCACAATCGCTCTTGTTTTTCCAAAATTAACCCTCCCTCTATTTTTGAACTCTGTTTCTCATGTCACACTAATTAGCATCCTATTCAACCACCACACCGTTGTTTGTCACCAACACCATCGCCCTGAATCACCACTACTGTTGCTTGGCCACCACCACTGCCCGGAAACCCTGTTGTTGTCGCTGTGGTCACCACTACCACCCCTAGGAATGAACATCACTGCTGCCGCTGTGGCCACCACAACCTAAAACCACTGTCAATGCCCCCGCCACCTTGTCACGAAAACTGTTGTGCTTGTCGTCGATAAAATGTTTTCTACACTGAAAACAACCAGGCGCATTGAAAGTCTACTTTCTACCTGGGTAGAGGCGCATGTAAAATCCGCTCCTTACCTAGGTAGAGGCATATGATACATGCGCCCTAACCTAGTTGGTGGTGCATCTAGGTAGGGAGCGGATTCCTTATGTGCCCCTACCTTGGTAGAGAGTGGATTTTCTATGTGACCCACTTGTTTTTGGGTGTAAACAAATTTTTAACGGCTATGGCTAGGGTTGCTCTCATTGATAGGGTATCTGATCAACATGTGGTAGACAGCGATGGCGGTTGTTTCAGGAATTCCAGGCAGTGGTGGTGGCAGTGATGGTTCGGATAGGATGCTGTTAGTGTGATTTGAAAAGGAGTTGGAAAACAAAGATGTTATTTGTATAATCTTTTCATATACTTGAAAAATGTGGTTTAGTAAGAAAAAAAAATCCTTGCATGTGTGCAGGAATGCAAGTGCTTTAGTATGCTGTTTTGGAGCTTTTTTTGTACTAATCTTTTCCATGAACTGTCTTTTTGGCTATATTTCTTTCTTCAGCTAATAGGTCGACTTTGTACTTTATTATCAGGCTATGCTTGTTCATCCTGATAAAAACATGGGAAATGACAAGGCTGCCGAAGCTTTTAAGAAACTTCAAAATGCATATGAGGTATTTTTTTTAAAAAGTTTTTTTTTTTGTATTATACGGAGTTTTTTTCTACCCCTTTTGTTTAATACTGTATAAATGTCTTGCTATGGAGTCTTACTGAAGCTTTATTGTTTTTGTAGGTCTTGTTGGATTCTTTGAAGCGAAAAGCATATGATGATGAACTTAGGAGGGAAGAGTTACTGAATTATTTCTGCCGGTTTCAAAATACTTCTCAAAAGGTTTTTTTCCTTTTTTATTTTATTTTTAAATCAGTTTTGATGTGTATGTCAATTTTGTTCATTTTCTGTTACTCTGTGGTTTGACTGTTTGACTACTTGTTAACAATAGCAATACCCTGATTTGGATCCCAGGATTCCCAGCTCTCACCAATGGTGTGTGGGAAGCCATTACTCCACATGTTCGCATGTAGCAGCCAAATTGAAATCAGTGTTTTTCCTATAATCCCAACGGAAAAAGACTGCAAAATTAAGCACACATGTATCTATCATAGTGAAATAACTTATCAATATTGATGTTATTAGTGGTCAAATGGCCTTTAACACTAATAACATATGGTGACTTGGTGAGTTTGGTCTGAGGAATGAGAAGGTATAAATATTGAGGACTGCAAATTGCCTGAACTTAATTGAAAGAGCCTACAGTAGATAAGCGTTGGTTCAAAGAGTGGAATCAGAGACAACCTCACCTACATACTTAGGCCAACTAAGAAAAAAGCTGACTCTTGGTAACTAATGACTATATATGAATCATTTACGACCTTATAACCCTGTTAACAGCCTCGTATTTTTGGTTTTGCAAATTAAGCCATAGCTTATACCTTGCTCAATTCTTCTTGAGTATAGTCCTCGTGCAATCTCTCAAAGTGTCTTTGTTCATCTCCTCACGCTAGCATGAAGTCATCTTTTTATTACCTGTTGTTTTCCGTCCTTGGGGAGCTCTAAATGAATCAAGACATATCTGATAACCTCATGCAATTGATCAATTGTCATGGACCTGCTTCTTCATCTCTTGCAATTCCTAGTTATTTCTTCTCATCAGCCATTACTTCAACATGCAGATACAATATCTATGGGATCAGTTTTTCTCAGTAGCCTAGGTCGGTAGATTGGGATGTCAATTGAAATTTCATATTTTCCTTGACCATTCATCTCTGGTTGGGATGTCTATTGTAGCTCTATTGCACTTTAATGAAACATTAAAACCTCACTTTGTATGCCCCTGTGTAATTCTGTTTTGAACTTCTGGTTTCTTACTGGGTGAAGCGGTGAACTTTCAGTTCCCTAAAGAAGAGCCAACTTAATATATCTTGGCCAGTATCTCCAGTAATCTAGTTGAGACATCTCAAGGAGAAATTATTCTTTTATATTGTCTTACAGCAGCTATCTAATTGAGACAGCTGTTTTTAGTCCTAGTGTGATTTGTTTTTATGAACAAAAAGCAAGTAGATAAAGTAACTTGTATTTTTGCCTAAAATTTTGAGATGATTCTGATCTGCAGAATGGACAAAACGGATTCTTCCCTAATGGATTTGCACGCTCAGAGGGTGATGGAGAAGATCCTTTGGGAGAGGCAAGAAGAATTGCATGCAAAAAGTGTGGGGGCTTTCATATATGGTTCCAAACCAAAAAGTCCAAATTAAAAGCGAGATGGTGCCAGGTTAGTCCTATTTTGTCAATTCCCTTATGGCTCCTGGTTACCACAGCTCTGTTTAAAATATATACTTTGTTTTTTAATTTTTAATTTTTAAAAATATGCTGAAGGATTGTGAGGATTTCCATCAAGCTAAGGATGGGGATGGATGGGTTGAACAGGCTTCCCAACCTTTGTTTTTCGGAATGCTGCGGAAGGTATTACAGAAACCTTACTAACTAATGATGATATGTTGTTAAATGTTCTTAGTTTACCAGATTTGATGTTCCTTCCTCTCAAAAAACATACACAGAATTAAAGGAGAGAAATAACAGATATTTTAACTATGAACGTATTTCGGGTTGAAGTACTCTGAAAATTTCCATGTTACTTTTTCCTGATCATTTGAATGAGATTATTTTTTCCTGATCTTTCTATTTGATGTATATGGCTTGCAGGTTGATGTGCCTGTTGCATATGTTTGTGCTGATGGCAGAGTGTATGATGCCACTGAGTGGTACATTTGTCAGGTATATGCATAGTCTTTTAGGAAGCGTTTTATGATCCAATTGAGGTAGTGGAATAATGGAGTATTTGTTAGTAATCCTGAAACCTGAAATTCAGAAGAAAGTTTTCATTTTTGGTTCTCTATAAATACTAGTTTGCATTATCATGAGCTTGATCTATGCTGCTGGCAATTTTATTGTAGGGAATGCGCTGTCCAGCTAATTCACACAAACCAAGTTTTCATGTTAACACTTCCATAACAAAGAACAGTTTTGGGAAAGGACCGTCTTCATCGCATAGAGGCGGTGGACCGGGAGCATCAAATATGGAAGAAAACATGACCGAGGAAGAATTTTTTGAGTGGGTACAGAACGCCATGCAATCGGGAATGTTTGAGAACTTTGGTGGGGCTCCTGCTGCTGCTGCTCCTGATAATTCACAAACGAGCAACAAAAACAATGCAAAAACTGGCACTGCAAATTCTAGTGGAGGTGGTAGCAGTAGCAGCAGTAGGAGAAAGAAAAAGGGTAAGAAGCCATGGTGAACTTGCCAAATCACTTCACATTCAAACTTCTGCAAGGAAGATAGAAACAGAGCAAGAAATTTAAAGTGATCCACTACGTTGAATACCAGATCTTGTAATTTGGTGCTGTATACACTGCAATTGAAATGGCCGTGCGCCAGTTGTATAGTTTCTGTTGTTTGAAAGTTTTAGATAGTCATTTACTTGCCCTCAATAGAATGTAGTTACCCGAAAGAAATGGCAATTCAGGTTTTCCATAGAAGTTTGAGATCGATCCATGGCAAGATATGAAGCTCAAAAACTGCAACCCTTATATGGCAGTTGGTGTTAGTTATGCAAATTAAAATGTCAAAATGAGTGTTAGGAAGTCCTACAAAGATGAGTGTTAGGAAGTCCTATAAATTAGTATTTTTGTCTTTGTGACGTAGCCTGAACAGACATACAATTTTTATCTTGGGCCAAAAGAAACACGCGTAGCTCTATTGTTATAGATTTTATGGCAGTTTTAGTTTAGGTCCATTTAGTTCAATAATATGTTTTGGCTTGGGAATAGTAGAATGTTTTAGTAATAAAAAACGGTCGATGTTGATATTGGATATTATATTTTATAATTTTGTTTTTGGTCAAATGTAGCGATTAAAAAAGACAAGGAATACATTTGTGATAAACTCGTAATATGCCAACTTAAGCTTCTCAACTTTGCAATTAAATGTAAAGTGTAATCAATTAAGGGTAAAACCAATGAAACAATTGTCATTTGGTTTTCTCTTGTACACCTCACACATTGAGAACACCATGCAAAGTTCATTAAGGAGGCAAATCATATCTAATTTTGGAGCATGTGTGTCAGTTTGTGGAGGGAAATTTAGATTTGGATCCCTCCAATCAATTTTGGTTAGGAAATTGCTTAAGTAACCTTTAAGGTTGACAATCTCTTAGACACATATATAACATATTAAACTATTAGTATATTTGTAATAAACTGGATAGAGAAGTGTACTAAAATTAATGCTTTTATGCATAATGGACCAATGAAAATCCAATTTTAAGAGTGTTGTCAATCTTTATGGGTTACTCAATCATTTCCCGCTAGATTAATCCGATCAGTTTCTGTCAGGTCTACTCAAGAGTTAAATTTATAAGTGGTGATCAACTAGTCAAGGGATGACTAAATCTACACTATACACTATGCATGGTGAAAACCAATTCCGGGGTGAGCCCATCCTCTACTGGTTTCCCGATCGGATATCCATGGATCACAACCGCATAGGGTATTTTAATACTTATGCATGCCAATTGCCAAAATCACCAATGGTTGTGTGTCATGTGTTATTTAGTTTTGATTTTATTTACCCAAATGCAGCTACAATGCAAATTTTTTTTTTTTTTTCAATTTACACAGTGAAAATTTAGACATTAGCCCAACTGTTCATCAATTATCATTAGACATTAATCATGCTATAATACTCTGCTTATAAACCCCAACAAGTTTAAAGAGTTAGAGACAAAGTAAAGTAAAGTAAAGCAAAGCAAAGCGCGCTCATTGAGACACTCTGTGTTGTGTTATCCAGATTACAGAGGCAGCCCCTAAATTTACTGGTACTTGCCTCAAAAATGGAGACTCTTGTGGGTTCATCTTCCAAAGCAGCAATCACTGCTTTCTCTTCTTCCCTTCAAAACTTATCAGGGTTTTCTTCTGCCAGCAATTCTTGCGTCATATTTCGAAATGGGCACTCATCTTTTGTACCAATTTCATCAAATAATCTACTTTATAGAAGCTCTAAGAGGTCGATTATGGTGGAAGCTAAGAAGAGTAACGATAAGAAGAACAACAACAACAAGAAGGTTGACTCTCATAATTTTGCTGCTAAACCTGATGAAGCTACTGGTCCTTTCCCTGAAGCTGTCCTTCTTAAAGAGGTTTCTTTTGCCTGGAAAATCACTTCGAATTGCAATTGTGTTACTGTTGTTTGTGTTCTTAATGTTGTGTTTAATATATCTGCAAATTGATTATTCTCTTCCTTCTCCAATTATGTGATAATTAATTGTCTGTTTCTCAAAATCAGTCTGGTTTCTTATTTCTGGGGAATGAAGTTTATATTTTAGGGTATTTTGTTTTCTAATATGTTCAATGGTCTTTTGGTGTTGCAATTTTATGTTTTCTGGGTTTTTTTTAGTTTCAAATTCTATTATTGTTGGTTCACGATTGATGTGAATAACATTTCCTAGATTAAATCATTGACAGCATTACAGCAATTACTAGTGAATTTGCCTCTCTTGAAATTATATTGAAGTTACTGTATGTGTTTGTTCTTGTGTTCTATAGAAAAAGGTTCAGGAAGATGGTAGGGTTCTGCCTGAATTTGCGGACGAAGATGAAGGTAGGTGATTTCAGTATGAGATTCCAGCCTTTTAATTCGACTTTTTAATTCGCCATGGCTAATTTGTCTTTTTAATTTGCAGAAGAACTATTTGAATTTCTAAACCTTCAGCTGGAAAGCGATTTGAACGTTGATGAGAGTAAGCACATTAACTTTCATGGCCTCTAGTCCTTTCAGTGATTCATTTAGTGATTGGTAATTCGATGAACTAGTGCTATGAAAATTTATTGATGTAATCTTTAGCTGCAGCCACATTACCCATTAGGAAAAGAAAGGATAAAACTGATTTATAGTGTTGCTTAGATGATAAGGTTATTATCAGTTTTATTACTGACCATTCTGTCCAATTCACATCAATTTTCACTTTTCAATCAAGTCTGGAAAACTTATTTGATTTATTTCCAGCATTTGATGCCAAGTTTTTGAGAAAGAATCAATGTAACTGATCATATTGGATACGAAAAAACAAGTATCTAATTTTAGAGTGATTTTGAATTGAAGTGTTTCTTTGCATGAAAGCTTATGTCCTTTTTTCCTGTTCGATCTAGATAACTCTGCAAGAATTCCATGCAATGTTGGAAATATACATTTTATGTGCTGCTAATGCTTGTAGTTATTGGTTAATTGATCAAAGAAACATTATTATCTTCAAATTTATATACTCCGCTCCTACTTCGTTGCGTGCTAAGCTGCTTTTCGAAACCTTTAAAATCTCAATCAAAATTGCTTCTCTAATCAACAGGTTATTTGTTTTCTTTTTTGTGTTATAGTGCGACACTACGAAGTGGTTTATTTGATCCATCAAGACCACCAGGAGAAAGTTGAAGATGTGAATTCCAAAATTCATGGTAATTCAACATCCATTTTATTCAAAGAACCTCCTTCACTATTATTGGTGTCTAAGCAAACCTTCATAAAACGTACCTGCTACTAGTCAATGATGATTCATGTTTAGCCGGCCCCAAATTATTTTGGGACTAAGACTGTTTTTGTTGTAAAAATATAATAATAAAAAGATGATAGGAATTATGTGTCTCATTACGAAAGTCACCTGCATGAATGTCTCACGAGGTTTCACAATATCTGAGGACTGAGGCTTTATTAGGCTTCAGGAGCAATTTGATGAACCCATGTCCGCATAAATTAAGAGAAGAAAAGAATTGGATGAAACTAACTGTTGACCTAACATTCTCAGTGCCGTTGGTCATCTAAATATAATGTTATTTGTTGATGAAAGTTTTCTAGAAAGGGGTTTTCATCTCTTTGGTATACTTTAACTGACTTTAGGATTGAGGGTGCAATTAAAATTTCCCTAGCATGAAATGTTTTTCAATGGAACAAGTTTTCACTCAATTAATCAGTTTTGTAGACAGGAATTAAAAAATAAAAGAAAAGAAAAAGAGACTTAACTTTTTGAGGTAATTATCGTTGCTGCTTGCACTAGTTTTAAGTGAATGAGTGGTGGAAATATTGCATGCTTTGTACTTGGTGCAAGGGACTAAGAATCTAAGATAGCTGATGCTGAAACAATATTTTAGGTACATCTACTCCAAATGGTTTTTTATTTTTATTTTCTATGCTCAATTAGATCATTTATTGCTCATCCGTATATTTTAAAATGAGCATAATCGATTAATTTAGCAATTATTATTCTTGTAAACACCTTTAATCTCGTAACAATATTAACATAGAACCTTTGATATAGACTCCAAGCATATATGTATTTGCATACTTTCCGCCAGCAATAGAAGTTCCAATGTAGATGCTAAATTGTATCACATTGACATCGGTGTATTATGATATTTTTATTTTTATTTGCAAGTTTGGGATTTCATTTCCCCCCTTTTTCTCAAATCTAATTCTGATATATAGGCAATGGTTTGAGATTCTTGTGTTGAATTCAACAAGCTTGGATTAAGAAGAAAATTTTCCATATTTTGTATAAACAGAATTGCTACACTAAACATGTACAGTTAAGGGGCAATAGTGGTTTAGAATCCTTTTCGAACTGGGGAGAGAAGACCTCGCCAAAACCTAAAGGCCTGAGCTCACTCTTATACCCTTTGAAACAACTAGGGAAATGACCATCAAGAATCAATCATAGTCTAAATTGGTGGAATATATATACAAGCTAATAACTTGAACAAGTTGGTTTTTCCTGGGATTGCAAAATTTAAAAAAACACGTGTCATATTTGTTGATCGTTTGTTCCTCTATAATGATATTTTTAGATTTATTTAGTCATGATTTTTTATGATATCGGTGTTCCTTGGATGAATTTCATTTCTTTTGCTCATTGAAAAGAACACTGCATCAACAACCTTTCCAAATTGATTGTTTGAATCCAACAATAAGCATTAGGCTGTACTATATCCTTGCCTGTATGTCACTAGTGTAACATATTTCTCTTGTAGGCATGATTTGATTTCGATTTTCAAACCTAGACAATATGCCTGATTATTGCATTCAACTCTTTTTGCAGACTTTTTAAGGGAGAAGAAAGGCAAGGTTTGGAGGTTTAGTGATTGGGGTATGCGAAGACTAGCTTATAAAATAAAGAAAGCAACACATGCCCACTATATTTTGATGAACTTTGAAGTTGGAGGGCAGTGGATAAATGACTTCAAGCAGATGTTAGACCAGGATGAGAGAGTGATTCGTCATCTTGTGATCAAAAGAGACAAGGCTATCACAGAAGACTGCCCACCCCCTCCGGAGCTCCATACACTGCGAGCTGACATGGTTGATGAGTATGAAGTTGATGATTATGATGAAGATGAAGATGAAGATGATGAGTGGTATGATGAGGATGAGCACGACGATGAAGATGATGATGTTGATAGTGAAGATGTTAGCAGTAAAAATGTTTCTGAAGCAACTGATAACCAAAAAGTTAACTTGAATCTGGAACGTGAGAAAGCATTTAGATAAGATGAAGCGCATTCTACTGGGATTGTGTTGCTAAAACAGTGCTTTTTTGTTCAGGGGAACCTGCTTCTGCTGGTTTATCCAAGAGTGATGAATAGGATTATGCATCCTTAAAGTTTAAATGCATGATTAGATTTGATATGCTTCTACTGAATTTAAATATGATGATGCAAAGTTGTAAGTTAGCTCGATAGCAAAATTTTTGTGCCATCTGCTATGTGTCTAATTGCCTATTTAGTATTCTGGATAATATTTCTTTTTTAGTAACTAGTAAGTGTGAAATTCTATATCAATTCATAATGGGAGGATGAAATGAAGGATTTTAGCTTTGGATGTCTTGCCATGAGCTATATGGGTCATTTCTGTTGGAATGAAATAATCTGAATTGAACTAAATCAAAATAAATTTGGCTTAATTGAACTGGATTAAACTAAATCTCATTAGGGGCTGAGCAGAACTAAAATGAATTTGTCGAAACTCAATTGAAATTTTAGAAATTAATTCCAAAACATGGTCAATTGGTCATAGTATAGTGTGGAGATTTCAAACTATACAATAGGTAAATTTCCTGTGTATATGTACAACTAAAGTTAATAAATTGCTCATTAAAGAGAATTAAGTATTGAAATCCATTACATGCAATAAAATACACATCTATTGGAAGTATGGTATGAGGAAAGTGTTTTCACAACAGTGGATTGAATTTTTCATTACAAACACAATCACAAAGTTCAAATAAACAAAACTAGTTGTTAGCTATTAACAACAACAAAAAGGAGCCCTGCATAGAATGCTTTTCCTATTTTCTTGCTTCGGCTAGAGTTTACGTCTAGCTTCTTCACATCATCGACTACAATGGAGATCATCTTCTGAAACACAGCCCGTCATTTTTGGTTCATCGTGATCTTCCTTGACTTGGCATTTTTTGTTCAAGTATGTTGAAGACATGCCTGAAACTGAAACACAACTAATGAGGCTTTTCTATGAGTAGCATTGGTTTACTCCCAAGGAAAATAATTCTGCAGGTATAAAAATCAAATGTACCCAAGCCAATCATATAAGAGGAGTTTCTAACCTGTGGAAAGCGAAATTCTGTCCAAATGACTTGAATGGTTATACCATGTCAGTCAGTCAATCAATCAATCAAAGCCTTATTCCCATAAGTAGGGGACGGCTACGTGAACCAAAGTTATTATTCCGAAAGGTCGTCCATATAGATTTTCCTCCTCCACCCTGCACGGTCGAGAGCCTCAATCTCTTGTAAATCCAACTGCTTCATATCTTTTCTAACTTCTTCCCACCAAGTCATTTTTGGTCTCCCCCTACCACGTTTGAAATCCCCCTAATCCCACTCTTCCACTCTTCGCACCGATGCTCCCTTGGGTCTCCGTGTTACATGCCCAAACCAACGCAAGCGATTTTCTCTTAGCTTGCTCGCAATATCCGCAACACCAACTTTCCTACGAATATATTCATTTCTGATTCTATCTTGTAGAGTGTTGCCACACATCCATCTCAACATCCCCATCTCTGTAACCCCTACCTTTTGGATATGCTCCTTCTTAGAAGCCTGACATTCTGTACCATAGAGTAACACTGGTCTTATAGCGGTCCTGTAGAATTTCTCTTTCAACTTTAACGGGATGCTTCGATCGCACAACACTCCTGTGGCCGCTCTCCATTTAAGCCACCCCGACTTGATCCTGTGAGCCATATCTTGGTCAATATCTCCATTCTTTTGGATGATTGGCCCAAGATATTTAAAGCACTCGCTCATGGCCAGATCTTTCCCGTCTAACCTCACCACAACATCACTTGCCCCCCTCTGTGACCCAAAACAAATTTTTGAACATATGTTCTTTTGGATATTCTGAATGGTTATACCATGTAATTGATAATTTTCAAAGTTTTTCACCATTCTGATTATGAACAAATTTTTTGATGGTACTGGATCTCTAATTGAAGATATGTCTTGCTTGAAAAGGAGGCCTTTAAATGAGCATATGTTCTGCTAAGAAAGCCAGCGAACAAGTATTCGACAGCTGAACACATGAAATAAAACTCAGATTTGTAAGCATAATTTTGAACAAAATTTCAGCTTCTAGGATGAGTAGACATACTCTGTAAGATCAAACTGAAAGTCTCTAGTTAAATTCACATAACATCTTCTTCTTCCTCCTCTTCATTTGCCTCTCCTGAAAGAGAATATGAGTATCCAACATTTGTCATGATCCTCTTTTCGTAGTAATGTCGAATAGAAAGACAATAAACATAGCCTACCTTCTTCTAATCATGTCACATTGTCACCCCATCAACTTCCCTGGCGATATTTGGGTCAAATGGCAAGATTGCTCTAAGAAGGGACAACAAGTCTATAACTAATATCTTGAGGGAGGATTTGGGTTGTACCCTGTTATGCTACTTGGACTCTTCATTTTAACTCAAGCCCCCGTGTCAGATCCTCGACACTCCGACATTGGTATGGACACTTGACACTTCATTTTGGGCTAAAATCATGAAAAAAAATTCACAATTTAGCCGAGTCCGACACTTAGACACGTACCCATGTCGGACACCAGTAACCGAGTCAAAGTAGCATAGCCCTTGTTACTTGTTTCGATGGAGTGTGGCCTGCAAGATTTTCACAAATGATAAGCAGAGCAGTCTGTATATACCGGACCCACAACTAGATACCGTGATTATAGAATCCAGTACCTTGTTCCCTAAAATCTCCATTCATCATAGTAGAATATTACAATGGCAGTGAGCCTCAAATCTACTATACCTTTGTACACAAGGACAAAGTGCACAGGATTTCTAAGGTTATTGCCCTGCAACCACATCCAGTTCATTCATAGATTCTTGGTAAAAACATCTAGTTTTGCTGAACAAGGTTCGAACTAAATTATCCCATATAGAGATATTTGGAAGAAATCCTTCCTCCATCATCAATTGAAGAAAATGCATTGCATCATCTGTACCATTCCATTTACAGAAACCATGTATAATACTAGTATAAGAAACCAAGTCAGGGCAACATTCTTCTGCCTTCATTCTATCCATTAGTTGAATGGCCCTTTTGATGTCTCCATGCTGAGAATAAGCATTAATTAAAATATTGAAAGTAATAATATCAGGTTTAGTTCCTTTTTTCAACATTTTGCCTACCACTAGCAGTGCTTCCTTAAATCTGCCCATTTTGCAAAATCCATGTATAGTTGTATTGTATGTTGTTAGGTTCCATTCTATCTTCAATTTTCCAATCTCCTTAAACAGCTTTGAAGCCTCTTCTAAGCAGTTTGAGTTTGATCTGAAAACACCATCCAAGAGCTCATTAAATGTTGTAATGTCAGGAAAGCAACTATATCTTCCCATTGAAGTAAGCACCTCCAGAGCCCAATCAACTCTTCCTCCATCACATAATCTTCTAATAAACGTGTTAAATGTCAAAGTGTTAGGAGTACAATTTTCTCGCATCATACTTTCAATAAGATCTTGAGCTTGACCAAACATTTCGGCATGACCAAGTGCATCCACCATGCATGTATATACAACAACATTGGGGTGGCAGCCACTTCTTATCATCCGATTCCACATTTCAGATGCACCAACCAAATCCTTCGACTTTGTGAACCCATCAATAAGAGTACTATAGGTTTTCACATTTGGCATGCGGCGAGTTCTCTCCATTTCATGGAGAAGAGCTACAGCTTCAACCATGAAACCACTCGAGCATAAACCATGCATTATAGTGTTATAAGCAACAGTATTTGGCATAATTCTCTCCCTTAGCATTCTATTCCAAACATCACAGCCTTCATTAAGTCTCTCTCTAGAGAGAAAGCCCTTAATTAATGAAGAAAATGTAAATATATTTGGTTCACATCCTCTTGAATACATCTGCCCTAAAACAGCCAACGATAACTCGATCTTCCCAGCACCACAAAGACCGTTGATCACTATCGTATATGTAACCTCATTAGGATCAACACCTCTTGCCAACATTTCATTCATCATAGCAAAAACCTCCTCAAAATTGCAATCTTGACAATACCCACTTATCAAAGCATTATAAACCGGTAGAACCGGAGCAAAGGAGTCAGCAAGCTCCCTAGCTTGGTTAACCTTCCCATCCTTGCAAAGGGATGATATGATTGTTGTGTAGCTCACATCATCTGGGGCACAACCCTTAATAGACATTTCCTCGAGCAGCTTACGTGCACCATCAACACGGCCATTTTTGCACAATGCTTTCAGAAGAACATTATAAGTAAACACATTGGGCTCAACCCCATCTTTCTTCATATTACTATAAAGGGGATTTATAATCTTAAACCTTTTCTCAGAAAGCAAAGCATCCAATAACTGATTATAAATCTTAACTGAAGGCTTGCAACCAAAATCCTGAATCCTATAGAACATCTTCAAGGCCTGCTCAGCTAAACCCATGTTCTTATAA
This sequence comes from Salicornia ramosissima, assembly GCA_951394345.1. Classification (NCBI taxonomy): domain Eukaryota; kingdom Viridiplantae; phylum Streptophyta; class Magnoliopsida; order Caryophyllales; family Amaranthaceae; genus Salicornia; species Salicornia ramosissima. The sequence continues at coordinate 49,195,722 of OX596237.1, read as the reverse complement.
TAACTAATCAAATCAACAAACAATTCCTCAGAGCAACTAACCCCCTCTAATTTCATCTGTTGCATCAAATACTGAACACCATCTAAGTCCCCATTTCTCCCAAGCTTTTGAACCATGATTCTATAAGTAAGTGGGGTGTGTTTGAAAGAGTTAGAATTGGATATTTGCTTGAAATAGCTCAAAGCTAAGCTAATATCAGGTTCTTTTTTCAAATTATTCACAACTAGAGATTCATTGATATTGCTTTTGCTGGTTTCAAGATAAGGCTTGATATCAGGAATTGGGTTTCTTTTGTTGAGAAGAAATGGGATTGAGGGTTTTTGAACTTTTAACAATAAGGAACACCCATCTTTCAAGTACATATTTTTGAAGTAATGTAGAGAGAATTAAGATCAATAATTAAGCAGAAAATCAAAAGCACCAGGAAAAGGGAAACAAGAAGAAGGAAAAAAGAAAAAAATTAAGATTGTTACCTTGAAGGCTTGAAGCCCAGGTCATTTGGGTTTTTAATTGCAGGAGAGTGCAGACGACTAGAAGACGAAGAGAAGGGATTCTCTTGCTCGACTCAACAGTTCTACCTTCTACGGGAAATTCTAATAAGAAATGGATGGACTCGGACCACACAAGTTTATGTCGTTCCTATCAAATGTTCACATTAAAATTATCAAATGTTTACAATAAAATTATTAAATGTTCATAATAAAATTACCAAATATATATATCAATATCAAACTATCAAATGTTCACAACAAAATTATCAAATATCCATCTACATCAAACTATCAAAATATCAAATATTCACAAAAAAAATATATATATATTAAATGTTTACCAGCATTAAACTATCAAATGTTCACAAAAAAATTATCAAATGTTCACAACAAAACTATTAAATGCTCACAACAAAACTATTAAATATTCACAATAAAAGTACCAAATGTTCACAACAAAAGTATCAAATGTACACAACGTCATTTAGACCAAGACCATGCAGATGCATGGTCACGGGTCCATACAATAATTTGCAGGGAAATTCACAGTTTCTCGGAACTGATACCTAAAAAGATAAAAATAAAAATGATTTTTGAAACTTTTTTTTAATTGGGAATTGAGCGTATGAGTTAACAAATTACCATTGTAAGGATCTTTGAATTTAGTTTTTAATGTCACTCGAATCAAATCAATCCGATGTGTGTGGCTCAAATTATGCCAAAAATGATGAGTAATGCATCAAATAGCTTTTTAATTTCCCTCGCTAACTTGAACTCATTCGGACTCTAACGAACTTACCCCACAATCATCTTAAGCGCATTGAAAAATGTCAGATCCATCATGAATAACACTACAATAATAAGTACCAATGTAAAAGCAAGGGGGCATCTAAAAAAACCCGCACTTGACCTATAGGCGTTCGCCCCTGCAAAATATCATGAAATAATGGGGCAATGTCCTTTACAAATCTGAAGGTACACACGTGAGTAGTACTCATGCGTTGTACATTAGTTCAACCCTAATAATGAACATTATTCAAAATTCAAAATTACACTAAATGAACATTCGTTATCAAGTTAATGAATGTTTATTCATTATAAGTTGTATTTTTATTGAGAGTATCTTCCTCTAGTTAGTCACTAGTATACCATCTATAATAGTTTAGGAAAGCCCCTATGTGGTATTCCTAGTTGCAGTCATCGGTCATATGAATATATGATAGAGCTAGAAGCTAAGGTATAAATCACCGAACAACCGAAACACCGAAATGTTCAATTGAATGACACAATAATACTTTGTTTAGTAGTCGAAAATAGAAGAGGAGTCTCCTAGTGCAAACCTGGACTTAGGATAAAAAGACGAGGCAAAAAATAGACCTTTAGAACGCTCTCATGTGAGCTAAAAGCCTAGTTATAATCCATGTTTTTGGGGTTTGGAAACAAAAGTGTCCAACGACACAAGAGAAGGATTATTCGATGAGGAGGAGATCTAACTAGGATGAATAGAAGACATTGCAGAGGCATGTGATGGAGCCAAAAGGCCCAATTAAGACACTAATTGAGTATAACACCGAAATATCGTTCTGGATGACACTATTGTATAGTTACATTCATCATAGAGACTAAAGTATCTATGACTTTGCGACCACTGTCCAATGGCATGGCATGAATGTTTTTTAAGCAACTAGGTGTTGGCAGCTTGTGAGTATGCTAGAATAGTATGACATAACACGCGGAAATAGCATGACGTGTACCTCATTGTTGATATGAGATTCAAACCTTTGATTTTATGGATTAAATTAAGATTAAGGTGGAGTCCGATCAACTCTATACTTCATTCCATAGTAAACATATTTATTGATACATAAAGAATGCAATGACTTCTCTATGTTTGAAACAAACAGGGTTAGTAAAATAAACAATGGACACAAAACAGAGAAATGAAACCTTCGAGGCACGCGAACGCTTTCCTAAAGACTAATTTCGATCCTATATAGTATGAGCAGGGTTCCCCGAAAGTGCCTTTGAGATACAACGAAGAAACAAGTTTTGATGCTCACACAAAACTCTCAGTATATGAAAAGCTTAATTTTGAAGAGGAAAAAAACTCAGTGAATTTGACAGAGAAAGAGAGATAATTTTCTTGTATATTTTCTCTCTCCTTACTTGGCCTTATATAGACCTATTCATAGCCTTAAAATAACTGCACACACACACGTTCAAACCTATGACAGGTTAATTGAACAACAAGCAAAAGAATAGGAACCGCTCGTAACTGGCGAAGACCAGGTTTTCGCAGGCCGCGACCTTGTCCTCGCGGGCCGCGATTTTGCCTCTGACATTTTGGCACTTTTTCGCGGGCCGCGAATCCTTCCCCACTGGCCGCGATTTTACTATTGTCCTTTTGCTCGATTTCTTAGCTTGGCTATGACTCGCGAGCCGCGACCTAAAGTCACGACTCGCGACTTAGTCTGTCTTATACTTGTGTATTTCATTGTACGTATGTATATTACACCATTCCCACATAAACATACCATACAACCATTATACTCTAAATAAATAAATATACAACAATCCTCCACCATTTAGAGTATAAAATCACAAAGTAAAGAAATCCCCTTCAAACAATTTCATGCATAAATGAAAGTGTACATGACTTGAACTTCCAGCTAGTGCAAGATACATACAAGAGCTCGTATCCAAATGGTGTTGTTTTAACAATTGAACCATTTTCAACACATGTGAAAACCTGACGACCTTACACGCACAAAATACTTTACTTTTACATATCAAATAATTCGACACTATTACAGCCATATGTCCTGTATCTAATCACAAATGTAACAAAGTCCAGCCCGATGACTTCTTGAAGAGGCCACACCTCACATTTGCTTAGGTAGATCCTTTAACATGCCCCTGTGATTAAGCATAATGTTAGGATCTATTAAGGATAAACCAACCTCTGTAACATCACAGTTTTATCCGGAACTTTACCTTGGATGATATAAACAAGTTCCTCAACCATCAAATGAAAGAGTTAATCTCATTGAACTTAAGACCCAACGTCTTATAGGGCGTCAAGTTGAGACTCTCTCAATTGTGATTACAAACGGGCTCCAATCCAATTCCGATTGCCATCCGTTCAACTGTTTCCTTAGGTAATGCTTTAGTAAAGCAATCCGCTAAATTGTAAGTTGTACGCACATAATCTATAGTGATCACACTATCTTTTATTAGACCTTGTATAAAGCTGTGTCGATGTAATCCCCCGTAATTTTTATACTTTAATATAGAATTATTTATACAAAAATATATGATTTTATACCCATAACGAATATTTTCGAGGTTGGAATTAATAAAATAAATTAAATGTTTTACTTTATGGGAATATAAATGATTTATATGTTGAAATCATTTTTTTTACGAAAGTTGTGGGTAATATTTAATATAACTCAAAAGGTTTTAATTGCCGGTAGGGAACCGTTCAAACAGATAAATAAATAAATAAAAATGAATAAATATTAGAAATTCAGTGTTTGAAATTGATAAGGGCTTAAAAGAGTTTGCCACCGGCCCAACCTATTGAGAAACCCTGAGCAACTGTAACATTATAAATACCAAAGTAAACCAAATTAGGTCAAAAAGCAAAAAGGAAAAAAAAAACCACACTCTTTCTCTTCCCTTCACCGTGAACCAGGACAAAGAAAAAGAAAAAAAAATAATTCAAACTTCATCTTCAATCAAAACTCAAAACCTCCATAACCACCGCTTCCTCACGCTCGACCACCGCACCACCACCACCGTGCCTCCGCCTCTGCCTCGCAGTCTCGCCGGAGCCAAGCCACCACCCCTTGCTGTGCGTGGTGGTTATTTTAAAAAAAAAAAAAAAGAAAACAAAAACCCACACCGAGCCACCTAAACCGTGACAACTGCCACCACCACCGGGGCCACTGTCTCTGCCGCGCCGTGCCGCTACCTTGCCGGAGTCCGACGCTGCCGCCTCCAGCCTTGCTGCCGTTGCTGTTGTCCTCCGAAGGTGTGGCTGCGTGAGTATGTGTATATGTATGCGTGTGTGTGTATATATATATATATGTATATATATACACGTATATGTAAAAAAAAAAAATTAAATTAAATTATTTATTTTAATAATTTATTTTCTTTTAAAATCTTGGATTAAAGAATGTATTTATACAATTGAATAAGTAGTTAATATTATCTTCGGGTAATTTGTGGAAAGTCTTAGGATAAGTTAGAGCTGCTGGATATTTTTAGGACTCAAGTTTAATGTTATTGTCTTTTATATTATAGGCGAGGAATATTACTTAGGCGAGTTCTGAAAGGAAAAGGTGGAGTACCACCAGGTTTATTCAAGGTACGCGTAATTAATAGGCTTTCAGACGTAGTATCATGTTAGGATTTTGCATATTTCTGCCATGACTGTCGAATATGTGATTCTGTGGAACATGATTTATTGTGGTGATTTTAGTTGTTTGTATAACTTGTGTTTGCAAATCAGTCAAGAAAAGAATAGGAAGAATTATTCCATGTTCCTGATTATAAAGAGAGATATGGCATGAATAGGTTCTTTGAATATTTCATGCCTCATAAATAGCAGTTTATTCAGATATGGACAAGTTGTCCTTTCAAGTTTATTAGTAATGCATGAATAGATTCTCTGAATATTTCATGCCCTTTAATAGCTTTGGGATACCACTTAAGACATATGTTCTTAATGGGAATCTCGTTAATAGACAAGAGTTCAGTGTGTTTTATCTGAACAATAAATTAAAACAAGTGTTATGTGGATTGTATGTGTGTGCTTGTTATGTGTAATAACTCTCAAGACACTAATCACTTAAAGTGAAAGATTCGGGTAAGCATTAAAACTCTCGACAAGTGCACGTCGTGAGTATTGGCATAGATGTAGGTTGGGGTCACGGCAGGACTCGTGACTTTAAGGGAACCGTAGGATCCACGTGTTCCATTAGCGGATTGAGCTCATTCCTTTATTTGTGACGTGGGTAGCTCCCATTGTCACCTCATAGGCATAGACAACTCGCCTGGTGCTTACACTGGCTTCGGCTCTAGAGGGCCACTTAATAGTAAATGTGTTAACAAGGAAATAATCACTATTTACTCATCATAGCAAGTGAATATGATTGTTATATGCAATAGATCTGTGTGCTTACTTGGTTGCCGTACTCAGCTTTGCTGACGTCGTACAAATTTGGTCTTGTTAATATCTTGACCCTGTGATGACCCAATATTGGTGAGCAGTCGCTCAGGGTCAAGGTAACTTTGTGCAGGATTACAGGGATGATTTTGGGCTTGAGTGACGAGTGGAATTTCTGAACTTTCTACATTTTATGAAATATTTTCTAAATATGATTTAACGTTTTAGCTTGGGTTATTTTAGACATTTTCATTTATTAAGTTGGATTTATTCCGTTTAAGTTGATTCAATAAATTTCAGGGCCTTAATAGTTCCAAGTTGTAATAAGATTTAGTTTTATTTTAAACTTAGTACTATTTTATTTCCGCTGCAAAATTCTGAGTAAGCCAATACGTTTTCACACGTGGCGATAATGCCTTAATAATTCTCAATATTTCTTGAAAACATGATTTATAAATTGGTGAGAATTATTGGGGTGTTACAGTCGAACACCTATGTGTCTCGACTTACCATTATACACTTGACAATAAGCTTTTGCCAAAGTAGCATTGCTATCACAATGAATAGCAATAGGCGAAATCGACCTCTGAATCAGAGGAATTTCAAACATGAGATTCCTCAACCATTCAGCTTCTTTACCAGCTGAATGTAATGCTATGAACTCCGACGCCATTGTGGAGTCTGCAATGCAAGTTTGTTTCTTAGAAGCCCAGGAGATAGCACCTCCACCAAGAAGGAACACCCATCCACTTGTGGAAGAATAATCTTCTCTATTAGTTATCCAACTCGCATCAGAATATCCTTCTAAGACCGAAGGATAACCCGTGTATCCCAAACCATAATTTATGGTTTTCTTCAAGTACCTTAGAACACGACGAATCGCTTGCCAATGTAGCACCCCAGGATTACCGGTATACCTACTTAATTTGCCAACCGCAAACGCAATATCTGGCCTTGTACTTGTCATTGCATACATCAAACAACCTATGACTCTAGCATATTCAAGCTGTGAAACAGGTCTTCCATCATTTGGAAGTAACTTAATGCTAGGGTCCATAGGTGTTAGAACAAGAGAAGCCTCATCCACATTGAACTTCTTTAAAACCTTTTCAATGTAATGTGACTGTGAAAGAGTTATCTTTCTTTCATCTCTCTTAATCCTTATTCCCAAGATGACATCTGCCTCTCCCATGTCTTTCATGGAAAACTGAGTTGATAGGAACGACTTAGTCAATTTTACTTACTCCAAGTCTGTCCCAAATATCAACATATCATCTACATATAGACAAATGATATCACATTTACCGTTGTCATCAAACTTGCTATACAAACACTTATCTGAATTACTCAATATGAATCCATTATTCAACACTACTTCATCAAATTTTTGATGCCACTGTTTTGGCGCTTGCTTTAGCCCATATAACGATTTTACAAGTCTGCAAACTTTATGTGCTTGACCCTTAACAACAAACCCTTCGGGTTGTCTCATGTAAACTTCTTCCTCTAGCTCTCCATTTAAGAACGCAGTCTTAACATCCATTTGATGGACCACCAAATTATGAATGGCCTCTAGAGCCATTAATAATCTAATAGTAGAGATTCTAGCAACAGATGCATATGTATCGAAGTAATCGATACCAGGTTTTTGACTAAACCCTTGAGCCACTAACCGGGCTTTGAACTTATCGATTGTACCATTGACTTTCATTTTCCTTTTGAAAATCCACTTGCACCCAATAGGTTTAATTTACATTTTGGTGGTAAATCTGCTAATACCCAAGTGTTATTACCCATGATTGATTCCATTTCATCATCAATGGCTTCCTTCCAAAATGCGGAATTAGGAGACCTCATGGCTTCCTCATATGATACCGGATCGTCCTCCACATTATAGACATATAGAAATTGAGTCATAATTGACTCCCTTGATCCTTCAATTAAATATACATGAAAATATGTCCAGAAAGATGTTTCTTTCCGAGCCCTTTTACTTCTCCTTGGTTCTAGTGAGTTAGAACCATCATCGTTATTTTGATGACTATTTTGATCAATTGAATTTTGATCCTTTTCATGAGCATTGCTTAGAGGTGTCATATCCTTTGGCCTAGTCATTGATGAAAATCTACTTTCATCAAAAATTGCATCTCTTGATTCAATGGTGGTATGCACCGACCAAAAATCATTTTGTTCTATAACATAGAACCTATAGGATTTGCTATGTTCAGCATATCCTATAGAGATACATTCGACTCCTCTTTCACCCAACTTCTTTTGTTTGGGCTCGGGCACTCTTACGATTGCCCTACATCCCCAAACCTTGAGATGACTTAAGTTTGGTTTTCTTTTGAACCATTGCTCATAAGGGGTTGTCGTTTTCCCTTTCATAGGAACCTGATTTAATATATAACCAGCCGTTAGTACGGCCTCACCCCAAAATCTATCACTAAGACCAGAATAGGACAACATGGAATTAACCATCTCTTATAGGGTCCTATTCTTTCTTTCCGCCACACCATTTTGCTGCGGTGTGTATGCCGCAGTTGTTTCATGTATAATTCCCATTGATTGAAAATAATTAGGATCATAATATTCACCACCCTTATCAGTTCGAAGTCTTTTAACCTTTTCATTCGTTTGCAATTCAACTTCATTTTTATAAATTTTAAATTTATCCAGGGCTTCATCTTTAGTGAATAACAAGTATATATAACAAAACCTCGAATAATCGTCAATGAATGTCACAATATACTTTTTATTGCCTAAAGACGGAGTGCTATGAAAATCGCACAAATCACTATGCACCAAATTTAATATAGTACTGTCCTTTACAACATATTTTGGAAAGGGTTGTCGTGTGATTTTGGTTAGCATGCAAGTACGACATTTCTCTATATTTAAATCAAAAGGCGGAATTAAATCATGCTTTGACATAAAATGCAATTTATTATAATTCACATGACCAAGCCGGGCATGCCATAGAGAAGAACCATCGTTCAAAACACACACATTGTCTTTAAAATTAGAAATACTAAGTTTAAACATTCCACCACACAAATACCCTAAACCAACAAAACTACCACCCTTAGATAAAATAAACTTGTCTGATTCCAAAACTAACTTAAAGCCTAATCGATTCAAAATAGCACCGGACACTAAATTTCTTCTTAATTTTGGAGCATACAATACATCTTGTAACACAAGAACTTTTCCAGAACTAAACAATAATTCTACATGCCCTACTCCTAAGACTTGAGCGGTAGAATCATATCCCATGTAAAGACTGTCTCCATTGTGCACCTCGCGAAAGGTCTTGAACAATGTTTTATCGTTACACACATGTCTCGATGCGCCAGAATCGATATACCACGAGCAATCATCCTGCACAAAATTGACTTCGTCAACCACACACATATAATTCATAATCGAATTTAGTGAAAATTGTGCACAAGCAAAATTACCTTGCTTATCTTGGGTTTGGCCAGAGTCGCCGCCCCTCTTCTTCTTGCTCATGCGCTTCTTCCATATGGTGCAGTCCTTTTTGAAGTGACCGGGTTTTCCACAAACCCAACAACTACGTTGTTCATCACCATTACTTTTAGGCTTATCATTGCCTTTGTTTTTCTTGAAGTTATTGAACTTCCTTTTCTTTGGATGATATTCATCCTTAGATTTGTTTTCCTCCACCACATTAACCGTGGTAGAATTAGGAATTACCTCCTTCTGCCCATCTTGTTTCCGAACTCCCTCCTCAATTAAGAGGTGGGCAGCCAATTGTTCTAGGTTCATTTCATCTCTCTTGTGCTTTAAAGTGTTTCTAACATCTTTCCAGCTTGGTGGCAGTTTGTCAATTCTAGAAGAAACAATAAACATCTCATCTATATTAATGTTATGCTGTCTAAAATTCCCCAAAATACGTTGTATTTCATGGAATTGATCCATAACACCCTTAGAGTCTACCATGCGATAGTTATTGAAATTACTAACAAGGAACTTCTTACTAGAAGCATCCTCCTGCATATATTTAGCCTCTAGATCATTCCATAACTGACTAGCAGATCCATAAAACTGATAAATATCAAATAAGGAATCAGTCATACCATTCAAGATGTGACCACGACAGATGTAGTCATCATTGTCCCACTTGTTTCTCCTCCAAGTCTGCTCCAGGGTTTCGTTCTCCACCTCCTCCGGTTTTGGAGTAGTTAGCACATACGCCACTCCAAATGATGTCAGACAGAAATGCATCTTCTTTTGCCACCGGCGAAAGTCTACGCCCTCGAATTTCTCCAATTTGTGAAAGTTTGCAGTGAGTTCACGGATTGTGGCCATCTTTCAGAATTAGTCTTTAGATTGTTTTAAACAAACAGGGTTAGTAAAATAAACAATGGACACAAAACAGAGAAATGAAACCTTCGAGGCACGCGAACGCTTTCCTAAAGACTAATTTCAACCCTATATAGTATGAGCAGGGTTCCCCGAAAGTGCCTTTGAGATACAACGAAGAAACAAGTTTTGATGCTCACACAAAACTCTCAGTATATGAAAAGCTTAATTTTGAAGAGGAAAAAAACTCAGTGAATTTGACAGAGAAAGAGAGATAATTTTCTTGTATATTTTCTCTCTCCTTACTTAGTTGGCCTTATATAGACCTATTCATAGCCTTAAAATAACTGCACACACAAACACGTTCAAACCCATGACAGGTTAATTGAACAGCAAGCAAAAGAATAGGTTCCGCTCGTAATTGGCGAAGACCAAGTTTTCGCGGGCCGCGAGCTCAAGTCGCGGGCCACGACCTTGTCCTCGTGGGCCGCGATTTTGCCTCTGACATTTTGGTACTTTTTCACGGGCCGCGAATCCTTCCCCACTGGCCGCGAATCCTTCCCCACTGGCCGCGATTTTACTACTGTTCTTTTGCTCGATTTCTTAGCTTGGCTATGACTCGAGCGCCGCGACCTAAAGTCACGACTCGCGACTTAGTCTGTCTTATACTTGTGTATTTCATTGTACGCATGTATATTACACCATTCCCACATAAACATACCATACAACTATTATACTCTAAATAAATAAATATACAACACTCTAGTGGTTTCATTCCTTTTTTCTGCTTCTATTATCTCTTCATCTTCCAATTTTTTTTTTTTTTTTTTTTAATATAACACTCTATTTCAATTTTTATTTCCATCCACTCTCCAATCCATACGTACTCCTCAATTTTCTCCCCTTCAACCTTTTGCTTTCTCATGTCAACCATGCATATAGAAATGAATAAAAAAAATTGCACGTAATGATAACACGAATACACAATAACACGAAAATATTTAAATTTGAAACCCTAACTAAATTCATGCATTATTGTATGGGATATGAAGTAGTTTCTTTTAAAATGAAGTTCAAATTTATTTATTTATAATTAAAAAGTTCAAAGTATATCACTATATTGATCAAAATTTATGAATTGTAAGGTATCACTATATTGATCAAACAATCGATATGTAGCAATCATTTTATATACAACGTCTTTTTTTACTTACTGATTATTATGTTTTTCATATGTTGAGACAAATCAAAATAGACTCATCATCATGATTATATTTTTTATTATGTACATAAAATAAAGAACAACCAAAAATTTGAAATAAACAGTTGCGTTTTATGATATGTACGTACCAAGTAATTAGAGCCTGGTGGAGGGAGTAATTCTTTTAGGAATCACATAGCCATCATCATATATATATTAAGTCAAAAAGTACCATTAGTGAATCATAATGGCCACCATGTACAACATTACGTTAATAAAAAGCTTCAGTTCCATTACGTTTATTTAATTTATTGCTGAGTTTAATTTAATTTCAAATAAAGTGAGAAAATATAGTAATTTTATATGCACATCAGCACATGTCCGAATCATATATTATTATATTTTTATTTGATCTAATTAACGGATGTGGGAGACTTCTCATAGTTGTAGTAAATGACAAGGTTGTACGGACATAAAACGGGTACGTGAAAATGTCACTATAAAAATTAAGAATACGGGTACGTGAAAGAAAATAATAAGAGAATTTATAAATTTTAACATATTTTCAATAAAACACTGATGTAAATATCAAATTTGGTGATGATAATATGGTTAATAACTATATAAATTATTCAAAACCTAAAAAACATAAACAATTAAAGCGAGAAAAATAACTCGGGTACTTAAGTAAGCTTCATTAATTAGTTCAGTGTGGGTACGTATGTCCAATGTGTGTCGGTGTTGGACACGGGGTACAGCAAGTTGGAGTTTCCTAGGTAAATGAGAACCAACGTGAGAACTACTTTCAAACCATTATATTGGTTGAGATTTGGATGCCAAAGTTATTTATACCAAAAAAATTAAATTAAAAATTGTGCAAAATCGTCGTCAATGTGCTATAGTGATACTATAACGCCACTGCCATGGCATAGACCATATATAGTGCATTATTAATTAGAGCATAGTGCTATATAGCTAATTGACCTTCCACTTTCTTCACATATGATGATCAATACTACACTACTACTTTATTTATTTATTTTTTGAAGAAAAGATATATTGTGAAGATAGGATCTCTTAGCTTCCTCTGGGTAATCCATCCTAACCTGTCAGTTGACAAGAAATAAGAAAATTTGGCATCCAAAAAAGGATATATATCTATGTGCGTAGCGGTCCAGTGTTTGAGAGAAGCTACAATACATAGTCCGCAATGCAATTACCCTTGCGAAAAATGTTTGCAAGGGAAATGCTGGAAAAGTCCCGAAGAATTTGTCTAATGATATCATCCATAAGAAGTCGGATCTTTCATGGACAATTGAAAGAACCCTGCAAAATATTAATAGTTGTTAGGTTATCTCATTCAATTAAAATAGAAGAGAAATTAAACTGATGGGCCATAAGAAGGTCGTTACGCAAGGTTGTGGTCTCATCTACCAAAGGGGAGGTAGCACCAAGGTATGTAGAAAGCACGAGCGGCCAAACAATCGCCAAGGTGATTGCGAAGGACGATTCCTGCAGAAGCCGAATCCGATCAGAGGTTGAGTTTTAGGGTATCAGGAGAGGGGGGAATCCGGGAGACATAACGAGGGGAGGCGTAGGGGCTACTATAATGAGCCTAATGTATGTGTTTGATACATATGTATGTATATTTTTTGAGCCAATATGGGTTCTAGTAGGTTTTGAGCCGAACCCTTGATTCAATTTCACCGACACATATGTAAAAGGTGGAAAATAGATAATACTCACATGCATATGCGTGTGGCATGGCCTGATGAGGTTAGTATCAGAACTCAGGATCTTGAGCTTGAAATTTGATTGTGTTTGCCACTCACATATATGCATACAATAAATAATCCTCATGTATACGTGTGGTGAGATTTGAACCCATAATTAATTTCGTGCTTAAAATTCGAATACACTCGTCATTGTAGCTTAGACTGGTATATATATACACACACATGTCTACAAGAACAAGAGAGCTTTGCTAGTCCAAGTACAATGAAGCTTAAATTATAAACCAGTTAAAAAGATTTCAAACATAATCAATAAAAAAAAAAATTGGAAGGGAATAGGATATTAGCTAGTCCAAGTACAATGATATTTACATACTACTGAATCAGATTCCAACTAACAACTATATATCATATAAATGTAGGCACGAGGTCCTGGGTTCGATTCTCACCGAACGCATCTGCGAGGATTCCTTATTACTCCCCCTTACAGATGCGTGTGTTGGCTAAAATTAGGCCGGGTGACCTACAGTAGGGCCCGGTTCTAAGACCTAGTATCCCACACATTATCCTATTGAAAAAAATATATATATCATATAAATGCATATAAATCATACTATATAGTGTATATATATATATATATATTAAATAAAATTAGATCTAAATGACCAAGAAAAGCTCCAAAGTAAAAGAACAAGTGGCATAAACCTTGGATCTTGACCTAGCTAGCACCATTAACGTCCTTGTTTCTTAAAAAATTTACACGTGCAATTTCTTACGTCGTTATGTTTGTTCCCATGCACTTATAAATACAGGGGTTTATAAATCACAATAATTCTCAATTTCTCACTACATAGAGTTTTCTTAATTATTTACTTCATTATTAGCAGCTAATTAATTAATTAATTAATCAAAGAAGATGAAATTATTACCCTTCACTAGTGCTTTAAACTTCATCAATTTTCTAGTACCATTAATTTTGTTATTGAATATAGTAAGTTATGGGAAGAGTGATGAATCATCATCATCATCATCATCATCATCATCATCATCATCATCATCATCATCATCAATCCCAAAAAATGATATAGATTTATTGGAATTTCCATTAAATTTGGAGTATTTAGAAGCAGAGTTTTTTTTGTGGGGATCTACTGGAAGTGGGTTAGACAAAATTGCACCTGATCTTGCTGAAGGAGGTCCCCCTCCAAGTGGTACCAAAAAGGCATCTCTTGATCCTTTTACCAATGATGTCATCTATCAATTTGCCCTCCAAGAAGTTGGTCACCTTAGGTTATTACTTCTATTATTTTTTTTTTACATTTTGAAATTTTAAGTATAAGTAGATGATTCTATCATAGATCCGTGGTTTTATGATTACGTACTGACTATCACAAATTCACAACGGAAGACTGAGATTTTTTTTTGAATTCATTTTAATTGCTAAATTTAAGTATAAATCATTTTTTAATTACTCTAAATACATTTGTTTATTTTCGAAAATCTTTTTTTTTTTTTTACATAAAATAATTTTTCGGAAATTAAATATGTATTTAAAGTAATTAAGAAGTTGGGGGTGTTTGGGAGTTAGTGGTTTGAATAAAAAAAAGAGAGGTTTTGGAGGAAAGAGAGGGTTGACCAAATTAAAAAGCTATTTTAGGGTGTTTGGTAGTTAGAGGGTTTAGAAGATATAGTTTTGGGGTGAAAAAACTCTATTTAAAAAAGCTCATATGAAGAGCTTTTTTGGAAGATCTTATATCTTTTTTATTCTTTTTACTCTGAAACATCTAATTAACAACTAAAGAACCTCTATTTACCAAACACTTTTACACAAAACAAATAATATAATCATTTAACTAGTCAAATCAACTATCACAAACAACTATTCAGATCAAAGCAGTTAATTCAATCAGCTAACCTCTAAACTAACATCTAACTCCCAAACATGACCATTGTTTTTAGTTAGATTTACTAATTAAAAATTATTCAAAAAAAAAAAGCAATAATCACAGCCCTTTGTGGTAGTCTACAGTACGTCATAAGACCACGCTAGAATTTTTAACGAGAAGAGGAAAAACTTTAAACTTGAAGAATCTTTATCATATATATATTTTTATTTTTTTAAAAAAAAAATCATATACTTACAGAGCAAATAAAAATGCAGAGCAATAAAGAAAACAGTGAAGGGATTTCCAAGACCAACATTGAATCTAAGTAACACACAATTTGCAGCGGTGATGAACTCGGCATTTGAACATCCACTGTGGCCCCCATTTGACCCTTACCAAAGTCCAGTGAATTATCTTCTTGCTTCTTATTTGATTCCCTATGTTGGCCTTACTGGCTATGTGGGTGCCTCTCCTGAGCTTTCCTCATCAAATGCCAAAAAGGTCGGTGCACTATATCTTAGCTTGCTCTTTAATTTATATGTAGCCATTCGTTCGTAATATATTAACTGCAACGATATGATATTTTTCTTTCTATTTTATGTCAAATTGTTGCAGTTATTTTGTTTTTTCTTCAAGTACTTGATTGACTCTAAACTAGGTTTCTAGTGTTAAACATGATTTATGTTAAGTATCCATGCAATGCATGCATGCAAATGCATATATAATTATTCCATATATAAGCAAGTCATTAAAGTCAACAATATGATGCAAGCCATTTGTAGTAGTGTACATCATAATAATGAATCTAAGATATTTTTTTAATAATAATTTTGGGTGATACTGGGCCCGTGAGCCTGGTCTTTCAAGTCATCTAGTTCAATTTAGACGACATACTTACACACTTGAGGTAGGGAGAATGGTGATTCTTATTTCCAGGTATCTACACGGATGTTCGGATCTAATTAAGATCTCATCCCTGGCATTTAAAAGCCTTGACCACTAGGATAATAAGATCTGATCTCATCCTTGGCGTTCGAAAGCCCTTGACCACTGGGATAAGATCTCATCCTTAGCATTTGAAAGTCTTGACCAAGCCACTAGGATATATAATAAGATCTCATCCATGACATTCGAAAGTCTTGACCATTGGGATAAGATATCACCCTCTATATGTAAGACACGTTAAACTAGTGTCTGAGAGTGTCATACGTGTCAAATATGAGACACACACTATATATAGTATGTTTGTTCAATGATCTTACATACCTCAAATAAATACAGTAATAATGCATATATATGTGCATCGACAAATCAAGCTCTAGCGCAGTGGTGTTAGGGTACAACTCGCAATATAATTGAATTCAATTCTCAATAATGTCTCCTTACCCTTACGGGAAATTAAATGTTAGCCGCATATTTCTGTAATAGGAGTTTTACACTATGGCCCGATTTACCTTATATTAATGATAAATTGATTAATTTTGCATGAATATATATAATAACATGTTTGTTCCTAATAATAGCTCGAATTTATTCATTTAATAATTTTCTCCTTATTAATTGGAAACAAATTAAAACAGCTAGTAGCAGGACTACTTGCAGTGGAATCAGGTCAAGATGCAGTAATCCGAACAATGTTGTACCAAAGGCGGTTCGAGATGGTGATCCCGTACGGGATCACCGTGCAAGAGTTCACCAACCGTGTTTCAAAGCTAAGGAACAAGCTAGGAAAGTCAACAAAACCAAAAGATGAAGGGTTATATGTGAACCCTAGTAGAGGTGCAGAAGGCAAAGTAAGGGGCAACATACTAGTTGGAAACAAAGACTCATTAGGGTTCCCTAGAACTCCTCAAGAGATTCTTAGAATTGTTTATTCAACTGGTGATGAAAAGAAGTTCGGTGGTTTTTATCCTAAGGGTGCTTCTGGATCGATTGCTCAATCTTATCTTCCTTCTAATTAATTCTACCATCAATTAATAATAATATTATTAATTATTAATAATGGTACTTCCTTAATTTAGTTATTAATAAGCTAGCTAGTTTTTAATCTTCCATGATGTTTAGGAAATTTTGTTATTTTTATTTTCGTTGTACTTAAAATAGTTAGATTTTCTAGAGAAATAAATGAGTTTAATTTTGTTTTCAGAAGTATTTTTTTCCACGAAAAATTACATGCTACCGTAGTATGGAGTAATTTTTTTAACTCATCTTTTTTTTGGAAATAAATTATAGTCCAAGCATATAATTTGGGGTTTTTTTTAAAGTAGAAACTAGTTGTTTAGCACGGAAATTAAAATGAATAAAAAACTATGAGCAAATTAAAAAACAAATATTTGAAAACAAAAAGGTAGAGCAAAAATATCAAATTAACAAATATGGGGTGCGAATCACTTCATCACTTGTAGTATAATAATATGAAATGTATAAAAAGAAACAAAAATGAGCAATTTGGACAAAAAATAAATAATTTCACATTATAAATACATTAAATGTCAACTACATAAAAAAAAAAAAGAAAAAGAATGAGCAATATTGAACTAAAAATTAGCAATTTGCTGTAAAAATGAGCACTATGCATTAAAAATGAGTAATATGCAGGAAAAAAAAATGAGAAACGTTCAAATAAATTAAAATGAGCAATCTAGTTACAAAATGATGAACATTCAAATAAAATGAGCAATCTAGTTCAAAATGAGCAACATTCAAATTAAATAAAGTGAGTAATATGCAATTAAATAATTAGCAATATGCAGAAAATGAGTAAATGAGTAAATTGAGTAAATGAGTAAAATGCATAAATCCTGTTACACGCTGGGTATTTATTTTTATTTTTTTGCAATTTAGTCTCTAAATTTATGTACATCCGGCCATCCGGGTATATAATAGAAATTCTAAAAACCAATGATTTCTGTAATCTCAATGACTTTCCTTCCGGTGATAATGTCCTAACGGCCCGCTTGGTTGTTGGTAATAATAAATCGTTGTAATGGTAATTAATTTATAGTGTAATTTTGTTAAGGAGGAAGTTTATAATCCCCATGAAAAATAAATTTTCATTCCCAAACTTCAAATTTCTTCTCATTTTTTATTCTCATCCATTACCATTGTTGAGGGTGGTATTTGATGGGAATGAGTATTTGGGAAGAAAATTAAATAAATTGGACCTAATGTAGCACTACCATAGGAATGGATTTTAATTTCCCTTCCAGATATAGTTATAAATTCATTCGTATTACCATCATTTATAACCGGCTACCAAATGGGTCGTAAGCGTTTTTTAGGCCTACTCTAGTTTACACACTACTTATTTTATTACTACCTATTTTATTAGGTAGTATAATATAATTGATAACAAAATAAGAACAAGAAGAAGCAAATGCAAATTAAGTAGACAAGGAAATTAGTCATATTATTCATCAGAACCACTAAGGATCTGTTTCGTAGCATGTAAATTAAAACGTTTTCAAATGAAAATGATTTTCCAAGGAAAACCTTTTAAATTGGGAAATTCATTTTCACGAAAATTTTCGTTATTAGGTTGCATGTAAAATGCCTTTTCTTTTCAAGCATTTTTCACTATTTAGTTGAACTATAAATTAATTGTTTTAATTGTGAGGGAAAATATTTTTCTGCCAATTGTAATGTAAAATGTTTTCCTTCCTATTGGAGGGAATGTTTCCAGGAATATGTTATATATTTCATCACTTCCCCTCACATGAAGGGAAATAGAGGATAGATTCGAACACGTGAAATTTGTGTCACGTTGGCTTTAATACCATGTTAAATGATCATCTCGACCAAAAACTTAAATTAATGGTTGAGACACAGAAATATGTTATATATTATATCAAAGTTGGTCATTTAGGGGCCTCAAAACATTTACGTAGTATAATACACTATATATAAGACATATGATGACACGAAATATGGATCCACAACACAATTCAAGCTATCAGATGTACGGATGTATCGAGAAACTCTATATACAAGCTAAGAAGTATACACGCCTAACTAGTAACTATCTTGTCACCGAGATCCAATTCCTTCTTCCTCATTTTTCTTCTTCAGTAGTTCGCCACATCTACAGAGAAGGTAATCGAGCAGCTGATTGGGTCGCCAATATTGGTCACTTAGTTAACTCTTCTCTATGTATTCAGTTTGATCACACTTCTCAATTGTATACTATACTTGAGGAGGATAGGTTAGGTACTACCCTGGTTAGAAGAGCTACCTAACTTTGTATTCCATCTTTCTTTATCATTTAAAAAAAAAAAAAAAAAAAAAGTAACTACATTTGTAGTAGCCAAAAATGGGTGAGTAGCCTACTATGATAATATATGACAACCTTCCATAAAAAAATGATTCGAAGACTATACATAACAAATCTAATCCACGTATAGATTTTAGGCAATCTAAGGATCAATCATACAAATGTATGCATTGCCAAAAAAAAAAAAAAAATACAAATGTATGAAACTATTAAAGGAGTAAAGGAAGGATGGCCCTAAAAGACTCCGGCTCCTAAGAGATAAAATCGAAATTTATAATTCACACTTTTGTGGTGGTCAGAAAAATAAAAATATTTCAAAACATTGTGGCGTTGTTCTTCGATGAGAAGAAATTTTAGGGCAATTGTTAGTTGTTAATTAGATACTAATTAAGGAGACATAAGATGTAGTCGGAAGGTCCAAATTAAAATAATGCATAATTGAGTAATTAACGAAAAACCTTTCACGATGATACAATACCTTGTTACAGAAGACATAATGCGTGAGTATATTTTGATTCATATATATACTCAAGCTAAGAGCCCTAAAATACATGGATGATCATACCCCTTTAAATACATGGTATCTTTTTTCACCCTATTTTTTCTTCCTAGCTATTTCATTCTAGGGTGTTGCAGTGATGCTCTTTGTTTGTTTTAGGAGTCTATGATGAAGTATTGTATTATCTTATACGGAGTATAATTTATTGACTCCACAACATTCAATAATTTTAATTTTCAAAGGCTTTCGGGTGATCCAAGGACCCCTCATAATGTTTCGAGATATTTTTTATCCTGGGCAGAGAGAAATCTAAAAAATATGAATTACAGCCTATATTTTGGAGCTCTCCGTTTTAGGCCTTTATAACAAACTATTATATCATTCCAAACAATTTTTCAATTGGCCATGTGATATTTTTGAAAAATCTTGAAAAATACCACATGACTCATAGAAAAATTTAATACACACCTTTCAGTATCGTTTTGCCCTAATATGTCGAATACCTTAAAAGGTGTGTATTATAGCCTTTGATTTCGGCTCTTAGAGAGGGTCATTGCACAACGAGTGCTATCTTCACCATTTTTTCGTCCTATTCCCAAGGTCTTACAAGAATGATCATATATCCCAAGGTCTTACAAAAGCATGATCATATCTTCTTTAGCCTCTATATTAATGAAGTATTTTGTCTTCTCATATATATATATATATATTTTTGGGTTATTCCCACTGGTACACCTGAAAATTTAACAAATTCCACTGGTACACATGAGTTTTTTAAATTTCCAATAATAAACCTGAGTTTTTTACAATTCCCAAATGTGACATTTATTAACCAAAACCGTTAACTAGTTGTCTCGATTTATGTGCAATCGGGTTGTGTGACAAATAAATTACACAATCAAAGGTTTTTGGGGTCATTTTAGCCCTTAATGGATCAAATTTGAGGTCAAATTTTGCAAAAAACGACAATATTCATCTTCAAATGCGTGCTAAAAACTAAGATGAATAGTAATTTAACGGAATATTATGTTTTTAAATGGAATATTCCTTAAATGAATAGTAATTTAACGGAATATTATGTTTTTAAACCGAATATTCCTTTTAAATGTCACATTTGGGAATTGTCAAAAACTCAGATTTATTATTGGGAATTTAAAAAACTTAGGTGTACCAGTGGGATTTGTTAAATTTTCAGGTGTACCAGTTGATTGTGCTTGTTTTACACCTTCCAACTCCATCATATGACTTTGAAGCATTCGATATCTATCCAGGGCTCATATCATTCAATGATCCTACCACGATGTTATACGATATTTTATTCCCAAGACTTCAAAAATCCCATTAAGAGTTTATTATAGCCTTCAGTAATTTGGTTCTCCACGGGTTTTCCAAAATTATTATACTAGAGTAAACCAGTGCTAATACACCAGGTATATTTATTATTTTATGAAAACATGTATATATATTTTTATCAATCAAAAAATTATTTTAATATATTAATCTTATATTGATCAATAGATTTGAAATACCACATAGTCTAGTGTTTCATTATTATATTTTTAATGATGTTTTTTTTATACATATTTAAGAAAGTTCATTTAGTTGGGATTATATATAGTTATCATATTTTTTTTAAGTTTCTTTTGTGAATTATATGATTTTTTTTAATGAAAATGCACATAGTTATTGTGGATAATAAATAATTATTATAGGCCGAGAAAGTTATATTATATATATTAATTGTACAATATGTCTCGAAAATAAATTATTCATTCCTTTCTTTGTTAGTGATTTTATTGTATTTTAATTTAATATTTTAGTGGGTCATATAAGAAAAACAAAGATATTTATATAGGATGGTAATTGGTAAGTGGTTATTCATGTTATTTTTTTTATTTAAAGAGTTTAAGGGGTAATTATGTTTAAGGTTTTTCATTGATTTTATTTTAGAAAAAATTACGGTGGCTCTAAAAGTTTAATTGTATTTAATAATTTTTTATCTTATAATATTTTTTTTTTGTGTTTTTCCTTAAAAAGTGAATTAGTTTATTCCTAGTAGAGATGACAATTCAGTTTGGATCCGACCCTAGCTAGATTCGATTCACAAGAAAAATTCGATCGAATTTGAAAAATAAAAACATGTATCCAACTAATTCTATCTAAAAATATGACTTGAAGTTGGAGTCGTTTGTTGGGAAAAATCCAAAAAATTAGTCTGACTCTGACATATATTTAGATTTTTTTTAAAGTTGAAATATAATATCTAATTTTATATTAGTAATAAATAATATAAAATAGTTTTATTATAATATTAGACATTTGTTTCATTCAGGGATGATAATTTAGTTCAGGTTCGGCGCTAGTCCCTTCCAATCAATCCGTAAGGAGAAATCTGACGTGAATCCGAAAAATAAAAAACTGTCTCCATCATCTAAAAAAATTCGACCCTAACTATTGTTGGGCCGGAGTCGAATTATATAATATATAATCCAATCCGAGTCTAACTCGCGCCATTCTTAATTCATGGTAGGTTTTTTTATGGGTTTTTATTTTATGATAAAAGTTATGTCACGAAGTTTTTATAAAAAAATTAATAATAATTAAAGTAAGGTAGAATTAATGTGACTATGTGAGGCATTGAGGGTTACCTATAATCTTTGTTTTTTTCCTTCTTCCAGGCCTTGGGAACCGGACCCAGCCCAACCCCGACCCGTCCATTGACCCGCTCTACTGACATTAGTGATTGCAGAGTGCGAGAATCGGCATCCCGTTGTTTCTCTAATCTCGATCTGTCTGCTTCTCCCAGGTTAGTGTTATGCTATCATCTGATCTTCTCCAATACTTGTATGTTTCAGTTTTTGGAATTGTGTTGTTCTTAATTTGTTTATATATTTGTTTCTTCAGTGTGATGATTCAATAATTCTTAGTTTCTCAGTCAATTTTGTCCGATAATTGTTGAAGCATTAAGTGCTAGTTTTTCCAAATTTTAATATGTTTGTGGGAATTAGGGTTCTTAATTTTTTGTAATTGATCCAACAAAGGATCAATGAATTCGTGTATGATTCCTTTGATTAGCTTTAGGACAAGATGATAATTTCTACAACCATTTACCACATCTACTTGCATGGCCGTTTCTGATATTTTGGGGCCCGGGGCAATGTTTAGCTTTATTTGATAAAAATCTAATTTATAGTTTTTTAATTTGTAGGTTTTTTTATTACAAATTAAAAAACTACAAATTATTTCATATAAATTAATTTGTAGATAGAGAGGTAGGATTTTCTCGAATGAACCGCATTCCTTCGTATAACCATATTTGTTGAAGAGATGAAATATAACCAAGGTATAACCTTATAATTTATTTCATTGAATTATGTATATTTTTAGAACAACTTACCATATATTTTCATCAAAAAATTAAGTTTGTCTTAAACTTATTCATAAAATTTCGTAATGATATAAAATACGGAGTACATGAAAATGCATATTAAATACATTTGCTCTCTTAATTGAAAGAGAAATAAAATTTATATTTCTTATCTTACTTAATATGGACAGATAAGAGAAAAAATAATTAAAAATGTTTTAAAATTATATTTTGTGCCTTATAAATCTCAAAATCTCATTCATATAATTTTAAAAAATATTAAAATTTGAAATTAGATCATGAAAATTTTGTCCAAAATTACACTATATAAATGTCAAGTTTTGAAAAGAACAATTTAACAATTTTTTTTTTTGAAAAGAAATTTTATTATTTATGCTTGTGGTATATCCTGCTAACCAAACAAAAAACTATTTAGCAAATTCCTAAGAATTTGTATTTCCCTCTAAAATACTCTCCAACCAAATGACCTCATAGAGTTGTTCAAATAATATTTCATTCCTAGATGTAAGAGAAGGGAAATGAATTAAATCAATAAATAGATTTAAAAATGGTTTAAAAAAAATCAATGTGGAAAACACTCCAAGTTAAAATTTAATTTAAAAAAAAAACAATGAAAACATAATCACTAGATACCAAACCGGAAAATGCAAAATAAAATATTTTTTTGACCTAAATGCCGTCGGAATTTTTTTTATCCAATTTGTTGCCAAAGGTATTTGTTTTTATTTTTTTTACCAATTTATCATCTGAAGATATTTTTTTACCAATTTGTCATGTGAAGATAATTTTTTTTACCAATTCGTCATCCAAAAAACAATTTAATTAAAAAAAATTGTTTCATGTGCCCCTAAGTTTGCTACATAGGGGAAAAATACTTTATTAAAAGTGCTTTAAGGGAAAAAAGGGTTAGGTTGATTACTTTTGTCTTTTTTGTGTTTGTAATTAAGAGAATTAACATGTTAAACCACATGAGACCACCACCTAAAAAAGAAGAAAAATTTGTCAATTACTACCAAGCTTTTAGTCCACTTTGCCAAAACTACCAATCAATTGTTTTGTTTTCAATTACTATCAATATTTGATGAAGTGCTTTGTTATTACTACTAAGCTAGAATGCATGGATACTCCATTTAGGTTAACGTACCCGTGTCGGATACCGATACGATATCGATACTTCACGGATACCCAATACTTCAATCATTTTTTGTAGTAATTGAAAACAAAAAAATAAATAAAAAAAATAAAAAGAAAGTTAATAGCAAAGCACTTCATCAAATATTAGTAGTAATTGAAAACAAAAAAATTAATTGATAGTAATAGACAAAGTTGACCAAAAGCTTGGTAGTAAATCACAAATTTTCCAAAAAAGAAACGTAAAATAATATCTTTGTCATTTTGTGTTTGTAATTAAGAAGAAAAAAATATTTATTTTTTGTTTATTAAAGGTGACTATGTACTCCTCTGTCCCATAACAAGTGCTCCAGTTTGACTATAGACACTATTCACATGATTACTTCGGATCTCTTTAATTTTATTCATATAAGGAAAAACATAGTCATATCGGATCTCATATGATTTGTCTCGACATGTACTTTCTAAATATATAATTTTTATAATTTTTTGTTAAATATAACTTAAGATATTAATAGTTAAAGTTGTGTATCGGGTGATATGAAAAAGTAAATAGAAAAATTATTTGGGACAGAGGAAGTAGTTAACTTTTTAAAACAAATGTAGTAATCCTAAAGGATGGGTGATTATTTTTTTTTTATCGGTTATCGTGTTTTTTTTTATACAAAAATTCGATTTTTAACAATATTGGATAAAAGTGGTTACACCTAAAAAAAATACAAAAAATTATTGGCACTACTATACTAATTGAAAACTCAAAAGCCTCTTGTAAAAAATAAAATAAAAAAAAGGCCCCAAAAAAAAAAAAAACTAATCCTAAGTTCCTAACATTTCATCTCTCCCGTTTATTTCATCCTGTCCTCTCCTCTCCTCTTCTCCGTCGAACTAACTGTGACTAGGTTGGGCGTGGTTTTTGTGGTGCCTTTCCTCCATCAAAGCAAGCAGATTTCCTCCATTAAAGCAAGCAGAGTTTTTGAGGTAAGATTGTTTTTCCCGTAGAATCAATTATACAATGAAGTTCATGCTTTGCTGGGTAATTTATTTTATCGCCAGATGGAAAATGAATTTCCAATCAAATATTGTTGATAGATTATGTATGTGCTGTGCTGTAGACTACAAAAATGGAGGATTTCTTACTGGGCCCAGCTTTTATTGATTCTTTAGATCAGATTCACAATGTGGAGGAGTAGTTATGAATCTGAGAAAGACTCCAGCTTTTGTTATATGTTTGGGGCTAAGGATGGGAAAATCAGTACAAACAGTCACAAAAATATAATCCACTCGTAACATAAACAATTTTTTTTTCACGCATTTTGAGGAAGCAATTTGAGAGTGTAAACGACCAAATTAATCACATTCTTGCTTGTATTAAAACTATTTTGATTAATTTTCTTCATTTACATCCCTAAATAACTTCTTCAAAATGTTAATGGAAAAACAATTGTTGAATTTTTTTAATGTTATGGAGGGAGTAATAAACTTAGTTTAATGTATTGAAAGAAGAATGATTGATGAAATTAATGCGCTTTTTTTGGGGGGGGGGTGGGGGTGGGGGTTTTGGGGGGGGGGGGGAGATGTGGGAAAGGGGAGGGGTAGGTGAGCTGATATGCCAAAGCTTAACTCAAATCATAGCTCCTTCCTTTTGTTGATGTTTAGTAATAGTATGTGATGATACTTGCTGCACTCAAATGATGGCCCCTGCTTATGGAGAAAAGTAGTATGCCCTGAAAACATCATAGAATACACCATATGCTCAACCCCAACTACTTTAAGCTTTGATCTCCTGAACTGTACTTCCTAGGCAGGTTGTTTTTATGCTTTTTCTGGGCTTCCTGATTCATGTAGACCAAGGGCAAAACACTCATTGACTGATTTAAATCTCAGAGCTAGGCCTGGGTCAGATTCAATGGTCCCATCCCCATGTCCTAAAAATGACATTTAATTACCTAAGCTTAAGCTTTGTCACTGACCTATACCAAGTACTCTAAAGTTTTGCTTCTGGTTTTTTCAGGTCACGGTTCTTATATTTCTATAGAGAAGCATGGCAGGACATGGTAATGCTGGTGTATTTGATCAGAAAGGATCTTTCGATGATGCGGCGTATATTAATTCTGAGAATATGCAGAATAATATGAAAGTCATATATTACAGGTACATATTCACATAAGTTGGCAGGTTCTGTTTCAATTGCAGCCTCTAAAGAATTTTCATGTTCACTGATTCTCTGTGATCACATTGTTTAAGAAGGAATGTATTGCTCACTTTGATCATAAATAGTTTTTTCTTTTTGCAATACTCATTCACAAAAATAAGAAGTTGATAGAAAGAGACGAAGGTGCACCTCATTGGTCTTCACTGGAAAGATACATAGTGATAATTCATGAGTTAGAATGTTGAAACGGACTACAAAATATATATTTGTTTTAGATGCAGCGTTTTGACTTTAGCACTATCTATTTACCATGTTTTTAACTTCTTTTGTTATTTATGTGTGAGGAAAAATGCATTTATATTGGATCTCATTTGATTCGTCTCAATATATAGTTTATTTGTGTCTAATTTTGTAAAATCTACATATGTATAATTAAGATTATAAATGAATAAAAATGTGTCTCAACTAGTGTGAAAAGTAAAATGTTGCATAGTAAATAGAGGTAGTATAATATAAAGGCCTAAGTTTCTTTTGAATATGTGACACTTATTATGAACATGGGAAAAAGATTTTTCCTAAATGACAGCTCTTCGGTAATGGGATAAGCGCTTAGCTGAACTTTTGTTTGTCTGATGTTCTCGTGCTTGAATTCTTGGTATATCCTGTATATTCTTGGTTTAGGATGGCATAAGAAGAATCTCTGTTTCTCTTTTAAAGAATCTATGGAGGGAATTGGAAGCAAAGAGATATCATTTGCAAACTGCCTTGTGACTGGAGGGTTTTCTTGTGTAACTTGTTTCTTTTTGAGGAAATAAATTATTTGTAAGGAGTTTACTAACTATCCTGTACTGTTTATTCTAAGCTTTCCAAACCTAAAAAGTTTACTTCTAAGATGCAGCAAGTGGTGTTATTCTATTACCTTGGAGAATAACGGACTGTAAGTGTAAAGCTTAGACGGTGAAGACCCTTGTATGTTACATGGCTTTTTGTAAGAGGATGAACTTTGATATTGGTACTAGAGACTAGAGAAAGGCCTAGCATATATTAATAGTCTGTAAGAATGAAGATTTTTTTTACTTAAACTAAACCAATCTTACTAAAGTGTGGGACAGTATCCTTTCAAGGCCTAGCATAACATTCGGATAGGTTTATCTATTGTTGATACAAGGTTTGTTGCTAGAGACTTTTGTTAAATGGTGATGTGAGATAAGAGGTTTGTTCTTTTAGTATTGCCCTTACTAATGCACATGGTCAAGCCATCGATCTCTACAAAATGCATATGGCAACACAGGCTTATTTGATTATGAAAATAGGGTGAATTGAACTACTTCTGTTATCTGATTGTCTGCCCTGTATAACTTTGAAATAGTGCCGTCTGCGCTTTGCCCCTGTACTGCTACCTTCCTCTTCTCCCTTTACCTTCCCTGATTTGGTTTTAAAACTGTGCTTGCCTCAATCATGGAAATTTTTTGCTGATGGTTGTTGAGTTGATGACTGAAGGTGAACTATCAAAGTTATCCTTTATTATAATGTATATTGAAGCTAGCAACTTTTAAATTTAAGTTATTTTCCTTTTCATTTTGTCTTGGCTGGCATTTTCTGATTTTGCAGGTATAAACGTATTAGTGTATTTGACTTTTTTTGGTCATGAAAATCTTGACCGGTTTTCTAAGTTTAAAAACACCATATGACAATAAAATTCTTATATACATCCGGGTGTATATGCATCCAAGTCTAATATTGCTCATTTTAAAAAAAATTTGAATGTACGTACCTCTACGTGCATCTAGATGCTTTGTAGACCCATTGACATGACAAAGCTTTGACCATATTATTTTTCTTGCCATTCTGCAGCCGGACATTTATGTCAATAATTGGAGGAGTCATTGCAGGGATTCTGGGATTTACGGGACTTAATGGTTTCATCTTCTACTTCTTAGTGATGGCTGTTACTTCGGTGGGACTTACATCCAAGGCGAAGTTCTCAATTCATTCTTACTTTGATGGTTGGAATCGTGTTTTACTTGATGGTTTCTTGGGCGGCCTTATGGTATTGTTTCTAGTCGTTTGTTACACTGCAAGTTATCTTAAAATCACTTCAAGGAATCCACCTGAACTGCTTTACATATAAGCAATTAGCACAAACGAACAAACCCCTGAAATGTTTTCTAATAGTACTAGGATATTGTGCTCTTCAATCTTTCTGTGGTTGTGTTTTATCATGCTGACGAAGTTGTTTTCTTAGACTATGGTGTGAAAATAGATTGAGGGGGTTGGGGACAGAGTGCATCTGCATCATATATATCTTTTAGAGAAATGATATTAGAAATGGTGCTCAAATGTATTGCCAAGTCGTGTAATGACAAACTGCTTGGTTTTTTTCTATTAGGGTTATCCCTATATGTATACTACAAATATTCCCTATGGAAACCCCCTGTCCATTCCAATAATCTTACTTATTTCCCTGGTTCCCAAGTCAATCATTGTCTACCACTACCCCTTATCATTGTGTCCGGCATATGAATTTTCCTACCTTCTTTACCTCTCCAGCCAATATTTTTCTTTTCTGCATATTCCTTCGTTTACATAGTCAGGGTTTCCATAAGTACCCAACCTTTGTGTTTGCAAGAGGTCTTTGATGAGCAATATTAAGAGATCTTCAGCAAGTTTTATAGAGAAACATGCTGAGCCTAATAGGAAATTTGCTGACATATACTACTAATGTGCTTTCTCCTATTCTGATACTAAAGTTTCAGCTAATAATACTCTAGCCTCAACTGCAAAACCATCCTCTTTCTACATTTTTTCCGTTTTTGACTATTATCAACAACCCCGAAGTGTGAATCTTATAATCTTTTTATGTGCTTTCCTTTTAATTATCTTGCTCTTAAGCTACTATGTTCCTTTTCTTTGGGGGCAGGGGCTGGTGGTTGGATTATCATATTACTGGTTGCCTCCTTCCTTAGGACCTACTACTAACGCACACAGCATAGACTCTTCAAGGTCTATACCATTAATATCAACCTACTGGAAAGCAATATTGCCTCTTCTAATCTTCTACTATTTGTTAGGCCCACTCTGGTATTATTCCCCTGGCTCGCACAAGACAAAAATCATGTTACAAAAGGGCTTTTCCTTTTTCTAACCAAACGGCACAACGTGATTCTGTTGATGCTATTTGTAATGCAATGTTTTTCTTTGTGTTATGCTGTTTTCCACTATAGCAATTATCCAAGAAAATTTTGCATTAATATCCCTTCTGTAGCTTCTACCAAATGTGTTTAGTAAACTTGCAATATTATGCCCAAAGCCGCAAATTATGACATTCCTTTTTTTTTTTTTATGATTCCAGTTAATTTATTATTGAAATTTTATTGTGATTATTTCATTAACAACCCTTTTTTTTTCTTGTGCAGTCATTCGTGCTGTTTTGGACGTATCCTTTTCATTACTTTGCTTCTCACATTCCACTATTGTGTTTAGAGCTTTGTTTCATTTTCTATTTGTTGCTTTTGTGCTCATAAATTTAGTACAAATTTAGATGCAGGTTTGTTCCTGTGTCCTTTACACTCCTGTTAGGCTATTACCTCCTGTATTTGATAGGTCCCTGTCTTATACTATATGCAATTTTAAAAAACTGTTAAACGGTTAAACCATCAGTTTGTCACTTTTTTATGATGAAATAGTTTACGAATGTAGTTGTTGAAGCCAGAAATTCCCGTCTCTTAAGTATTCATTCAAAAACTCCTGAAGAGGGCAGATTTCTATAATCTATTCCCTGTTAGTGTCAGCCTGTGTGATAAGGACCTGATTGTCTTGAATCTTGATGTAGTGGAAAAGAGTTAAATTTCATGATCTTACAAAATCAAGCAGCCTTATGCATAAGATGATTGTTAATTTATTGTGGTTTCCAAATGCTACTTTCTAAGTTTTTAACTTCCATGTTTTGCTGTTCTTGTCCATCTATCCTGAGCTATAGATTGAGCTGTTGTGTATTTCCTTGACGATAAATAGTTTTGCCTATGATTTCGTGCATATTTTTTGATGATTTCTTTTCTGCACAAAACCGAAGCTCCACTACTGCTGCTGCTGCTGCTGCTGACTTGCTGAACCACCGCTACTAGTGCCAGTTTATATCGAAGTTTCCGTATTCAAAACTTGTCAGGGGCTCGCACTTTCTTTCACCATATGACATCTATATTTTGATTAGTTTCTAAATTATTTAGCTATACTCCATTTGTTTTGGCGTAGAGAACTTGAACCTGTGAATGAGGATGCAGTATATGCTTCACTTTTCCTGGAGTAATACAAACGAATTCTTAAATCTCATTATTCTATTATTTTGTTTATGCTTTGAGCACCTCTGTTTTCTTACCCTCATAGTGAGCTCTGTATTTTGGCTTGATGACACCAAGGAAGCCGTCCATTTGAGCAGGCTAATTCAACTTAGACTATGTTTGGTTGAATGGATTTTTCTAGAGGCTGAACTTATATTTTGTAATCCAATTTTTTTTTTAATTTGATATGAACTTGTTTTTTGTGATCTGAACCTAATTTGATTTGACTAAGTTTTGATTTTATATATACGCTAACCCATAAGGTAGAAGTATATCAATTGAATTCTTATTTTATTTGTATTAATAAAGAGCTTTTAAATTTATAATTATTATGTAATTTTTTTTAATTATGAAATTAAAGATGTTGAAAGTTTGAACAAATTAAATAAAAAATAAGTTTGATTTGAACCTTTTTTTTTTCCTTATTTGGAATGAGTAATGTGAATGGGGCTAAACTTCGCACACATCTTACTTAGTATCGTCTGTGTTTTGATGATTCTGTCATTACTCTAATCACTCTCACTAATTTGAACTTTGTGGAACTTACTCCAATGACCACAATAAACGCATCAGAAAATGTTAGACCCCGTCACTGAGTATTGTTGCCTAAATCAGGAGCTGATTCTTGGGCGCCCCTGTGTTTTTACTATGATACTTAATTTTGTAGCATTACTCGCATTGAATCTGACATTTTTCGGTACAGTTAATTAGTGAGAGATGAAAAGTTAGAGAGTAGGGCAAATATTTTAGTTAATTTTGCTGAGTATTGATTTTATGGTAAACTTGATGTAATTTTCGTGTTCACTGGGTATTGTCAATTTGCTGTTAAGGAAATAGCTCTAACATGTTTGATTTTGGTAATGAATTATGAAAATGGTAATGGATTATGGAAATGGTAATGGATTTAAAGTGTAATTTGTTAAGGAAAAACTTCAAAATTCCCATAGAAAATATAATTTTCATTCCCAAACTTAAGATTTCTTCTTATTTTTTCATTACCATCCATTACTATGTAGAAGGGTAGTATTAGATGAGAATTGATATTTGTGAAGAGAATTAGATAACTTGGAGTTAAGCTCCCACCACTATGGGAATGAATTTCGATTTTCCTACCATTTAGTTATGAATTCATTCCTAATACCTTTATTTACGGCCGGCTACCAAACAGGCCGTGAGATCATCCTAATAATAGTCAACTCGTGAAATGGGAGCGCTTGCGCATTATACTATCTGAAACTAAT
This sequence comes from Salicornia ramosissima, assembly GCA_951394345.1. Taxonomy (NCBI): domain Eukaryota; kingdom Viridiplantae; phylum Streptophyta; class Magnoliopsida; order Caryophyllales; family Amaranthaceae; genus Salicornia; species Salicornia ramosissima. The sequence goes on along the minus strand of OX596237.1, from coordinate 49,163,891 downwards.
TTTATACAATAATGCATAATCAATTGGCTGCCTGAGTTATTTGTATACATAATAACAGTTAACTTGTAAAATGGGAGCACTTGTGCATTATACATTATTAGATATGGTAGTAAGAACGACCAAAGAATTGAATAAAACATGTAGCTTGAACATTTTCACCAGTCTTCCAGCTTTCTCCTGTACAGATAGGAAAGGCTACTGTTCTGAAATATATCGTGGAACATGGAACGCATGTTTTTAGATATGTTCTTCCGCAATAGCTTTGCAACACAATGATGTCGAACCATTGGAAAAGACTACTCTGCAGGCTTCTACGCTTTTTTTTTTTACAACTCGCAAATCACACCTGTTAACAAAAGTTAAACCACGTTAGATCCAGAACAAAGGATTGCTTTTGCCTATCAAGCAGCAGAGTAAAACGAGAGAAGTGTGACTCCCCCGCTCTCTCCCACTATTTGAAAAAGAAACCAGATCACCAACAAAAGTAAAAGAAATTAATAAGAGGGACAGAGGGTGTTATGATGTGAGTTGTGCTTCTTAGTTCTTACTACAGAGTATGAACTTGGACTGCTATTATTAAGCTGTCAAGAAAAACATAAAAGGGCCTATGCACTTTAACGAGTAATGATTGCTTCAGAGATAAACCACAAGAGTACCAAGGTTCCGTTGTTTTGATGGATTCCCGAAAAATGATTTTCCTTCTTTTCATTTTCGAAAATAATTTTTTTATAGAAAATGTCACTATAAAAAGGAAAAACCATTTTTCTTTTGTAGAGAAGGAATGCCGCATTTTCCTTCACACTCCCTACTCCCTCCCTTATTCACTCCTCCCATCCTTCCTTCATTAATCATTTCTATGTTACTTTTCCCTCCTTCATAAGTTTCCTCTAATTAAACAAACAAAAACTTATCTTAAATCCATGTTTTCCATTGAAAATTGTTTTCCTTCAAAACAAACGGAGCCCAAGTATGTTAAGTGGAAGGTCACAAAATTACTAGCATTAATAACCGGAGTTAGAATTATGTATACATTGACTGGACATCAAGCTCAAGGTTATGTTACCCGGACCCTTTGTTTCACCCCAAGTACCAGTGTCGGACACTCGATCCTTGGACATTGGTATGACACTTGGACACTTCATTTTGAACCAAAAACATTCATATTTTTCATGAAATTGCCGTGTCTGACACTTGGACACATATCCTTGTCCGATACTTCCAGCAGAGTCCGAGTAACATAGGCTCAAGGGCATCTTTGTGCACAAAGTTTTTGAATTTAAAGAAAAGGGAAAAACATGGAGCAATCTATGTAACTCTTCAAGCCCCAGAGATACACCAAGAATTTTCCCCAAATAATAAGCAACACAACCAGTGACGAACCCAGGATTTTCATCTTGGGGGACAAATTATTAGCGTTCAAAAATTCGATAAAAATGTTTCGAAAATTAAAAAAATTTAAAGCGATTGTCGCTATAATTTTTCCTAAACCGACTTATTATTCCTCCTAAATAATTTTTTTTATTGTTATATTCTTGCTTGGTTTTGTAATTATTAACAACTAATAATAGCCAACCCTTTACCCTCAAAAAAAAAAATAATTACAAAAATAAGATAAATCTTCTAAATAATTCATCTAATCTGTACATATCCTATAATCATTAAGCTATTATTGATTCCTTGAAAATATTATAGACTATTACTTTATATTTTATTGGTTTTACTATAATTAATAACATTTTTTAAAGGAACAATCTAATAATATTTTAGAAAGCCGATCATCGTTTGGGGATCATCTAGTTTGATAAATTCTTGAAATATTATATAACATTATGACATTTTTATTTACTTATCTTTAAAATAAAGAACCCCCAAAAAAATTTCATGGATTACAATTTGATTTTCTAATCTTGCATATGTAAGATAACTAATTAAATCTATGCTAAAGAAGAGGGGGAGAAAAAAAGAAGAAGAAAGTATGGAGCAAGGCTTAAACTTAGGACCAATCAAGAAAGACTTACCTAGGAGTTTGTGCAACTACCATTAGGCCAAGTTCATTTACTTATTCTAAAAATACCACTTAATGTATATATTCTATTTTTCTTTTTATTTTTCTAGTTGATTTTTTTTTTTTTGAAAAGTGGGGGGACAACTGGCCCCCCTTGTCCTTACTCCTTACCTAGGTCCGCCAATGAACACAACTACACAAGTGATTTGAACACATTACGAAAGGCTGCTAATGTATACTAAACCCTAAACCAAGAGGGAGAGGAGAGTACATAGACAATGAAGATGCAACTGTCACAGATAAGTGAGACTCTAAAGCATGAATACACAGAACAGATATTTGTTTAAGAAAAGATAATCTCACCATTATTTGAGGGACTTTCAGTAGCATTAATGACAGCGTGTAGAGAATACAAGCAATAGCCAAGGCTGAAATTATGTTGTTCGTTAGCCTTTTGTCGTCTTTGCTTGGAAGGAATGCCAGTTTTAATGTATTAGTTAGTTCAAATAGCCTATATGAAACCTGCATGCAGTTGCACATCATTGATAAAAGTTGAAACAGCATAATAATATAATACATAAGCTACAAAATTAGTTGTAACGTAATCTACTTACAGCCACATAAATACTGGTAGTAAGCATGAAGTTCAGCAGCGGATAATCAGGGATAAACGACAACAATAACTTGGGTTGCCCATCAGGAACACCAGACCTGAAAAAAGAAAAAAAACCTTAGATTCCATTTTTGAGCTAAGTTGGAAATAGACCACCCAGACTTGTAAATAGGGCTCAACAAGAAGGGAAGAAAGAAAATTGAGAAGTAAAAGGTTTTCTCAAGGTTAGATAAGACTGAAAAATCTGAATAAAAACTAAACGACATTGCCAAAGAGATCTTTCAAGGATCTCACTCTCTCTTCCTTATCCATTATGCTCTTACACTATTTCACGGAGAGAGTTCACACAGTATATTCAATCTTGCCAGCAAAAGATGTCAGTATTACTTAATCACAAGGCTGTCATACCTTAGCCATATGTGAAACTGTGAGATGTAAGTCTCCAATGTGATCTTGCCAAGCCATCTGAAAAAACATATCACAACCACAAAACAAAACTATGAAGAGAGCAAAGGCAAACAAATACCATCCACTGTATCCCAGGTAGAACCAAGCATAGGCAGTTTTGAAGGCTACTTACGCAAAGAGTGTTAACGAGTAGCTTCGAAATTTCTGGGTAACATTCCTCAAACATATGTACACACTATGGATGGAGAACAAAAGAGATCAGAATTTCAAAAACCTATTTTCAGCATTATGGGTTAGACATTCTGTTAATCGACACTTACGTGATTGGTATCCACGAGGTGTAAGGATGAAACTTGTTGTATGTAATCTTATCTAGCTTGTATATGTACTCAAACCAGAGATACCCGACCTAAATATCAGTGAAATCATGTCATCATCTCAGGCTCTCAGCAATCACGTAACATGAAGTTTTTTCACAAGAAAGGTTCAAGGAAATAATATTACCGTCAAAGAGCTTATCACAACAGCTCCTTTTATAGCTATTTTCCTTTTCACTTCTGCTTCTTCCAGCTTCTCCATCCACCGCTCAACCTGCCATAGACAAATTCAGAACTTAAGCCATGAAGCTCAATGAGGCAAAAAACCTATAAAAATAACAAATAAACAATCCAAAAACTTTCTCACAAGGGTTGAGGAATGCCATGTCCACTCCAAAGACTAGGGAGGGTTAAATAGAAGGGGGGAAAGAAGAAATGTAGACAAGAAATAGAACTTCACCGTGGGATGATAATAAGCATATATCATTCCAACTATCCATATGTAGCGATCAAGGCCCGAGCGGAAGTTCCATTCATGCAAAGCAGGAAGATTTGGCTTTGCAGGATCAGTATAAGCTACAGTTAAAGAACGTCTGTTAGAGCTGGAATGCCAACATGCAGGATTATTGGAATAGAAGGCATGGGGAGTGGGGGGGAGGGGGGGGAGAGAGAGAGAGAGAGATACCAACAAGAAAAGTGAACGGACTCCAGATCAGATCAAACACCCCAGGGATCTCCCAAATCAGTATAACAGTTAAAATACAAGCACCGAATTTTACAGCCATAATCCATCCAATATCATTATACTTGTGCAGGATGCCAAGTGCTCCATAAACCATAAGAGTGAAAAGAGTATGCATTGGGCATATGTAATACAACATGTAACTGTTGTTTAGGACAATGCAACAAATAATCACCAAAAAATTGAGCCGCCACATCATCTGCTTGTGATGAAACACAGTCAGAAGCAAACCACAAGTAATTGCAGAAATATATTCCAGTTTAAGTGCATCAAACCTGAGCAAACCTCACAAAGCTGAAATCCTTGCGGATATAATAATAGGAGAAGTTCCCAAATCCAGTCATCCATACATACGCAGCAATGAAAACACGGATAGCATTATAGACCTCAGTAGCAGCAAAATAGTGATACATCAGAAATAGTACCTGTCAGTGAGATATGGAAATGGGCTGAGATTTGAAAAAATAAGAACCCAAAAGATGAGTACAAATCATTCACTTGCTAAGAACAGGCATCAAAAGGGAAGATCTAATGTTTATGATACAAATTGGGTGCTCAGGTGAAGCCCTAAGCAAGCAAAGCGTACAGAATGCTAAACATGCAAAGCTACTAAGAATAAGCTAAAAACTTAGAGGAACAAACCTGCATCCAACCTTTCCATTCTTCAGTTTGATGCCGATTCAAATAAAGAATAGATTTTCCAGAGAATGGTGACCTATCTTTATGTATTGTAAATGATGTAATAGCTGCGACAATGATAAGTAGAAAGTAGAGAAATATGAATAGATCTCGATTGTAATCCTGCAACCAAAAATGGCCAATGAAAGATTAAGAAAAAAGAAACGAAAACCAAGGAGACACTACATGCTTATCACACTTTTACCAACATCACTATTCACAAAAACTCAAAAGGCCTCGTTTGGCAATTAAAGGTTAACTATTAGCTGTTAGAATATTACTTTAACGATTAGCTAGTCTAACTAGCTATTTGCATTAGTTGTTTGTGTGTTGTATAAAAGTATTTAATAACTAGCTAATGACTAATTATTATGTGAAGTCAAGATGGAAGTTGAAATCTCAAACCTCTAAAAAAAAAATTTTTAAGGACTCAAACCTCTAATTAGAAAAGGCTCTTATATCTGGCTTTTTAAGAATCCTGACACCAAAAGGCTTTTTCGAAAAACAGTTTACCAAAAAAAACTCAGATAAAGGATTAGGCGGCAAACCTCTCAAATTTGCTCAAATCATCCCTTGCCAAACAAGGTAAAGATCAGCTATTGTGCTCTCTCATGTAATTCCATTTTTTTTAACTTGGCTATACCCATAACTAATTGTTGATAATGCCCATGAATGATGGATACTTGAATGAAATACATATTGTACTTTGGAGTTCCTAACCATCCACTCATTTGTTTTTTAGTCTCTATGGTAATGCATGTCCTATAACGTAATACATATTTCAAAATTAAAAAAGAAAAAAAAAGATAGTAGAAAAGCCATACAATTGTTCCTTTCAACTCGCTTCAAGTCTTAATAATTAATTTAATCAACCTTGGGGTTGATTTTCTATATAAGCAATGAGAAACCATTTTTTTACCTGCAAATAGAAGCTGTTTTATTTCACTAGTCTAACAATCTGATTTAGTTTTTAGACCCGGGTGGTGAATTAAAAAAATACTCTGCATCATATTAATTTTTTTTCCTTTAAGAAGCCTAAAAACAAATGGGTGAAGGTAAGAAAACTATCTCAACAAAGCCATAGAAATATTGATGACAACACACAGAGCTAAAGGTATTTATAACTAATTCATTGGGCAATCATAAATTCATAATTTGTACTTGGTACTATTCATATTGTATATGTTACAGCCTAAAACAAAGTGCAAGAAGAGTACCTTTTTAGATTCACCAAAGAGATTTGTTCGGTCACAAAAGTAAAAATAGACCAAAAGGCTACCAAACTCAACCCTGAAGGAACTCAAACAAAAGAATGCAATCTACAATGAGAACCTCGCAAAGCCTTAAAGTCTTAGGGTACAAATAGCATCATGAAAAACTGGAACTCACATGGCTCTCAAAGTCAGCAGATTATCAAGCAAGAAAGCCTCATCCATTAGAAGAAACCTGGACAAATAAGACAAATAGCCAGATAGTTGATAAAAAGCTTCTGAAAATCTTCAATTGAGCAGCAAGCTACAGTCACCAAACCTTGATATATGATGCATGAGGGATTCAATTTGAGCTCCTGAAGGCACTGGCTGCATGCCTCCACCTTCCAGCAAACGAGCTGCCTCTTCTTCTTTATTTGCATCATTTCTAACCTCAACCAAATTGATCTCGGAACGCCTGCCAAAGGGAAAATAGCAGAAAACATTGTACAAATTGTGTTACAACATTGTCCTGGTAAACAAAAGAGCATCATCAAATCTTTCAATTGCATTAGAAAACAAGCTCACATGATATATGTACTATACTTTGAAATATCTGGCCTATATAGGTTAATAGCCATACAATAGGGCAAGTGAACTGACAGAATAATGCTCTTCCACTAGCAATCATAGAAAATGCATAATAATTCAAATATAACCACAGACAGTAATCCCCATAAAGCAACTACCTGTGCAATTGTCATACTTCCAACAGATATCAGTTACGAGTGGATAAAGATTTAAAAGGCTATCAGCCACATAGAGACAGGGGGATTACTGTGGTACTTAGAATAAAATGGAAGGTATAAGGACATTGTTCTTACTAAAATACAACCACTAGAGCATAATGGAGGCAATGAGTACACAAAGGTTTCATTTTGACCTAAATCAATAGTTCTTGTTGCTTCCCCTAAAACTCTGGCTCGAAGAAAATATGATTACATTTATAACAAAATTATTGGATAATTGCATAAGATTTCATTAAGAAACCAAATATGACATGACGTGGATAACAAGTACCATAAGAGATATCCCCTTTCAAACCTACAACCAAATGTCATACGGGCAAAATAAATGTGAAATGCATCATTAACCACCAAAGCACAGAGCACGAAAAAATGCAGTATGGGAGCAACCTAGCAAATCAATTGCCATTAACATTGATAAATCTAAGGAAAAATTTTCTAATCGGTGTTTCTACAGCAAGAAAAACGTAATACCAATACATAAAACTTACTCTTTGGAGATGTTAGACCTTTTCCTGTAGTTCAAAAATTCAGAATATAACCAGGCCACAAAGACTGGGACAAAACCAAGAAGAAATGCAACCTGCAGGATGATTTTTAGACAAAAACAATCAAGAAGGAAATTAGATAAGAAGATAACAGGGTGTCATGGGGCAAGAAAGGAAAACAAGAAAGTAACTATAAATCTATAATAGGTCTCACACGATGTAATCTTTTTAGTGCCTATTCCACTGAAAAATGATAGTGTATTGAAGTTGCCAAAGTCAGTGAGGAAATGAACACAGGTTCTCCATACCAGCACTAACCCCTCTCCAACCAAACCCAAAAAAGGAAGAGAATAAAGTAGAAGAAAAGGTCTACTGCATTTTCTATGCTAGTTAAAAAGAACCAGCCACCAATTTTAACAGAAATAAACAAAAATTATCTATGTTGCCCCCCCCCCCCCACACACACACACACACATTACTTACAGAACCACAACCAATTTACAATTTCCATTTTCTACTAAAACTCCTAAATAACCTATACTAATAGCTAAATTGATCTACTCCTCTAGATCAAATATTTCCCCTCAAACGAGGAAACACATCTATGGAAACAATATGGCATGACCCATACCTATAGAAAGAATAAAAATCAAAAGGGAGCTAGAAACATACATACATATATAGTCCTATTTTTGTTTGGACTTTTGGTATTTTAGATGGCTTGGTTTAATAATACCCTACTCCACATTTTCAGTTGTCTCCATCTTTATAAATTTACTAGCTCCTCCACCATTCCTGTTTAGTATTTTAAACTTTTGGTTAATTACATTTTCAAGAGAGCCAAAGCCTCTCATCCTGGATTTGATATTCGCTACTATTTGACAGATTTGATATAGAAATAACTACAGCAAATAAGACAAATATAAATAAAATGTAGTAACTGGTCAAAAAAATTATTATTTCAATAGTAACATTAATTGTTTCATTTGCTACTATTGAAAATCGCTAATTTAGTAGAGTAGCTACCAATTACGCAACAAAAGCTCAAAAAAAAAAAAATTTGAAATTGCTTGTACCTGACCAGGTGAAGAAGGACTACGAGTCGGCATTGTTACACTTCTTCAACAAAGAATGTTTACGATAATGAAGTTTGTAAAAAAAATCAGGGAAAAATAGTACGAATCAGTGGAAGTAAGAGTAAAGATGAAAAAGTAGAATGATAAAAGGAGAATGCATTGAGGGGAAAAGATCTGACGAAGAAATTGGGGAGAAATGGAGAGAGAAAACCCTAGAAATCAGTGTCGGTTGTAAGGTATGAGATCACAATGAAGATGAAGAGATAGAGACAGAGAATTGAAATGGAGGAAGCAGAGTAAAATTGCCGAGTTGACAGTTGCTCATATCTCTAATCTCTTCCCCGCTAATTCTTCATTTCTTACCCTTTTTCTTTTTTCTTTTTTTTTTCCTTTTTTTAGGGATTACGGAGGAAAGTGCACTTTAGTTTTTTGCTTAGCTTAGGGCTTGTTTACTTCAGATTAAATTTAGTTTATTTCAGTTAATCTCTATTCAGTTCATCTCTATTCATCTAATGTAAATGAGCCTTTACTTTGTTTTAAATACCTACTATTTGACTCACATTAACCTTTAGGATAACTATTAAGTCTATTATGCGAACTATTTGACTTGTTTTAGACATTTGATACGAACCCATTAATTCATCAACACTCACGGCTCGTTTAGTAATCGGTTATAAATAAATGTAATGAGAATGAATTTATAACTAAATTTAGAACAAAAATCAAAATTCATTCTCATAGTGGTGCTAGTTTGATTTCAATTTATCTAATTTTTTTCCTAAATATGCATTCTCATCTAATACCACCCTTCCACATGATAATGAATGGTAATGAAAAAAAAGAAATTTCAAGTTTGAGAATGAAAAATATATATTGCGTGGAGATTATGAAATTTTTCTTTAACAAATTACATTTTAAATCCATTATCATTATCACAATTTATTACCAACAATTAAACCGGCTGTCAGTATTAATAGATATTTTAGGGTTCAATCTTGTGCGATAATGACCTTGGACACATTTACCCAAAAAAAATTCATAAGGAGTAAAGACAGTAAATTCTCTCTCTCAAAAAAAAAAGACAGTAAATTCAATGCTAAAGAAGAAAAGATCACCAAAACTTTAAGGCACTGTTTTTTTTTATTTTAAAATAGTATTGTTTGCTAAAAGTACAATTTACGCACATCTTACCAAATGATCATACAAAATCTCATAAATAACTTCGAAAAAGGCGTATGTGGGTGCACTCATCTTCTTGCCTTTTTTTTTTTTTGAGAAACCACTAGTCTTCTTCGTTGATCCTTGTAAGTTGTAAATTTAATTAAATCTCCATATGGCGGATGTAGGCATGAATAACGCGTAATTAGACAACATTATAAATAAAGTGTCATAAATACACCGACATGATACATGAATACATCAATAATTCAATCACAAATTCTTATATGTGGCTGGCCACATCGTTTTCGCATCGTTTGTAAACCATGCGGCCAGCTGCATTGTTTCAAATGGTCAAATGGTGCGGCCGTTTTTAGGGATTACAAAGTCTTTAGTGGGGTTATAAAGTGTTTTTTGGGGTTACAAAGTGCTTAAGTGGGGTTACAATGTATTTTTTGGGGTTACAATGTGTTATTTTGGAGTTACAGTGGGGTTACAAACTGTTATTTTGAGTTACAAAGAGTTTTTTGGGGTTACAAAGTGTTTTTTTGTTACAAAATATTTAGGTGGGGTTACAAAGAATTTTTTGGGATTATAAAGTGAGGTTACAAAGGTTTTTTTTTGTTTAAGCGGGTTACAAAGTGTTTTTGTTAGAGTCACAAAGTGTTTTTGGGGTTACGAAGTGATTTTTTGAGTTATAAAGTGTTTTTTTTTAGTTTACAAAGTTTAAGTTGGGTTACAAAGTTTATTTTTGGGGTTACAAAGTGTTTAAGTGATGTTATAAAGTAGGTTTACAAAGTGTTTTTTAGGTTTAGAAAGAATTTAAGTGAGTTACAAAGTGTTAAATGAGTTACAAAATATTTAAATAGGTTACAAAGTTGGGGTTACAAAGTATATATATGGAGTTACAAAGACTTTGTAACCTCATACAAAAATCAACTTTGTAACCCCCAGTCTATCAGCACGCCGCACCATTACTTAATGGTGCGGCCAGTTGCACCAAGGACGTATTGTAATTCAATATGTGACGGTCCTTTGATTAAAGCTCCATTTATTTGTGTTGAAAGAAATGAAATTTTAAATGGAAAATATTAACTTTTTTTTTTCTATTTGTTTGATCATAGGAAAACTTATAAACGAAAATAAAAATGAATAGAAATGCACGAAGGATGAAAGGAGAAATAAAGAGTGAGAGGGAAAATGAATTTTTTTCCCCTTCAAAAGGAAAATGATTAGACCTTTTCAACCTTAAAAAAAATTATTTTCCACAACCAAAATGAGTATATATATATATACAAGCTAATTCATTCTTATATTTCACTCATCTATTCTAATTCAATTTAATCTAAAGCAAAATATAAAATGAGCATATATAGTCCAATTTAATCTAATCTAATCTAACCAATTCTAATCTCGCTGGGAGAACACGCCTTTTTTTTTTCTTTTTATACTGTATGCAATTTTTTTTTTAAGGAAATTTGTTATGAATATGGAATTCGTTCTTTATTATTATTTGCTACGTCCAGAGTCCAGAGTCCAGAGTGGATGATTATGAATTTATAAAAATGAAGTCCAGAGTCCAGACGCCCAAATGTAAACTTGTGTTGATTTATTCGGTACGTGGCATGAGATGTGACTTTCCAGCAAATAAACAACACAACACATTGTCGCCAGGGAAAATTTTGGCCCAACATCTGATGGATAATCTTTACCCGGTGGCCCAACAATTTTATCATCAACGTTTCCTGCCCACAAAACCCAAGTTAAAATCAGCACAAAATAAAATCCACACATTCAGGATTTCACTAAATTAAAAAATTAAAACTGAACAAGAAAATATTAATAATTTAACAACGAACAAGAGATGCTCTTAAATGATCTTTTCATATAGACTAATCAGTTCTTACCTTTTTTATTAAAAAAATATGATTATTAATAAAATAATAATAATAAAAAAAAGACTAATCAGTACGGCCCAAGGGCATATTGGCTCGTTTTTACCCAAGATGGGACCCACTCCCCTAAAACATTTTTTCCCGCCATAAATTCTGTTGCGTAGTAATATCCAAAACTACAAGATCAGTACACGTGTCCTTAAGCCCTAAAATTTACACAAATGTGAATGAATAGATCTTATTAATTATTATTATACTTGTTAATAATTCGTATTATGGGATCATCCAATTCAACAAAAGAGCAGGACAAAGGGGCATTTCAATTGGGGGCCCAAGATTCAACCCAAACAGATGAAAAAGCCCAACAGTATAGGAATCCAAAAGATTTGGCACACCATCTAAAATTTGATTGTATAAGCCCATGATAAACAATAACGGGTTTATGCATTGTAGTCTTGTAGGTGTTACTCAGCCCATGATGGGCAATAATGCCGTTGGATTAGATTCATGAAAGAAAGGCATGCGAATGTTGCATGAAATTAAACAACCACCAAAGATGGTGCTATTTAAATGAAACAAAGCAGCCTCATCAACTACATTTAACAAACCCAACCAAAAAAAATAAAAATTACTCTAAAACAGAAATTTGGAACCTCAAATGAAACGATAACATTAAAGGCCTAACTTACACCCCTAAATTCTAAAAAGAGTACCTACAACTACTGAATCTGAAAGAGAGTTCATAACTTGTATCTGAAGCTGAGACATTCTAGTATGCAACTTTTTCCTGTTTTTTTTGTTCTGAATTTTTTTTTTTTTTTGGAAGTTTGCACCACAAATGACACTAAGCAACAAATGTAAAAGAGAACCATGATGATGATCATAATACAAGGAGGATAAAGAGAGAGGGATTAGACTTACATGCCGATGGGTCAAGATTCCATCGGCATTCTTCCATAACTAGCAGCAGAGGCCATTAGGCCAAGCTCCCTACCGCTTGGCCGGTCTTTCATCGTCGTTTCCATCACCTTCACCAGAGTCATCTTCTTCGCCAGATCTTTTGCGTTTCGGTGGGGCCTCAACCTTCCCACCATCACCATCGTCGTCATCATCGTCGTCATCATCCTCATCATCTTCATCAGTGTCTTCATCGCCATTCTCTTCAGGCTCGAAATCAGATGCATCCACCTCTTCTTCAGCAGGAGCAACGGGGCGGACAAGGTACCCAGTATCGGCCTCCTGTACAATCAGATTCAAGAAGAGCGCATGTATATCATCTACAACAGTTTCTTGAAGTATTTCCTTAAACAAAATGAGATGCAATCTTCATATCAAACCACCAAACAAGCTGGCAAAACCCAGTCTAGAAAGATATGTATGGGCCTATAATTTAATTAAAAAAACGTTACAAATATCATATATCGCAACATATACCCAACATCATCAATTAACCACCATAAACATTGAAAAATAATTCTGACACTCAAAAGATTGATTTCTAGCACTCCAATTCCGAGAGCACCGTTTTTAATGTGCTACTCACATATAGAAGCGCCAAAATCACTACCCCACAAACATGGCAAACTTGTATCTATGGCAAATGGTTCGGATAGCCTTGAAATTATATGCTTCGCTTTTTCACTTATACCACCAAAAAGATATCAAGACAAAACCTTAATTATAAATCAATGTATCAAGATAAAACAATTAATATGAACATACCGGGAACTCAATCAACCACGGCACCCCTTCTCCCACCCCACCCCACCCCACCCCTTTCCTCCAATCTACCCCCCTGAATGACTGAATCTGACACACACCACCCCCACAAAAAAAAAGGCAACAAAAGTTAAAAAAAAAAAAAAAATTAATGCCGTAAATAAAGTTACTTTCAGAAAACTTAGTGAGTTGTGAGTAGCCACGAGTCACAACATCCAAACTAATCCAGAAAACACGAAATTTCACAATTATTGACATTAATATACTAAAAACAAGGGATTAAAACGAACAAATGGGTTTCGTAATTGGACAGCAATTGTGGCACCGTGCCAGCAACATCAAACTCCTTTTCAAGGGGGGGGGGGGGGGGAACATTTTCACCAAATAAAAAAAATCAAAAATTCTAAAAAAACTGTAGTTTTGTCATCAAAATAGAATAGTTTTGTCACCAATATACTTCGAATATCGCAGCTGGAAAACAGTTAAAAAAATAGGTTGAACAAAAGCCAGCAAAATTTCTCAAACCCGAAGAAATTGCAAGTACAAAACAACACCCTCAATTTCACAATACTACACCAATAGACATTAAAAAAAAAACCCATTTGACCACTACCACCCTAGAAATTGACTAAAAAGCCCTACATATTGTACATATAAGAGACTATACTTACAGATGATAGATCTACGAGGTATAGCCTCAGATCTAATATAAAAGACACCAGTAAATCAAAGTGACAAGCTATAAAGAACCGAACCGTTTACACCTACTGTTAAGTGTTAACAAGATGCTACATGGAGAAAAATAACGAGAAATTCATCAACAGCATATTACGACCGAAAAAAGGCAGAAAATCAAATAAAAAACCTAGAACAAAAATTATAACCCTGCGTATCTCTAGATCTAGAGAAAAAACGCAGCAAATAATCAGATCTGACAGTATATACCATAGAGAAGGCAAAAACCTGCATAAAATCGTCAAAATAAGCAGTAAAAAACCATAAATTAAAACAACTGCGAAACCTAATTACCTCATCGTCACCTTCATCGTCGTCATCATCGTCATCGTCGTCGTCGTCATCGTCATCGTCGTCGTCGTCATCCTCATCATCTACTGACTGAACAGCAGGACCATCGGAAGACTGAATAGCCTCTTGAACTGCATCATTGTCACCTTCATCATTATCGTCGTCGTCATCATCGTCCTCATCATCGTCGTCGTCTTCTTCATCATCATCTTCAACGTCGTCACCATCTTCTTCCTTAGCATCAACAACCTCTTCTTCAACTTCTTCAAATTCCTCCTTTTTCTTTCCGTTCATGGCTATAACATCCTTCTTTGCCGCATCAATCTCTTTCTCTTCATCCATCATCAGCTTCATCTTTGCAGGGATTTTTGAGAGAATTTCTGGGAATTTTTTGGAATTTTTTTTTTTTTTGAATTATTTTTTTGGGAAGAAAAAAAGGTAAAGCAGGGGAGTGAGGAAGAGAAAGAAACAGAGTAGGTTCTTCGTTCGCTAGTCCGAACCAGTAGCAACCCTTGGGTTAGCGTGATCTGAGCCGTTGAGAGGAGGGTGATACAGGATAGATGACGTGTAAGAAGATCGGACGGCTGTGGGTTGATAAATTAAAGATATTTTGTGTTTTCTAAAACTCACGTGTGATGCGCGTGCAAAGAGGATTAGGGTTGAGGGTTTTTGGATAGTCCAGATTTGGGATTTGGAAATTGGAGGTTTTGTTAATCGCGAATATTCTAGATGTGCTCAATTCTCTGCGTAGTTAGTAAGCTACTGTTTTATTCGGGCTTCTAATGTTGTTGGTTATGGGCCATCGGTTGGTTGGGCTTCAGAAATGTAATTGAAGTATCCAATTTACAAATTCCAAACTTTTCACTTCCCCACTTCTTCATTTTATTTAAGAATCAAGTCATAGCCTAGTGATTAGAGCTTCGGAATTTCAGGCACGAGATTCTAAGTTCGATTCTCACCACAGGTATTTGCGAGGATTCCTTATTATCCCCTTACAGATGCGTGTGTTAGCTAAAAAAAAAATGGGTCGGGTGACCTGCAGTAGGACCCGGTTCCAAGGCCTAGTATCCCACACATTATCCTATAAAAAAAAAAGGTTCTTCATTTTATTTTGTCAACAAAACAAGTCATAGATAAATTGCGTGCTATGTTTAGTGATTCACTTGTACGGAGTATGATGATAGAAAGGTTTGGATCACACAAAATGATCAATAAAGTTTTAGTTAATGACCTTTATGGCTTTACATGCCAAAAAAATTACGCCTTTGTAAGATTTGCTAAAACAACTTTAGATTAATGCTGATTTAAGTTTAAGTAAATTTAGTTATCCCCTAAAAAAAAAAGTAAATTTAGTTGAGCATCATTCTTAAATAAAAATGTTAAATGTAACCCTTATTTTTTATACAAAAATTGGAAATATTAATTAAAAATAAGAATTAATTACACCAAACGATGAATGATTTTCGTCGAGGGTGTCCTAATCATTAAAAGAGCCCTATGCGTCATTGATAAATGAGGTCCCCAATCTACCATAGTTAATTAGATATGATATATTTTTTTGAAGTTACGTTAATTCTAGTAATTTTCTTTATATACTTATATTATAAGGTGAAATTTTAAATGTCATTTTTAATAAATAATATCATGAAAAAACAAATAGAAATTCATCAAACTTGCCATTAAGAAACATGGATGATTATGTAATCAAATTCCGATCTTAATAGGTTAATGGTTACATCAAGATGTGCAACATTAATTAATTGATGAAGTAAGAGCGAACTAATAAGACAGGTTATTAGATTTTCATAATATAGTTTTTTCCTCACAAGTGATATCAATTTTTTCCATTATACATTCACTTTCTTGTACTGTTTTTTATGTAAAAGTAGTTAATTAATAATATAATGATGTGTCTACCCAGTCTATCTAACCTGATCTGAAATTTTATGATGATGTAATTGTGATTTTTTTTTTAACTAATTTGAATTTGTTTGAAAATATTATCAAATAATATAGCATTAAAAATATTCTAAAATGTTGCTAAAAAAAATAATAATAAAATGGCACGATAAAAGTGAAACACAATCTTATTAAGAGTAAAGTAACCAAATAAAAGAGTTCAAAAATAATAGCCAAACTAAATTTTCCTATCCACGTCAACCCTAATAAAGTATCGTAAAAAAAACTTAATGTACTCTTAATTAAAAGCACTCCCTCCGTAACATAAAGATTTCAACAATTGTTTTTTTCACGTATTTTGAGGAATCGATTTGAAGGTGTAAACGACCAAATTAATCAAAATAGTTTTGATAGTAATAACTTATAATCACATTATTCCTTGTATTAAAACTATTTTGATTAATTTCGTCGTTTAGACCCTTAAACCGCTTCCTCAAAATGCGTAAAAAAATAAATGTTGAAATCTTTATGTTACGGAGGGAGTATATACAATCCAATCAACATTCTGGTGAAACATTAACAACTTTAGTTAAAAAAACATTATCGCATGTTGCTCCAACAGCATTGCCATTCGCTTTTTGAATCTGAATATCTTCCATAATTATCTCTTCACATGGATAATTTGGACTGCAATCAAATTTCACCGCATATTTCGAAGAACTTGTTCCTTGTATATTTTGGTACAAAATATTTTTCACTTGTACCGCCGAGCTCTGCGTTTCAAATTCATGAATACACCAAATCAATTAATTAATAATTATCATCACTAATTTTCATGAAACTTAAACTAATATATTTATAAAATCCACGTACCTGCTTTTTACATGGTTTATATTTATCACAATAATTTTGATCTATAATTATTGGATTGTTAACATCATTTAATATTATATTTTGGAATTTAATATCGCTTGCAGTTCCCGATCCTCCCTGCATTATACATGCCACATAAAAATTAAGTATATTATATGTATACATATATACAATTTGATTCTAACTAGTATTTATATAATAAATTGAATTATTAAGTACAGAGTATTAAACAATTTCATATGATATTTTTATTAGAATACAAAGTACTAAAAAGAAATATCAGACTAATTCATAGACCACATACCTGCCAAGTCTTAATTCTTACCCCATTGGTTGTTCCAGAAATAGTTGCACCGTTCACTATTATATCTGAAACATGAGCTTCAGAATTGTTGTCACCTAAGCTTCCAACACTAATCACACCCAACATACAAAAAAAAATTAAAAAAAAATTTCAACTGTTAGCAGAGTTATATGATTTCATATATTACTAGTTGTTATTTATTAATATTATATATATATATATAAGAAATAATATTTATTTTTTGGGAGGTGTTTGGGAGTTAGAAGTTTGAGGAAAAAAAAGAGGTTTGACCAAACATTTTTACACAAACAACTAATATAAATCAGTTAGTCAAATCAGCTATCACAAACAGCTAGTCAAAACAGTTAATTCAATCAATTAACCTCTAACAGCTAACAGCTAACTCCCAAACAGGGCCAAGATTTTTAAAATAAATGAGAAATTTTTTTGAAAACAAAAGCTATAACTCGATCATACCTAATACCATGACCTGGTCCACATGTAATGTTCTTGGCTCGAACAGTTTGAGTACCTTGCTCAATTGAAATGCAATCATCACCTTTTAATTTATCAAATAAACATTCATATGTCACAATATATTCAACAAAAAAAAGGATCTAATTAATTATATTCAATAATATATAAAAAAAAAAAAAAAAATTCCACTTAGACAAGTAATAAAATGTGGATAGATCTCTTATTTGTAACCAACTTTTTACCTGTTCCAATAATAGCGCCGGTTACATGGATATTTTGAGTATGCGTAATGTGTATACCATCAGTATTAGGGCTGCTTTCTGGAGAAGAAATATGAATATTTGTAGCCATTACATTATTGCACCCGTCAAAGGAAACATGCATTTGTTGGGCATTTTGTATATTCAAAGTTGTCACTACAAGGTGTTTGCAATCTTTAAACACTAGAGCCTGTTTAAAAATACACCATACATTACATATATACATCATTATACGGAGTATAAGGTATAGTATGGCATTATTATGTGAATTTTCTAGAGCTAATCAAAAGCAGCCCGGCCCGAACCCGGCCTGTTTTTTGCGGACTTTGGACATGAAAATTAGGCCCGAATCTGTGCCTGGCCTGGCCCAATCCAATTTTTTTATTTTTTTGTGCGCACTTTGGACACTAAAAATTAGGCTTTTTAGTTATTTTTTAGGCCCAGCCCGAAAAGCCCCAAAAGTCTGTCAAGCCCGCACTAATTTTTCGGGCTTTGATAAAGAAACTTAAGCCCGAACTAAGCCCAATCCGCTCTATGGGCGTTATTTTATGCATTGAGCCCGATCCGAACCCGGCCCGGCCCGGCCCATGATCACCTCTAGAATTTTCTTATCAGTTAATATATTGTACTAATGGATTTAGCTGAGGAAACTTACTGTTGGAGCATCCTTGCAAGGCTGCGAATTATTCAAAATTTTTTTAAAAAAAAAAAAAAAAAGTTAGTACAAATAAAATGAATTGAAAAATTAGAGTTGATTTTAAATATATAAGCAGTGATTATTATATACCTTATCCTTATCAATTTTACAAGAATTCTCCCACCAAATATTTCCATTGCCATCTATGGAACCATTAGCTTCAACAGTTAAATTATGAACTGCTTTGATAACAAGCCAATGCTTGGAGTCTTCTTTGTAATCTGATGGATCATTCGATGCTAAAATGTTTCCCGCAACCTGTAATCAACATATATGATCATTTTAGCTTATTACTTGTTAAATTTTTCTTCAATATAAAATTTGAAAACGTTTTGTATAAATCAAGTAAATTAGTATATATACAACAGACTGAAAATTACCGTAAAAACTCATAAAAGCTACCTTTGATAAAATCACAACAAAATAAAATGACTAACTAATTATATCAAAGGGGTAACTTTTATAGTCTTTATGGTAGTTTTTAATCCGCTGAACACTAATTTAATGTACATCTGATGATATATTTAGAACTAGCCTTGTGTGCACGCTTTGCGTGCAACGATATTTTTAATGTATCTTAAAAAATCGAAGGTTTTTGTTCAAGAAATTAATTTTTTTTTATATTCACACTCATTCACATAATCGCAAACAAACATTCTCCTTTCATCCAGTCATTCCACAACAATGAACAAAATCGGTTATTTTTCCGAATTGTATATTTTGTAATATTTTAATTTAAAAAAATTCAAAAATTGTAATAACTTTTCTTAATAAATAAGAGTGATGTTATTTGATTTTAATAAATTTGTAAGGGGCATTATAGACTTTTTGAGGGGGACACCATGACTCCCCTCTTGGCTTATATAATAGAGATTTGTAGTACGTTAAAGCGATAAGAGTTATAGTAATAACCTGCATTGTTAACGATGGTGTGCATGGACCTTTAAATGTAATTGGCTTAAGAAGATATGTGTTGCCGCTGGGGACGAGGAATACAGCATTTGGAGATGAGCAAGCTTCACCCCAAGCTTTTGCAAATGCCTAAATTGTAAAATATATAAGTAAATAAAAACAATTAAACAATCCTTTCAAAAAAATAATAATTAAACAATAAAATAAAAATAAAAATAGAGTATGTAATACCAATGCTATGATCTACAATAATGGGTCTTTATAATTACATCTAATTTAGAACATGTAGGCATCACTATCATCTACTCTAATCTTAAGGAGTATGAATTTTTTTTGGGGGATTATGTCATAAAAATAATACTTTAATTTGCATAATCACCTTAAAATAAGTACTCGTAATAATATACAATATAGTATATACTACACAGTACTAATGTACTGTCATAAAATATTCAACGAAAATTATCATTGGTGACCCTATGTTTATAAGAAATCCACAAACAACATAATGTTATGCATTAATTGGCAAAAATGACATTTATAAGGGTATTTCGTTAAAATTTGACGTTAGAGATTTATTTTAAAGTAAAAAAAAAAAGTATTTCAATTCAAAGTAAAACCTAATTTGACATTAGAACTCAAGTTTTACTCTAAGTTGAAACATCTTTTTACTTTAAAAACGGGTTCTAACTTCATCAAAATCCGATAGATCATTATTATAATACTAATGTCACTTTTGACAAAATAATACATAATATGGGGTCATTTGTGTAATTATTAAAAACACGTGGTCAGCAATGATAAAGTTTAAAGACAAAGGGTTACCAATTATAATTCCCCTATATAAAATGAATATTAATCTCTATTATATATGGGTAGGAAGGCCGCAACAGTGTCCAAGCGAATTACACTTTTACCCCTCTTTAAACTAAATAACAAATCTTTCCAAGGGCTGTGGCAGGTGAATTTATCAGTGATATAATGGAGGAGCTATATATCCCCAGATATATAATATAACCTGATTATTTTAAAAATATATATATATCAAAAGAAACAAGATACCTACCTAAATACGCGAAAAAGATGGGATATAATAACAATAACCAATAGAAAATAACAAGAAGCCACGAAAAAAATGTTTTATTTTTTTTAGGGAGAAAAAAATGTTTTTACTTATTAATATCATATGATTTTGATACTAACCAAACCCTAAGAAAATAATAAGGAAAAAAAATAAAGAAATTAAACATTTTTATTATATGGATTTTATATATATATAAAAAAAACCATGAAACCAGAAAAAAATAATTTTCACTTATTAGTATTTTTTGAGGCATCACTTATTAGTATTTTTTGAGGCATCACTTATTAGTTTCTAATTTTTATATGATTATAGCACTAATATCATATGACGTTGAAATACAAAAAACCAAAAAAATCAGAAAACAACCCTATAATTGTATAGGTTAGTAGCCTTTTACAATTAAGTCCATTATATATCTCTCTCGAGATTTTAGTCAAATAATGATTTCTCTAAGCTACCGCACAGGAAAAAACTTAGTCTATCCACCGGGTTGATTATCCACCACTAATAAAGAGTTGTTGATGACATTGATAATAGATCGAGTCCAACTTAATATAAATAATATTATTTAATTAATCTATTAGTAGTGGGTTGTCAACCCGGTGGGTTGGTGTAGCAATGTTCTACGGCAGTATACTATTGCTAATTCTTGAAAGCCAATTTCATTATTATTATGATGATAATATGAATTATAAAGAGGACCACAAACACTCACAAGGGGAAAAAACACTTCTTTAATTAATTAAACTTCGCAAATTAAGATGGATATACGTACTCCTCGCCACCATCTTTCATAATGCATAATTTTATTTTATTTTTCATATTTTTAGCGATGCATTGCATTGATAAAAACGCAACATAGTACAAACAGAACATAAGAAATTCATGGCATTTTGAAAATATTTAAATTGGTACATATATCATATTATATCATGTCATGATTTATGTTACACCGTCGTCTTACAGGTTTGATATGATACTTTTTTCTTAAAAATTATAACTTTTCAGCATAAAAAGATAACTTTTTATATAAATATTCAAAGTAACGTAAAAAATTTAAAATTTATAGTAAAAAATTACAATTTTCAGATGAAAATTTGAGCGAGATAATAACAATAGTCGTCTAGGCTACCTGGGTATCATCGGAGTTTCCATCTCCTACCGCTCCATAATCATTAACATTGAATATATTCTGAGTAAGAACAGATCTTCTTAGCATTCGTGCATGTAGAGCAGGCAAAAGTAGAATAATAATAAAAATCATGAATAGCTGATTTACGTGAAAACCCATGTTTTCAATGTTGATGAGACTAGGGTTTTAGTGTTTATTTGGTTCCAACAAGAAAAGACACAGTAGGGTTTTAATTTTTTTAAAAAGAAAATAGGGTTTTAAAATTTCTTTTTGAGAAGAGAAAGTAGGGTTTTAAACTTGTGTGCTGGTTAAAAAAAAAAAAAATGAAGTGAAAATCATATTTATAGATTTCGATTATTTTTTATTTGTTAACCTATTTAAAAAAAATAATCACGGGGTAACTTTATTTTTTTAAAATTAAAAAAAAAAAAAAAAAAAACTAACCTTTCTTAAGATATATTTTCGATTTTTTTGAAAGATATGATAAAAAAAATTTAGTCATCTTATCTTTTTTAAAAAAATCTAAAACATATCTTTAAGAGAGGTTAGGTTTTTATATATTATCAATAAATATATTAGTTCCTTCAACAACAAAAAAAAAAAAAGTAAATATATTAGTAATATTAATAGTAAAACAATTGTATTAGTGGTGTTGATTGCCATTATTTGCGAGGAAAGGTGCAAAAAAAAAAAAAATTACCAGTTGATTTTAATTTATTTTTTTTGTTAATTTGCCATTATTTGCCATTAAAAATTACCTTTTTAATTATTTTTTGCCAGATGGAACGTTTAAAAAAAATAAAATTAGATTGTAGATTTCGACTCAGTAAATTTATCATTTTAAGAAATGAAAAGATAAATAATAAAAAAATTATCTTATTTACAAAAACGTTATTCTCTTTGTCCCATTTTTGTTGTTCATATATTTGGTAATTGGTATGTGTGTTTGTCAATGTATGTGCTTTTTTGGTCTTATTCTTTTGGATTTGATTAATCTAAAATTCTGAATTAAAATGAATTTGTTGAACAAAAATTTTAAAAATTAGTACGTCTAAAACAATAGGGCCTTTGACCATTGTCATCTTCAATTTTGCTTATAGAAAGGGAATATTATTAAAGTACTCAAATCAAGTAAGACCAGATCGGACATGAGTATATTTTTTCTCACGTATATTGTGAAATTTTAAGAAGCGAAATTTTATTTAGGGGTGAATGAATAATGTAAATATTTCAAATAAAAATAACAAACTAGAACGAATGAAGTATTTGAGGCATCATTTTTACATCTCAAATAAATAAAATGGGCGCATAAAGTTTAACCTCATAGCATATATAAATATTATTGTGAGGTGGTGAAAACCTTACTATTAAACCAAGCAATGTTTGGTCATATATGCTGTTTATAAGAAGGTGATCACATTAAGGCATTAAGCAAATGTATGCATGTGATTCACATGGGAAAAAGAAATGAAGAACAATGCATCGTATATACGTCGTTAATGTAATTAAAAATCGAGTGCATCTTGCGTATGTATTAACTAAGAGTGAAGGAGGATGAAGTCATAGCCCAGTGGTTAGGGCTTCAGAATTCCAGGTACGAGGTCCTGGGTTCGATTCTCACCGCATGTATTTGCAAGGATTTCCTTATTATCCCCTTACAGATGCGTGTGTTGGCTAAAATTGGGCCGGATGACTTGCAGTAGGGTCCGATTCCAAGACCTAGTATCCCACACATTATCCTATAAAAAAAAATTAACTAAGAATAATCCAAGATTCTTTCAAAAAAAAAAAAAGAAAAGAAAAGAATAATCCAAGATTGAGTGTAGTGTATGTGTATGCTTGTTGGCCAACATGGAATTTAGTATTGTAAATTTTTTGACTTCAACCTAATAATGTCATCTCTTCATATGTAATTGTTTTGACTTCAACCTAATAATTAAGATTGAGTGTTGCGTTGCGTATGGAAAATTTCTTAGGTTTCCACTTGAATAATATACCATAAAACCATCAATTATTACTTAATTAGGATATTTTCAATCCTAAAAAAGATATTTTTCAAATTAGTATCCATAATGCCTAAAAAAATTAACTTCCATTTTAAATTTTTACACCAACTAGGAGTATATATTGTGTCTGATACACGAGAATTTTGGAATTTATATTCTAAATGTAGCTTTATGTACACCCGTATTTATAGATTATGCTCACTATATTTTTAAAAAAAAAGCATGTGATGGGTATTCTCTGTCTCAACAAGTAGCAACTAAAAAAAAATCACATTGTTATATTTTTTTATTAATATATACTTAAATGTATCAACCATATGGTCAAATATGTATTTTATTTTATTGTACATGTTCATCAAAGCAACTACAACAAAAACAGACAAAGGAATGCTTTTTTTTAAAGTAGTACATACTGTTGGGAAGCTCATCCCAATCTCAAATTGGAAAAATATGAAATGGGGAAGCACTTCATATAGTTAAGCTCATACACATATATCAACAAAGCCTTTTGGAAGAAGCCCAAAAATAAAGACGTGAGGGTTTAGACCCTCTTGTATGACCTCGTGATTTTGGATTGGCTTGTTGGAAAGTTCATCACAATCCCACACAAGGCCTTTTGGGAGGAGCCCAAAAACAAAGACGTAAGGGTTTAGGCCCAAAGCAGATTATATTGTGTTTAGTGTATTGGGCTTATTATTAGAATTACTGTGTGCATCTTTATGTAATTAGTAAATCCTGAGCCCATTTAGTTTACTTTGTATCCAAGTATACAAGTTAGGTTGCATGGATACGGGTACGGAATATGTCTCTTTTAAAATTAAGGGTACGGATACGAATGAGAAAATAGCACATAAATTATATAAAAATATAAAATTTTATGAAAATCTTCAATGTAACTTGGAAGTTATATTTGTAAAAACACAAATAATCAAGTAAAATGATAAAGCCCTTTGTAAAGAATAGCAGAAAGACAAAAAAATGGCTAAAGTAAGGAAAATATTTTTCTAAAAATATAATAAAAAAGAGTGAAGTATTAGGTATCTTTAAAGTATCGGTATCGTATTGGTATCCGACACGAGTTCGTCTACCTAATTGAAGTATCCATAGAGCTGTCAGTTTGGTTAGGAACTGTTGGTTTAATTGTTAACCTAACGTGAACTGAACTGAATGGATTGAACTGAAATGAACCAATAACCAAATGACTGATAACTGAAAGTCCAACTGAAACAAAATCAACTGCA
Organism: Salicornia ramosissima; assembly: GCA_951394345.1. Classification (NCBI taxonomy): domain Eukaryota; kingdom Viridiplantae; phylum Streptophyta; class Magnoliopsida; order Caryophyllales; family Amaranthaceae; genus Salicornia; species Salicornia ramosissima. The sequence goes on along the minus strand of OX596237.1, from coordinate 49,138,885 downwards.
CTCAACTGAACTGAAAAGGTTGACTACATAAAACTGTTTTTAACTGACCATAACCGAATCATAACTGAACTGAGATTAACTATAACCTATATGGTTTTGTTAGTTAATTAAACTGTTTTTAACTGTTGATCAACTGAACCTAAATGATTTATAAAATGTTTGATTTTGTTAGTTAACAAAACTGCAATTAACTATTGATCAATTAAACCAAAATGACTTATAAATAGTTTTAAGTTGTTGCTTAATTGAACCAAACTGAGCAAAAAAAAAAAAACTGTTTTAAACCGTTGGTTAACTGAAAATCAGTCTACACTAAACTGAAATTAGGCAAAATCTATTTGTATCAAATTAAACTATATTTAATCAAATTGTTCTTTTCACGAAACGATTATTTATAATATATTATTGAATATAATTGTTCTTTTCATATATTGATTATTCAAATCAATTTAATTTAGCATATTAATAATTTAAAATTAATTGATGTTTTCAACGATACCAATTTCAAAAGAGTTATGACGTGCACCTCAACTTAACTAACCCATTGTGACGCAAAACAATTCAACGGCTAAAACGAATACGATGGGCTCATATTATTTGGAGAAACAAACGTGAGAAAACTCGGGTAAAACCCATTAATACTCAATATCTAACTCGAACAAAACCGTTACAGATTTTCTTGCAAACTGAAAATAACCATAATAATGTAACTGAATATAATCATTTACAATAAACTGATAATAATCGAAATCGTATGGATATAAACGTATATATTTTTCCATATCATAAATTCAATACATCTAGAACCGATATATCAACCGTTCACAATGAACTAATAACAACAATTGAAATAGCATGGGTAAAACCGAAGAACAACCATAATGTAAACTAAGTACAATGGGAATTGTTATATCAACCGTTCACAATGAACTGATAACAATTGTCATCGTATGGGTAAAACCAAAGATCAACCATAACGTAAACTGAATACAATCGGAACTGTTATATCAATTGTTCACAATGAACTGACAAAAACTGAAATCGTATGGGTAAAATTGAAGACCAATCGTAACGTAACTGATTGGAACTGAAAATAAAAATAACTGCAATGAGTTGGAACTGAAACTGATAAAGTTAAAACCGAATTGGTTATTTTGGGAAAGATCAACTGAAGTCAACTGAACCGTTTGGGTCTAACCATAACTGAACTGATTAACTGAACTGACACCCTAAGTATCCATACAACCTAGTATACAAGTGTGTACATAACTACATACTTATGGCAAATTTTTTTAAAAAAACACACACACACATACACTGATCGATGCACATTATTTCTGTACTTGGTATCAAGTCTTCCAATTCCTAGGGCACGCCGAAACTGTAACCTCCTCCAATGGCAGCCAAAAACGGCGCCGAAACTGTAACCTCCTCCAATGGCAGCCAAAAACGGCGGCAAGTCCACAATAATTCTGTCTGCAGCTCCTTTATAAAGCTAAACATTTGTGATCTCCTTGAGGGATTCTTAGGATTATATTGTGTTTAGTAAAGGACTAAAGGGCATATTAGGTACTGTGTGTAGCTTTTATTAATGAGTTACCTGTCTTCGTGATTTATGCTTATGACTTGTTAGGTGTGTGTGTCCGTTACGAAAGTAAGTGGTATATGTCTTCTTGCAGGTCGTCATACTAGTTCGAAAGAGTAGTCTGATCTTAAAATGAACTCCCCTTTAACCATGACCTAAGTCTAAGTCTTGATTGATCCATGGTGGTATTGAGTTGTGAATCCCTTAACCTTTGTATTTTATCAACCTCTATTTTATTATTCAGTAGTTTGTTAATCTTCAATCTCCTAACTGTTACTCGACTTAGCTTGTTTGTTCTCATTGTATTTGGACAACAAACCTTATTCTCATGGGTTCGACCCTTACTTGCCCTTGCTAGCTTTAGTGAGTCCGAGTCAGGTATTTATTTTGTTAGGCTCGACACCGGCCTATCATGTATTTACTAAATTGTTTCGTCTTATTTTAGTTACATACAATCAATGTAATACATTATTTCAGCCAAAAAAAATAAGGCATAAAATGCGTAAAAGAAGTCAAATAAAAAAATAAATTGTAAAATACTTTAAAAATAAAAATAAAGTTACGTTAGAGATTAAGAAACTAAGAAATTGAAAAAATAAAGATTTAAGGATAAATGATTGTTTCAGCTTCAGAATAATTCCATTCCTCTTCAAAATATCGTCATTCAGGGTTTGTTTACTTCAGATTATATTCAGTTCAGCTCATTTCAATTCAGTTCAGTTCAGTTCATCTCTATTTAGTTCAATTAATACACTTCTATTCAGTTCAGTTCAGTTCAGTTCATCTCTATTCAGCTAATGTAAACGAGCCCTCAGTATTTCCTGAAGCCAGAGGTTGCATGCTCCTTATGGGCAAGAGTTGGGGACCCAGAGCAGCCTTGTTGGGCTCGATCGCCTCTTGCTCGTGGGTTTTTAGTTTGGAATGGGGGTGGAGTTCGTTGTCTAGGGCACTCAACACGGCTGTTGCGTTGGCTAGATGCTCCGGTGAAAATTGTTGTAGGGCCTCTAGAATGGGCAGATTCAATGGTCTAGAAGAATCTCCTTGCTAAAGAGGCTTCGCCCTCACCTTTGGGTCGATCTGAGTTTGCTCACTATCCTCGTGAACCTCCACGGATGGTTGTTGTGGTTGTTGGTTTTGATCCATCTTTGACTCGAGTTTGGGATGGTTTTAACAAATTTAATGAGGGGGTTAATGAGAAACTCCAAATCACCCCAACAGACAGCGCCAATTGTTTAGTCCTTGCTCAAGCCTGCCGATGAAGTAGACTATCCAAGGTGATTCCTATGGTGGCTCATGCACAAGAGAGACACGGTGAGCTAACCCCAGGGTTGTTTCCGGGGAAAGACCATCTGATGCTTAAGTTAGCAAGGGTGTTTTAGAGAGAGAAAGAGTAGAGGAATATAGAGTAGAGAGTGTATGCCTTGTAAGGTGCATCCACCTCCTATTTATAGGGATGGATGATGGAAGATAGTGGTACCCTCTGGTACATGTGTCATGCCGGCATCTAGTTTGTCACATACTTGAGTGGGTGCCTAGTTAGCTGCCACTTGTACGGTGTAGCTAGATTTAGTTAGTTTGTTAGAATGTGGGCCCAAGTGCTTGAGTAGTGTCCTAGATGACGCCATGTGTGCAGCTGGGGTCCAAACCTCGGCCATCTCAAGGTGTCTTTCGTACCTTTTGGATGGCGGTGTTTGAAACCCTATTGGCATGCGAATGCCCTCCTTTAGATGACTGTCTTCCCTTACTCTGGTATCTTAAGAGTGCTTTGAGTGGGTATAATCCTGTGATCCTGTCGGTATACCAGTAGGCTCCCATACAAAACTTATGTTATTGTTAACAAAATGTCAAAAAAAAAAGGAAACCATTATTAGCAAAAGAAATCCTATGTAAATGATGAAATTAAAAAACCTACACCCAAAATCTTATTACTTTAAGCATCCATAAATGCTAGTTTTGTGGCCCCAACAAACCCTGATAATATCGTTATCATAATCTTTAAAAACCATAAGCCTTTACGAGTAATACAAACAAACTCATGCATTATTTATCAAATTTGTCGCTATCTACCTATCTACCAATCTAGTGATCTACCAATCTACCAATCTACCAATCTACCATTAATGATATTATACACATACACTCTTATAACGATGTTTCATTCTTACTAATAAATTGTGGTAATGAACAAAATTTTAAAATAAAAAATTTTGTCAATAATTATCTTTTGTAGCCCTCATTTTGTCTAAAATCATATTTTCTACAGTTATTTGTAAAAAAATCTTTTGTAATTGTTTTGGTTGTTGACTACTATCTTTGGTCGGATTCGGGTGAAGACCAATCACGTGTGGCGCACGTGACCTTATATAAACCACGTTTTTTTGGCTTTATCCAGTCCTTACCTCCATTTACCCTCATTTCCACCATTTTTTTGTTTTATAAAAAAATTACATATAAATTCGTTCTGATTCCCGTCATTTATAACTGGTTATTAAACATACATGTAAATCAATTCTCATTTACATCATTTTAAGTAGGGGTGCTCATTTTGGATATCCAATCCGAAATTTCCCAATATCTGAGATTTTCAAATCGACATAACCCGATCCAAAAACCCGATCTGATTCGAGGTTTTTTTTTTTTTTTACATATTTATTCGAACATTTGGTTCGAAAAAATCGAGTTCCAATCATAAATTATATCAAGAATACCCGATCCAAAATATGAAACTTTTTGGATTTACAAAACGCCAAAATTTCCGATCCAAATCAGATCTGAAATCATCCGGATTGGATATCCGAATTTCTAGATCGGATCAAGGTGAGCACCCCTAATTATAACGGTAACCAAATGAGCCGTTATTATACACATGTGGTTCCTCCGTTCATATATAAACATACACAATCTAAATTATTAATGGAAAAAATCTTTCATCCCACTTATTGTGTCTCTTTTGTGTCCCAATAATCATTAATTTCTTTTTATTTGGATTTTCGGTGTGTTTATGAGAAACCAGTAAAAAAACACATCATTTCCACATCTATAACAACTATTAAAAGGTGCGCAAAGCACCGTGAATGCGACACATAGGATATGGATTGCCACTTAAGCATCAACTTTCACCATTATTATGCCATGTAGGATTGCGCGCCACATACACAAGCATTATGCCACATGGGATTTTCACACAAACATTATTAAAAAATGATTACGCTAAGATTTGAACTCAGCACTCTTCTATCAAATAGATAGACACTTACCACCTTAACCAACTTTAATTATTATTTTTTTTAAGAATATTGTTCCATTATTAAGATTCCCTTAAAAATCAATAATATATCGTGTGACCTTTGAGCCACTAATCTATACAAAATGAAAATTTTATTGTTTAAAAAATTTAATAATAACTAAAATAAGACCCTTTTGATACACAAATAAAATTTATTATCATTCAACAATAAGTTCTTGAATCTTATAATATTTTAACTTCTTCCATCACAAAATAGATGTTATACTTTGATAACAAACATGAGATATTTAAAAAAAAAAATTAAATATGTTATGATTACCTATGTTATAATGTTAAATTCATCAACTATGCCATTTCATTTAATTAAAAAATATAATTAGAGAAAATTTGAATCCAACTTTATCCTACCAGATTACACACACTTAGAAACTTAACTAACTTTGATTATTGTCTTATATATGCCTCTTTTTTTTTAAGTGAAAGTATTGTGTCGGACGGTCCAACTGTCGGACCGTCCAACACTTGTATTTTTTTTTTATGCCAGACTCAACAAAACGTATCCAGGTTCAATAATATGTGTCCAGGTTTAACAATATATGTCCAGATTTAACAATATGTGTCCAGGTCCATGTGTCCATGGTAAACAATATATTTCTAGGTTCAATAAGTTTCACCAGGTTTACAAATTTATGTCCAGGTTCAACAATATGTGTCCAGGTTTAATACTAAGTGTCCAGATTTAATATTATGTGTGGGTTCAACAACATGTGTCCAGGGTTACAAATATATTTTCAGGTTTACAAATTTGTGTTCAGGTTTACAAATATGTGTTTAGGTCTAACAATACTTGTCCAGGTTTAACAACATGTGTCCAGATTCAACAATATATGTCCAGATTTTATGATATGTGTCCAAGTCCATGTGTCTAGGGTAAACAATATGTTTCCAGGTTCAATAAGTTTCACCAGGTTTACAAATTTATGTCCAGGTTCAACAATATGTGTCCAGGTTCAGTACTATGTGTCCAGATTTAATACTATGTGTCCATGTTTACAAATATATTTTCAGGTTTACAAATTTGTGTTTAGGTTTACAAATATGTGTCCAGGGCTAACAATACTTGTCCAGGTTTAACAACATGTGTCCAGGTTCAACAAAACTTGTCCAGGTTTGACAATATGTGTCCAGGTCTAGTTGAACTAGTCTGAAAGTAACCTCATGTCGGACTGGTCTGACACAATACCTTCTCTTTTTTTAAACATATTGTTTTATTGCTAAATCATTTTTTCTTTTATAATTCTTATTGTACGTATTCACAATTAAATATTAAATGTAATTTTTTGGGATTTCATAGTCAAACTTAATTAAATCAATTAAAGTTGGGTCAATCACTGAAATTTACTTTAAAATACAACTTACAATTTTTAAAAAAAGAATTAAATTTCCTAGTGTATTAATTTGTAAAACTTTACTATTAAGATATTTCCGTATTGTTTTAAGTTTCAAAACTTGCATAACTATATTTATAACCACAATTTCATTATATTTCTTTCTATATACTTCCTCCGTTTCAGGGAAATTGCTACACTTCTCATTTCACACTTACCGAGACAAATTTATAACCTTTTTTATCTTCATCAACTATGCTCTTGTAAAAATTATAACAATTATATCTTAATAAAGAACACGTTGAGACGAACAAAATAAGATCCATCATGACTATATTTAATTTTATGTTTTGATCATAAAAGTTAGTCAAAGTATACTGCATGAAAAGTAGAAAAGTCAAAGTGTAGCAATTTTCCTGAAACGGAGGAGGTATATAGAATTGAAATCATGTGAGAAGCTAATCCTAAAATGAGAACTAAGAACCTAATTTGACCATAAGATTTCTTTGATCCAACTGTTTTAATTTCAACCATATTTGCCATTTCACAAAAAAAAAAAAAAAAATAATAATTACCGGGGCAACGCCCGGGCCACAATACTAGTTTAACTAAAAGAAATTGAGGATTGAGCTCTAGCACATTAGTGTTGGAGGCTTGGAGAATACCTCACAACCGAGAGCTTACGAATTCTATTCTTACCAACCCTAAACTACACATTATTAATAGAGAATGATTATATGTAATGGTAGTGGAGACCAACTCAACATATATATTTAATACTTCATCCAATCCATTTTAATCGCAACAAATGAATATTTTATCTCTCAAGTGAATACTCATTTGTTGCGATTAAAATGGATTGGATGAAGTAATATTTTAGGAAATGTATTATGTTAGACGAGTTTAACCGGAAAATAAAACTCAACTGAATATGTAATACTCAACTAGAAAAATAAAGCTTCAACCTGGGAAAAAAATGACTTGAAAAAAATGAAAATTGGCCTAAAAATAAAAATTCATCTGAAAAAATAAATTGGCCTGAAAAAAAGCAACAAATAGCATGAAAAAAAAAGCAAAAAAACACATGGAAAAATAATGAAAATAAAACATATTACATGCAACGATTTGACATAAAATAAAAATAAAAATAAAAAAATGTCAAATCATTGCATTTAATATATTACGAAAATAAAACAATTTTTTTTTTTTTTAACAGAGACTATAAAAACAAATTGGGTCCACAAAAAATAAATCCATTAATTTCAAACCCGGTTATCACTCGATTAGTCTTCCACCATAATCAGCAACCTCAATAAATTATCGCTCCCGTCTTTATCAATCAAAATATTCCATCTTTTCTCACAGCTCTTTTTATCATTCTACTACCTTTCTCTCTCTAAAACAAACCAATTTATTTTTATTTTTTATTTTTTATAAAAAAAGAAAAAAAATCTGAAAGTGGTGACCGATGAGCAGATTATGGACAGCAACAATTTCGATATTGGGATTGTCTGAGATAGGAATTATGGGGGTTTCATCGTCAATTTCATCGATATTTCGATGGCCAGAATTTGATTTCTCGAATTTCACTTCTGAGAGATTGCAGTGGTTGAATTTCTGGGTAGTTGATAACGTGCTGTGGAGTTTGGTGACTATCATTGAATCTCTTGCTTTGTTTTCTCTGCTTTGTTTCTTTTATACTTTTTGTGGTTGTACTCTTTAATTTAGTGTTTATATGTGGAGTTTTAGCTTAGCTTAGCTTAATTTGTTACATATTTGTTCAATGATTACTGGGTTTTTTTTTTTCATGACTTTGTTCTTGAGGATCTGTTTATTTGTTTTGTAGTCTGATTAATTCGATTGTATTGTATTGATTTATTACATAAGGTTAATTTAAAGGTTTGTAAATTTGAATCTAAATTTGCAGGTTGTTGTGTTTACTACAGTAATTTATATAATTTCCCCATTTCAAATTAATGCAATAAATTATGGGTTTTGTATGTATAAGAATTAGCAAATGCATTAATTAATATGAAAAACACATTTGAAACTTGTTTTACACAATGATTATATGAAAATTTTCCATTGAAATGTGAAATTCATTTCATATATTAAATACATATTTCAATTTTCTATGTAATATTTTCATATAATAAATAAATAAAATATATTTATTTCACTTTTTCAATGAATTTTTTTACACATTAAATGTAAATTTCAACTTTTAATGCATTTGTTAATTCTTATGCATAGCCCTTAGGGCTATGAATAGCAAAACCCGAAATTATTTTAAGTAATGGTGGAAAGAAGCAATTAATCAGAGTAGTTCCGACACAAGTAATTTATAATTTAATTAGGATTATTTCCATTGATCGGTAATTTGCGTATTCCCATTGGTATACTTATCTTTAAAAAATAAAAGCAGTATACCTAAATAACTAAGGGTGTGTTTGGTTGTACTTGTGTCACATTTTGTTTGTTTGATTGAGCTTTTAAACTATGGAATCTCATAACCAAGGGGTTCTAACCCCGTTCTATACCCGTAGAATCCCATACCTACCTCTGATAAGATTCACAATCCATTCTTTTAATGAAATTTAAAATTCATTCCAACCATAAAACCAAACAACTTTAAAGTAGTATGAGTTTTAGAATCCATAACCATGTGGTATGTGATTCAATTCCAACCTAATGAACCAAACACACCCTAATAGAATTCAATAACCACTTTTAAAGGCTGTTTCAGACCATTAAAAAACACTATTTCGACCATAAACATACTTAGTTTAACTATATTTAGTTTTTTTGGGTAACCACAATTGACTAAATAAAAAGAAAAACACGAATTAGTGATTGGTAATGTCATCAAACAACCTTTAAAAGTGGTTGTTAAATTCCATTAGTAATGTATGTATACCGTTGAATTTTTTAAAACTTAAGTATACCACTGGAAATACGCTAATTCTCCGATATAAAATGATATGTTGTATTTGGGGGTAAATTTTCATATTTTGTCCTCCTTGTGATTTTCATTTGAGCTGTTTGTGAATGTTGTGTTTGAGATTGAGACCCATTTCGTCTGTTTGCTCTTACTTGAATGCAACGTGGAGGGGACGGAAAAAATCCTTTGTACCACATATTATGTATGATTTATTCATTTATTTTTTCATTCATTTTGATTAGCTCATACAATAACTTTTCTAATTTTAAAATTTTGAAAAGTGGGTCACAATAATTATTACAACCAATCAAAATGTATTAAACACTAATGAGACTTATCCTATGGGACAGAGGATTTGACTCCATAGGTCCATAGGGAACTAGGAGTAGTAACAACTAACAAATTCTTTTTTGCAACAAATAATTCAACACGACTTTTTGAAAATATGTGTTAAATGAATAAAAAGAAAAAACATACGTGATTGAGAGAAAAAATGAAAATTAATTGTCATCGTAATTAATTGTCATGTTCTATTAAGTTAGATGCATGGGATCAAGCCTTGCTATTAACATATTGATTTCTTACCTCCAACATTTTTTTGTCCCCCTTATTCACAAATTCTCACTCTCCCCATGACCCCATGTTCACTGACATGTAATTTTGGATTTTTCATGTAAGTTATATGTTGTATATTTATTTATTTAGAGTATAATGGTTGTATGGTATATTTATGTGGGAATGGTGTAATATACATACGTACAATGAAATACATGAGTATAAGACAGACTAAGTCGCTAGTCGTGACTTTAGGTCGCAGCCCGCGAGTCATAGCCAAGCTAAGAAATCGAGCAAAGGGACAGTAGTAAAATCGCGGCCAGTGGGGAAGGATTCGCGGCCCGCGAAAAAGTGACAAAATGTCAGAGGCGAAGTCGCGACTCGCGAGGGAGGAGTTGCGACTCGCGACCCTTGGTCGCGAAGGGTCGCGGCCCGCGAAAACCTGGTCTTCGCCAGGTATGAGCGGTTCCTATTCTTTTGCTTGCTGTTCAATTAAGCTTTTCATATACTGAGAGTTTTGTGTGAGCATCAAAACTTGTTTCTTCGTTGTATCTCAAAGGCATTTTCGGGAAACCCTGCTCATACTATATAGGGTCGAAATTAGTCTTTAGGAAAGCGTTCGCGTGCCTCGAAGGTTTCATTTCTCTGTTTTGTGTCCATTGTTTATTTTACTAACCATGTTTGTTTCCAACATTATATGGATAGTTGGATATATATATATATGAAAACTAGATAATACCCGTGCAGTGCACGGTTTAATTTTTCTATAATCTAATATTTAATAGAAAATGTAATTATAATGATAATGAAAGTATACAATTTATTTCATATGAAAATAAAGATTTGAACATTTAACTTACGTGATATAAATATCAGAATATGTAAAATTTAACTACAAGATTTCAGATGTACACAACTAATACCTTACAAAGTTTTTCTTTAAAAAAAAACAAATACTTCGTACAAAATTTAAAGAAAAAGTTATTTAAGTGGATTTTCTTTAAAAAAAAAAATTGATACAGAATAAGCAATACGATCAAATTATTTTTTTCAATAATTTCAACTTTTCTATTATTAACAATACAATCTTTTACAATTTTTTAAAATGCAATGCAATCTTTTAAAAATTTAAAAAATTTCTTTAACAAATGAGAATAGCAGATAAGTGGTATTTTAATTTTTGTTAAGTTTGACCAGAACAGAGGCTTAAACAATAAAGTAGTAATTATAATTCATTTAAAAAGAAAAAAAAGTTATTTTGAAAATTGGAAAATATTTAATGTGATTTTATAAAGTAGAGGGGGATCTATGAGGAAAAATGGAGAGTTTAGGAGGGAAAGTTTTTTTTAGTGGTTATCCTTTTAGTAGATATATATATATATATATATATATATATATAGTATAGATAGATAGATGGGTGCAAAGTAGGTAAGAAATATGGTATTTTAAAAAATATAGAATATGAAAATGGAGATTGGTAAAATAAATAGATTTTATTTGCCATAAAAAAGAAACTAATAGAAATTAAGAAATTGTTAGTGAATCTTCAATATCAATTGGAATATTCTAGTTTAATTACTCCGACAATGTAAGAAAAATCTCTTAAAAACATATGTCAAAATGAAAAAATTGGGAAATTATAATAATAAAATACGAAGTTTGTCAAAAAATGTTATTCACTGTCTTTAGTTACTAGTTACTACGTAGATGTTACATTCTCTTTGGCACAAGTTTTCAAAGGAGACATGTATGTGCAGTGAAAGCATGTAAAGTGGTAGTGAACATTAAAAAAATATATGTATTTATTAAGGAGATGTCAAAATAGGATAAAATAGATAAAATAAGGGTGTGTCCGATTCAACTTAAATAAGCACCCCTATGTTTATATTCAGATTAGATCAGAAAATATTAGATTAGATTAGAAAAGTTCAGTTCATATCAAAATAATTATAACTATAATCAGTAGAATTCAAATCAAATCAGATCAAAAAAATTTATATCAGACCAGATTAGATCAGATAAAAAAATTAGATGAATCAAACACACCCTAAATAGGTTTAATGAAAAAATAATGGTAGAATATGTAAAATTTATGTGAATCTCACATATAAAAAGAAAAATTTAGCAAGTAAACTAACACACTAAAAAAAAAAAGCTTCGATGTTCAATATAGATATGAGACTCAAGTCTAGACATTGACAAGTGACGAGTAAATAAGGTGTCGTTTAGTTGACATAGAAAATAATTTACTACTAAAATTTTAAAGTCATGGGAATTTAGTCCCTTATAAATTTCATAGGAAATATATGTGTGTATTTGGTTGTCACATGAAAATCTATAATTCCTACAGAAAATTAAACTTACCTAAGTGAGTCATGGACTCATGGTGAGTGATTTACATGTTAGAGCGGAATAAAATTCCTGTGAAAATTTGTAATTTCTATGAAAGTGTAAACTAAACACAACTCCTTATTTGCATTTCCTGGAAAATTAAATTCCCCATTGAAACTAACACCTAAAACAAATCAAGAAGCCAAGAACTGTACATGAGAATTCTCCAACTTTTGAGAGATTTTTCCCCCTCACTAATATTTTGTTTGTGTTATACGAGTATGTTTTTTCAGATTGGCCCACGATTTGTAGTTTCATTTACAGCCTTATCACAATTCACATTAGTATCCCTGGGTGGTTGACGTGTTTTGTTGTTGATATAAGCTATGAAAAGAGACGGATCCATCATTTTTAAGATGGTTGGTCAATATAAATTAGGAAAAATTGACATGAATAATCCCACCTTTCATCGATCCGCCCAAAATAATCCCACCTTTTAATTATTCACAAATAATCCTACCTTTTATTCCCATCTTCTATAATTGTTCCCTTCGTTTTTTTGACCTGTTGTTGAAGGTAAACCTCCATAATTTATTTAATTTTTTTTAAAGTGAATTTTTTTAAAAATAACCTTTGTTTTTGATGCGTGGTAGTTGGCCTATATTAACTCCCCCCTCCTAATGTTCATTTCATCTACATCTTTCTCTACTTTCCTGTCTTCTTTCTTCCCATCTTCAAACCTAAACCCTAGAACAAGCCTTTCCATGGCATCCCACTACTCAGCGAGTTCTGGTTCGAGATCGAGGTCAAGGTCATGGTCTTCGACTGCACATGGTGTCGTTAATTGCTTCCATGAAGAAATTGCGCCTCTTCGTACTGTTACATTTTTTTGTTTGAATTTTGTTATTCAGGTCGAATTAAATATTTGGGGAATTTTTTTATTTTTTGGTCGAATTTCAAATGGTTTTTTCTTATGTTTGATTAAATGCCTTTGTTTAATGAAGAAGAGTTGTGGTTTTTTTAAGTGGGCTGATGTCCCTAATGAGGTGAATGAGCTGCACCTGTTATTGATCGAGAAAGACGCTGAAATAGTCGAGTTGCAATATCAAAGGGAGGCGCTCAAATCAGCAAAAATGGAGAAGTGTTTGGTTGCTCTGGTTCTGTCCAGGGTTTTCTTTGCTATGGTTTTTCTAATGCAGTAGGTGTTTGGGTATGTCAGACATTGTGGGATTTTTTTAGTAATGGTAAAGTTGATGTTGGTTAGTAGTATATGGTGGTTTTAAGTTAATGTAATGTAATCAGTATTAGGAGTTGGTGGTGGTTAGTATTATTTTTTGTTTTTAAGTAAGAACAATGATTAGGTGAAATGTTAATGTTTTCACCACTTTTGTAATGTTAATTGTGGTCTTAATTGTGGTTCATCCACTTTTGTGATTCAATGATAATGATATTTATGCTAGTGGTTGTTTATTCTTACTCAATAGCTTTTAGCTTTAACAGTACCTTTTGCAATTCACTTTGATTTAAAAAGCTTCTACAAATTATAATACATGATTGTAAATACATATGACTTAGATTAAAATTAGCTCCAACAAACTGAAGCACATGATTGTAAATAAATCAAAATGAAGCACATATAACATGCTTACAAAATGTGCTCACTATTGCCAAAAAAAAGGCTTACATGATTTAATATTACATAGGAAACATGTCTCTCATTACTACAAAATGAGGCATACAAAATCATGTCTTTTCTTACAAAACACACACATTTTAATACATTAATATGTGTGTTAATACAAAACACATAATCATGTCCTAATGAAGTTGAAGCTTGACTTGTGTTGAAGCGTCAAGCGTAATATGAAGTTGAAGCTTGAGTCATTTTCAGGGAATAGAGGTCACCCTGCTTCTAGGTACCTAGACAAATATACATATATTAGTTAATTGAAAAAAAATGAAGTACAAAAGAGGGGTTAAGGTCAGTACTTACATTGGTCATTACACTACCATCAAAATTGAAAAGGACTCCATGCCCTTGTGGAAAAGACTTTCTTCCTCTGCCATTACCACCACCTCTGCCACTGCCAGCCCCTCTACTACTGCCACTGCCAGCCCCTCTGCCACTGCCACTGCCACCCCCTCTGCCACTGCCACTGCCACCCCTTGCAGTACTGCCAACACCCCTCCCACAACCACCACCTCCTCCTGATCCACTCCCACCACCTCTACTTGAATTACTACTAGCCCTTCTACCACCTCTTCCTAATCTCGTAGGCTCAGCTGTGGTGGCATGATGTTGCTGAGATTCTTGGGTAGGAAACACTAGTAGAGCCCCTGATGTTGTTCCTTTCTTTGGTCTTCCCCTTGGCCTTTTTTGTGGATGTTCAGATGGGATAGTTGTGTCCTTGTTAGTTGTGTCATTATTAGTTGTGGTCTTATTGCTACATCTTCGTTTGTTGTGTCCTTTAGCTTTGCAAATACCACAAGTCATCTCCATCCCATGCTTGGTTAATTTACCAGATTTCTTGGGATTTTCATAGGGGTCTTTGATTCTATTCTTCCTAGGTCTTCCCGGACCTACTTTAATGGGTGGTGGGTCTAATGGCAATTCAACCCTTGGCCAGTGTCTCTCCCCTTCAATAGGTGAGATAGTACCTGAATATGCTTGGAGTTAAACTAATTTCTTATAACAACCATCAACAAAATCCTCAGCATTTCTATAACAAAAAGATATGGCTGCTACACCATGACAACATGGATAACCACACATGTCCCACATCCTACAAGTACATTTTCTGGCCTCTATGTCCACTGTAAGGCTGTCCAAATAGTGCTCAACTTGGAACAAAGTGGTACTTGAAGGTATGACACTACACTTAGTTGCCTTTTCCTTTTCTTTTTCAAGTTTTTGTTGTATCCTAGGGCAAATAGTTGAATTGCACTTCTCCATTTCCTTTTTCTTCACTGCTAACCTTTCCATTAAGGAAGCTCTTATGTCCTCTAACATATATAATAAATGTTTGTTTCTAGCATTAATAATATACCCATTGAACGTCTCCACCATGTTATTAGTTATAACATCACTCTTACAAGTAGTACTCATGAAGGCTCTACAGAATAACTTAGGATTGTAAGCTACAAAGGACTCAGCTGCTTCTTCACTCACCTCCCTTAGATTTTGTAAAGCATCTTCATAATCAGCCATATTATATGACTTTGCAATGCTCCAAAACAAGAGTTTCATCTCATCACCCCTATAGGCTTTGTGCCACAAGCAAATATATGCCTAGCACAATGCCTATGTTCAGCTAAAGGGAAAACAGAGCCGATTCCATTCAAAATGGCCTATAGCACAAAACATCATAACATTTAGTGAGTAAAAGAACAAGCATAGAATAAGTTAAAGAAATACTGAATAATTATATAACAGAACATTTAATAAGCTAAAATAACAAATTATGTACCTGATGCTCATCAGAAACAAAGACAACTCCTTCACCCTTTTCCAAGGACAAACTGGCTTGAAGCTTAGTGAAAAACCACTCCCACGAATCATTGTTCTCCCCCTCTACAACTGCCCAAGCTATTGGGTACATCTGATTATTGCCATCCCTTCCCACAGCACTGACAAGCTGCCCACCTAAAAAGGTTTTCAAAAAGCACGCATCCACACATATGATTTTTCTACATCCTTCAATCCACCCTTTTTTTACTCCCTCAAAACAGACATAGAATCTTTGGAACACGGGCTTTGGGTGTGTATCTTTTTTGCATGTGATAAGTTGTACATCAGTTTCAGGTGAGCTAGCTTTGAGGGCTTCAATATACCTGCCCACCTTAGAGTAATGCTCCTTCATTGATCCATGTAGAAGCTTGTGTGCCCTATACTTCACCTTATATGCAAAATCTTTTTTGACATTGACTCTATAACCAAGCTTGATACACTCTATTATCTCCTTTGCAGGCCAATGAGGCCTTGCTTTAAAAACTTCCAGTAATTGCTTTGCCATCCATGATGATTTCAATTGCTTGTTCCTTTCCATGTTTCTCACACAAGTGTGCTCTGGAATAACAGTCTTTACAACAAAAGTTGCCCTTCTTGACTCCCAACTAGCATACAACCTAAAAGGACAGCCTTCTGAGCACTTCACACCCATCCTCTGCTGCCTTGCTGTGTGACTGACCACTATACTTACATCCCTCCCTTGCAAAACTCCATACTTGGTCACAGCTTCTCTAAATTCAGATCTAGTAGCAAATTTCTTTGCCCTACTTGCCAGCTGAACACATTAAAATCAGTATCTGCCCCAATCAACAACCTCCTTTGTTTCCTTCTACTGCCAATATTTTCTTCGTCTCCACTCTCTGGAGGTGTGTCCATGTCATCTTCAGAATCATAGTAGTCACTTACATTCACCCCAACTTGGTCTTGATTTATGTTAGTAGCAGCATCCTCAGCGACAGATTGTGCAGCTAACCTTCCTGCTTCAGCATCCTGTTGAAGCTTCAAAGCTATCTGTTGTATTTTTTTGTTGAAGCCCTTAACATTGTCCCTCACAGTGTGATATTCATCATCAGAAGTATCTGCAGGTTCTCCATAACCTTCATCATTATTATCTTTCTCTACATCAGACAACAAACCTTGTTCAATACCTTCATCCTCCCAATAGTCATCCTCCTTTTCAGATCCAGGTTCTAAAGTAGGATCAAATTCAGTATCACTACCACTTTCTACATCAGATAACAAATCCGGCCCTAATAAATCTTGGTATGGAATAGGACTGTCAGGCCTTTCATCCTCCCAAGCATAATCATCAGGAACTTGTGTTACTATAAACTTATCATGGGAGATTGTTCCAGTTTCAGGTTTTGAGTTGTGGTTTTCAGATTCAGCACAAGGATTTAGGGGAAGATTTTTGACTTGGTCAAAATTGAGGCTTTTAGAATTACATGAGGGGCCCTCATTTTGGGTAAGTTTTTTTGTTGGTCAAGGTGGAATCTTGGACTTCTTCTGATTTCATTTTGGGGGGCCCTAATTGGTGTCAACTTCTTGGGCCTACTCCTTTTGGGGGCATCATTTGAGGCTTTCTTATTTAGATCAACAGTTGGGCTTGTCAAGTTGTTGCTAACAACACTCTCAGGTGATTCTAAACCATGCTGCACATATACTTCAATGTACCTATACTTCTTTCCTAACCCTACCAATTCACTTACTTCATTATCTGTAAAAGCCTTATTCAACCCATCCTCCAAACCCAGCCCAGGAACAAGGTAATATAAGTTGGCTATGTCCTCATAATCACCACATGTTTTAGCAATATCTATAAGTTCAAACCCACTCATCATATCAGGATCTACACTAACACTCTTACCGTGACCACCCAAATAACACAAACTTTTGTTATGAACCTTAAACCTTCCACCATGCCAAAACATCAGAGTAAAAGCATCCATTTTAGCAGCCAAAAAATCCCTAATTAATCATACACAAACACATACGCACAATCAAATTCATGAAAAACAATTAATGCCCTAATTTAAATGCTGCAATTCGATCTACCTTTACCCACAATTCATTCATGAAAAACAATTCAAGCCCTAATTTAAATCCATGGAAAAAAAACCCACAATTCCCAAATTCATCAACCATGAATTTAAGGAAATTTTAGTTAAATAAACACAACAAACTTTACCCAAAAAATTTCAGAATTTAAATAAGAAAAATGTACCTTTCATGTTCGAATGACAAAGAATTTTGCCCAGTTCCTCTGTCTTCTGCGTCTTCCATTACGTCCTCCACTTGGACTTTGTGTAAATGGCAGAGGAGTAATTGGAAATTTGATTAGAACTCCACTTTGACTTTGTGTAAATGGCAGAGGAGTAATTGGGGGTAATTGGGAGTAATTGAGAATTTGGTTAGAACACTGCTAATTTGAAGTAATGAAAGGGAAACCTAACTAATTGACCTATTGTAAAGGTAACCTGTAAAAAGGAACATTATGGAAAATGAGAATAAAAGGTAGGATTATTTGTGAATAATTAAAAGGTGGGATTATTTTGGGCGGATCGATGAAAGGTGGGATTATTCATGTCAATTTTTCCTATAAATTATTGTAGAAAAAAAAAAGTTTAGTTTATAATTGAGTTCAATCATAAAAAATATTAATTAAATTCAAATAGTATTTTAAAAATTCAAATCTTTTTTTTTTTTGTGGGTCAAGTTTATAATTGCAATGTTTTGCATTTTATTTGGAGTATGCTTTATTTCCATCTTGAAATTCATTACTAATACGATACCGTTGTTGGGATCTTCTAGATTTAGTAGATTTCAATAAATCCAAACCAAACAAATTCAAATTAATGGCTACAATAAATTTAACTAAATTAAATAAAAGTAAAATAAAAAATAATTTAAAACTCTAACTCTCACAACCCTACAAATCTAAAAAAGCTTCAAGTGAAGAGGTTCCCAACTCACGATACCGATACTTCTCCAAGATATTTCGTAGTTGTACCCATATCAGATAACAATACAATAATGGTACTTCTAAAATACGTGATACTTTACTCCATTTAATTAAAGTTTATTTAATTTTTAAAGTAATTAATAATATATACATATATATTTCTCGTATGTGCGGTTTGGTTTAGTTTGCGATTTGAAAAGTGAGGTTTGATTTACAATTTTAGCAAACCGTAATTTTGGACTATTACCTTACCAAAGTTATACATATTTTTTGTCTTGGGTCTTATCTAATTGTTTAAATCCGCAACTCTCTAAGGCTTATCTAACTCTTTAAGACTCTAACAAAAAATAAATCTAAGCTTTTTTTGTCCTTATCAACTACTAACTATAAAATAAATTTTTAAAAAGTTGGTTAAACCGCATCGCACCAAATCATATTTTGTGGTGCGGATTGACATAAATTGCGGTGCGGTTTCAAAAAATAACAAACCCTAACTTTGTGGTTTGGTACGGTTTGACGTCAAAGCCGCACCAAACTGCACCGCGCTCAGCACTACATACTCGTAGCCTATATATTTAAAATTAGCATATTCCATACCCGTTTTGTACCCACCATAAATTCTGGTGAGTCACTGGGCCCACCAGGAATCAAGGTAGATCCGCCAATAATATACATTTAGGTTTTCCTAAATGTTAAGAGTTTGTTTTATCTTTGCTTAACAACTTTGTATTATAAATACTCTTGAATATACTCAATAATACTTACGCTTAAAATCATTCTTCTTCTCTAAATCTTATACAATTAAGCATAAATAAACCTAAACATCTGAATATATATACAATTACTCAAAAATAAATAAAACCATAAACAATGCTGAATTGAACCATAATCACATTCCATTACCAAAGCATTCCAATCACATTCAATTGCAAATTATCACCAAAATAAAAGGCAAAATTGAGATTGAATTGAAGCAGCAAACCTATTGGGTAAACGAACTTGCTGGGTCGCGGGGTCGCTGGGTTGTTGCTCCAGTGGGTCGCCTTCTTGCTTCTGGTTGTCGTTGGTTGCCGTCGACCGCCGGTGAACAGAGAGGGACGGTTTTTGTGTGGTGCGAGGGTTTTGACTTTGTGAGAGAGAGGAGTTGAGTGAGAGATGTCGACCGCCGCCGTTGGTTACTGCGATTGGTTGCTACGCTGGGTCACGGCGTCCGGTCGCCGTCGTTTGGCCGTAGCCACTGGTGAGGTGCGCGGGTCTAGCTGGGTGCGAGAGAGAGAGAGGAAGATGTGGTGCTGGTTTTGGCTGGGTTTCAAATGAAAAATAAATCGTGCTATCATTGCTTGTCTGCTATGTAAATTCAATTTTATGTTTTTTAAGTGTTTTTAGCAACAAAATATTTCGTTGCTAAAAGGAAATACTTTTAGGTAACAATTTAACTTTGTTGTTATAAATAACTCTATATAGTCACAAAACTTTTGTTGCCAAAGTTATGCCTTTTATTTTTTTTAAGTATGTAGAATTAATTTTTAATTTTTTATGTGTTTTTGGCAACAAAATATTTCGTTGCTAAAAAGAAAAACTTTAAGGTAACAATTTAACTTTGTTGTTATAAACAACTCTATATATAGTCACAAAACGTTTGTTGCCAAAGTTATGCCTTTTTTTCAATTGTTCCCACCCCTTCAGCATTTGTGGAGGGAAAGTGAAAAGTTATTAATAGCAACAATCTTTTGCAAAACATATTTTTTTTGTTGCGAAAAAGCATTTTTTGTAACGAAATTAAATGTTGTTGCCAAAAATTTGTTGCCAAAAATTAATTTTCTTGTAGTGAATGGATATGAATTGAATTTCATTTGTCGTTGATATGAATTAAATTTCACATTTTGAGGTACAAGATAGACTTGAGCGAACGGTTTGTTACAACTTGGATTTTTTGCTAATAACCCCGACCAAGTTACAATTTTGTGCAAAAAACTTTCACGATTTCTTTTATAAAAAAATAACCCCATTAAGTTGGACTTTTTCTTGTTTTCATCCCCAAACCCTTAACATCGTTATTGGACCCATAATTTAAGTTTTAATTATAAAAAAAGGAAAAAAAATAAGAAAAACTAAAAAAAAAGGAAAAAGGAAAAATAAGGGGGGGGGGCAAAAATCAGAAAGGGTTTCAAAGGAGAGGAGATGGGTTTTGGGCGGAGGTTATAGGTGAGGGGAGGAGTAGTGGGGGTGGTGACGGGGTGGGGTTGGTTGGGCGAGGGCGGAGGGGGGGTCGAAAAGGGGTGGGGAAGAGGGTGGTAAGGTCGAAATGGGGTGATGGGGGGCTGGCTGGGGGTGGCTCAGGTGGGAGGGGAGGGTTTCGGGATTGGCTGAGTTTAATTCGAAGGTGGTGGGGGTTTGAAAGTGGTGGAGGTGCAATTCGATGGTGGTGGAGGTTCAATTCGAAGGTAGTGGAGGTTGAATTCGACGGTAGCGGTTCAATTTGAAGCTTGTGGAGGTTCGAAGGTGGTGAGGGTGCTCGTGGGTGACTGAGTTGGTGGTTTTCGAGGGTGGGGGTTTTGGGGGTGTGGGCGTTTAGGGGAGGGGCAATTGGTTGCGGAGGTGAGTCGTGGAGGGGGTTTTGGGGTGGGGGAGTCGGGGTTGGGGGTTTTGGCGGGTGGTCGAGGGCGGCGGGTTTCGATAGTAGGAAGAGGTCGATTGGTGTAGAGGAGGGGTGGTGGACAGGTGGTACCTGTAGGTGGTGGTGGGCAGGTGGGGGTGGGTGGTTTTGGGTATTTAATTAATTTATTTTAAGTTTAAGTTTTAATTAAGTTTAGAATTTAATTAATTAGTTAATAGGTTTATAAGGTTTAATTAATTAGTTTGATTAGGTTTAAGATTTAATTAATTACTTCAATTAAACTGATAAATCTAACAGAGTTAGACTTTGGGGGTGAAAATAAGAAAAAGTCAAACTTAATGGTTATTTAAAAAAAAAGTCCATTGAATTTTTTTGCACAACGTCGTAATTTAGGGCTCGTTTACACATTAGCTTAATAGAGATGAACTGAACTGAATAGAAATGTATTGATTGAATTAAATAGAGATGAACTGAATTGAACTGAACTGAACTGAATAGAGATTAACTGAACTGAACTGAACTAAACTTAATTGAACTGAACTGAATATAATTTTAAGTAAACAAGCCCTTAGTGGGGGTTATTAGCAAAAAATTCTTACAACTTATTGTACATAATACTTTATTTATTTTATTGCTTGTAAGTTGTAAGTTTGTCACGAACGGTTTAAAATATGAGTGGGAACAATATATATATATATATACATATATATATTGTTAGGGTTTGACTTGCTACCTTCATCTTATACTTGATTAGACCTCATCTACACTGATTTTTTTTTCCCTTTTTAACGGTGATGAGAATCGGTCATCCAAAAAAATTTAGGGGCCTTGTTCTAAAAATAAAACTTAGACCTTTATACTATCAAAATTAATACATTATATTTATGTATTTTTAGGTTGTACTCCATCTTTTTTTTAAAAAAAAATAATAAATTATACCCTTTTTTTTGGATATTTTTATTTAATTACCCGTTTCTTATATTATCTAAGTCTAGTAAAGTTTATGGTTCCTAACTTCTAAGTGTTTTTTTTGGGACTTGTTAAACGTCGCCCGTACCATGGTCGGGGCATCTGATCTAGACGCCCCTCCCCTTATTAAAAAAAAATTTAACCACCACCACCATGGTGGTGGCGGCGGCGGCGGTGGTCGAGGTCATGGCTTGGTGTCTGACGTCATTGTATATTGTTGGGCCGTCCAGACGCCCTTACCATGGTTGGGGCGTCTGATCTGGACGCCCCTTCCCTTATTAAAAAAAAATTTAACCACCACCATGGTAGTGGTGGCGGCGGCGGCGGCGGTGGTCGAGGTCATGGCGTGGTGTCCGACGTCCTTGTATATTTAATCTAAGTTGTTGTGGTGTAATTTTAAATCAAGGGCAATTTTGTTTTTTTACTTTTGGTTGTGGGCGATTTTAAGTAATATGCGGACGACGTTTAGCAACCCATTTTTATTTCCCCATATTCTCTCACTTTTCACTAACTTTAACAAAAGTACCCTTTTTTCTCTATTTCTCCATACACTCCCTCTTAGGCTTTGTTCTTTAGGACTGATCTGGTCTGATCTGATTTTATTTTAATTTGTCTAATCTGATCTCATTTAAGTTATTTTTATTTTCATTATCATTATTATAATTGTAATATTTTTTTTTTATGAGAAAGGTCATTCCGAAAACCGTCGCCGAAAAATTCGGCCTGAAAATCGTCGCCAGAAAAGTTGGCCGAATAATCACCGCCGGAAAAGTCAGTCCGAAAACCGTCGTCGGAAAATTCGTCCCGAAAACCGTTGGCGGAAAAGTCGGCCGAATAATTACCGCCGGAAAAATCGGCCGAATAATCACCGCCGGAAAAGTCAGTCCAAAACCGTTGTCGGAAAAGTCGTCTCGAAAATCGTCGCCGAAAAACTCGGCTTGAAAATCGTTGGCGGAAAAGTCGGCCGAATAATTACCGCCGGAAAAATCGGCCGAATAATCACCGCCGGAAAAGTCAGTTCGAAAACCGTCATCGGAAAAGTCGTCCCGAAAACCGTCGCTTTACCCCCCAATTAGTTTATTGTAGGTGATCATGGGACGGGCTTGGTTAAGGCTGGGCTCAACACATAAAATGAAGTCCACTAGTCGATCCGGGCTCGGAACAAGCCTAGTTTGGGCTCAAATTTTTTGCCCAAAGCCAGAAAATTTAGTGCGTGTTTGACGGGCTTTTTGTACTTTTTTCGTACTGGGCCTAAAAAATTAACTAGCTATTCTAATTTTGAGTGTCCAAAGTACGTACAAAAAAAAAATTTGGGCCAGGCCGGTCTCAAATTCAAGCCGAATACGCATTCTCAAAACCCGCAAAAAAAGGGCAGGTTGCTGTTGATCGGCTCTAATTTATTGGTTTTGATAAAAATCTAAATGTATAAATAAAATAATGAAAACAAAGTAAATATATTTTTTGAATAGGAAAAATGTTGAGTAAAAAACAATAAATATTAGGCTTTTTAACGTTGGGGCTGATTAATCTCTTTAACATTAACACAGAAGTTAAAAGTCAGCCCTGATGATGAATGATGAGAGTGGGGCTTTTACACCAAAAATGGAGGGAGTAAATTAAATAAGGCGGTTTAAGAAGTAGAATTAACGAGTAATTTGAGCATATCACCGCCTTAATTACATGTTTATATAAAGGGTTGAAAGATTTACCTCAAAGTAACAACTTCTTCTTCTTCTTCTTCTTCTTCTTCTTCCTCTCTCTAAACCCAGTTCAGCAGTTCCACTATCTTCCCAATTCATTCCAGTTTCTCCCCAATTGGTGTATGATAATTGTTGTATGGCAAATGAATTCAGTCAAAGAACAACCACATCAGTAATTAATCCCATTGCTCAATCCTCTTTGTGTTTTCTTCCGGTATTGAGCCCTAATCCTTCGTTCCTTGTTCGCATGGATTTTCATCGTTCTTTTACCTTGCTTCAGGTGCGTCATCGTTTTTTTCTTTCTTTTTTGGAATTTTGGAGAATTTTTTGCCAAAAAATTCAATCGAATTTATGATGGGTTTGATGATTTTTGTTGTTTAGTTCATGGCTGATCAAGGTCTAATGCCGTCTCTTGAAGAAACACTCAAAAGAGAGTACATTATTCACGAACTCAAGAAGGTTTGATTTCTTGGATATATTTCTCTTTTCTTTACAATTATTTATTTATTATTATTTTGTTACTTATAGTTTTTGAGAATTAGACTGCTTATTAATGTATGCTTTTCTTAGGGTTAAATTATTAACCTCACAAAATTATCAAGTTTTTGGTTGTGTTTGTTAATTACAATATTAAGTTTCGTTTCTTGCAAAATTGGTTCAAAATTTTGGGGTTTACATTTAAGGAAATATATAGATTTTGATAGGGGAAATGCTAGTGGCATAATTAGACTGTAGTTGGGTAAGTTGAGATTTCTTGCATTGTCACATTGTGATATGTAGTGTATGAAACTCTTAATGTGTTAACAAAAATGACAATTAAATGATTAATCCCCCCTTTTCAGTTGGAGGAAGTGGTGATATAGGATTTTAAGCAAGTCAGTATCAAATTTAGGATTTCTTTTTTTCTTTCCCTCTCTCGGAGGAAGAAATTACCCTTAAGTTTGTATGCCTTTCTTTTAGATAAAAATATCATTGATTAAAGATGATGCTATTAGAGCATTAACTGAATCAGAATTTTGTGAGAAGTCATGATGCTGTTTGTGTCACTACGGATATATGGGCGTAAAATGTGCTACATCCCCTAAAATAAATAAATAAATGGCAGGGTCTTGAATATCTACTAGATTATGTGTCAATCATTTGTAATGAAAACAAATCCATTGATACTTGATAGAACATAGAAGCCCTCATCTGTTGGTCTCATGTTGTTGAAATTCCATTTTAGTGGAGAACTATTTCAACTTTCTTTTTGATTGGCTCATGGTGACTGTTGATGTGCTGTAGATTGTACGTTCTTGGATCAAAAAAGTTGCTTGGCAAAGGAATCTTCCTGAAAATGTGATTAGAGATGCATCAGCGACAATATTAACTTACGGATCTTATGGCCTAGGGGTAAGAATTACGTGTCTCTCTTGTACTATGTAAATTGTGTTATGTTTCATCTTAGACTTTGTGGTGTTATCTGTATTTTGTGGTGTTCGGCAATAACTTCACTTGCTTTAGGTTCTGATGAAGTCAAGAATTCACTAAACGTCAAAAGAAGTGTCCAGTGAAGTATTGTTTTGGGGTAGCATTTAGAAATAGAGATGGGTAGATAATTCATTGGCTTTCTAATGATGATGTTATTACTGTCGATTGAAATAATAAACGTGAACCAAAGACTCAGCTTGAAGCTTATTTTTGGCCAGCAATTAGAAGTGCTTCAGAGTTCGAGTCATTGCTATTTGGCTAAATGTTGCTATAATAAGAAAGTTGAGTCAAATTGGTTTGTTGATTCAAACAAAGATAGGAAAAACCCTCTGAAGTAATTTCAAGCAATAAAAAATAAACTAAAAATATATCTTTTGGAGTTTTTACATAGCTCTCTCTTTGTCTCCCTCTCTTTTGCTAGCTTTTATCAAACTCTAACCTTACAGATACCATCTACTTCTAATGGCTAAAAACTAATTATTATTTTTTCTAATGGCTAGCCATTTTCGAACTGTTTGGTTTCTGTGTGCCAACTAAGTTTAATTTTAACAGTTTAACATAGTTAGTGTTATTTTTCAATAAATCCTTGGCTCCAGAACAGACAAGTGGAGTTGATATTATGCATGTTGCGAGTACTTGGTTGAAATCAACCGAGAGAAAAAGTCACTTCTATGCTGCCTTCTTCCACTTCCCTTTTCCAAGAAAGTGGAGGGATAGAGTCGCTTTTGAAGGAAATTTGACTATTTTGAAACTTTGTTACTTGGATTTAAGGTATTAGCTGGCCATTTTATGAAATATGGCATTAAGTCTATTATGGAGGGTTGATTAATGTCTATCCATGTCCTTGTTGGAGTTTCAAGTAGCCAGCATCAGTATTTGGATATATGTATTTTTTGGAAACTGTGTTTGTGTTGTTTTCTGACAAGTGAGTATGATTTGGGATTTTGAGTTGTAACTTCAATTTCTGTTATTTTCTCAGGTTCATAACTCAGAATCAGATATTGATGCTTTGTGTGTTGCCCCTTGGTTTGCTACTATGGCAGTAAGTTTCTTTTTCTTTTTGTACTATGTGGCTTTTTTGTTAGATGTTGTCTCATAGCAGTCTCTGCCTCTTTGATGTTGCAGGAGGATTTCTTTATTGTTTTATACAATATTCTTAAAGGCAAATATGAAGTGTCTGAAATCCATTGTGTTAAGGATGCTAAGGTGCCTCTAATGCGGTTTAAATTTGAAGGGATTGCTGTTGATTTGCCATATGCCCACCTGCAAGTTATGTCAGTTCCTGAAGTGAGTAAGGCATCTTTACTGAAGTTATGCATAAGGATTAATGATTATTCATCTTCTGCTTGATTATTTTAGTTAAATGTTTTGATTTTCCCTTTTCCTCTTATGATTTTGATTTTCAAGAGATAAAATTATATTTTTCTTTTAAATATTGTTTAAAATATTTTTTCTGAAAATTGAGCATTATACATGCAGAATGTCGACTTGCTGAATCCAATGTTTCTGACCAGCATTGATGAAACTAGCTGGAAAAGCATGTCTGGTGTACGTGTTAATCAGTGCATCCTTCAACTTATTCCAAACCAAGAGGTAATATGTATTTTAGTTTCATCCACTTCTTTTTATTAACAATTTTCTGCTAGATTGTGCAAATGAATTATTCTGTGGAAAGATTTGTTTCTAATGGACTGAGTAAACTTAATCTGACTGTAGAAAAATTCACAGCAAGTAAAAGAAAGAAAGACAGAAAAGATAGCAGCAAAATGAGGTTTTTTGATTAATGTGATGATGTTTACAATGGCAACTTTAGGATGCCAATCTCTAAGTGACTTTAGGTCACCACTCTCAAAAGTTTCCTCACAAATATTTTGGATATTCTCCTTTTACTCTTTTCTTTGTTAGTCCTATTTATAGATAATACTACCTAGCAAACATCTACCAAGCTCTAGAAACTTCTAAAAAATTCTAATATCTAATTTATTATAAATTACCTAAAATACCCTTGCCATAAATATTAGTTCATTACATTGTTCTATGTTGTGCAATTTTGCAGTTATTTTTAGGAATCCATGTAGCCTTTATACTGACTTGGTGGGCCCAAAAATGAATTAATTGAATAATGATTATCAAAAACAAAATTCAACGATAATGAAACTGACTGGATTCTCCTCTCAAATGTCTATACTTGTCAAGATTCAATAGTTCATCTCGACGGCTTTATTTAAACACCACTTGGTTTTGTGTCTTGCATTCTTGCTTCAACCATCCTCTCCAAAATTTTAGTGCATATAAGCCTTCTATCTTCACATACATGAGAGTTTTCAATGTGTTGATTGTTTTGGGGAAATGTGGTTGTGTGATATGTGACGTGGGCACGTGGCTAGTGGTTTTTGTTTTCGAATAAATGATTTTGTTGTTTCTAGTTCTTGCTTGGGACCAAATGTTTATTGTTGGGATACATTTGTAAGGTGGTTGTAATATTTAAGGAAATTTTGGTGGCTTACCGCATTGGACTCTGATTTAATGATGAATATGAGGGTTTATATTTTTTGGGGGGAGCGAAGTGGGGTGGGCTATGGGTCTATTAAGCACCAAGGTGCACGTACTCATATTTTATACTCTCTCACTCTCTTGTAAGAGCTATACTCTTATTTTTCTTAGAGAACTTCCAAAGTTCCAACATTGGCTTCTGAATTAAGATTCGTTATTTGTAAACATAAAAAAAAGATGTTCAAGGCCTGTAACTTATAAACAGGAAAATGATTGCCTTCAAAGTTAAAAGTTAGAGGCTTTAGCTAGGGGAGGGAGTTATGCTAGAATTTTTTGCTTAGCAAGCCCAATGAAGCTTCTGAGTTCTGACTCCATCAATCAAGAAGTGGATTTTTGTTTCAAGTCCATATCTTTTTGAGAGAAAAATGAAGAGGGGGTGCAATTGTGTGGTTAATGAAAAATATATTTTGGCTTTGTTATTGTATTCACTTACAGATTTTAGTTAGTCAAATTGTTGAAAGATAAAGTAGCTATTTTGACTTTTGTGATTCCATATAATAATTCATGTCTAGCCAAATCCAAATTATTTTGGGACCAAGGCTTTGTTTTTGTTGTTGTATGCAGAATTTCTTTTTTGTTATTCATTCTATTTATGAGTTTGCGTTTCTATCATTGGTATTGAATTTTGCATATGTGGTCCTTTGTTTAAATGTTGCAGATTTTTCAATCATTGTTGCGGTGCATCAAATTTTGGGCCAAAAGACGTGGTGTTTATGGTAATGTAAGTAATTCTTAATCAAACTATCTCTGTTAGAGGTTACTTATTGGTGTCAAATTTGTGTTCAGTGCCTTTTCTGTATCTTTTTCTCAACCTCGATTCCATCCTCCGAAGGTGGGAGTATCTAGACTCTAGAGTCTGCACATAGGCCCTTGTGACTACTATATGGGGCTGTAATTCCTTCCAAATCTCCTCAATTCGTTTAAAAATTAATCAATCAAAGTGAAAGGGAAAACAATCCCTTCTAGTCCTTTTCTTCATATCCTGATTATTATTCAAACCATGAAATATGTTTCCCTATACTCCTTACTTTCTCTTTATCCCTTCCCTTTCCAAATCTTTGCTTTCACAACAATTCTTCTCACCATTTTTTAAAATATTTCTTTCCATCCATGAATTCTTATTGGATCAGTGAATAATCTATTAGTCCTATAATTGCCCTTGGCATGCTAGCTTGGATCTCAGTGTAGCTAGATCTTTTTGGGATGCTTAGCCTTCAGCAATTTGTTATGTGGTTGTGTCTCTGTGGATGATTCATACAACAAAAAATTGAATGCAACACCTTTCTTTTAATTATATTCATTTTAGCTATTGCATTGAGCTTATTTAGTTTTCCATTATCTTATGATATCTTTGTTCCTGATTTACGATAGCAATGATTAAAGTTTTTCTTTCTTTCTTTTTTTTTTTAGCAATGATTAAAGTTTAGGTGAGGGTGAAACGTGCTTTAGCTCTAGGGAACTGAAATATTAACAATCTGTCTAACCAGATTGAATTTATGGTTAGAAACTTGGAATCATAGCACTTTTATACGGCACTGTAGTCTAGTAAAAATGTAGATGGAATTACGGAAAAGCCAGGTTTTGGATGCAAGTGTTCTGCCGCAGTTAATATCTGTCTGTTTTCTGTGGTGTGTTATACTGGACTGCCGCTTTATTTTCTGCAGTTATAATCTCCATGTTTGTAAACGGGTGCAATTATGATTTGTACGAGTTCTCATGCACGGATGCACCTGTGTTATATCACCCCCTTTGTGCTATGAGTTATATGATTCCTGAGGGTACCTTTAGTTAGTAGTATGGAGCAGTTATTGGATTACCTAGTCCACCTAAAATCAACTACTAGTTTGACTCTTATTGAGTATATTTCTGCCCAAGGTGAGCTGGAGTAATTGCCACTTGAGCTGCTGATTGAATCTTTGTCCTTTTTTTTCCGTGTATTTTTAATTTAGTCTTCTAGTGATGTCATTTCAGAGATGGTATGAATGCTAATGGGGCATACGTTGCTACTTTTCCTCCTTGTAGCTTCTACTAGATTGTGATTGTATTGAGCTCTTATCACATATCTTACATTTATAAACGCTAGCTTATTTGATGGCCTAGAAAGCAAGGTTTTTCATACTTGCCATCTTCTTGTAGCTGTTGCCATCAATTTTCTAGAACAATTCCACTGGAATCTTTTGGGTTAATAATGCCTTTTTCTTTGTTTCTGGTGCAATTGCCATATATTTGAAACTGTGAATCACTGTGACTAGCATCTCTTGAATCCCGCTGCTATACCTTCATGCTCATTGTATCCGCATCTTTAGATCTAGACTAGATATTGCTGTGCTATCCTGTATACCCTGACAATTGTAAACTACTGTGACATTTTAATCATATCATAGATCGGCAGCTGCATTAGGGATGTCTTCTGTGGATGTGGAGTACAGCCTAAATTACCTGTAGTTATTGACGCAGTGGAGAGGGTAGTTAGTTTTTATTCTAGTTGATGGCTGTTATAAAGACTTTGTAAGTTCTTTTATTTCTGATATCATAGATCGGCAGCTGCATTAGGGATGCCTTCTGTGGATGTGGAGTACAGCCTAAATTACCTGTAGTTATTGACCGCAGTGGAGAGGGTAGTTAGTTTTTATTCTAATTGCTGGCTGTTATAAAGACTTTGTAAGTTCTTTTATTTCTGAAAGACAATGGTTTGTGCTACGTTAATGTGAAAATGTGAAACGTAAAATCCGGGCAGTACTCAGGTTGCAGAGCTGGTTCTGTTTATGTGTCTGATCTGGGCTAGATGTTTCTATTTTATGTGGTGGTCGGAGGATTTTGTAGTTGGATATTCTTCGTGGAAGCTACAATTTTTGCTGGTTGAGCATGGTGGTATTAAAAACTCACTTTTATGCAATAAGTGGTTGTATGATTTTGGTATTCTTCGTGGAAGACACAGTTTTGCTGGTTGAGCATTGTGGTACTCAAAATTGACTTTTATGCAATATGACAATTTAACAAGTGTGGTTTTGATATTTTGATTGATAAATATGATTTTTATTGGATCTTCTATAGTTCTATGCTTGCTAACATAGAAAGTTTTGGAAGATTGACAATCACTCCATCCAAATTATGTTTACTGCGTTTTGTTGCTTGTGATAACTCAAGTGCCCTTTTTCCTTTTAAGATTTTTTTTGAAAGTTATAGATTCTAAGCAGGCTTATGAGCAAGCACTTCTCCACTGTATAAGTGTTTAATTGGATCTAATAGAGAAGTTACTAAGGTGGTCAACAATTTGCAAATAAAAAATGATGGAAAATTGATGGGTTCCAATTTTCTCCTACCTACATTTTAGGTTTCAGCTGCTGTTATAGATTCCTGGTCAGTTTTGGCTCCCTAACTTCAGGGTAGTCCAACAGTTGAAGCTTTAATTCAAAATATTTCATATGTATCTACCGGTATATTTTGCCAGGTCACCTTGTTGCATCATCTTTTGACCGTCTCTTATGTGATGTTTTTCTTCATTCTCCTGTCTTTGTTTATTTCTTTGTTTCTGGTGCAAATGTGCAATAGTCATAAACTTGATACTGTCTTTTAGAACAATGCCACTGGAATCTTTCGGGTTTATAATATGCTTATTTCTTTGTTTCTGGTGCAATAGTCATAAACTTGATACTGTGAGTCATTGTGACTAGCATCTCCTGAATCCCGATGCTGTACCTTCATGCTCATTATTTGTATCCGCATCTTTAGATCTAGACTAGATATTGTTCTGCTATGCTGTATGCCCTGAAAATTGTAAATTACAGTGACATTTTAATGATATCATAGATCGGCAGCGGCATTAGTGACATTTTATAAATGCTGCCAAAATATTCACTATATGTTAAAGTTGCATCTCTCATGCATCTTCAATGGTTATATTCTTGTGACAAGGGTGTTTCCCCATCTGCTCACTTCTGTCAGTCGTTGTTTTCAGCTGTTCGGATTTCTCGGTGGAATACACTTAGCAATATTAGCCGCGCTTGTTTGTCAGAGGAGTTCAGAAGATTGCCTAAGTGCTCTGGTGAGCAGCTTCTTTGACACATTTGCTAGTTGGCCCTGGCCTAGACCCGTTGTCTTGCAAGACGGAATGGAATTACCTGCAGATGATTGGACAGAGATAAGATCTTGGATGCCTATTAGACTTCCTTGCAGCCCATATAATTACTGTCACTCCAACATCACACGGAGTACATTTAATCGTATCCGGGCAGAATTTTTCCGAGGGCAAAATATTGCCAGGGTAAGTGTTACATACCCTATTTGTCTCTGCTGTTGCCATTTTTTTTTTCCTATCTGTAGTTTACATTTTCCACTGACTTGTATATTCTTCAACATTCATTTGAAAATAATTTCAGAATATCCTTAGGCCGGACTTTGTTTGGGATGATTTATTTGAACCTTATGGAAATGTATTCCGGAAGTCATATTCTCGATTTCTCAGAATATACCTTGTAGCTGATGTGAATGATGAGTTGGGAGATTGGATTGGATGGGTGAAGTCGCGTTTTCCCTCTCTTATCTTGAAGGTAAGTTGTGCATTTGGTTGCTCATGGTTCGTTAGCATCATGCAACCTCTTTGGTGTTGTTAACCCTCTACAGTTTCTAAATTGTGCATAGTTTAGGGAATATGTCAAATTTTTTCTTACATTAATACTTGCATTTATTAAGCTTTCTTATGAACCTTTTGACCATGCTTTGTTTTTATTCATTTATATTTGGTTTGTTTGTAGTTGGAAGAAATTCGAGTTTCTTGTGACCCTAACCCTACCGAATACGTTGATACTAGTAACACAAACTTGACACCAATCGTAGTCTTCTATTGGGGCCTTAATCTAGGTCGATTGAAGGATTTCAACGTACATACACTCGAGAGGGATTTCCGGAACAATCTGAGCAATGGATACCGAGGAATGCCCGGGAAGATGGAATTGAGTATTGTCCCTGCTTCGAGACTTCCAAGCGTGACTACTGAAGTGCATGCGAGAGAATCTAGGCGAATGGAAGCCTGTTGGAGATTTCCCGATTATGATGACCAAAGAATGCCGGTGTATTCGAGGCACTTGCCCAACTATGTTGTTGGTTATCTTGCTACTAATGGAGGAGCTCATGTAAGCTTCGGGGTTTAGTATTCAATCTACCTGATTTATTGAATTTTTCTTATTTTTTTCTCATTCCCACATGAATAAATTTCATTGATGAGAAGATGGGTACATCTGACATTTGATGAAAGCTACAAGTCTGTGCTTGTTCAACCTTGGTCACTCAAGTGATAGCTATAGTTTTTTTTTTTTTTTTTTTTTTTTTTGTGGGATATAAATGTTAGTTGGTTCTAGTGGTTCAAAAAGGGAAAAAGGAAAAGAAAAAAAAGTAAAAAAAAGGAAAAAAAAATATTTTCAGCAAAAAAAAAAAAAAAAAGGACATGAAACATACAAAGTATGTATCAATAGGTTCAAAAATTATCTTTGGAATGTAAAGTTTTACTTCGTATTAGGCAATTCAAATTCTATACTTGTTTTTGACAAAAAAAAAAAGCTATTTGCTATGTGTAGTACTTCCTAAGGTTTGCATTTAAGTATTAAATGTCTTTTCTAAAATAGTAAAGATTATGACAATCATCACAAATCAATTTAATTAATGGTTCATTTTTTTGCTTAATTTGTTTTTTTAAAACCTGGTACATGCATAGATTTTTCCTTTATTTAATACTCCATGGATACAAAAGAGGTATTGAGTCAAGTACATTACTAATAACATTTTGTATTTTTATCTAATTTACTTAAGAAAAACTCAGGATTAAGTAAACTAATTTAGAATAAGACTATAATAAGTAATTTTGTTCATTTTAAAAAAATGGTGGACTATAAGACTAATTTATAATAAGTAATTACTCCATCTTTACCAACCTAATCAATGTTACGAGTACTATAAAATGGATTAACTAATCAAACATATGTTTCTTGACCCTTTCATTTTGCTCACTATATACCAATCAACATTTACATCGAACAAAAAAAAAACTATAGCTACCACTTGAGTCACCAAAGTTGCCCAAGCACAGACTCCCTAATTAGCAATCATATTCAGGTGGGAGTGAGAAAAAAAAAAAAAAAAAATTCAATAAATCAGGTAGATAGAATACTAAACCCCAAAGCTTGCATGAGCTCCTCTCCATTATTAGCAAGATAACCAACAATATAGTTGGGCAAGTGCCTTGAATACACCGGTATTCTTTGGTCATCATAGTCGGTAGATATATAACAATAGCTAATATTGCTCGTATAGCCAATTGTGAGAAGTGAGCAGATGAGGAAACACCAATTGTCACAAAGAATATAATCATTGAAGATGACAACATTAAAAGGTATTTTTCTAATCTACTCTGTTTAGTTTGTTAAGAAGTGAAACCCTAAACAATTATACTGCGTTGCACAAGTTCAACCCTTAACAATTATGCTTACTTGATGATATGCCTGCTGAACTTTGGTCAATTAATTTTTAAATAAAAAAAATTATTTTCTAAAGTTTTATTTAAGTAATTTTACTTAGTAAAATAAAGTATTTATTTTCTAAATCTTTTTATTTGAAAATAATAATTTTGTTTTTATGAATTATAATTATTAGGAGATAATTGACTTATTTCCTAAAAATTAGTATTTAAATTATCTTTTGAAAATGATTTATCTAAAAAGAAGAAAAAAATTCTTTTGAGCCCAAAACACATCTACATTCTTTTTAAAATAAATTATCCACCAAAATTTGATTGGTCAAAACATATCTGCAAAAAAACGGGAGAGAATTAGGGGGAGTCCGTGTACTGAAGCGTGGACCCATGCTAGTACTCGCATGGGCTTGGTACGCGTTTTGTACTCCGGTTCTGTTCTACACCTTCTTTCAGCCGAAAAAATCAATTAGGAGTTCGAGTGAACACTTCTCTTTGTGATCGCTTTCTAAAACTCCATACATTATATATTTTTTTATATTTAAGTATTTATTTTCTAAATATTTATTTTTGAAAATAATAAATTTGTTTTTATGAATTATAATTATTAGGAGATAATTGACTTATTTCCTAAAAATTAGTATTTAAATTATCTTTTGAAAATGATTTATCCAAAAAGAAAAAAAAAAATCTTTTAGGCCCAATACACATCTACATTCTTTTAAAAATAAATTATCTACCAAAATTTTATTGGTCAAAACATATTTGCAAAAAACTGGAGAGAATTAGGGGGAGTCCGTGTACAGAAGCGTGGACCTGTACTAGTACTCGCATGGGCTTGGTACGCTTTTTGTACTCCGGTTCTGTTCTACACCTTCTTTCAGCCGAAAAAATCAATTAGGAGTTCGAGTGAACACTTCTCTTTGTGATCGCTTTCTAAAACTCCATACATTATATATTTTTTTTATATTAAAGTATTTATTTTCTAAATATTTATTTTTGAAAATAATAAATTTGTTTTTATGAATTATAATTATTAGGAGATAATTGACTTATTTCCTAAAAATTAGTATTTAAATTATCTTTTGAAAATGATTTATCCAAAAAGAAAAAAAATTCTTTTGGGCGCAAAACACATCTACATTCTTTTAAAAATAAATTATCCACCAAAATTTTATTGGTCAAAACATATCTGAAAAAAACCTGGAGAGAATTAGTGGGAGTCCGTGTACAGAAGCGTGGACCCGTGCTAGTACTCGCATGGGCTTGGTACGCTTTTTGTACTCCGGTTCTGTTCTACACCTTCTTTCAGCCGAAAAAATCAATTAGGAGTTCGAGTGAACACTTCTCTTTGTGATCGCTTTCTAAAACTCCATACATTATATATATTTTTATGTTACCATACACACATAAACGCAAAAAACAAGTTCGGATCGAAAGGTGTTAAAGTTCTGGGCATAAAAGGATTGTAATTGACAGCTGCACGCCAGGTATCTAATATGAGGCCCCTTATTTAATTAAAAATATGGTTTTTAATTTAGAACTTTAGTAGCATGATTAGGATTTTCCCTTTAATAGCAAGGATGTTTATTTTCTTTTTTAGCAATATGATAGTTTTTATTATTAATTTCTTTATTTTTCCTCTAGTATCATTCTATGTTTTACTAAAATTCTTTTTTTTAAAAAAATTTAAAATCATGTTTTATTTATCGTACATTAGAATCATAATTAGGATTAAATTGAAGCCTTGCATTTATTTAATTATTATTCTATTTGCATAAATCACCTCTTCTTATTTATTAAATAAAAATCAGAATTTTCATGTTATTATCACATTAATGTCAAATAAATTTGGACAACCGGACTTAGGTACCTTAATCTAATTCTAAACAAAGCGATCACCTAAAAATTAGATTTGTGTGCACTGTGCATTAAATAAAATCGCCTAGTAATTATTTACATGTTCTCTAGAATTTTAGTATGGAGATATGTGTGTTGTTTGAAGTTATAATAAAGAAATTGCAATGAGATCGAGTGAATTCGCTAGATGCGGGGGAACATTGCTAAAAATTCAGATCAAATCTGACCAGATTAAAAATATTCAAATGAATCAAACGCACCCTTTATTCTCTTGTTTATTGCATAGAACACTACAAGAAAAAACCATTTTTTGCAACGACAAAAGTTGTTGCAAAAACCCAAAGTCGTTGCAAAAAATGTTTATTGCAACGACAATTGTCGTTGCCAGGTCGTTGCTGGTATAGCCTGAGAGAAAGCCAATCACCAATCTTTCACTCTCTCTCAGTTCTGTCTTTGTCAGCAAGTTGTTTCATTCGATGCTAGGTTGTTACAAAAAAAAAGCGCAACGACTTTTGTCGTTGCTAAAAATTCATTTAATGCAATGACACTAGTCATTGCCAAAAATAAGTCATTGCCATACCTTACAAATATCATATTAATATTAATTATCTTTGGCAACAAAAATTGTCGTTACTAAATATAATTTTTTTTTATTTCGCAACGACAAAAGTCATTGCCATATTCTATAATTTTGTTGCAAAAACATTGTTGCTATCCACTGGAAAATTCAATCAACACACATTGAAATTCAAATTCATCACGCACTCTTCATGCGAACACCCAATCTACAAAAATTTGTATTTAACTACTGTTTTTACTATCCACTGGAAAATTCAAATTTTGATTGTTATTAATTTTCACTGACCAACATTCATATTTTTTCATCGTTGATTGAAATTTTACGGTCTGTAAAATTTGGTCGATAATAACAAGTATTCCTATATATAGTGAATAATAATAAAAAAAACGCTTAATTAAAGTGTTGTCATTATTTATTAAAGAGCTTTTATTTATTTTTTTTAGGGATTTTTTCTATATGGTACAATTGTAAAATTGGCTTTTCCACATAGTAACATTACTAACATTTTCATTCTACATGGTATCACTATAAAGCCAATTTGTATATTAGTGTAGCATTGTTGTTAGTGGGTTATTAGTATTTTAAATATAGGATTAGATTTACATTAAAAAAATTTTAAAAAATAAAACAGGATTAAAAAAACAAAAACCCCTTTTGTTAAAAAAAAACTCCCCCCCCCCCCCCCCCCCTTCTACCTTCCTCAACTACTTTTCCTTGCTCTGGTTTTGGGGGATGAAGAAGGGGGCAGTTGGGGGATGAAGAAGAGACAGTGGGGGCTGTTGGGGGATGAAGAAGGCAGTTTTTATTTGGGGGGGGGGGGGGGGGAGGGCGGGGTGGGATGAAGAAGGGGGATTTTGGGGGCTGTTGCTGTTGCCAAGTGATGTCACTTGCTGATAGGGGTGTTCATAAAACGGTCCGGATTGGAATTTAGATCGAAATCGGTCCGGTACATGAACATTGTGATTCTGGTCCATGGGTCCAGTCCGGTTCAAACTCGGTAAATTCCGATCCGGGCTGGAATCTAAAAAAATTAATAAATAATTTTTGTAATAAAAAAAGTGTATTTAAATTCCGGTCCGGTCCGGTCCAAACCCGGACCGGTTAGAGGAAAAAAGATTTTTTTTTTTCAAAAAAGTAAGAAACCGATCCAAACCGGTCCGGTCCAGGTCCGGAATTGAACTGGTCCGGTCCAGGTCCGGAATTGAACTGGTTCGGTCCCGGTCCACAAAAAATGTGGATTCCGGTCCACCGGTCCAACCGATTCTGGACCGGTGCACACCACTGCTTGCTGATGTTTGTCACTTGCTGCAGTGGTGCAGGTGCTGCAGCAGGGTTTTTTTTTTCTTCTTCTTTTTTTTAAATTTTGTTAATTTATTTAATCTTTTTATAATGCAAATCTAACTCCATAATTAAAATACTAACAATCCACTAACAGCAATGCTACACTAATATACAAATTGGCTTTATAGTGGTATCATGAAGAATGAAAATGTTAATAATGATACCATGTGGAAAAACCAATTTTACAATGGTATCAAGTAGAAAATTCCTTTTAAAAAAAAAAAAAACTAAACGCGTTTCCAAAGAAAACGCCGCTATTAGATAGATAATTTTTTCAAAAACGATATAAAATCACGATCCCCACCCCGTCTTCATTTAGTTCTTGTGTCTACTACATAAACTTCATCATAAGTACTTCGTGCTTACACAAAATTTAAATTCTTAATTCAAAAACTCAACAGCTGTCTTTTATAGCCATATGATATCTTTATTATATAGGTAAGGCAAGCATTATTTATTCACTTCACTCCACATTCATTCATCATCTAGCTCTAAAAATTTGAAGTAAAATGCAAGGAATTAGTCATCAAGCTATGATTTTGCTAATAATAACCATTCTAACCAACCTTACAATCCTAGTAAATACAGAAACTACAACCATGATCACCCATTTATGCAACCAAACACCAAATCACAACCTATGTGTTTCAACATTAACCTCAAATCCTCAAACACAATCGGCGAAAGATGGGATTGATCTAGCCTCCATCTTGTTGCTCCATGTCAACGCCACGGCAACTCGAACTCGAAATCACATCTTGAAACTCCTTAACAATAATAATTATGGAAAAATATGGAGGCAAGAACTTGTCAATTGCAAAAATATCTACAACACAGATATCAAGTTAGGGCTTATGTTTTCCATTATTAATTTCTCCCAAAAACACTATAGTTTTGCTCAACATGCCATGGATGTTGTGCAAAAAAGTGCCAAATCTTGTCAAGATTTCTTTGGGGTTCCAATAATTATAAGGTCTCCTGTATTGGTTGATATCAGGGCAATGAATGATATATGTAAAGTTGCTTATGATGTCTTAAAATACATACATTTTCACCCCTCCCCTGGCCCTCTACCATCTAAATCAATTAGTGTGTGAATGTAATTTTGATCTATCTTTCTCTATTGAAATAAATATAATTGTTCATCACATTCAAATTATATATAGCAAGTTCTGATTTTGTTTTCAATTTACTAGTATTTGATACTTGTGGGCCTTGTAGCTGGGGTTGAATTAAAGTTTATTTTGTTAAATTGACGAATTGAATTGAATTTTGTTAAATTTGGTTTCGTTAATCGAATTGTAACCGATGCTGAATTGAAGGAGAAATAAATTTTAATTTATTATCGCAAGTTTGAAACCAGTAACAAATTAAAGTAACGACGACTGTTATCAAAAAGCTTATAAAGGATATGGTCAGTTCAATTTGTGTCTATACCATAAAAATTCCATACCAAGCACTATACCCTCTCAATTGGTAATACTTTTAGGATCTATACATGGATGCTAAATTTATACATCAATGGGTCTGTAGTTAGCATATGATTTAACAAAATATCTTCACTTTTGACACTTCACAAAAGTATAATTTTTCTAATAGTTAATTTTACTTTTACAAATAATTAATTACCTGTAAAAAAAGTGATTAATTAATTAATTATGATATCTCATTTTTCTCTCTTTATGTCTTCTTCTCGGTCATGAGATCATAAAAGAAAGTCTAGAGACCAAATGGGAT
Source organism: Salicornia ramosissima (assembly GCA_951394345.1). Taxonomy (NCBI): domain Eukaryota; kingdom Viridiplantae; phylum Streptophyta; class Magnoliopsida; order Caryophyllales; family Amaranthaceae; genus Salicornia; species Salicornia ramosissima. The sequence continues at coordinate 49,099,078 of OX596237.1, read as the reverse complement.
GGATCAATAATCAAGGATTCAAGATATAGACATATATATCAAAGAAGGCAACATAATGAAACATACAATGAAACCTTATTTTTAAAAAACCGAATGAAAAATGGAAGTTTGAGAAAAATTGAGTACCTCATTATACATTACATGTACTTTGTGGTGGATTTGAAGATGGCGAAATGATATAGTTTTCAATCAAGGAGTTAACATTCCACTGCAGACCCGTGCTTTCCTCCATAAACAGATTGATGAGGTTTGGGCTGTGTTTAGCCAAGAAACCACCATCGCTCAACACTTAAATAACATTAACAAGCAACTTGTTTATGTGCGTTGGACAGCCCCTGCTGCAAACTGGACCATGCTGAATAAGGATGGGGCCTCGAGAGGGGCGTCTGGACTGTCAGGTGGAGGTGGCATCCTTTGTGACTGTAGTGGTCAGTTTCTAGAAGGTGCTTTCTGTGCCAATTTTGGTAGTTGCTCAGCCTATAAAGTAGAACTAATGGCAATAGCTCGTGGCCTGGACATGGCTAAGTCACTCAACATCCCAAGACTCCAAGTGCAAATGGACAATGAAGCTTGCCTAAATGTCCTGTCTAATACAGAAAACCAAGGTGGAGAATGCTTTCATATTGTTCGTTAACCATTGTAGAGCTCTTATTAATTCTAATATGTGGTCCATTAAACTTGTGCATTGTTTTAGAGAAGCTAATAAAGTATCAGATAAATTAGCAAACTTAGGAGTTGATCAGGTTGAGAATTATTTGTACTATCATCATCCCTTTGAGGAAATAGCAAGCCTCTTACGTGATGATTGTATGGGTGTTACAACACCACGTTTAATTAATTAATAAAACGGGGCCTATCCCTCATTTGCATCAAAAAAAATAATAAGACCCTGTTCTTTTCGATTTAAAAGCTACAGTAATCAGATCAGATCAGATTTTTTCAGATCAGATCAGATTTTTTCAGATCAGATCAGATCAGTACAGCTTTGTTTTAATTTTATACTTTCCCAAAATAATACCCCCACCTAATCAGATCAGATCAGTCCTAAAGAACAGGGCCTAAAATTCTACAAGTAAATTTTTATCTGTATGCTTTTGTCATAAAATTCTAAATTTTTACACATACACCTTATTACTCATCCTATTGTCATAAAAAATTATAAATTTTTTAAAAATTTGTAAAATTTATTTAATTCTTATACATACTATCAAGGAGTAAGTATAAAAATAAAAAAAATAACATAACCCCTTTTTATTATGGAGTATTATTTTAAAATAATGCTTTGATTTCATTTTCCCCACTAACATCAAATAAAATTACTGTTCATAACATTCAAAATGAGAACTCATGCTAAAGACAGACTACGAGTATGCTTTCATTGAACGTTGTATCAGTGAATGTTGATTCTTGTGAAGGGAGTTTTACTTTTATCAATTAAGCCTCCTATATCCTCTGATAATAATAAAGTTGTAGATGAGCATTGTAAGGTTGCTTTGGCTATTGTTTCTTTACTTTGTTAAATGGGACTAGTGAGGCACTTTGATCTAATTGTAGGGAATTGAATAATAATATGATTGATTATATTGGCTGTTTACAATCAAGTAGAATTTGTATCCTAAATCCGGTGTATATATACCCATGTTTATACAATGAGCAATATGGAAAAAAACTCATAACCAAAACTATATATTAAATGAGCAAGATATAAATTAAACCTATGTTTGTGCATGTAGCTCTACATGCAATGTAACTGGTTGCATAGTACAAGATCTCTCAATCAAAGGTTGGTTTGAACCCCGTTTTGAGTGTTCAACATTGGAGAAAGAGGAGAAACATGCAAATCCCATTTTATAAGCCCAAGGGTTGCACAAGCTTGCACCTTCTCTTATCATTTAATTTTGGGACTGAAACCTTGGACTTAGTGGCAGATCCAGACAAATTATTTAGTGGGGTCAAAATGGATTTAATAAATTATATTAGGAATTGAATAATCTAAATTTTACGAGTGAAAATTTTCAACTTTCAAGTTTTAATGGGGTGAAAGTAGGGCTGGGTAGAGCGCGGCGTGAACCACACCAAACCGCAAACCAAACCCCAATTGTGCGGTTTGGTTTGGTTTACGGGTTTACAAAGTGCGGTTTGGTTTGCAATTTTACCAAACCGTAATTTTGCAATGCTGTGCGGTTTTCGAAAATTTTGAAACCGCACCAAACTGTAAGCCGTATATTTTTTAAAATTATTCTAAAATATTTAATTTCATACTTTTTATTTGGCCTACTACCGTACTGAAGTTATGTCTTTTTTTGTCTTGGGTTTTACCGTTTTATCTACTTGTTTAAGCCCGCAACTCTCTAAGGCTTCTGTAACTCTTCAAGACTGTAACGAAAAATAAATCTAAGATTTATTTTTCCTTATCAGTTACTAATTATAAAATAAAAATTTTAAAAATGGGTTAAACCGCACCGCACCAAACTGTATTTTGCGGTGCGGTTTGGTACGTTTGATATAAATTGGCGGTGCAGTGCGATTTCGAAAAATAGTAAACCGTAATTTTATGGTTTGGTGCGGTTTGACGTCTAAACCGCACCAAACCACACCGCGCTCAGCACTAGGTGAAAGGACACCACTCACTAGAATGCAGCTCTGCCACTGCCTGGACTTGTCAATTGACTAGATTCGCTCCCTTCCTGTTGAGTTGCCCAAACTTAATTATGACTAATCCGAAATATTAAATAACTAAAATTGTGTAAAATGTCTAAAAATGATTATTTAACAAAAAAACCTAATACATGTACATATCCAAATGATTATTAAAAAAATTAAAAATAAAAAACAAATTCATAGCTACGTACTCAGCTATTTTCTACTCCCTCCATCCCAATTTACTTGCTACATTCTCTTTTTCACACCTCTCGAGACACAATATATAATAAAAATTATATATTTGAAAAGTACATGTTAAGACTGTTGGAGAAAATTCAGAAATTAGGGTAAAACTATGACAATATCACTTGAGGTGCGCACGATAGCACTTTCCTGAAAACGATATTTCTACCCAATTCGTAGGCCGGGTTACAAGAAATTCGTCAATAAGATACAACAAGAAAAACGTAGAAATCAAGCCTATATTTAATCTCTACAAATGAGTAAGGATTTGTATGTGTAAACGTCTTTGTAACTTTAGAGAAAAACACTTAGTGTATGCAAGAGAGAGTTTGTGAAAGTATGAATATCACTTCATATCCTTTCACTTCTGATAATAAGTTATATTATAACTTATCAAAACACCAACAGTTACCCCGAATACATACAATGCAATGGGAAAAAACCGAGCACAACCGTCACTAAACCGCGAAGCTCGCGAAAGCGAGTCGCGAAAAGTTACTGACTCGTTTTGGCACTTTGGTCTGTTTTCGCATGCCGCAAGCATCCGTCATGACTCGCGATTTGCCAGTGTTTCTACTTTATTTTTCTCAACATTTAACGACGTAAATCGCTAATTAAACTTTGCATAATTACGAACTTACAACACATAACACTACGTCTAGTATTATCAATGTTCATAATTATATACATTTATATACTTAATCAATAAATCTCAACAGAGACGAATTAAACTAGATCCATCATGACTATATTTTTTCTTACTATAAAGTAAATAACGTCAAAGTTAACGATGAGTTTCCATGTTCAAACTAGATCAATCCGGGTATTGTTGATTTCAATCCAAAAAATTTAAGAAAAATTCATGCAGCACACAAATATGACACAAAAATCCATACTACAACCAAATAGTACTTAGAAAAATCATCTTACAAACCGAAAGTATTACAAGTCTACAATTGTTCACGATGATTTTTCATGTTTTGAAACTATCTATAATATCATCCATCTTAACATCGAAAAAAATTTGTCTATAATTCATATCTATTTAATTATAATATCATCCATCTATAATATTCTATTAACTAATAAATAAATTATAGAAATATCAAATTCAATAAAACCCCAATTTTCTATAAATTTGGTATATATCAAATTTCATTCATATTTTTGGAAAAATTATAAATACATTTCATTTTTACTCAATACACTCCAATTTATTTATTTATTTCAATTGAGAAAAAATAAACAAAAAAAAATGTAATAAGTACTCCCGTAATAAGAGAGTGTCTATATCAACATCTCATTTTTTGTGGTTTGCCCCATCTTGTACACCAAAATTAGAAAGAAAAAAAACTCCACCAAATCACTAGTGATACGTATTTAATGTACACATAATAAATATGACGTTGTACTGTTGTACAACCTATATACACATAATGACATAACGGCTATAGCACAGTCACCACACATAATAGTCTTAACATATTTTCCTATATACATGCATTTATTTACATGCATTTATTTACATGCATTTATTGTGATCATGATCAATGTGTCCGCATTAAAATCTATGTGATTATGCACAAACTGAATGCAAATAATAGCTAGTCACATTTACCTACACACAAAGATAAAAATATAAACTTACCAAAATTAGTCCATAACTTCTATTTTATCCACAATTATAATTATTTTACCAAAATTAGTCCATAATTATAATCAATTTATCAAAATTAGTCCATAACTTCTATTTTATCCACAATAATTATAACCAGTTTAATCAACACTCCTATCTATTATAAATTTGTTATTACAATTATTTTTACTTATTTCAGATCATATTATAAAAAATAAGTTGATATTGTTGGAGAATTTGGGTAAATAGTATGACAAAAACACTTGAGGCGCGTCGGATGACACTACCCTGAAAACAATATTTCCACCCAATACTAAGGTCGGGTTATAGGAAATTTGTTAACAAGATACAACAAGAAACCGTAGAAATCAAGCCTTGTTTCAATCTCTACGAAATGAAGAGAGGATTTGTATGTGTAAACTTCTTTGTAATTATGGAGAAAACCTAAGTGTATACAAGAGAGGGAGATAAAGTATGAATGTAACTTCTAAGTATTATCTCAGTTTTAGTAAGCTATAATATAAATTAACCAAAATGCACAACAGTTGCCTCGAACCGACACAACGTAACGGGAAAAAACCAAGCAGAACTGACGCTAACCACCAGGCTCGCGAGTCGCAATTTGCTTCTGTCTCTTTTTGGCACTTTTTGCACTTCAGACTGTTCTCGCGTGTCGCGACCTTAGGTCACGACTCACGACTTTCCACTGTTATTGCTGCACTTTACCTCAACGTTCAACGACTTACATCGCTAAAAACTTTGCATAATTACGAACTTCAAAACACATAATACTAAGTCTAGTATTATTAATATTCATAATTACATACATTTATATTCTAAATCAATAAATCTCAACAGATATTAGATAATTTAATTTGATGTTTTTAAACTTTAAATATCTCTAATTCCATAACAAGAAATATTATAAAAATTACATATTAAAAACCACTCATTAATACAAATATAATCTCAATTGATATATTTTTTCCATATGGACTAACATATATACTCGATCAAAGTTTAGTCAAATTAAACAATAAATTCATATCAAATCAGGTCAGAAAAATAAGTTCAGATTAGATTAGATTAGATCTTTTTTTAAAATAAATTCAGATCAATAAGCAAATTTCAGGTGAATTATACAAAGTTTTAAATTTTTTTTTGTTTTACTTTTGTCCGAACTTACATATCGTACATGACAAGCAATAGAAGCATAGTTGTATATAAATATTTGATGTAATAGTACTAGTCCTAACAATAAAGTGAAAAATATACACTCATTAATATAATCCATAACATTATATATTTCACACACACAAATGGAGAGAAGAGGTGAATCCATAGTGATAGCACTATTCTTGGGCTTTATAGCCCATCTTATAGCTCTAGCAAATGCTCAAGGCACTACTAAGCTCCTCACCAACACATGTAATAAAACACCAAACCCTAACCTCTGCGTTTCGACACTAAGCTCACATCCTCAAACAATCGAAGCCAAGCATGAAAGCGATTTAGCCATAATTATGGTGGGTTATGTCAATTACACAGCAGTCGAAACCATCGATCATATCTCTGATTTCATTCAAGATCCAAAAGTCGATGAATCGACGAAGCAGCTTCTTAAGAAGTGCGGCGAACAGTACAATCAATTGATCGCGCAATCGCTTACTGCAACCGTCGATGGATTGTACGCCAAAAACTATGCCAAAGCGCGAGACTCCATGAAAGCTGTATCGGTGAATGCTGAGTCGTGTGAAGCTAGTTTTAAGGCGCCGGTTAAGTCTCCTATCTCCGCTGATAGCCAAGCTATGAATGATCTTTCTAAGATTAGTTTGGCAATTGTATCTTTACTTGCTTAAATTACAATCAATTAGTGAGATTCAAGGAATAAAATTATGATTGATTAGTTCGTTGTTTTTAATCAAAAGCGAAATTGTAGTATGCGTGATTTTAATTTGCTAAGGAAAACTAAACTGAATTGAAAGTGCTTGCTTACTAAAGATTGAAAAAATGGAGTTGTCTAAGAAGAATGAAAGAAAACAGTCCATCTGTAATAGTTGATGATGGATATGCGTGATTTTAATTTGCTAAGGAAAACTAAACTGAATTGAAATTTGAAAGTGCTTGCTTACTAAAGATTGAAAAAATGGAGTTGTCTAAGAAGAATGAAAGAAAACCAGTCCATCTGCATTAGTCGATGATGGATTCAAAAGATTTTCAATGCAACAATTTGACTTTAAACAGCTTCATTTTTCGAACAATCTTAATTAACGCAGAAAAAGTGAAAAGCAGTAGTTTGGCCAGGCAAGATCAATTACAAATTCTGAGTTACATGCGTGAGCAACAAATATTAATGAAAGTTATTCAAATTTCAAAATTAGACCAAATGCACTTTCTTGTGTCAACATTTTTTATTCAAACTTATTTAGAACTCTAATGCTTATTATAGAAGAGTTCAGATTTGATAAAAAAAAAAATTAGATTAGTTCGGAAAAATTTCAGATGAGAGTAGTTCCAATCAAATAAAAAAAAAATTATTACTATAAAATAATTACAATCACAAAATTTCAAATTAAATTAGAAAAGTTCAAATAACATTATATCAAATCAAAAAATTAAGATCAAATTAAAAAAATTTAGTTGAATCAAACGCGCCCTTAATGAACATCTATTCATTGTGGCTTGCATTTGTATAAAAAATATCTTCCCTTAGGTGCTCATTAGTGTACACTATATGAATTGAATATTAGTAGTTATTAAGATTGTTAAATGCAAAAAAAAGAAAAATAATGAAAATGCTATATTTTGCAAGAAAATGCTTATAAAAGGCTATTTTTTTGGCGACAACAAGATTAAACATTTTTTTCTATGTGGAAATATTCAAAAATCAAATTCTTGCACCGTCTTCACATTGGAGAAGTACTATTATTGTTCTCTTTGCACGCACTAACAATAACTTAGAATTGGGCCGAACTTTCAAAAATTAAGCTACAATGTATGTAGAAAATGAAGAAAAAGAACTTACAACAGAATTTGCCTTTAAAGTATTGTAAGCAAGGTTCATGCTCAATCCTTGAGAATCATAATTCAAAGCCTTCCATATCCTAATATTGGTTATCAATTTAATCAAGTAAGTTGCAAAAACTCTTGTACCCTTGTAAGGCTTAGGAATCAATGACGAATCATCAATACACTTGGACACCTGTATCCGAGTCATGTCCGAACCATCTTCCGTGGGTGCAACCAAAGCAACAACAAATGGTTCACTAGGTTTTTGAAGGTCATCAATTTTTCTAGGCTTAGTATTGGAAAGAAAAATGAGGTCCCCTGCTTCTGGCTCATAATGTCCTCCATTATTCTTAAAGTCTGAATTTTTTTTGGTTAAAATGTTGTAGTATAACTCTTTTGGAGGCTTGTAATCTTTAGACCATTCTATATGAGTTATTTCACATGCAAGAGCATTGCCTACAGATTCCATTCCAGAGAGTAAACTAGCTCGAGTTTCTTCCACAAGTGGGAGTTTGAATGTGCTAGTATACTGTGTAGTTGATGAGAATTTCTCTGGAATTCGCTTGACCTGTTGTTGATTATCATAGATAAGACCACAAATTAAAATGAGGTTGCCATTTGTTATAACAAATACGAGAAAAATAGTAAAGATTAACAAGAACAAACACAGATTTAGCATGGTTCACCAAAAATGTGTTGCCTACGTTCACCAACAAAGGAAATCGTAACATTATTGATTAGGAATTTTCAATTCAAAAAATACTTTTAGGCTATAGATAGGAACTTTAGAAAATCCAAAGTCTAATTAACAAGACTACAATTTAGATTAGATTTTGGAAAGTTGATTAGATTTTGGAAAGTGGGCATAAAATGGATTCAAGGCATATTACTACGCCGTATTTCCCCTAGTTATACAGTTTTATTCTAAATAAGCTAATGAATCATTGCAAAGTAAGATTTGGCCTAATTTTATTGAGACCATTGTCAAAGGTTGGATGTAAAACTTATGTTATTGAATTGTAACTCTTTATTTCACTGCAAGTATCAATACTTGGATGTAAAATCTATGTTACTTGGTCTTTTTATTTGACAATAATTATCATCTAATCAAAGCTCCAAAAAATTTGCCACTTCACTAGAAACAAATATGCAATTTTATATACTTCATTATTTAGAGTTTCGCAGGTAGAGTTTAGGGTTTAGAGATTAGAATTTGAGAAAGACTCTGGATAAAATTTAGATTTTGGTCGATAAAAATTTAAATTTTGTTATTAGAGTTTTAACTTTTTGTTGATATGCCTATATATAGTGGTTTATATGAAACGTAATAACACTTTGCTTTTTGTAAAAACTACTCATAGTAACTATTTAATTCTATGAAATAACAATTATGGACATGTATAAACATTATTATTTAATTTAGGAAAATTTGATAAAAACAATCACAACTACAATTGGTCTTCCAAAAGCAGTTGATTAAGGGTTATTATCCAATTAATAATGTAAAGGCCTAAAGTTGCAAATGGTAAATGGCTAATGGAGCCTCGCTTAAATTAATTTACCAATACAAGTAATATATCAAATTGATATATATATATATATATATATATATATATATATATATATATATATAGAATAGAAATAAAACCTAGCTACATAAACAAAGCATGCAACAAAAAATGAAGTATATATGTAAAATAATATATACCTGAAGTTTGTAAAGATTTTTGTTGAGAATATTTGGAAATGACCAAGAAAAAACCAAATCAAGTAAACTAGTGCTTTCATCTTGGGTTTTGCTTTGTTTATTATAGTACTTCTCCATTATCAATCTGATGGAGTTCACTATATATGAGACTTTAATTTAATGGAGTGACACTGTAAAGTAAGAAGAAAAAAAGCAAAAGGTAACATGAAGAGTACAGTTTGATGTTTTACGTAGAGATACTTTAGAAGACCAAAACTTACATGCTAGGTAACTATATATACGTAAAGAAGATGAAGATATATACTTTGTGAATTGTGATTAATTAATTAAGCATGCAACTAACATTTATAATAGGAAGTGAGAACGAAAGATAACTATTAGATTAGCCGTGGAAGTTTAATTAGAGCAACCACAATAATGAGTTACAATTCTTTTAGTTTTGATTGTCAGATCACGTTTTTAAAGTACTTTATTTTCAAACTACAAGTAATTATAATGATAATTTACAAATTATGAAGTTTTGTAGCTTCAAATTTAATTTAATAAGTGAAAAATAAATAAATAAATAAAGTCGAGCCCAAAACCTTGTAGCTTTTTCGGCCCGTTTGATAGTCAGGTTATAGATGGTGGTCTGGTAATGGAAATGTATTTATAATAACTAAATTTGGAAGGGAAATCAAAATTCATTCTCGTCGTGATGCTAGTTTAATTCCAATTTTATCTAATTTTCTTCACAAATATTCATTTTCATCTAATATCACCCCCATGGTAATGGATGTTAATGAAAAATAACAAGAAAATTGAAGTTTGGGAATGAAAATATGTTTTCCATGGAGATTATAAGGTTTTTCTGATCTTAATAAAATTACAGTTTAAATCAATTACCATTATCATAATTTATTACCAAAAAACCAAACAGACCGTACCGTTAGAGCTACAAGGATTTGCAAATTATAAACTCATTTCCTCCAAAATGATTTAGCTTGTAACTTACAATTTTCCATATTTGCAAGCGAGTCTTTGGATGCAACCATTGTGGATGTTTTGAGAGGTTGTATTTGTAGAAACATGGAACCCTAATATTGTAATTTTTAGTTTAGGAAGTTCACCGGATCACATACTTCATAAAAATATTCAAAAAGTTTATTACATTTGAAATTTTGGTTACGAGAAGAGAGGAATTTTAATTTAATAAAGAACATTTTTTATTACACATAAGGGAAAAAATATCTATATATGTGGTCTTATTAGATTTGTCTAAATATGTAAATTTTAAAATTTAACAAGTGCATTGAAAACAAACATCTATCTTCTATCTTCTTATACTACTAAAACGTTAACCACTAAAAAATGTTTTTTCCCTCCCAAACTTTACTTTCTCTCCTACTTACAAGTAATAAATATACATAGAAAAATGAATAAATCATGCAATTAATGCTTTTTTTTTTGTTTTTACATATCCTTTACCAAGAAAAAAAAAACTTTTACCATGGGACTGATTTACTTTTTTTACTATAAATACAACTAAGGCTATATTTGGTTCATCAATTTTTTTTTTCATTTGACCTTATTTTACAGATATAAGATGAAATTATTTTTTTATCAGATATGGAGTTATTGTTTTATTTGACTAAATTATGATCGTGTATATATGCTATTGAATAAGGAAAAAAAATATCAATTGAGATTTTATTTTATTTGTATTAATGAGTAGTTTTTAAATATGCAATTTTTATAATTTATTTACGGAATTAAATACATATAAAGTTTGAAAAAGTCGTATAAAATTAACAAGCCTACTCAAAACTTTTTTTTTTCTAATTTGATCTAAACTTTTTAAAAATTATTTGATCTAATCTGATCTAAAATAAGTAATAAGTACATAAATAAGGTGAAATAAACATAGCCTAAATGGGTGGATAGTTTCCGCATTACTAAATGTTAGAAAAACTCAAACCTTTTATGTTTTATCACTTCCAATACACATGACTAGATAGACATATTTACTTTAACCTTTTACTTTTAAAAAAATTAATTAATTTTTACAGTTTTAAGAATTTACCTATCAATGTTTACAATTTTATCTTAGCTTTGACAATATATACCACTATTAAAACATCGTTTAAATCTTGAACATAATCCGTTGAAACCTCTAAAACATGTACCAAGCTTTTAAGATGGTATTTGCTTTCTTTCACAATTTGTATAAATCAAGTTACAAGCATAAATTAAAGATCCAAAGTATCAAATAAAATTAAAATATATATAATTTAGCCTGAATTTGCAACAAATATAACAACATAAATTTAATTTATACTAAATAAAATTGAACATGAATATAACAGGATTTACAAATTCCAAATTCTAATAATAAAAATAGTTTCATATGAACTCAATATAATTAGTTCTTACCCCTTTTATTAAACTTTCAACCTTTGCATGGAATCAAATAAATGTTTGAATTGAATACAATTTATCATGTTGCAAGATATATATTTTGCATAAACTAATTTTGTCATTGTTATCCCAGATATGGTCTTTGTTGCTTCAAATTTAATATTTTTTTTTTATTGTAAGCGCTTCATTGTAGCTGAAAATTTGGCATTCATTGCATAGAAATTATTGTAAAACAATTATGCTCTGTATATTACAACCCTGCTTATGATCATAATAGAAATTTCAAATCAATTAAACTCAAAATAGTTGATTCTTACATCTTGAATGAAGCTTCAAATTTACAAAGATTGAAGAATTGAGAAGGGAGGTTGAATTTTTTTTAGTTGGCTTAATATTGAGTTAAGAGCAAAGTTGAGTACTCAACTTTGATAAAAGTTGCAGTTTAGGCATCCAAGTTGCAAAAGTTACAGTTTGGATACTCTAAACAGTACACACATTTTTTTAATATAATAATACAAAAGTTATAATTAAAGTAATAATATTAACAAAAAAAACTAACGGAATTTTTAACGGTGTTAGTGGAGAATACTCTTTTTGCAACTTTTACAACTTGGGTACTCAAACTGCAACTTTTGTCAAAGTTTGGTACCCAAATTTGCACTTCACTTGCTTAATATTAGGTTACAAAAAGAACTAAACCGTGCATCGCACGGGTATTACCTAGTTTTTAAAACAAAAGAAATAGATCATATGATTATGGATATTGTAATTTAATTTCTTTTTAGAATAGTGATACTTGTATTGTATTTGAAGAATTTGAAGAGTTGCAATTATTCACGTACTTATGGTCTTATGGATACAAACAATTGCATTGAACTTGTTGCATTGGTAAATGGTGAAATTAGTTGCGTATTCCTCTATAATTTTTGAGTTTTGCCATACTATGTTACAGAGTTTTGAAGAGCAACCAAACGATACTGACGGAGAAGATAATTAATTCCAAGTTATTATTACCTAGGTTGCACAGTACAAAAACAGATACGGGTAAGAATACGGATATAAAACAAGTATCGGAAAAAATGATTGAAAAAATTAAGGATATGGGTACATGAAAAAAAACATTAAGAGAATATATAAATTTCTACTTATATAATCTCAATAGGAAACCGAGGTAAATATCAAATTTGGTGATTATAATATGGTTATTCAATATATAAATTATTTCAAACCTAAAAGGCGCAAACAATTAAAGCGAGACAATAATTTGTGAAATTTACTTGATTGTATTAGGATAACATAGAGATAGATAGATGAAAGTAAAAAAATGACTTAGCTTCGACAAAAAAATACAATTTACTATTATTTTTTCCTTACTTTATTCTTTGATAAAATGATTTTTTTTTTTTGGTTAGAACAAAAATGTGAATTTTTAATTAAGGGCTCGTTTACATTAGCTGAATAGAAATGAACTGAACTGAACTGAACTTAATAGAGTGTATTAATTGAACTGAACTGAATTTAATTTGGAACTAAGCTTAATTTGAGTACAGCTTTTCACGCAGCTACGGATGGGCAGACGGAACGGACCATCCAGACGCTAGAGGATATGCTACGAGCTTGTGCGTTAGATTTCCAGCAGACTTAGGTTAAATCATTGAGCTTGGTGGAGTTTTCGTACAACAACAGCTATCATGCTAGTATCAAGATGGCTCCTTATGAGGCGTTATATGGGCGCAAGTGTCGCAGCCCTACTTGTTGGAGTGACATCAGCGATGCTTTGGTGATTGGTCCTGATCATATCAAGGACACGGTGGAGCAGGTGAAGATCATCAGGGCAAGGTTGCAGGCAGCTCAGAGTCGGCAGAAGTCTTATGTTGATCGTCGTCGGAAGCCGTTAGAGTTCCAGGTTGGTGATAAGGTGTTGCTGAAGGTGTCTCCGATGAAGGGTGTGGTTCGATTTGGCCAGAAGGGTAAGCTCAGACCGAGGTATGTTGGGCCATATGAGATTCTGGAGCGGGTTGGAGAAGTTGCTTATCGGTTGGCGTTGCCTCCGGATCTGTCGAGGGTTCATGATGTATTTCATGTGTCTCAGCTACGGAAATACGTGAATGACCCTTCTCACATTATTCCGGTGGAATCGTCGGAGATTGAGCCGAACTTGACCTTTGAAGAGAGGCCAGTGCGGATTTTGGACCGTCAGGATCGGATATTGCGGCGTAAGGTGGTACCTTTGGTTAAGGTACTCTGGCGTAGTCAGAAGCTCGAGGAGGCTACGTGGGAAACGGAAGCTTCAATGAGGGATAAGTATCCCGAGCTGTTTGGAGCAGGTACGAAGTTGTGCTGTATGTTTTCATTCCTATTTTATTTGTGTCTGTGCTTAGTTTCATGTGTGTGTTTTTGGGCTTCTTTAAGTAAATTTTGAGGTCGAAATTTATTTAAGGAGGGGTGACAGTAATAACCCGAAATTTAGGGCCAGAAAATTTCACTTTAAACATCAATTCATCAAGATTGGACTAAAACAAGATCAAAATTCAATTCTTTTTGACACTCATATCACACGGCTTTTCAAGGATCAAACAAACATCAAGAATAATTTCAAGAATCATTCATATCATGATTAAATTAAAGATTAATTAAAGGTTATCAATACTAATCCAAGAATTACCAAGATCCAACAATAAGAATCAGATTTTTAATCCTCTAAATTGCCATGGTTCACTCGACATACATAAATAACATGAACAAAATAATTCTTTTAATTTAAAGACTTTAATTAACAATTAAACATTCAAGAACAACATAATAATTCAAGAAAATAACATAAAAATAATCATGATATGTAATGACCCAGATTTTATTGGTATTTTTGCCGATAACTATGTGTGTTTATGTATGTTGTTGTGTTAGTTCAAATTTATTTTGAACTATTTATTTTTATTTTATGTGAATAATTTCGATTTAACTCGAAATATTTATTTTCAGTTTTTATTATTTATGTTAATTATTATTTAATTGATTAGAATTTTATTATTTAATTTTCTAATTAATTATCTAATATTTTGGGCCAAATCGATTATTGCATGATTAGTCATGCGGTTTTTGCAAATTAGCCCAATTAATCACGAGAGCCCATTTTTAGGCCCAATTAGCCCTCTTGGCCGGTTTTCCTAAGGCATGGCAAGGCTTGCCACTTGCCTTGTGTTCACACCTTGACTCACTCTATAAATAGATGAGTTAGTAAGGCTTAAACCTCATTTTGTTCTTTTGCCATCTAATGCACTTGCCATCAAAGTTCAATCACCAAAACTCCCTCCACTTTCTCCTTGCCTCACGCCATTCATGAGCAATTGAAGCCATCAATTGTTCATCATCTTTCTTAACCCAAAACTTAAAGATTCATACCCTATTGATCTTTAAGTAACCTAAACACAATTTAAACACAATTATTTTATCCAAGATCGTTGGTTCGGGTTGGGTTTTGATCGTGCTCGTGTAGAGGGCCGTGTGTGTGCAGCCGTGTGTGCGAGTGGTGCAGCGTGGTGGTGCCGTGCAGGTGCAGGCGTGTGTTGTGCAGCGGCCGTGCGTGGTGCAGTGGGCAGAAGCTGTGCAAGGCCGTGTGTGGGTGTGCTCGTGTGAGTGCAACTCGTGGAGGCCGTGCGTGTTGTTTGTGCCGTGTGTTGGTGCTTATTCCGGGTTGCATTTGTGTGTTGATTTGTGTGTATATCTTCAATAAGGTAACATACTTTCTCAACCTTTTTGGTATACTATGTCTATAGTATGAATTAAATGCATGTTTGGGTTGATTGATGATGAATATCCATGATTTCATGTATAATTTCTAAATCTGATTTTTATGTGATAGTATGGTGTTTTGATGATGATTTTTCATGATATTATGATTGATTATATGTTGTTTTACGATCATGAACATTATGTTAAAGTTTGATGAATTTTGGATGAGTAAAAGTTGGATTTTCGATTGAATTATGATGATGTTATGCGTGTAGTATGAACATGTTGAATGAGTTCTTGGTTGAAGTTCTTGAATCTTGATTGAGTTCTTGATTGAAGATCTTGAATCTTGAATGAGTTCTTTATGAGTTCTTTATGATTTCTTTGAGTTCTTTATGAGTTCTTGATGAGTCTTTACGAGTTCTTGGTTGAATCTTGAAAGTTAAAAAAAGAGGTTTAAATGATAAAGAAAGTTAAAGAAAGTGTCTAATATGATTAAAGAATGATTATAGAATGATGATTTATGATTGGTTAGACTCAAGATTAAGGCTAGAGGCAGTTCTTGAGAATAACTTCGATGATTTAACTAGTTAATTTCGAGAATCAAGGCTAGAGGCAATTCTTGAACTTAATTTAGTTATGTTGGGATATAAAATGAATAATATGATTAAAATGATTAAAGATTTAATTAATTAATTAGCTTGATTTCATTTTTAGACGCCTGATACTTTGAGTAAGATTCATTGTATTTGGGTTAAGACGTTGCCCCTATTCCATCCGCGGTATTGGGATAGTTGGAGTCATACTATGTGATCTTTGTGAATTTCCAGTAAGATTGGTTTCACGGGACATGGATTTCCAGTAAGATTGGTTTCATGGGGTTTGGGAGTAAGATTCTCAAATCCGAGCATAGTAGAAAGTTCGAATGCGTAAGATGCGTTCGTACGAGCACAGTCCGGTCTAGAATATGAATGATTGCGCCAAAGATAGTTGATTAGGTTGGTTGAGTCGAGTTCACGTTTGGGTTGATCTTGCACTCTGTTTTTATTAACCTGATATTGTTTATTTGATTTGTGCTATGTGCATGTGTGTTCCCATTAGGGTGAGTCAGTTATGTTACTCGCCACTGATGGTGGACTGTTGTATATTTTTCAGGTATTTCTGATGATGATCCTCTTGCTTAGCTTTGGGTTGGGCGAGCGACGTTGTTATTACTATTATCTGTTGTATTTACTATTTTCCGTTGCTTTAGATAGTGATGGAGTTATATAGATTTTATACGTTGTTGAATGGACTTTTATTTTTGTTTTAGACTCCGATGTGTGGTTGGAGTTACTTGTATTTTTAGTATTTCTAGTTTGATTTTTGGACTAGTATATGTACAAACTTGTGGGTATTTGTACTTTTGAGGTTCGATAATAATATTTGAGGAATTAGTTTTATTTCTTAAGTATTTTAAGTTGTAGTTTCTAACTATTCGACTCGTCGGTTTCTTCCGCGCCGATTTAAGCGAGTCGGGTCGTTACATGATACACCATATACCACTCGACAATCATGGAATAAATCAAGAATAAGATTAGACAATTTATCATACAATTATTCGATGCAATATACAATTAAATAAATTAATCTATGCATAAAATTAATTAAAACAATTAAAGATTCATGAAAAAAAATACACAAAATATCAAGAAAATAACAAGATAAATATCATCATATCACTCGAAAATTCTAGATCATCATGATACTAATTCTAACAATTTTCATGATTTAATCCTAATTAACTATATGGGAAACTTGTACCAAATTTAAAAAAGATAGACTAGTTACCTTAGATTAGGAAAGAAAACCAAGAAAATCTCATTGTTTGGTTCAAGAACACACGGCTGCTAGGGTTTATGAGAGAGAGTTTTTTTTTTTGAGAGACTTTGAAAATAAGGTAAAAGATTGTAAGTGTATTATTCCTATTCAAATATAAGAAACAAAGAAAACAAAATAATAAGGAGAAAAAGAAGGGGGAACCGTGTGAATGGGAGAGAGAATAGGGAAGGGGGAGTGAAGTTAGTAGAACAAACAAAAGTAGTTGCAATAGGTTTTAAAATTAATTAAATAATTAATCATAGGATTATCTAATTAATTAAAATTACAAAAAGGGGAATTAATCCTTGGCCATGAAGTGGGGGCCGGCCAAAGGGAGAGGAAATGGGTCCTTGGCCCAATTTTAAGATAAAGGAATGGAAATAAGAATTAAGCAGTCCAAATCATCGGGCCTTTTTGGACTTAGATTATAAAATAAAATTAATTAACCGCGAAATTTTCTGGCCCTAAATTTCGGGTTATTACAGTCACCCCTCCTTAAATAAATTTCGACCTCGAAATTTACTTAAAGAAGCCCAAAAACACACACTTGAAACTAATTAAGCACAGACACAAATAAAATAGGAACGAAAACATACAGCACAACTTCATACCTGATCCAAATAGCTCGGGATACTTATCCCTCATTGAAGCTTCCGTTTCCCACGTAGCCTCCTCGAACTTCTGACTACGCCAGAGTACCTTAACCAAAGGTACCACCTTACGCCGCAATATCCGATCCTGGCGGTCCAAAATCCGCACTGGCCTCTCTTCAAAGGTCAAGTTCGGCTCAATCTCCGACGATTCCACCGGAATAATGTGAGAAGGGTCATTCACGTATTTCCGTAGCTGAGACACATGAAATACATCATGAACCCTCAACAGATCCGGAGGCAACGCCAACCGATAAGCAACTTCTCCAACCCGCTCCAGAATCTCATATGGCCCAACATACCTCGGTCTGAGCTTACCCTTCTGGCCAAATCGAACCACACCCTTCATCAAAGACACCTTTAACAACACCTTATCACCAACCTGGAACTCCAACGGCTTCCGACGATGATCAGCATAAGACTTCTGCCGACTCTGAGTTGCCTGCAACCTTGCCCTGATGATCTTCACCTGCTCCACCGTGTCCTTGATATGATCAGGACCAATCACCAAAGCATCGCTGATGTCACTCCAACAAGTAGGGCTGCGACACTTGCGCCCATATAACGCCTCATAAGGAGCCATCTTGATACTAGCATGATAGCTGTTGTTGTACGAAAACTCCACCAAGCTCAAAGATTTAACCCAAGTCTGCTGGAAATTTAACACACAAGCCCGTAGCATATCCTCTAGCGTCTGGATGGTCCGTTCCGTCTGCCCATCCGTAGCTGCGTGAAAAGCTGTACTCAAATTAAGCTTAGTTCCAAAAGCCTCTTGCAACGACTTCCAGAACCGTGACAGAAATCGGGGATCTCGGTCGGACACTATATCCTTAGGCACACCATGTAACCGTATGATCTCCCTCGAGCAAGCTTCCGCCATCTTCTCCATCGACCAAGTTACCTTCATCGGAATGAATCGAGCGACCTTAGTCAAACGATCCACGATAACCCAAACAGTATCCAATCCTGTAGATGTCGCTGGTAAGCCTACCACAAAATCCATAGATATGGAATCGAACTTCCATGTGGGTATCGGCAATGGCTTCAACAGTCCACCTGGTCTTTGGTGCTCAATCTTAACTTTCTGGCAAGTAAGACACCGTGCAACGAAGTCTGCGACTTCTTGCTTCATCCTTGGCCACCAAAAAATTCCTTCAGGTCCTTGTAGAGTTTCCCACCACCTGGATGCACCGAATAAGGAGTATTGTGAGCTTCTTCCATGATCCGGTTCCTCAATCTCGAACTCTGGGGCACACACCACCTGTTACGGAGAAAAATTAGTATCCATCAGGCGAAAACAGTTTACTATAACATTTAACTCCATTACCTGTTACGGAACTTCATACTACCGTCTGAATCAATCGTGAAGTTTTCTGCCTTGCCTTGAAGTTTGGCTTCACGAATTTTCTCGAGCTGCGGGTCTTCTCTCTGACTCTCCCGTAACTCTTGGTACAAACTGGGTTCAACACTCATAGCACTAAGATAGACTCGTGTACTACCTGGCATTACCATCTCAATCTCCATCCTGCGAAGATCAGCACATATTTCCTTAGGTAAAACCGCCATCCTGTTAAGTGAATGGTGATCCTTACGACTAAGGGCATCTGCTACCCTGTTGGCCTTCCCTTCACAATAGTCAACTGAGAGGTCATAATCCTTGATCAACTCGAGCCATCGTCGCTGCCTCATATTGAGCTCCTTCTGTGTGAAAATGTACCTTAAGCTCTTATGATCGGTGAACAGTTTGCAAGTAGCTCCATAGAGATAATGTCGCCAAATCTTCAGAGGGAACACTACAGCTGCCAACTCTAATAGTTCTGCTCATGAAACTTGAGTTGTCTCGAAGCATATGCAATCACCTTGCCTTCTTGCATCAGAACACAACCTAGACCCTTCTTGGACGCATCGCTGTAGACTTCATATCCTGCTCCTTCGTTTGGCAGAGCAAGAACTGGTGCAGATACCAAACTCTGTTTGAGGGTCTGGAATGCTTCTTCACACGGATCTGTCCACACAAATTTCCAGTCTTTGTGTAACAGTTTGGTCATAGGTGCTGCTACCTTGGAGAAATCCTTCACAAACCTCCGATAGTAACCTGATACAGAAATTCCACAGGTAAGTTCTCATGCATACATAGCTAATTCAGCCTTCTCAAATGCTTTAAATTACCTGCCAAGCCAAGAAAACTTCGGATCTCGGCCACATTTTTAGGACTGTGTCATTCCACTATCGCCTTCACCTTGGCTGGATCTACTTTGACACCGTCCGCATTTATCACATGCCCTAGAAATTATGATTTTTATGATTAGTTCTAATACAGTAATATATATATGGAGTAATTATGTTGCAATAATTTTCCTTATTTTAACCTTTACATTTTTTAACCCGTTAAGAAAAATAGTTTTTTCTTCAAATTTGAAATGTTTTTGACTTGCATATAATATATTTTTTACGACAATGTTACACTCATGCAATGAACAATTTTGAAGAAAATGTTACATTTTTATATTATCCGTGTGTATATTTTTTTAATACCAGTCACGTAAAATTAGATAGATTATAAACATGTGTCTTAAAAAATCAATGCAATACAATTAAACTATGATAATTTCAATAAAGATTGAATATAATGAAATAATATATATATATATATATATATATTTTGGATGAGAGTGAATAGTACGTGTTAAACATTAACTATGCTACCAACGTTGTCTTGGTCTAGTGGTGTCAGGGGCTAGACTTGATAGGGAGAACCACGGTTCGATCCCCCACAAGCACGTTGGGAGGAGTTTGAAACCTTAACCCCGGGACGTGCTCCAAATCCGGATTAGCCCAAAAGGGTGAACCGGGTGGGTACACCAAAAAAAAAAACATTAACTATGCTACATAATATGCAGCTTGATTAAACATTAATATTTTAAAAACAATAAGAATCAAATTTCATTCATTTAGGCTGCCAAAAAAATTCATTAATATAGGGATAACAGTTTGGAATTGAAAAAAAAAAAAAAAAAACCTAAACAATTGAAGGAATTTTGATAAAGGATTATTTTTAAAAAAAAAGTTAAAATAAAATTTGTAAGGGAGAACATAATCTCCTGAACCCCATATATGAAAAATTCTCTATAGTTGAATACTCATTTCTAAAACAGTTCAAAATGAAATAATAATGTAAAAAGAAGCCCTTCACAATATTCTACAAGTTTGTATTCATGGAATCATTATTGAGGGGTGATAACTGATAACTCATACTTTCTTCATATTTTTTCATGTGCAAGATTTACTAACAATAGAAATTATCCATTACGTGCAACAAATTTATTTATTTATTTATTTGTTTTCATGTCATTTTTTTCTAAATTTTTTTATATACACCGAATGTATGGTACATTCAATGATAATTTTGCTCATTTTAAAATTTAAGATGAACAAAATTATTTAAAAGAACAATAAATTAATACACCATGAATGTACATAATTTTACGTACACCCTGATGTATTGTAGACTCATTGATTATTTTATTTATCGCTCTTTATTGCATACAAATTTTTATTTCTCTATCATTTTCTCACCCACAATTAATATTTACATAGGAGCCGGTGCGTACAATTTTGTTGCACGTAATAGATTAAAAAAAAAACATTAGAAATTATTAGGGGTGTAAATGTGGGTCAGAAACCTGTTTGATCGACCGTACCGACCGATACCGAACCTGTTTTTGACCGAATTTTTAGTGACCAAATACCGACCGCTACCGAACCCGAATTATACCGAAACCGTTTTCCAACCACTTTTACGCATACTGAAACCGACCCCATTCATAACCGAACCCGTTTCCGACCTGTTTTTATTATACCGAGACCAACCGTTACCGAGCCTGTTTTCAACCTGCCAAAAACCGATTTTTGACCGACTAATTTTAATCAAAACTGTACTGTACCGAACCTGTTTTGGAATTTTGGATCAGCCTTATCACCGAAGTCGTTTGCCTGTTTACAACCGAACCCATTTTTTACCGAACTTATTTACATGATTTATCTAAGTTGACAAAAATTGATGAAATTTTTGGAAATTCATTTAATAAGATCAATCTGACATTGGTTTTTGGTTCAAACATAATGAAACTGATTTTTAATATATTTTAAAGGTGGACATAATTATTCGATCCTAAATTCTTAGCCAAAAATTCTAGTTCAACTAACCTGAAATATCAAAATCTGAACCGAAAAAACTAATTTTTAATATATTTGGCTCATACTTTCTTCATATTTTTTCATGTGCAAGATTTACTAACAATAGAAATTATCCATTACGTGCAACAAATTTATTTATTTATTTATTTGTTTTCATGTCATTTTTTTCCTAAAGTTTTTTATATACACCGAATATATGGTACATTAAATGATAATTTTGCTCATTTTAAAATTTAAGATGAGCAAAATTATTTAAAAAGAACAATAAATTAAAACACCATGAATGTACATAATTTTACGTACACCCAAATGTATTGTAGACTCATTGATTATTTTATTTGTCTCTCTTTATTGCATACAATTTTTTTTTCTCTATCATTTTCTCACCCACAATTAATATTTACATAGGAGCCGGTGCGTACAATTTTGTTGCACGTAATAGATTAAAAAAAAAAACATTAGAAATTATGATATTCATGAACTAGGTCCGAACACACAGAATTACATATTCATTGCGAGAACCCATGGCCTGCATTGAACCAGAGGCCCAAACCAGACCCTAAAATTCCTTTGTTGATCACAAATCACAACTCCACTTGACTTGAAGCTAAATCATAGCTTGCATTGGACGACTATAGGCCCAAACCATAAACCCAATCTCTAACAAGCCATAGCTTGAATTGGACGACTATAGGCCCAAACCATAAACCCAATCTCTAACAAGCCATAGCCAACGTCCCAAACCCACTGAATTTATGCTTCTTCAAATCAAATTAGTAAATAAAACAACAAAAAGTTCAACCTTGTGAACTCCAAAAAATTGTCATTTTTCAATCTCCATTTAGCCATGACTCCATGAGTATGTTTATGTATGACCCCTATCAGTCTAGTTTAATGACATCTGCATGAATGAGAGTATACTGTAACTCTAATATCAACAATAACTGTTATTCTATTCATCATCAGCAAAATGCTTCAATCCTTACATAATTTATGCTTATGGAACGAACGCTATGTACATCTCAAAATCAAACAGCTACGTACGTATTTCGTTATTCGTATTAGTGTTTCCACACATTCTTCAGTACCAGAAGAACAACAGACAGCAAAATCGGCTTATTCTTTAACCATTAAAGCACTATACTCACTCATCCCACTGCCGTGCTTGCCTTATCCGCTGTATCAACACCAGAAGAATGCTCCAGTGATCTGCCATGAAACCAGAAAGTGAATACGCATTAGTAAAAACGAATCATTCATAAAGTACTCATATAAACGAATCAAACAAGAACTCAGAATGACTATACTTTTTTATATACGGAGTAAATTATACCTAGAAGATTCCAAGCCAGGTCCATTGACATAGCTTGTTGATGAAATAGGATTATGCTGAACAGAAATTATGCCACGCTCCGTTACTCCAGAAGAGATTGGAGATCCCTGGAAACTTGCAGCTGAACTAGTCCTTGATGAAATCCCTGCCACATGAATAATACGCAGTCTTTCATTTGACATTGAAGCAAAACTCCTTCAATCATTCAAACAAATAACATAGCTAATCCGAGAAAATCTGCTTAATTTTATGACAATTAATTAAGGTTTGGCTAACTCAGACTCAAATTTTGACAAAACATTATCAAGTAATAAAAAGGGAAAGGGAAATGTGGAAGTACCTACACTTCCAAATGGAAAATGGCTGATGAAGCTTTGCCAATGTAATTCATCCAAGTGACAGACTGACAGTATACTTATCTTCCAATCCCCGAAAAATGCAGAATTTCAAAGGGAATTAAACTGACTTCTTAAAAGACCAACACTTGAACAACAGAGCAAATTGAAACAGAACACTAACTGTCGATCCTCAACAGAGGTTATTAATGTAAAGACCATTCAATTTCATACTTCTTGATGAATATCAAGTCACAAAGGAAACCAGAAGCAAGACACTAACGCACAAATTTAGCAATAATCTGCCAAACTGAAAACAACAAAACAGAATGAGATGATTGTGTGATAGAGTAAAAGCAAGAAACATTTTTATCACAGCATTAACCACCAAAAGGAAATCAAAACACAGCTCCATGATATGCTATGTTTAGATACAAAGATTTGGGTTAGATTACATGTTTGGCAAATTAAAACCAAATCTTTAATAAGTAAATAATGTGTTTTTCAAATACTCAATAAAACCATGTCATTTCAAATTCTAAAAACAACCCAAGCAAATAATTGTCATTTGAACTGTAACATTTCAATTTCAGAAATTGAATTCATCAATTTGAAATGAATTACACATATCCAAACACTAACTGACAAAATTTCAAGAATCGAAATTCAATTCGTTCATTCGTTCTACTTAACAGAAAAGCCAGCAAATAAACTGATCACATAAATCTGAAAGGAACAACCACATTTCTAGAAGTAAAATTAACAAAAATGAACCAAGACATATGCTATGGTAGTAAACAACTGATTCAGAACATATGCAAGAAATCTACCTTGAAAAAGCACAACTAGGCAAAACAGGACAGTGAGAAGAGTTGCAAATATCTGGTTTTTTGAAGAAGAAACCTTCGTTTCTTTCGCCTTTTTCACTGCTTTCATCCTCTCGATTCTTGCACGCTTAATCCTAGCAAGTTCTTGAAGCTCTCTAATCAACTTCTGATCAGTTGAATCCAATGACAAACCTCTTGGTGCTCGTGGGGGTTTCGGAGGTTTCTTCGCACTCATCGCCTTAGGCCTCTCCTTCACTATCTTCTTCTCTGGTACATGAACATTATCCACCTCACTTCCACAGTCTTTAGCAACTGGTACAGTTACCCTTTCTTCAACCTTAGTCCCACCATTACTAGCCTCAGAGTTTAATTGCTTCATCCTATTGTTCCCAATTGCTTCACCTCCATTTAAATTAGGGTTATTACAAGCCCCACCCATTTCAAGATCAATGTCAAAACACCCTTCTTTTGAAGTAACACTCTCCATCATTATGGTTAGGCCTAATAATAACTTATCTCCCCCGCAATGCCACAGAACTCATTTCCTAAACAATTTATTATTACTAATTATTTACAGGCAACCCAGAAATTTCTTCAATAAATTAAACCACACAAGATCCAACCCTAATTTCTGTTCCCCCTAATTAAATTTTGACGTAATGTTGGAGCGAAACCCTGTATCATAAATTAAAAATTAGCCCCCATTTAAAACAGAAGGGAATTCGAACTTTCAAACAACTATAGAATAATCAAAATTCAACCCAACACATTCAAATTGAAAAAAAATAAATGAGAACAATTAATAAGCAGCAACATGGCACGATTCCCAACCATAAATCAAGCTGAAACCCACATTCAAATACTTAAAAAATGTGGAATTAAAGAAGAGAATTTTTGAATTAGAGGAAGATAATAATACCTTTTATGGGATGTGATTAAACTGCAGATCCAAAGCTGACAATAGCAGCAGAAAACGAGGGCAGTGTATAGTTTTAAACAAGAAATGAACGTACTAACTTGGATCTTTCGCTAAGGGAGAAAAAACCGGAGAGAAAAAGAGAAAGAGGATAAGTGAGAAATGAGGAAGAAAACCCAGAATTTTATGAATATTATACTACAGAGAAAGAACAATGTTGGGCATAAATAAATCACAGTTGTTAAATGAGTCACAGCTTTAATTTAAGGGAAAAAAAGAAAAGAAAAAGGGAAGAGTAATAAATGAAAAATTGGGGCCCAATTTAATGAAAGTGACCCAATAAAAGAGGGAAATCCGGGTTTGTCACCGACACTTTACAACCCGGTTTCGTAACTTCAATTTGTTTGCGTCGTTTAGTAGAAGGAAATGTCCGGTTTCTCAAAAACTAAGTATCTCAAAATATATCTAATGACATTTTTGTAATTTTGTTAAAAATATATTACCAAAACACCATCTGTTTAGTTGATGCTTGGATCTCTGTCCCTAAAGTTTGTCAAAATTATCTCAAATTGTCAATTTGAGATACAATTTTGTATCTAAATTTGAGGAATCTGATACTCCTCTTTAGTAGAATATTTCTTTTACCCTACAAAATGGATTTATGTGTTTCATTTGGTCAAATGGTTGAGCTAACTAGGATAAGAAGTTAAGAACCCTATGTTTGGTTAATAAGTTTTGGTCAACGATAAGTCAATGAATCTAGACTACACTCTCTACCTAGCCACTTTGGATTTTCCCTCACAATAGCCATCTTTCTTTTTTAATTGTCCGATGATTAGTTCAAAGCTAACTCTAGTTAAGGTGTGTTTTCTCCACATTAAAAAATAAGTTTTAGATTTAGGGTGTATTTGATTTGTCTGATATTTTTTGATATGACCTAATATGAACTTTTTTGATTTGATCTTATTTTAACTGATTTTATTTTATCTGATCTGAACTTTTCTTATCTGATTTGATTTTTTCTGACCGGGTTTGAATTTTTCTAATTGTAATGATTTTTATAGTTATATTTTTTCCGATTTGATCTGTACTTTTCTTATCTGAATTTTTCTAAACTGGTCTGATCTGGTCTGAATTTTTCTCAACTAATCGCATCTGATATGAATTTTTCGGATCTGATATGAATTTTCTGAAAATAAGCACAGGATTGCTTATTTAAGTTGAATCAAACGCATCATTAATAAGTTCGTATTAGTTCAGATCTAATAAGTTGGAAAGACATCATAGAAAAAAAAATTAGGTTTAATAAGTTTAATTCAGGTGTAATGTGTCTCAATAAGTTTAGATAAGTTTATGTATAAAGAAAACGCACCCTTAGACTACTAGCTTACAATGTCATTGAATGTGCATTTGGGTTTTTATACTAAATCATATATGATGATCGACCGATCGTTCAAGGAGACAACTTAACTGTTATTAATGTTTTGCAAGGTAAGTTCAGCTGTTCATGGAAGATTCACCTCATAATGGAAGATATCCGACCTATTCTTAGAGACTTTGGCTCTACCTCTTCAAGGCATATCTACCGCGAAGGCAAACAAACTGCGGATTATATTGCATCACTCGGGTATTGGATCACTACGCACTTTGATATTGATCCTTTTATGGATTCCATTTTTTTATAGCCACTGATAGAACAAGATTTTTCCTCGAGAGGAAGAAATCTTGATTCCTTCTTATGTCACCTTCCCTTAAAAAAAACACTTAACAAATCGGGGTCCTTCATCCCTTCCACAAAATCAACACAAACATCATGCCCATACTCCCAAGAATAAAGTAAAACATCTGCGAGACGGAGAGATCCTTCATTTCTCCTACAAATTCCAGTATCAACCTCCGATCCTTACATGTTGAAACTCCAGACCAAAACATATGTCAACCAAAGTATCACGAACAATGTTAAGTCGATGTTTGATGCTCACAACACCAGCACAGGATCTAACATGATCCTCAAAAATGTCCCAATCAAACACTATCGAATAAGCCGAGCACGACAAGGAGACGGAGAACAAAGGAACCCCCCAACCGATAACAAAGCATACAACGCTAAGTCTTACCATTCTTAATATGACCTAAAGCAGGGATCAGGACCACCCTAAGCCAAGCAGAGTTGTGATCTTCCTGCCGAGATCGCCACAATCCAACCTGTCTAGGAGATAAAGAGATCTGCATAATTGGAATATTATTATTATTAAGTAAATTTGGAAATAACCACTAGTAACTTACCTTATTTTAAAAATAACTTATAGGAACTTTTTTTATTGCATTTAACTCCCAGAATGTATCCAACGTTATTTAAATCACCCCCAATTCTTAGCAAACATTAAAACTTCTGTTATGTGGGGCCCAAATCTAGCTCCAAACCACCCTCTCTCTCCTCAATTCAGACCAAAATTGTTCTCTCTCTCTTCAAAATACTCAAGTTTTCCCCCTTCTCTTCGAATTACTCAACTTTCTCACTCCAAATTGTTAGTTTTACTTGAAAAAAGCCTAAAAATGGAAGATAATGAAGTAATTATTGAACAAAACTTAACAATTTACCCCAAAACAATAAATCCTAAACGAATTTCACAATTTACCCCAAAAATCACAAACATAAAAACCCTAGACGCAAATTTCATGTTGTAATTGAGTATTTACAAACCTAACTCTTGAAATTAAAACTTAAAATATCATATTTACCTGATTTGGAAGAGAATTGTAGCACTGAAGATTTTATTTTTGAAGGAGAATTGATCGGATGCAACTTTTAGGGAGGAATGATTTTGACCGTTGTTTTGCTCTTGTGAGAAATGAATATAACAATTGAAATGAGTTAAGGTAGTTATATAAACTTAGATGTGGGCCCCACATAACAGAGGTTTTAACGTTGGTAAGAATTGTGGGTGTTTTGAATAACGTTGGGTACATTCTAGGAGTTAAATAAAAAAAAAAAAGAAGTTCACGGGAGTTATTTTTAAATTGAAGTTATTGGGGGTTATTTCCAAATTTTTCTTATTATTATTACTATTATTATTAATTGACAGTCAAAATACTATATGGCTCCCACTTCTTTAACAATAGAAATTAGTACTCCATAACTTATTATTATTATTATTATTATTATTATTATTATTATTATTATTATCATCATTATTATTATTTGTTATTATCATTATTAATTTATTATTATTATTATTGGAAAGGTACTTCGTATAGGCACAATATTATCACATATTCCTTACTTTTCACATTATCCACGCTCCTTTCTCACTTTTCCAATTCCCCCCCCCCCCCTCCTTTTGCCCCACTTTATGATTGCCATTATTTATATTACTTGAAATTTCATAAGTCTGACAAACTGACATAACTAATATTTGTAACTTTTTACCATAAATTTATAATTTTTTATATAAGTTAATAGAATTTTATATAAAAAGTTATAATTTTATGCTAAAAATTGCAATTTTTAAGTGAAAAGTTGTCATGTCAAACAATCTAAATCTAAAGTTAAACTGTACATACCTAGTAAGATACTAATACGCTTATGTAATAATCACTACCTAATTCTACATTTTATTTTTAATTGTTACACATCTATTTTTCATGTTATTTATAATATTAATAAGCATTAAGCAAGCTAAATTTAAAGTTAAATTGTACATAAGTAGTAAGATACTAGTACACCTACGTAATAATCATTAACGAACTAATATTGCTCCATTTTATTTTTAATTATTACACTTCTATTTTTCATACTTGTCGAGGTAAAAGTAAGCTAATTTATAGGGGATAAGAAATAATTAAGAATGAATAGTAATCTAAGTCTCCAACTCGAATCCTAAAATTTAGAGATTAAAATCTCCAATTCAATAAAAATATGGTGGTTTTTTTTTTTAATCTTATTAAATACTCCCCCGTTCTAATTCACTTTTTCACATCTCCCAAGACACAACTTTAAATAAAATATCTTGAACTACATGTAATAATAAAAAAAATTACATATTTAAAAATTAAAGTACATGTTGAGACGAATTAAATTAAAAACAGTCAAAAACCACAAGTGAACAGTCGTACAACTCAAAATGTAACAACTAAACTGAGACATAGAAATATAAAAAAATTGTAAAACGTAGTAATTTTTTTTTAATGGAAAAGAATCGGCAATTGATATGAAGGACCCACGAAAATATAGAAGATTGACATTGTTTGTTTGCTTTATTTATTTTTTATTTTTTATCTTTGGCAGTTGCTTCGGGGAATTTTTATTTATCTTTTGGTGATGTTGGATTGTTGGTCCAACAACCCAAAGTTATAAATAAAAATTATCAAATGTAATCCTTCTCGTTCTCTGATGACAAAAAAATTCTTATTGCATTTGTACTTTACAATTGTTAATTTAATTTTTAGGCGACAACGATACATTCATTAAAATATATCCTATAGTGAAACAATATAAATTAAGGCATGACTCGGCCACACCAAAAGAAGTTTCTTAAAATATACATCTCTCCTTTTTGAAGTTGCTTTAAATTGATTTGCATTGTTTGTTTTCCATAAATTTAGCTTTTATCATCTTTAATTGTTGTTTAATTTTAAGGAAAATATATAATAGCACTAATGACCTGTTTGATTGTTGAGAATAAATATTTTAATAAAAATGAATTTAAAAACTTTATTATATAAGCCAGGGGGAGCTATGGTGTCCCCTCGAAAAGTCCATAATGCCCCTTAAAATTTATTAAAAATCAAATAATATCACTCTTATTTATTAAGCAAAGTTAATATAATTTTTGAATTCTTTTAAATTAAAATATTACAAAATATACAATTCGGAAAAATAAAATAAAATAATCAAAATTCATTTTTTTGAATTCTCTATAAATAGACACCCATTTTAATATAGTTTGTTACATAAATTTTTTACCTTTTTATTATCGTAGAAATTTGATAACCGATTTTGTTCATTTTTGTGGAATGACTGGATGAAAGGGGAATGTTTGTTTACGATTATGTGAATGAGTGTGAATTTTAAAAGAAATTCAATTTCTCAAACAAAAACCTTCGAGTTTTGAAGATACACTAAAATTATCGTCGCACGCAAAGCGTGCACATAAGGCTAGTATAATATATATTAGCAGGAAAGGAAACTGCATAATCTCCACAATTTTTTTGTCAATCCTAAAGTTTTCTTCATATTTTCTATTATTTTTCATTACCATAGGGCAGTATGGTATTAGATGGGAATAGATATTTGTGAAGAAAATTAGGTATATTGGGGGAAAGTTAGTACTATTACTAGAGGTCTAGAGCTGGGCATGGGTCGGGCCGACAAGAGGGCCAACTCGGCACAACACGGTTTGGGCTTGGCCCAGCACTAACCCGCTATAAGCACGACACGGTTTGGGCCCGGCCCAGCACTAGCCCGCTATAAGCACGACATGGCACGAAGGCACGAATGGTGGGCCTTGGGCCATCCATGAACAACATTTTAAAAATTTGGCACGAGCACGATGGGCTGGCCCGCAAGTTAGCATGTTCATTTTGGTTAAAATTTCAAAATTTATAAAAATTAGTATAAGGCACGATGGCACGGCACGTGGGCTGGGTCGTGCATGGGCCTTATATTTTATAACTTGGCACGAGCCCGACACGACACGAACTTTTCTTGGCCCGTATAGGCACGGCACGCAATGACACGAAGCACGTGGGCCGTCCCGGCACTGCCCGTGCCCACCTTTAACTATTACCATAAGAATGATTATTAATATTGTTTATTTTCCTTCCAAAGCTACATATAAAATCATTCTCATTATCGTCATTTATAACCGATTTAAATAGTAATTAACTTTTCTTTAAATCAAACATTTATCACATATTTAGGTGTGATATACACAATTCATGCATTCCCAAATTTTTAGCATTTTACATAGTATATTATAGGCTTATACATAGCAATATAGCATTATCCTAATTTTAATTACAACGTACATATATTTACCATTTCTCTTGTGACACAATGTGATGGTCTGACATTATCCTAATATAGTAATTTTTTACCATAAATCTAATTAAGTTTTTTATATAAAAAGTTACGATTTAAATAAATTCGAAATTAAAGATTGTTGGACATGAGACTTGCTGACATAAATAATGTAAATATTGTTGGATTTGATTATTGGACTCAGTGTCTAGGTAGATTGCTTCAGGGGGGTAGTAATAGTATCCTTAAAGTATGCAATTGCAATCTATGCAACATTATAAGAGCATAACTCAGGTGTTTAACTACTGTAAATGCACCTTCTTTTCCTTTATTAGTGGATCACATTAATTAATAATGGAATGCGAATGCGTTCTCTCTATTAATATTGAATCTAGATCTACTTCATTGATTTTTTTTTTATCATCTTTTTTTTAAGACATATAACAATTTAATTATATACAGCATATTTTACAAAAATGGTTTGAAATTTGGATTTTATTACTTGTAATTTTTTTTGGCAAAATTTATTACTCGTATTGAATTTTATTATCATGCATTGATTTGATTGGTGTCTACTTTTCGTTAATACAAAAAAAAAATGGAATTTTTCGTATTATTTTCACAAAGTGGTATAAGTTGTCATTTTTATTTTTTCCATCAGGATTTTTCTTCAGAGGAAGAAATCTTGCATTTCTAGGTATACATTTCCTTAAAAAAAAAATGAGGTGATATACTATATATTGCTCATACCATTTGTATTGAATATTGTTATTTAATTTTTATAAGTTCATGATTTGTTAATAATCACCTTATATTTTTTCATACTATTGAATACCACATTGTCATTTTTTTAATTTAAACAACCACCTTATGATTCGATTTTGTTAAATTTAACCACTTTGTCAACTATTTAGCCCCAAAAAATCATTTGTGGGGCTTAGAGTGTACAAACTTTCACTTGTTATAATTGTTTGTATTAGTGGAAAAACCCTATTAAATATAATTCTTTGTAAAATGTGAGCTTTGCAAAAGAAGATTTTGGGTGAAATTATCAACAAGGTGGTGAAATTTAATAAAAAATGAAACATAAGTTTTTTGTTTATGAAGAAGGGGAAGGTGAATTCATTCATTGGAAATCATACGACATTTCCAATAGAAATTAGTAACAACCAGATACATATCAAAATGGATCAAATTAAAATAAACTTTGACAAAATATAGATCGCTATGAGAGATATATATGTGCTAGTACAATCGCCCCTCTTTCACTTCATTGTTTCGTCATACAACTTTTCGCGAGGGGTTCTGTCGATTTGCAATAGTTTTAAAATAGATCTTGATTCAATTCTTTTGAATGTAGTGGAAATACAAAAATCATTATTGTTCCTGTTCTGGAACTTCTCGTGAATAGTCAACGATCTTTTGGTGTATGACGTGTATTCTGGACGATCCTCAATGAAGCTGTGACCTGCAAGACAGTCAGAGATTGCTAACCCGGGGGGTGGAACCCAGGAACGCCCCTCCGATGCTTAAGTCAGATATCGGAAATAAGGAGTCAGAGTATTTGGTGAGTTTGTGGACTGTGAATTGCGTACCTGAAGAGGTGATAGGACTGATCCTTATATAGGCGTAGGTTACCCTGGTCAAGGTTTTTGCTGAGCAGGTTAGGCTGGCGGATGGGCCGGGCCCATGCTAACCAGGTCAAAGTTTTACCAAGTCAGTGGACACGTGGCAACCCCCTATTTGTCAGGGAATATCTGACATGAACCTAGCCCTACCAGAACTGGGCCTAGAGTCTGGGCCCATTAACACGGGTTTGACCACATGGATGGGCCTGGAACAATTAGCCCCACGCTCGGCGTGGAACGGGAAACCTTGGACGTTGGATGCCAAGCGGAATACTCCGGAAAAAACGAATCTCCAGACCTCTTATGATTACGGGAGGAATGCCCCCAAAGTTGGCACTTCGATCGAGGTGACCTCGACCGTGAGAGGGAGACCCTCGATCGTGAGGCTCACCAGGACTTCCCCTTAGCCTCGACCGTGTAGGCCCCAGGAAGGTCTTTAGAAAAACCTCGATAGGGTATCCAATCAAGGAGGCTACCTTGATCGAGGTAACCTCGATCGTGAAGGAGGGTCCCTCGATCGAGGTGACCTCGAGTATGGGGCTTATAGGCCCTTCCATCAGCCTCGATCGTGTATCCCCTAAGGAGGTCATAAAGACCTCGATGGGGCCTCCAAGGGAGACCCCTCGATCGAGGTAAACTCGATAGGGCTTCCAAAGGGTACTCCTCGATCGAGGTGACCTTGGCTGTAATGCCCCCACATTCGCCTCGAGGGTCTTCCAGAAATGCGAACAAGGTGCAATGTGTGAGCTTCATAAAGAGTGACCTGAAGATGTTTACCTCTATCGAGGCAACTCTCGATCGAGGTGGGGTGTTCCTCGATCCCAGGGTGCCAACAATGTTAGCTAGTCTCCTGCTCTTCGGGGTGACTACCACGATCGAGTAATGTCTACCTCGATCGAGGGGTTTTTACCTCGACCTGATGGTGTTTACCTTGCTCATGGGTCAAACACTCTGGTTGTGAGAAACTCTTCATGAGTGTTGCCTGAAAATCCTAAGTGTTGCCTCTACATCATCGTGGAGAGCTTTTGACTTCATTGTGGCATCAAACTTATCCTCCTCGACCGTAGTTACCCTTGGTCGCGGTAGGGATATTGATAATGAGACCTCCTATAAAACTCGAGGGTCCCCCCACCGCGATAGTGTTTTCTGCGACCGTGAAGGATCTCCAATCCTAGTACCCTATTGATGAATTTTGCTGAATTTTTCTAAGTGTTGACATCATTTCTATTTACCGCGACCGTTGTTTCCTTAGTCGCGGTTGAGGCAAAACTTGGTGACTCCTGCCAGAAAACTCGAGGGTCTCCCCTTCCTTGACTGCGATGGACATACTCAGAACCATTGGGGAGTGACCAACGAGGCAATTTGGGACTTGCTTTTAATATCCTCCGCGACCGTGAAGGATCTCTTTTGCTTGAACTTCATTAAGATATATCCAAGTGTTTAACCCTGCCAGGGCCTCCCATTACCTCGATGGCCCTCCATTACCTCGACTGTGAGGGATGTACCTTGAGAAACCTTGAGTATGTCCAACGAGGTAATTAAGGTGATGCCCTTCCGCGACCTTGATAGTATTCTCCGCGACCGCTGAAGACTTCCCTTTATGTGAACCTCCTCAATCTGGCTAAGTGTTAATTTTTCCAAGGCCCTCTTTTTACCTCGATGGACCTCCTTTTCCTCGATCGTGAGGGATACACCCTTGAACTCCATCAAAATTTGGCTAAGTGTTAATTCCACCCCTAGCAAATGTCCATAGTGAGTCCCATGGATTGCTATTTTCACCTCGAGGGTCTCTTCTACCTCGAGAGTTAAGCCTCCCCAGTGGCCTTGAGGGTCTTACCTACCTCGACTGTGATGAAGGTGCAAAGAGAGGATTGCCCACATTGAGTGGGGCTTTGGCTTAATGTGGCCAACCGTCCCTTTGGGGCTAATGAGCCCCAAGACATGGTAGACATCTATCCAACCTTCCATCTCCCTTGATGGGTGCCTATATTAAGTAGGGCTTGCTAGTTTTTGGAGCTTTCCTCAAAGCCAAGGGGCTAATGAGCCCCAAGGACTAAGTGTCAGGCCAACCTCCCTAACGACCTCGAGGGTGTCTATTACCTCGACTGTGATAGAGGTAAAAGATAAAAAGGCCCTGATGACCTCGAGGGTCCCTGTACCTCGAGTGTTAGGAAATGTGGAGGAAAGATGTCCTAGATGCCCATCAGCCTCGATGGGTGCCCACATTGAGTGGGACTTTGGCCTAAGGTGATCAACTGATCCTTAGGGGCTAATGAGCCCCAAGATAAGTGTGATACCTGTCCAACCTCCCATTTCCTTTGATGGGTGCCTACCTTGAGCAGGGCTTAATCATTGGCCTAAGGAGCTCTTTCCAAAGCCAAGGGGCTAATGAGCCCTAGTGACTTTGAATGCCTATCCAGCCATTCCATTCTCCTCAATGGACGCCTATGTTGAATAGGGCTTTTTGCCACTTGATGAGGTGGAGGGTTTGACCAAAAGTCAACGAATTAGTGAACACTGTTCACCTTCTAAACTCACAATTTGATGTCGTTTTATCTGATTTTTACCATAGTGAGGTAAAAAACCGTTTCACATTCTTTACCTCCTATATATTCAACCCCTTAATCATTTCCTCAAAATCATTCTCTCACTCCTCAAATTTTCTCTCTCTAGAGCTTCTCATTCTCCTCGAAAGTGTCTTCTAAGCTTGTGTCTAGGAAACTTTGAAGTAGTCTCCTTGTCCAAGTAATTGTCTCCCCTCCTTGTATTTATTTTGAATAAGTGAGTCCTTGTCCTGTCAAGTACCTTTATTTTCCTTAGTTTATTTTAATAACTTAGGTATTGGACATGTCAAGTACTCCACCGCTTCTTCCCCTAGAGTGCACTGGGGTCCTTCGGGTCGAGGGAGATGAAGGGATTGATTCCCAAAACATCCCTGAGGCCATCCCTCTACCTTCTGACTCGGATGGGTCAGTGTCTGGGGGAAAAGAGGTAGAAATCCCCTACCCTTGGGAGCCATCTGTAGCACATCCTAACATTTACCATTCAACGTATGAAAAACTTGTAGGTATACTAAACATCAACCTCGAGGGTCCTTCCACCTCCGGTCAGGAGCAGACAGAGAACATCGTGTACCCTAAAATTCCCCCTGAGAAGGGTCCTAAATATTTCTTCCTAGCCCCAACTCTCAACCATCGTCTAAAGCGAGATATTCGCTCCTTTGCTGCCCAATTTCAATTTTATGAGCCATATGTAGTAGTTCGTCCCATCAACCTTCAGACCATCCGTTCCCCCCCTAGCGGATGTGTAGCTGTGTACAAACTTGCCATGTTCAGGGGGCTTAGATTTCCATTACATAGTTTCGTTGTACAGCTTCTTTGTGAATACAACTTATCCTTATCTTCCTTAGTTCCTAACTCTTAGGCCTCGATCAATTCTTTTATTGGTATATGTACAGTGCTTAGGATTACCCCAACCCTTCGCCTATGGCGGAATTTGACTAAATTAGTAGAACGCCGTAGTGTTGATCATGGGAAGGGATGGTATAGCTTTCAGGTTAGAAAGGGCTATAGACTTGTAAATAACGTGCCCACCAACCAAGAAGGATTTAGGCACAAATTCTTCTTTGTTTTTAATAGCGAGGGGTGGAGAATCCCTAGGGTGGTGGAAGATGAACCAAACTTCCACCTGAACCGCCAAGTGCCAAAAATGTCCGCTGAGGAAGCAGTGGTGGCCATCTACTGTGAGCTCGAAGCAAAAGAGGAAAAGGGGAAGACAGTGATGGTCCCCTTTAACTGGCTTCCCAGCACGGATGACTTGAAGCAAGACTTTTTCTTGTCTTCTATGGGGCTAAACCCAACATATCATGAGGGTAGGGGCTCCTAACTATTAAGCACTAATTTACTAGTTTTAATCCCTCTTGATATTCTAACTTATTTGTCCTTTGTATTGCAGGGTTAGCTCGAGACAAGTTAGATCCAAAAATGGTCTCCCTCATGACCGCTGCTGCTATTAAGGCTCTTGCTGTAAAAGGCAAGATCGATTCAAAGGAAGAACCAATTCCTAACCCCCCTGAGGTAATTATTAACCTAGATGGTACTTTATGTTGACCCCTTCCTTTGATTCAATGATGTCCTCTAACCAGTATATTTGCTGCCTCAACAGGACCCCAAGTATAAAAAGAAGACTAGCAGTAGGGTGCCTCCACCTAAGAGGTCTAGGGAGTCTAATCCTTTTGTTGAAGAGCAAAAGGACAAAAAGAAAAATTTAAAGGTGGGTGAGGCGTCTCAACCATCTTTATCTGAAGAGGGGCCTTTTCAGAAGGATACAGCGATCGAGGCTGCTCTTGTTGCTGCTGAGAAGGTTATAAGGCCTTCCTCCTCCAAAGAGGTCCCAGCTGTGCGCGACAAGCCTTTTAGCGCGCTGACCCAAAAAGAACGCAACCGTCGCTTGCACGGGGCGTTTAGGGCTATCTACTCTTCGTCTGATGAAGAGTACCTTATGGGGGCTGAAGGGGAGGAGGTCTTCAATGATCTTCACAACTCCTGGCTTGATGTAAGAACCTTGTTCATTCTCTCCTTTGTCATATTTCCCATGCTTGCTGTTTACCTTTCGTTTTTTTATTTTGCAGATGTCCATCCGGACGAATGCTGCATCCAAGTATATGCTGACCAACAAAGGTAAGGGATTGTCCCTTGCTAATGCTGAAAAGGCCAAGGCTGAACTGGCCGAAGAAAAGGAAGAACATGCCACCACCAAGAAGTCCTTGGAGACTGCTAGCTCCAAAGTGACTTCTTTGGAGGGCGAGCTGAACATTGTCAAGGCTGATCTTGCCTCAGCCAACGCCTCCATCTCCCACCTCGAGCAGAAACTTGCTGACGCTATCTCTCAGCGTGACTCCGTCAACCGGCCGAAGATCAAGGTCGAGGAGGATTTGGAGAAGGCCAAGAAGAGTCTGAAGAAGTCCAAGAAATCTCGTGACATGGCCTTCGAGGAGATGAAAAATAATGAGGAGGCCATTGTCAACAAATGGCTTGACTCTGAGGCTGGAGAGAAGTATAAGGCTGGTCTTCGCCTAAATGGAGCTGCTGAGGGTGTTGGTATCCTTATTGCTGATACCCTCGACCGAGCGAAGAAAGTGTTGGAGGAGCTTCACCAAGGGGAGTGGGCTTCCTTTGAATCCAGGTACCAAGCATTGGAACTGGAGGAAGAGGCTCAGGAGCAGGAGGGTGCTCTTGAGGAAAAAGAGCCTAAGCAAAAGGCTGCCCCTCTCTAGGGTGAGCAAGAGACCAACCTCCACTCTTCTAGCTCGAGTGAGGGAGGCGACCTCGATGGTGTTGGCAAGAGTGGTGGGCAAGGCAGCCAGCAGCAACAGCGGCAATAACAAGGGGATTCTGATCAGCTCTTAGATGAGCTGAACATTTGTATAGATTAGGTTTTCTGTACTTAGTTTTTTTTCTTTTTTTTTTTTGTACTTAACCTAGGTTGTAACAAAGTGAATATTAATGAAAAACAACTTTTTTGACTAAGTGTTTGCCTTTTTATTGCTTTCTTTATCGCTTTTGTTTATTGATGTTGTTAACCTTATTGCTTAACGATGAAACCATAAAACTCGACCCGGTAAGGGTTCAATATTATGCAATGAAAGAAAAATTTACTCCGAACTCAACCCTGCAAGGGCTTTAGAAGTTAGTAAAAACTCGACCCTGTTAGGGCTTTTATTATGCAAAGAATAAGCACAATTCAATAGCAGTTGACCCTGTTAGGGCTTTATAAATGAATGAATCTGACCCTGTTAGGGCATTATTGAAACTAAAACATCCAAACTTAATATTCAACCTAGAACAACTCCCTGTTAGGGACTTTATTAAAACCTAGCTAACCTAATGAGGGGAAATTTAAGCATAAAACTTCTTCAGGTGATCAGCATGCCATGGCCTTGGCAAGGCCTTACCATTTCCTCGACTCGATAGGGTCCTTCCCAGTTGGGACCCAACTTTCCTCGAAGAGCAGCCTTCCCAGTGGCCTCGACCTTCCTCAGTACCCAATCACCAACTGATATTGTTCGAGGTGACACTTTACGATTGAAGCACCTGGTTATCTTCTGTTTGTAGGCAATGGATTTGAGTAGCGCATTTCCCCTTGTTTCTGGCAACAAATCTAGGTTGATGGATTTTTCTTC
This sequence comes from Salicornia ramosissima, assembly GCA_951394345.1. Classification (NCBI taxonomy): domain Eukaryota; kingdom Viridiplantae; phylum Streptophyta; class Magnoliopsida; order Caryophyllales; family Amaranthaceae; genus Salicornia; species Salicornia ramosissima. The sequence continues at coordinate 49,059,761 of OX596237.1, read as the reverse complement.
CTTGTTCCGATCGTAGCCATAGAAGGTGATTCTTGGCGAGGGTATTCCTACCTCGACAGGCAACACAGCCTCACTTCCATAAACAAGCGAGAATGGAGTATGTCCAGTGGCCTCCTTGACTGTTGTCCTAGTGAACCATAGAATCCCTGGAAGCTCATCTACCCAAGATCCTTCAACTGCCTCTATCTTCTTCTTAATGCCTTGAAGTATAACTTTGTTGGCCGCTTCAGCTTGTCCATTGGATTGGGGCCTTGCCACTGATGTGGATCTTGTTTGTATGTCAAACTGAGCACAATATGCCTTTGTTGGGCTACTCTCAAATTGCTTGCCATTATCTGAAATTAACATTCTTGGAATTCCAAATCTGGTGATGATATTCCTCCAAATGAACTATTGTATCTGCTTATCAGAGATCCTCGATAGGGGCTCAGCCTTGACCCACTTGGTGAAATAGTTGATCCCAACAATGAGAAATTTCTTCTGCCCCACAGCTGGGGGAAAGGGACCAAGCAAGTCCATTCCCCATCTATCAAAGGGTAAGACTTCCTGAACTGTTGTTAAGGCACTCGAAGGCTGACCAGGGATAGCAGCATGAGTTTGACATTGTACACACTTCTTCAGAAACTCGATGACATCCTCCTTGAGAGTAGGCCAATAATATCCAGCTCGAAGGGCCTTTTCTGCGATCGTTCTTGCCCCTTGATGATTGCTACAACATCCTTCGTGAATTTCCTTTAGAATATAGCCCCCTTCCTCAGGGGTTAAACACTTCAGGAGGGGGTGTGTATAAGACAGTTTATACAGTTCTTCATCGTGCCATGTGAACCACTTAGATTTCCTTTTGATTTCCTCAGCTTCTTTTTCCTCCATGGGCAGAGCCCCATGTTTCAGATATTGGATGATAGCATCCTTCCACATTTCTCCTCGAGCCAAAGTGTTGACTTCAGAGTCGTTGATGCTTGGTTCTTTCAATACCTGCCACTGAATAACTCGTGGTTCCTCTCCTTCAGCAGAGCTTGCCAACCTCGATAGAGCATCAGCCTGTTGATTTCCAGACCGAGGGACATGATGAATATCAAAAGACTCCAACTTCCCAACGAGGGCTCTTAGTTTCTGGAGGTACATTTTCATGCTGTCTTCTTTTGCTTCAAATTCTCCTTTGAATTGTCCCACGACCAACTGTGAGTCAGCCTTGGCTTTAATATGCCTTGCCCCATGTAGGGGTCGTTTTTACCCGGTCGCCTACGTCACGAGTTGGTTTGAATGCTCGTTAATGCCGTATGTAAATACTGACTAGTAGGAGTCGCCACCGTGCTTTTTTATTTTACCCCCTTGATCATTGTGATATGGATGCAAATGTGGATGTATATGCATGTCCTAATTTTATGGTCATCTTCCCTAAAATGCATGAATGCAAGGTGCCATTTCCATTTTTATTTTACCCCTTTTTTTTCTTTTTTTTTTTTGAATTATATAAATTTTTTTTTTTTGAACTTTTTTTTGAATTTTTTTTTTTTTGAATGGGCACCAAAAAGACATGAAATATGCAATGTATGTGAATGGAAATGCCTAAATGAGGAGTGGACCTAAGCCCATTTAAATGAACGACTAAGGTTTTGGGCCAAAACCTATGGTCAAACTAAGGTCAAAGCCTATATGGACTATATGCAAGGACACTAAGACCCAAAAAAAAATGGACTATATGAACTAGAAGATGACCATGACTATATGAAGTGTGAATGAATAGTGAAAATTAAAATGGCTAGAGCCCACAAAAAAAAAATAAAAAAATAAAAAAATGCACACATAGTCACATAAGCACACTAACCTAAAATAATATGAAAGGTCTCTAAAAGTCAGTCTTGGGTGGTCATAAGGTACCATGGCTAAAGAGAAACTAAACCGATCTAGTCACTCTTCAAATTGAATGACACACGATTAATAGATCTCTTATTATGATCTCATCGGGCATGAGAATCACGCACCATGGCTGGGATGGGCCGATTATGATTATTGAGGTCGGGCACCACAATTAACCATAATCAAACCCCCCGTGGTCGGTCTCGAGCATAAAACATGCTCATATGAGACAAGGTCCTATAGTGCGGCACCTATTCGTAAGGCCGCATGCAATATGCCTAATAATAATTCGGGAATAATAATAATAAGACCACGAGACTTTTCAAGTTTGTCCACACCACTTAAGGAGTGATATTCCCCAGTGGAGTCGCCAAACTGTAGGGGTCGTTTTTACCCAGCCGCCTACGTCACGAGTTGGTTTGAATGCTCGTTAATGCCGTATGTAAATACAGACTCGTAGGAGTTGCCACCGTGCGTTTTAAACGGTCTACGGACACCGAAGAAATACCAATGCCAGGAGCAATTGGCCCCATATGGTCGTGCACCAGAGTATGGGTTCGGGGACAAGTTACGGGCCAATCGTGCATTGGGCCCGCCCGCCTGTAAGCGGTCTCTACTAGGTCTCTTTTTGTAGTCAAATTATTATTAATCCCGAATACATAGATATCTCAGTTTTACCCTAAAGAACGCATATTACTAGGTGGGTTTAATTTATTTACAGATTAAAGATAATATTATCGCACCCACTTTGTATTATGTCAGTATTAAAAGCCCCTAAGTAAGATCAAATTGGTCCAAAGTTAAAAGAAAAAAAAACATGAGATAAAATAAAAATATGTACATGATATTGATAAGATAAAATTAAATCAAATGAAATAAAATAAAATCATACGAGATAGAATAAGATGAGATCATATGAAATAAGATCAAGTCAAATAATATCAAATAAAAGAAAAATAACAAAAATAAAACAAAAGAAGCTAAGAAAATCAAGTCATATGCAACCAACACTGACCAACCTGGATTCGGACCAGAAAACAACCTGCAAGAATATTTTTTAAATTTTTTCTAGTATTTTTCTATGAAACTATAAACAATAAGCTTCAAAATGGATACTCACACGACCACTAATTCGTTTCGAGCAATCCTGTAAAAATCAGCAAAGTCAGACAAACGAAACTGGAAACAGCAAAACAGACCATCCTCTGTTCGAACCCAGAAAACGTCAAGAAGAAAATTTTATAAAATTTATTTAATATTTTTCAGTAAACTTAGACATCATAAGATTTAAAATCGTTATTCACACGACTCCTAATTCGATCCCAATTGTCCTGCAAAATTCGGCAAAGTTAGACAAATAAATCTGGAAATGCAAAATCTGAACAGCGAGTTCTTGACCAGGCTGCATTCGATCATATAAAACGCTTAGAAGGAATTTTCTTAAATTTTTTGAAATATTTTTCCTTTAAACTAGACATAACAATATCGAAAATGAGTACTCGCACAGATCGTAACTCATTCCCAATTGCTCTGGAAAATTCATCAAAGTTACTGCTCAGAACAAAACTGAGAAAATGAAACAAAACATCAAGCTATAACTTGCAACAATCATGAATAAACTGATTAGTACTTAGATGAATTATGAAATCAAATACATATATGATTATAAAGAGATTGAGTCCTCATAAATTATACCGAAATCGCCGTGGTCGAAACGGAATCGTCAAGGCTTTCGAATCGCTCGTTTTATGACTGTTTTGAGGGTTGTTTTTATGTGTTATTGCTGCTGCGTTTGTTGTAGTTTAGAGGGGAGTTCCAGAGGGTTTTTTATGTTGTGTCTTGGTGATGAAGAGGGCTTGTATATATAGTGGGATTGGAAGGTTCAAGAAGAAAATCAATAAGGATATGGGGGATATGATGAGATAGAATAATGGAAGAGCTTGATATGGAGATGATTATGTGGGATATGATGAGATTTGATGGAAGATATGGATGGGATATGGTTGATATGATGAGATATTGGATGATAAATATGGGAAGCATGGTGATAGGATAATGGTAATGGTGATGATATGGGTGATATGGTGTGATATGGTTGAGATTATATGAGTTGGAAGGGTGATTAGAAATGATATGGGAGATATAGAGATTAAGGTATAAGATGTAGAAGATTGTGAACAAGATATATATGGTGTGATGATCTTGAGTGGATTAGTTTAGTAATTATTTAGTTAGCTAGTTGTTATTATTATTAATATTAATATTATTATTATTATTATTAAAAATTTAGTAATGTTAGTTTTGGTTTATTTGGGCTAAAAAGTTTGGGCTTGGTTAAAAGGTCTAAATTTGGATCTAGTCACGCACAAGCAATTTTCGGGCCTTTTCAGAAATCCGGACCAATTGACGACGGGTATATTACAATCATCGGACCCTTAGTTGGGGAGACACTTTTAGGTGTCTACACCCCAGCAGTGAGGCACATTTAAATCCCTAAGATCAGAGCCTCGTACTCTGCCTCGTTGTTTGATGCCATAAAGCTGAATTTAATGGCATATTCCAGTCGATCCCCATTATCAGTCTTGATCAATATTCCTGCTCCTCCTCCATTCTGAGTAGAAGATCCATCAGTAGACAACTCCCAGATCTTAGAACTGTCTTGATTAGAAGAGTTTGGCCTGTTGGTGCATTCCACAATGAAGTCAGCCAGTGCTTGAGCTTTGATGGCTCGACAGGGTTCATATTCTAACCCAAAGTCAGACAGCTGGTTTGCCCATTTAGTGATGCGATTCGAATGATTCTTTCCCTCAATGATCTTCCTTATTGGCTGTCCGGTCAGGACCCTTATTGGGTGAGCTTGAAAATATGGCCTTAATTTTCGACTAGCCATGACTAAGGCAAAGATCATCTTCCCAATCTCTGTATACCTAGACTCTGCCCCTCGAAACGCGTGACTGATGAAGTAAACCGGGTGTTGTTGCTTTTCTCTCTCGGCTACTAGCACTGCACTTAAAGCATACTTAGATATTTCTAAGTAGACGTACAATGTCTCCCATGGTAAGGGCGAAACAAGCTTTGGGATACCGGCAAGGTATTCCTTTAACTGTATGAATGCCTTCTCATCTTCCTCTTCCCACTTGAATGTGGCTCGCTTCAACACTTGGAAGAAGGCGAGGCTTTTGTCTGCTGATCGTGATAAAAAACGACCCAATGCAGCCATGCATCCTGTGAGTCGTTGCACTTCCTTAACTATCCTTGGAGACTACATGTTGATGATGGCTTGAATTTTATCAGGGTTTGCCTCGATGCCCCTCTCATCGACTAAGAAACCAAGACATTTGCCCCCCTTAACCCCAAAAACACACTTCTTGGGGTTGAGCTTCATACCAAAATTCCTCAGTGTTGATAAGGTTTCCCTTACATCCTTGGGATGATCACCTGCTTGTTTGCTTTTGATTATCATGTCATCAACATAAACCTCAACATTGCGACCAATTTGCTCGACAAAGATTGTGTTTACTAGCTTTTGATAAGTAGCCCCAGCGTTCTTGAGTCTAAAAGGCATGACTCGATAGTAGTAGACCCCCTGATTGGTGATGAAGGCAGTGTATGCCTGATCTTTTTCGGCCATTGGTATCTGATGGTAGCCAGCATTGACGTCCATGAAGCTGAACATTGCATGTCCGGCCGTAGAATCAACCAGACTATCTATCTTTGGGAGAGGATAGTCATCCTTGGGGAAGGCTTTATTCAGATCAGTAAAATCTAAACACATTCTCCACGTTCCATTAGGCTTTTTGACCAAAACAACGTTGGCCAGCCAATTAGAGTACTGGCACTCTTTGATGAACCCATGCTCTAGCAGCTTCTTTACCTCAGCCGCAGCTGCCTTGTTTCTTTCCTCACTCTGTCGTCGCAATTTTTGCTTGACACCTTTGAACCCCTCACGAATGTTGAGCTCGTGACACATAACCGAAGGATCAATACCTAGCATCTCTGAAACGTCGAAGGCAAAGACATCTCGAAACTCTTTGAGTAGCTGAGTGATTGACTCTTTGAGGGTTGGATCCATGTCAATGCCAATTTTGACTGTGTGCTCAGGATTGTCATCGATGGGGACTTCCTCGTGACCCTCGATGGGTCTTGGTCGAGTGTAGTGTTTGGCATCCTCAGCTAGAAACACAGCTTCGGAAGACTCGACCGGCTCCTTTCTCTTGTCCCCTACCTCGATCTGGGGTGAGGTGGTCTTGATGCTATTGATGTAGCATTGTTTGGCTGTCCTCTGATCACCATACAACTTCCCAACTTTCCCTTTATCTGTCTCATACTGCAATAAGAGCTGGTATGTAGAGATGGCAGCCTTTATTTTGTTCAACAAAGGTCTTCCCAAGATGATGTTTTAGGGGAGTTTAATGTCTACGATGATGAATGCGACTGGTAAGTTGCGTCCTTCCCCCTTTTCTCCGATTCGAATAGGAAGCTTAATGATCCCCAAGGGGAAGACGGGTCGACCCCCAAAGCCAAACAAAGGTTTTTCCAACGGGGTTAGATCGGCTTCACCGTACTTCAGTTGTCGTAGGCATTCCAAGGTCATCACATCAGTTGAACTCCCACTGTCCACAAGTACCCTCTTGACCCTAGAGTTTTCTACTTTTACCTCGACCACGAGGGGGTCGTTGTGAGGAAAGCAGGTAGGTCGAAGAGGAGATGCATTGAATACCATCGTCGGACCTGATGGGGGTGGCGCGATGGCCCCCTCAGCAATCTGAAAAGTTGAGTTCCTGAGATCCCTCTTCAGTGCTTTGTTTGACGGTGCTTCTACTGAATATCCTCCAGCGATGACATTGATCAATCCGTCAGTCTCGTTGCTGTCACTGCGTTTCTGCTTCTTAGCCCCATTCTCTTTTGACAGATAAGGATTGAGCTTGCCTTGATCCGCCAGCTTATCAAGCGCCTTTTTCAACTCCCTACAATCTTTTGTGGTATGCCCACACTCGTGGTGGTACTCGCACCAGAGTTTTGGATTCCTTCTATTGATCGATGTGCGAATAGGGGTCGGCTTGGGGAGGATTTCTTGGCCTTTGATGTCCAAGAATATCTCCCATATGTTAACATTGAACTTGGGATCTTCCCCCCCATCTCGAGTGTCTTTCTTTGAAGTGGACGTCCGGCTAGGACCCCCTCGTTGATATTCTTTCCTTTTATTATCTTTCTTTTTGTCAGACTTCTCAACGGGGTTATTGATATCCGAATCCTGGACGTATTTTCGAGTCCTGTCCATTGCGTCGGTATAGGAGGACACTCCGTTTTCCAGCAAGGAAAACTTGAACTTGCCCCTCTTTAGTCCTGACATGAATGACGCATAAGCCACTGAATCTTCCACATTAGGTATTTGGAGAAATTCAGCGTTGAAACGCTTGTGATAATCTCCCAATGAGATGAATGCTTGTCTTACACTGTTTCTTCCCAGCCACAAAGTGGCTAAGGAACATTTCCTCCAATGTTGCAAAACTAATGATGGACCCGGATGGGAGATCGGTGAACCAGTTGAGGGCTAGGCCCTTAAGAGTGGTAGGGAAATACCTACACCAGCTGGCCTCACAGCTTGTTTGCACTGCCATTTGGGCTTTGTAGGTAGCCATATGGTCGGCGGGATCAGTTGCCCCTAAGAAGGGTTCTATGGTGGGAGCCTTTACTTTCCTTGTATCAGTGGTGTACAGAAGCCTCTGGCTGAACGGGGTTCTGAAGGTGACTTCCCCTGTTACTCGTTCTGGCTCGACCACTGGGGAGTGTCTTATACCATCATCTCGGTTAGGGACAGCCACTGGGGAGCGACGTACGCCTTCCCCTGGGTTTGGGATGGCAGCTGACCTCTGATTCCTAGCAGTAGTATGGTGAGATCTCTCAGGTGATCCCCTTGGTTGGCCCCGAGTCTCCTGTCTCGTGACCTCCCTGACATTTGAGGCAGTTCGTGCCCGACGCGACTCGATGATATTTCGAGCGTCATTGCGTCTAGAATTGATGATTCCTCGAGTGTCCCCCGGCTGAGAGCCTCTTTGTGAACGCGCCCCTGTTGCCCGGCTAGGGTTGGGGCCCCTGGATGGACCTGTGGCTTGGGATGGAGGCCTTTGTTGCCCAATCATGGCGGGTATGCTGTCTCTCAGCTCCTGTAGGCTCTGTTGGAACTTGGTGTTCATCGCCGTCACGATGTCTTCAAAGTCCTTCCGTGAGACCATCTATTCTTCGCGACGGTGACGGTCACTCACCCGATTGGACGAATTGTCATCAGTGACATGTGCGTCCCGCCGGTTAGGCGATTCGTGGGGATTTTCTTCTGTCTGATTGGATCGAGTCGCCTTTGCCCTGGTATTTGCCATGTCTTTTGTTCTTGTCCCCATAGACGGCGCCAATCTGTTCTTGTTCTGGAACTTCTCGTGAATAGTCAACGATCTTTTGGTGTATGACGTGTATTCTGGACGATCCTCAATGAAGCTGTGACCTGCAAGACAGTCAGAGATTGCTAACCCGGGGGGTGGAACCCGGGAACGCCCCTCCGATGCTTCAGTCAGATATCGGAAATAAGGAGTCAGAGTATTTGGTGAGTTTGTGGACTGTGAATTGCGTACCTGAAGAGGTGATAGGACTGATTCTTATATAGGTGTAGGTTACCCTGGTCAAGGTTTTTGCTGAGCCGGTTAGGCTGGCGGATGGGCCGGGCCCATGCCAACCAGGTCAAAGTTTTACCAAGTCAGTGGACACGTGGCAGCCCCCTATTTGTCAGGGAATATCTGACATGAACCTTGCCCTATCAGAACTGGGCCTAGAGTCTGGGCCCATTAACACGGGTTTGACCACCTGGATGGGCCTGGAACAATTATTATATGATCCTATGCAAATTTCCACCAACAAATTAATTTTCAGAGAAAAACAAGCACACATGGCTGGCCGAAAAAAAAATCTCACAAAGGAGAATGATAAATTCCATATAACGACTAGGTTTTTTTTTAGTTCTTACTTGTTAGTTGTAAAAATGAAACATAAGTTTTGATAAGATGATTATTTCAAAATTTTGAAAAAACATAGGATGGTCATTTAAGAAAAAAAAATGACTATTTGGAAAACTTGCTCAATGGGAAGGTTCCATAACTTAAAAAATTTAACTTGGGAGTGTGCTCCATGCCAAATCCTCTTTCTAGTTCACTTCTGCCTGTTTTGTTTTAAAAACTAAAATCAATTTGAAGTTATTATTTTATATTGTTCTTCTCTATAAAATTATTTATGGGTTGTGAATCTTTATATATGTAACTTGAAATTGAATGTTATTAACCGTAATTTACCATGCCTAGCAAGTAAAGATAAATATAAATCACTTGTATTGTTTGTTGTGATTTTATTACTTCTTAGTATTGATCATTGTATATTGCAATTGTGTTGGTTCATATTTATTTGTGGTTGTAATAAATGTGGTTGATTATTTCATCTTGATCTCATATAAGTTTTTGAGTTTAAGTTCGTGCACTTTAACGTTGTTTGATTTTTTTTGGCAATGAAACAACAAAGAATTACATTTTCGCCGACAAACTTTTATTATCATATGTTCAGCTTATTTTCACCGACAAACTACAATCTTAATGTATTGGAGTTTATGTACGAAGTAGAAATTTTTGATCTGATATGTAAATAGAATTATTTTTTTCTTTTTTGGTTTAAAAAATCCATTAACTCATTCGCTAGTATAAAAATTCGAACATTTTAAATTTGATAATCAGAAAATGAAAGAGACAGTGCTTCAAACCTCATTTTTTTTAATCACAAATTTACAATGAATCTCTCTACCCCGTCAAGGCCATCATCCTATGAAATCTAAAAATCATTAGACCCCACAAAATTCAGATATTTTTGGTATTAATAATTAATTAACACACTAGCTAGCAACACTAAATGTTTAATCTTAAGACCTCAACAAACAGCAACGAAAATTAATTAGAGTAGCTGAGTGGGGGTGATCAGAGGGTGAAGCTCAGAAGCAAATTCGCCCAAAATTCATGTGATTTGCACGAATGATGTTATGTATTGTACTCCCTCCGTGACATAAAACTTTCAACAATTGGTTTTGCATGTATTTTGAGGAAGTGATTTAAGGATGTAAACGAAAGAATTAGTCAATATAATTTTAGTATTAGGAACTTATAATCACATTCTTGCTTGTATTAAAATCATTTTGACTAATTCCTTCGTTTACACCCTTAAATTACTTCCTCAAAATGCGGGCAAAACCAATTGTTGAAAGTTTTATGTTACGGATGGAGTACTAAAACAATAATAATTTTTTTGTCTTTAAAAACACTCCATTTGCATTTATGTCATTTATTGTACAGTACATCTCTCTATATGATCCATCTTGTGATCAGGTGTCCTACCATTATTAAGGTACTAATCGAGCTCATCGAACAAGTTTCGGATCGAGTCTTGTAGGGTAAAAAATTAACTAATCTATATGGGCTTGTTTTGTTGGACTAAATTTTTATGGGAAATCAAAATTCCTAGAAAATACAATATCACATTGTTGTTTGGTTAACCAAAAAAGTGTAAAATGGAGGAATTTGAAATTCTTAGGAATTTCTAATTCCCACATAATGTAAGAAATAGCTCACCTAACCCCTCCTAGATAAATCAAAATTCCTAGGAAATTTAATTTCCCAAATCTCAACCAAACACAATTTGGAAATTCATAGGAATTAGACAGGGGAAGTTAATTCCCAAGAAATTCAAATTACCATAGGAATTTAATTTCCATTGTAACCAAACAATACCTATATATTTACTATACTATATACTCCCTACACAACATAAAACTTTCAACAATTGATCTTGCACGCATTTTAAGGAATTAGTTTAAAGGTGTAAACGAAGGAATTGGGCATAATAATTTTAATATTATTAACTTATAATCACATTCTAGCTTGTGTTAAAATCATTTTGACTAATTCATTCATTTACACCCTCAAATTGTTTCCTCAAAATGCGTGCAAAATCAATTGTTGAAAGTTTTATGTTATGGAGGGAGTACTAAAAACAGAATATGCTAATGTCATCAGATGTCACGTGTTAAATTCTCATGAATTATTTTCCCTTCAAAACTAATCATGATGACATCACTTTCTTTCTAATTTAAATTATCTCACATTTCAAGACTAATTAATAAATGTTTCAACCAATTCTATGAGAATATAATTACACTTTCTCCATAAAAGTAATGATTAACCCTTTCTCCAAAAAATAATGATTAACAATTTTTTATTAGAACAAACTAAATAAATCGTGAATCGCACAAGGCTAACCTCGTTAAATTATATTCTGAGTCTGTGATTTGTGAGTTGCTTTGGGTTTGGTTCATTTTCTGGAACATTTGCTAGAAAATGCTTCAATTATGACCCAAGTAAATGTCGGTTAGGGTTTTAGGTGGAATATGATTTAAGAGAATTTTTTAACTATGGTATCATTTGGTTGTCATAAACTTCTATATTTTCATAAGCATTTAACATTTTTATGGATTTCATTTTTACAATGATGTTTTGTTGACACGCTTGCGCGCACATACACACACAACCATCAGTAGTGATAGGGAAAAATAGGGGGGAAGGACAAACAAAGGAAAGAGCGATGCCCACAATAAATCAATTGATTACAAAAAGTTGTGTAGCTAACGCTTTATTCGAGAATTTGATTTCTCTCAAATCATAGGAAAAAAATTATAAGTTTCTTTGGATTAACGAAAATTCATGAGAATTCCAAATTCTTATCTTACTAATCAAACAAATTTAGAAAATTCCTAGGTTTATGATTGGTTGAATCACAATTATCATGAGAATTAACTTCTTACATCAACAAATTAAAACAACCCCTAATGTTGACTTATACTGCTTTTAACTTAAATTCTAAACCCTATTTGCTAAACGTGATAAAAAAAATACAAAACTTATAAATATAAAGTACACTTCCTTTGTCCCTTATATCATTGCATTTGTAGTCCATATAAGAAACGCAAAGAGGTTGAAGGCCTAGTGCGGTTGGCACTGCCTTCCTTCTCCCGGGGCTCGGACCCAGGGTTGATTCCTCATCCCCTTCCTGAGATAGGAAGGGGTTCCCCGTGTACCTTTCCTGCAAAAAAAAAAAAAAAAAAAAAAAATATATATATATATATATATATATATATATATATATATATATATATATATATAGAGGAAGAGGATCAACTAAAAACGTTTTCAACCTAAAAACCCCTACATTAGATACTTAAAGGGGTACACGTATGATTACTAATGACAATCTTTGTAAATATTAGTAACCTTCGCTAAAAACCATTTGTACCCCTTTACACATCTAATGTACCCCCTGCGACTGCTAATGTACCCCTTTAAACCATTTTCTGTCTGGTTTTCAACTATCTTTTGGTTTTTAGCCAATCCTTCCTCTCTCTCTCTCTATATATATAGAGAGAGAGAGAGAGAGTCAGGATCAGCTAAAAACCCTAATAAAGTTGAAAACTAAAAACTTTTGTTACGGACCGTTAGATGTAGATCAAGGGTTGTGATTAGTTTGATGGAAAAAAATATATTCACCCAATATTAAGCCATGTTTTACGGCATTTATTTTACAAAAAAAAAAAAAAAACAGTTTTTTACGCAGTTTTTTTAGGGAAAAAAAATTAATTTCTAAATTTCACAGATTCTAAAATTGAAGGAGTTTTCGAGTCTGAATCAAGTAAGTTTTCGATTTTGATGAAATGTTTGATTCGTTATTTTACTGGGTCTTTTAAAAAAAATTTGTTCGACATTTTTATGGTTTCTTTCGTAATTTTTTGGGTTTAGTTGTTGTACAATTTAGTATGTACCCTTTTATATTTATATGTACCCTTTCATAATTATTATGTACCTCTTTAATTTAATAACTTGTTCTGTATTTCGTTAGTGAATGATGTTCTTTTCTTTTAAAAAAGTGTTGGAATTCGTTTTTGAGTATGTATGTACTCTTTATTCTTTGTATGTACCCTTTTATTATTTACATGTACCCCTTATTTTAGTATATAAAATTAACATGTCCATATGGAATTTCTTTATAATAATTTAGTATCTACCCTTTTATATTTATATGTACCCTTTCATAATTAACATGTACATGTTTAATTTAATAACTTGTTCTGTATTTCGTTAGTGAATGATGTTCTTTTTTTTAAAAAAAGTGTTGGAATTCGTTTTTGAGTATGTATGTACTCTTTATTCTTTGTATGTACCCTTTTATTATTTACATGTACCCCCTTATTTTAGTATGTAACATTTTAATGAACATGTTAATTTTGAAGAGAATATGTGCCCTCCAAATTAACATGTACCTCTACAAATTAACATGTACCTCTACAAATTAACATGTACCCCTTTATTATTAATGAACATGTTAATAATAATAAAGGGGCATGTTAATTTGTAGGGGTACATGTTAAATTACTATGAACATGTTAATAATAATAAAGGGGTACATGTTAATTTGTAGAGGTACCTGTTAATTTCGAGGGGTAGTAATTTAATATGTACCCCTTTTCTTCGTGCAGAACAATGGAGGAACGAAATATTGTGACTTTGAACAAGGGCCAAGAAAACGAAAATGCCGTTATTTGAGGAGAGAGAATCGTATAAGAAAGAATTGGTTTTTTAAGAAAGAATTGTTTTTTTATAAAAAAAATTGTTTTAATAAGTCAGCTATTTTTAAGAAATAATTGCTTTTAATTTTTTCAAGATTCTAAAATAAATGGACGGATAAGATCAAAGAAAGTAGATTCAATGACCAAGATTAAAAGTTTTTAAGTTTTTAACTTAATAACTAGTTTTTACAGGATCCTATTCCTATATATATATATATATATATATATATATATATATATATATATATATAAAAGAAACGCAAATAAGTTAGAACTTAGAAGGGTATGAAAAGTGAGATAGTGGTCCAAGCTATCCGATCCCCATCTATCTAATTAAGTAGTACGCACATGAAGATATATCAATAATGAAATTTAAAAAGCAACTTAGTTGGTATAGTTGAACCTCATTATCACAAAATCTCACTTCCACGTCTCCCAAATACTTTCCATGAAACACCATCGGTCCATCCCCAATACTCCACTAGACTCATCACAAAATCAATTGATCATCACAATCAATTCTCATCAACATAAACAACACCATGGTGTTGCAATAGGCCCAACTTATCTGTGTTGGGAAAATTAGAGTGTTAGGCGAGCACTTGATTATTATTCAATATATGAAAAAAGATATGAGAATACAACCTAAAAGAGTACAAGAATATGATACAACTCTTTATATTATATTGGATCTAATTTTCAAAGAAAGCTAATAAATTTGCATAGGAGTAGAAATTGGAATTCTCTTTATGAGCATGTATTGCGAATTTGTAATGTGGTGTTATTGTGTGTTGTGTTCAAAGGGAAGTGACATTACTTATTTATAGGTGAGACTGGTAGGCTAATATAGGCGGTGGAACATTCTAGAGTAGAAAATTCTAGATTAGATTAGTATAATCTAGAGTGGAAGGATTTAGATTTGAAAAATCTAGAATCATCATCATCATACTCTATAAATGTTAATGTATTAATACTAGGGTTATCTAAAATTGGGTCTTAAAGATTTGAGCCACTCCCAACAATTTATTGGTAAAAGAAATTCAACCTCTAACACATGAAATGCAACCTCTAACCTCTAGTGTTAAATAAAGGTGAAGGCTAGGGTGGAGCAGTAGTTGACTCCACCTTTCAGTTTTAAGGCTTTCACTCGTTATTCAAATTTTTGGACCTGATTGGTTCATGATTTTTGTTAGTAAATGTCAAATGGGTCTAGTCGTGTCTGCCAAGACTGCCCCATGAAAGTGTAGGTTCATTCAACAAAACTAATGAGATAGATTTTACTTTAAAATTAATTTATTCATTTCTAAAACATAAATATTGGATGAGACTTGTTTACTTTATTTTTTTTAAAAGATGTTTAATTTTAGAAGAACCCTAATTGGTTTATGGATAATTGTAGCCACTTGAAGGTACTTTAACTTTTTTTTTTTTAATATGATAATGTGATGGAATACAAGAGTTAGGTAGCTCTTCTAACCATGGTAGTACCTATTCGATCCTCCTCAACGATATTGAAAAGTTGAGAAGGGGTAGTACAAGAAATTATTACAGTTGACAAAATTAAATGGCCAACATTGGCAATCCAATCGGCAACCCGATTACATTCACGATATACGTACATGTGAAACTGTATAAGACGAAAAATTAGCTAGTATAGTCTATATCTCAGTGACAATGAGACTAATCTTCCAGGAGGGACGGTAGAGACGGTTGACACTGTTTATGGCTATAAGATTATCACCTTCGATGAGAACAGAGGAGTAACCTGCCGTTAACAGATAACGAATACCATTATGCATAGCTATAACTTCGGCTAAGAAGAAGGTACTTTAACTTGTTACTATTTTTAGCTAGTAGAGTTTTTTTTAACAACCTTGTATTTTATACGTTCCTTAAATTTTACCATCTGATGATTAAACTTTACCACCTAATTAAACTTTACAAAATGAGTTCAATGGTCAACTTTTAACGATATACGTTAGAGGTTCCATTAAATTGTCATCTTTTCTCTAGACTCTAGTATATGCCATCTCTTTTTCAAATTTTAGTCGTACTTTCATCTTTTCATTTTGGTTTGTTTAAAGTCCTTTAACAATTTACTTTATTCAACTTTATAAAACCAATTTTTAATGTATTTTTTTTTATATTTAACATTGTCTTCTACAATGGGTCTACCGTCTACCACTCCTAATAGAAAATTCTCTTCCTAGCTTATTTAATCGTTTTTTGTGTTCACTTTAAATATTTTACTACGTACATTTTTTTCCCCTAGTTTGTATATCAACATAACATACAAAAAAATTCAGAACAAAAGAGTATACATGTATAATATATATTATAGGATTGAATTATGGTGGGAAAATTTTAGATGCATCAAATATATATACCCTGTATATTATAAGTACATTGACTACTAACTATATATACATCAATCGCATACTATAAATACATTAAATTTGGCCAATTTACAGTGTCAATGTGTCATGTACTAATGCCCTTCCATATTCTCGAACAATAATTTGATGATAAAGCGTAAAGAGTTCGTTCGTAATTGCCTAGGAGGTCGCCGCTGCGTTTATTGTCTCTTTTCTTGTCTCTGTAATATGTATCCAACCCTAAATAAGATAAGAACAAATAAATCACAAGTCTTCAATTTAATTTGTTTGTCCTACAATGATATTTTTTGCATTACCCCCCCAAGTCCCTAGTATTGTATTGTGGATTTGTAGAGCTGGATCTTGGTGGAGGAGGTCCACAATCAATCCAAAGTCCACCACCCTTTTGTGTATATCCCATATTACTCCACACTCTATGTAAAGCTTAAAATTGTGTAAATGCTTCCATGATTCCATCCTTTTTTTGTTTGAAAAAACTGATAATAATAGCATGACCTTTAGATTGGGTGCAAGAAATAGCACGATCTATACCGGATGCGAACATCGCCCGACCTTGCATGTGCATATGGTACAAATGGCAGCATGACCTTGTGCTAAGGGCAACCTTTAGGTCGAGTGCGATGTTGCCCTTCGCACTCGACCAAAAGGTTGTGCTGTTATAAAGCCCATTTTTCAATTTTTTTTTTTTATTATTACTAGGTAAGAAAATAACTAGCTTATTAACTGAAATAAGCATTAAAGGGGGGAGGTAAATTAAAAGGGGTCCTTTTTTTTTAATGAAATTGTATCATGGTCAACTTGACACAAAGGCTAAATGTTCGAATCTCATTCACTGCTCCTTTAATTTACAAAGTGGATTTAATTAATGTCGAGTATGATGAATCTGTGATCAAGCCCAAAGGGTCTTTTAAGTGAAGAAAAATGATAAACTATACAGAGTATAACATAATCTTAGGTCTCAATTATCAGCGTAAGCTTTAGGTTGAGATGATCGTTTGTGAAAGTGCAGTTGGATACCCAATGATGAGATTGATGGTTAGAAAGTTTGATTTGAGGAGTACTTGGCAGGATAAGAGTAGCAAGGTGAAGCCTAAAGGAGCCAAAATATCACACTTGTAAAGGGGATAAATTGAATTTCCCCAGGTGAATAAGCAGTTCTTATTTACTGACTGTAATTCAATTATACTTGGACTTGGTACTGTTGGTAGTATATTAACATTGCCGTGGGGGATGGACAATTGCCCCATAACGCCAGACTATTGCCAGCCAAAAGTCACACACACCTCTCTTCATTAAGTAATTATTCACTGCACTTGGCATATTACTAGGCAGTAGGCCAGCAGCCCTCCAGGCTACACGTACAGATGAACTTTTATTTTTAATGGGCCGAAGCCCCAACATGGTTTTAATGGGATTATTGGACTCAACACCCAACGTAGGTGTGGCGAAATCTAAACTATTTTTTTAATAACTAGTTGTTCACGGTGCGCGTTGCGCGCCGTGTCCAACATGATATTTTTTTAGCGTCATAAATGTATCGAGTTTTAGTTACAATATATATGTGCAGTTAATTATATGTTAAATTTATATTTTAAAAAAAGATATCATAAACATTCATGGAGTGGATTACTTGAGTGCATGTTTTTGGATTGACGAATCAATATAGAGATTGTACTTAGTTAATTGAGCTGTTGGATTTTGGTGTAAGAAAAGTTAAAATTGAAAAAGGTTATGTACTTTGATTCTTATACTATATATTAGCGCAGTCAGATTGGGTCATAACTGATTTAACTGAACTGAACTAACTGAAACTGAACTGTTTTGGGTCGACCTGAAATTACCTAAAACTGAAATTGAACTGAACTGAATGAACTGATAACTGAAATGCAACTGAAAAATATCGAACTGAACTGAACTGAATCTGAAGCGAACTAAAACTGAAGTTAACTACTAAATATCTGAAAATAACTTAACTAAACTGAAAATCGAGTATCTGAAAATAACTGAACTGAACTGAAACTGAACTGAAAAGTATCTGAAATTAACTGAACTGAACTGAAAAGTATATGAAATTAACTGAACTGAACTAAAAAGAGAATAACTGAAGCTAACTGAAACTGAACTGAAAATATGATAAATGAATCTAACTGAAACTGAACCTAACGCAAACGGAACTGAATTAACTGAAGTGAAATGAACCAAGAACCAAATAATTCATAACTGAAATACCAATTGAAACAAAATGAACTACACTTAACTAAGCTGAAACTGAACTGAAAAAGTTAGACCATTTAAAACAGTTTTGAACTGATCATAACTAAAGTGAACTTCACAAAAAATTGTTTTACATTGTTAGTTGACTAAACCCAGATGAACTGAAAAAATATTTTAAATTATTGGTTAACTGAACTAAAATAATGAACTGAAAATTGTTTAAACTATTGGTTAATAAAACCAAAATTTCAATTGCAAATCTAACTCCCCTCCCAAATGCCAATTACAAATTAACCTTTCCTCCAAAATTTCAATCAACTTTCCTTCCCAAATTTCAATTAAAATTAACCTTCCCTCAAAAATTTCAATAAAAAAAATTAACTTCCCTCCAAAATTTCAATGAAAAAATTAACTTCCCTCCAAAATTTCAATGAAAAATTAACCTTATCTCCCAAATTTCAATGACAAATTAACCTTCCCTCCCAAGCTTTAATGAAAAATTTAAATTTGTATGCATTCTAGTATACGGATACAATATCCTCAGACCTCAACTCTCTTACGCATATCACATATTATGCATATCACAGATTATGAACTTTGTATTAGATTAAAAATAGGCTCAAATCTTATTATTGTTCTTGTTCTCGATATTTTTACTACTATTATTGTCATTATATTATTCATATATATCAGATCAATCACCATCATCATTGGTATCATCATCAATTCATTATTGTTGTTGTTGTTAATTGCTATCATTATTGTTATCATCGTTGTTATCGTCAATTCAGTATCACCCATCATCATCTTGACTGTCATTTACACTTGATATTAATACTCGATACACGCTTACACATTTACACCTAATATTAGTACAAGGATAAATTGATCTATATAAAAATTGAAACATAATAAATAATAACATTAACGTACACCTTAACTAAATAAACAAATAAATTAACCCGTTGCAAGGCAAAACACTTCAACAGCTAAACCGAATACGATCCGACCATATTATTTGGGAGGGAAACGCAAGAAAACTCGGGTAAACCCATTAATACTCAATATCCACTTTGATCAAAACTGTTAAAAATGTCCTTACTATACAAAATTGAAAATGACCATAATGTACCTGAATATAATCATTTACAATTAACTGATAATAACTGAAATCGTACGGATAGAACCGTATTTAACCAAACGTAAACTGAATACAATCGGAACCGTTATATCAATCGTTCACAATGAACTAACAACAATTGAAATTGTACGGGTAAAATTGAAGACCAACCATAGAGTTATATCCGAAAAAAATTAACTGAAATTGAAATAAAAACTAAATTACAAATTAATTGCAACAAAATTATAATCTCAAATGACCTGAACTAAAGCTAACCGAACCAAAAAAACTGTAACCAAAACTGAACTGAACTGTCGACATTTTGAACTGAACTGAATTGCACCCGTTTGAATTTTTAACTGATTGGTTAAACTGAACAATTAACTGAAACTGAACTGAACTTAAATATGTCCATACAAAAACTGAACTGAACTGACCGAAATCAAAACTAACTGAACTGAACTGAAAAAAATTATCTGAAATTAACTGAACTGAAAACGACCCAAACTGATTGGTTAAAACCAAAACTGAACTGTTGACCTGAATTGACAGTGCTACTATATATTATACTACAATGTGATGTAAGTTTAATTGGTACAATTTTAGGCAAAATTATAGTTAGAATTCTTAATGGATGAAACTGCAAATTGACAACAATTATATTAAAAATTTGCAAAACGGTTACTATGACTACAAATACCAATATATATATATATATATATATATATATATATATATATATATATATATATATATATGTTAGGATGATTCCACGAGCACATGTCCAAGCTAATAAGAAGAAATTGCCAACAATAGAAGAATTTTTCAGAGTTGTTAGCATAATGTTATTACTAAGATTTATCATTCTTATTGTTGGTCAATTAAGTTTTGGTTGAATGATTTTGTATAACTTTGGAGAATTCCACGAGCACATGTCAAGCTAATTAGAAGAAATAACTCTTCATTTACATGAAAACCCATCTTCATAATAAGAACAAAATGACACAAAACATAATAGAAATCAAATAAGAGTCAATAAGACTCCTTTTCCTATACAAATGGAGTTGCTATTATATTACAGCTCAACTTTCTGTTTCAATACTTCTCCATCACAGTCACCTAATGGCAAATGGAGTTAGTATATTTTTTTAACACCTAAAGGCAAGAAAAATAGTCATAAACTCTCAGCAAATCCGCATCACAACTGCATAGACGCGTAGGTGACAAGATGATCCACCCTAGAAAAACAGTCACAAACCTCAAGCGACTATATTAAATCAGCAATAATCCAAAACTAAACCCCACTTCTCTCTGCCATTGCAACATGAGTGGAGTACTCAACCCAACGCATCTACCTCATCAGTCTCACCTTTGAGTGTCAGCTTCATGGTTGCAAATTTGGGCATAGACAATATATTTATAAAGGTGCCTAGATTTGCATAGTGTAGCATTGGGGCCACTCAACTGGAATCGAAGATCTCCCTGAATATATATAGCACCAAACATATGCAATCTGTTAGCATATCTGATCTTTCAAATGCCATGCATCCCCATCATCACATAAAAATAACAAATGCATATTTGACCTATTAAATTAGGAAATTACACATAGATATACATTGAATCATCTAAAAATAATTATAAAGCATATTCTAAGATTTACATACACAGGTCAAACTGTAAAAGTTCTAAAAATGCATGGAGAATATGAATCAAACTGAGAAATAAATATCGTCATATTATCAAAACTATACATGTCCACCATTCCAATGTGGCAAATGCATCCTTTGAAACTCTTAATTAGGTGTCATTGTATCAATAACGTTAATATGAGCAAAATAGAATGCTAGAAGATTAACTCAAAAAAGAAAGTGGCCAATCTTTTACAACACCCTAAAAGAATTTATTTTATATATAAAAAAAATTGTATTCTCTCAAATACAGCAAAAACTCAAAGGGCAAAAATGAAAACATAAGGTTCAGAAAAATGTATGCATTTAGAGATACAAGTCATTAAAACCCTGAATCACGTTTAGATTATGTAACAATGCTTCCAACAAAGGAAACTTTTAAACAAGATGCAGCTAGCAGATTTGGTTTTCTATATTTTCTAGTCATTGTAAGGCCATTGCAAAAAAATAAAATAAAAAAAAAGTAAGGAAAGGTTGCATAAGGAAGGTTGATAACGATCCTTGTATAAAGGGAATGGCCTATAAGAGCATATATCTATCCCTTTCAAAGGAGAAAATAACAATTTTCAGTGCTACTAAGTACTAACTAACCAAGTACAACATGATTTATAATCCTACATGACTATAGGAGGTTGCATAAAGGAAGACAGACACAATCCTATATTTAAAGGTATGACCTATAAGGCAGCTATTATGTCAAAATGGATTTCTGGTATAAATGTCAGTATATATCATCGAAATTGATACGATAAGATTTATATCATCCAAAGTATGTGGAAATGAATCTTTGACATGATTCATATCATAACAACAAGCCTACAAGTAAACTAATATATTATGCAACCACATTGTGAACTAATATATCATACTATAAGTAAACTAATATACCATGCTATAAGTGAACTAATCATGTCAGCAAAGTATGTGGATATGACATATAACTGAACTAAGATATCATGCTACAAGATATGATACAAATATTGTCGAAGTATATCATGGTATTAAGTATAATAGTATATCATGCTACATTTGGATGTTATAACCTGCCACAACATTTCTACAGGATAGATATGCTACAAGTATATACTCTAGATTTGCTACAGGTATATCACTTTCTTTCATTACAAGGATTTAGTATATCTAAAAACTTATTTATGCTTTTAACAGTATGATGTCTTTGAAAGCAGTTTAACCTTCTTAAGCGAAGGGTATTTTTTTCCCAGTGAACTAATTGGATGGTTTATATGTCAATCCATTGAGATATGATATTCTACAAGTCAATATTTGCAACAAGAAATAAATCCCAATTTTAATTGTAATTCATCTTCTGAGCTAATACATATGCAACAAAACTAAAATTTCGAAATTGAATACCAAACCAGGATTGCCAATTCAACAAGCAAAACCAACACCACCAATTCAACAACAAACAGGTCCTTAAAATTCTTTCTACAACATTGCCTTTACCTCCTCAATCTCAAAAAAACTCCTTCACTTGATCTGGACTCTCTTCTTCAACACCTACTTCAACTTTGTAAATTCAATCAGAGTAAATTTTATTTATAATGCAGTAACTTTGTAAACTCAATGCTTAAAGTGAAAGGGATTTTATTTATAATGCAGTAAAACAACACCTATACCACCTAAGTTCAATGCAATGAAAAGCTGAGACATGGGTCAAATTCATATTACCTATAATCAGTAGCTTATCTCAAAGATCAAGCTCCTCTTTTCCATTGAAAGCCTTAATCAATCCACTAAAGTTAGCCCAACAATATAAATCCCCATCAATCCTAGCGCATGATATTCCAAGTCTTTCTAAACCATCCTTCGACAGATCAGATAAATTGTCCGTGGCTGAAACAATAGCAACAAATAATTTCAGACCTAAATTAAAGTTAATTAAATAGAAGAACAATTACAGGTACACAATAAAGATCAATGATGATAAGACTAAATTCAGAAAAAGACACTCTAAGCCAAGTTCAAGCATGACATAACAATGGGAAGAACTTTAAAGATTGTATAGCATTTTCACAGACATTTAATACTAATCATATTTTGATTTATAGTATGAAATCAAAAAGATTGTAAAGCATGTTCAAGTATTGATAACAGTAGGAAGAACTTTAAAGAATGTATAGCATTTTAGCAGTACTAAACATGTTTTGATTTAATAAACAACTAATAAGCCAAGTTCAAGTATATGACATAATAGTAGGTAGAACCGTAGAACTTGATTCATAATCTAGAGGCAATTCAAATTCAAAATAAGCAATGATTTCAAAAAAGTATTGTATCACATGATTTCACGTTACCATCTATGTCTATTTGGAACGATGAATAAACAGGTTTATAACAAACGAAGGCTATAAATATTCCCCAATAAGCTATACTAATAGAAAAAGTTGAATTTATAAAAAATTCATACCAGTCCCCAGAATGATTTGAATTTAAATGTAAAAGATTTATAGATGGAGTTAACCATTTAGTTAATATATCCAAATTCATACCTTCTTGATTGAATGGAATTCCTATAAATCCAATAAAGAAAGTAAACAAAATCAATAGAATCAGAGGAACTAACATAGTATTGTCCGATTCGGTAGGATATGAATAAAAATTCATATTGTCAAAATTAGTAATAGTAATAAAAGATCGCATTATTTTTGTTAAATTTCCATGAATTTTATATTGTTTTTTTGAAAAAAAAGACGACTTTCTCTTATTATTAATTGTTAATGTTAATAAGTTTAATAAAGGAAATTTTAGATTAACCCTTTTCAATTCTTCTTTACCCCATAAAGATATTGAATAAATAGAAGTACTTTTTTTTCCACTGTAATTTAAAAAAAAAAGGTTTAAATGCCCTTCAAACGTAAGTAAATAGATTCGAAACATATAAAATGCGGTTAATCCGGCTGTGAAATAAGCTATTATTGCGAAAATTGGCGAATATACCCAACTATCATTAAGAATTTCATCTTTGGACCAAAAACAAGCAAGAGGCGGAATACCACAAAGAGAAAGTGTACCGACACCAAAAATCCTGTCGTCATTTTTCTTCTCCTGCAATTTATTATGGAAACAACAAAAATTAAATTAGAAATGAGAAAGCATTTAGGTCATCCAAGTTGACATCTTCATACTCGATGAAATTTTCAAGTATTCCATCAGGCTATAACATCAAAAAAAGGAATTTTGCTTAGTTTTCTATACTAAAATACTAAATTTCTCAAACTCTAAAATAAAATACAGGAGATTAATGGTCATTATAGAGAAAATAGTCAGCAAATATGGAAAAAAATCACAGTATTCTATAAACAAACAAACTTTACTGCGGATTTTTTTTTTCTAAAAGCGTAAAAATGAAAAAAAAAACAAAAAAAAACCACAAACCCAACAACGATTAAACCAAATAACACCAGGGTAACAATGGCAGATTTCTCATGTTATAGAATTGCTCATGTTAAACGCAAAACCAATCATCCAAGTTAAGTTAAGGAAAACCCCCAATAAAATCCAGGAAAAAAAAAAAGCAAAAAAGCCCAATAAAATCTTAAGTTTTTAGGCAATTTGAAAACTTACACCATAAAACCAAATATAATTGAACAGAGTAAATTAAAAAGAATCGGAACCAAAAAACCCGAAGAAAATGAAACAGAAAAAAATTGCATCCATAAAAGCAAAGATGAAAAAGTAGAGGAAAGAACAGGAAAAAAACCCTAAAAATTGTAGTGAAGATTGGAGAACCTTATCAAGCGAAGATCAAATCGATGGAACCCTAAAAACCTGCAGCGACCCAAAAACAACCCTAAAACATGAAACAAGCCAAAAAATTGAATCCATAAATGAAAAGATGAAGCAGATGTGAGAATCTCAGTAAAAGGTGAGCAAATGTTGAGTAGTTACCAGATGAATTGAAAAGGACAATTGAAGAGGGAAAAAGAGGCGAAGCCATACAGAACCATAGCGGCATAAGAATGACAATAATGGAGGAGTAAAAAGGAACAGAAGAGTAGGAAAGGGGACCAGAACAGGGGATTAGATCGGGGGGAGGAAATGAGTTTATGCAACGTGAATTGCACGTGCCAAGTTACTGTTCATCAATGAACAGTAACTTCTTAGTCATTTTTATTTATGTTATAGATAATGTAGATGATACTAGGACTCGAATCGATCCTTATTGAAAGTAATTCGACTCAACTTAGCGAACATACGTATCTGAAAGGAAAAGATAAATAATTCTCACAAATGCATATAGTGAGATTTTGAATCGTGGCAGATAAAATGAAATAACAACGTTTTTATCATTCAATCACAATCACGCTATTACTTAAAGAGATTTATTGAAGGTGAAAAACTCTCGTTGAAACAGTGAAACATAGTTTAAAAAGAAGGGACTGAAGGAATGCCAAATTGTGGCACCAAAATCACAACACACAAACTTTGTGCAATCCTGCAGGCTGCAGTGTAAAAATTGAAGAAATAAAGAATTCACACCTTAGACATAAATAGCTCAAACTTTATTTCCAAACTTCAATTCAATTGGAAGCTCAAAGACAAATAAAATTATGGAGGTTTAACATCAGATTAGGGACAATAAATACAATTATTACTAAACTAAAAGAATGACTAAAACTTAAAGATCGCGGCACCACTAGAAGGCTTTGAATCGAAAACATAGAGTCCAATATCATTGTTTCCAATCACACCCTTGTTAATCCTTGATTGATAGAAGTGTTCCTGAGATAGAGAAACCAACACAATTAAATTAGGTGAAACTCTAATAACCTATGGAAAAGTGTAGTTTAGAGAGTTTAAAACATACCTTTAAATCAAGGATAAAGCGTAGCACCTCACTTTCCTTTACCAAAGAAACAGTGCAGCCACCCCATCCGGCACCCGTCAATCTTGACCCAAGGGCACCATTATTGCGAGCAATGCCAACGAGTTCCTCCAATTCTGGACAACTATTTTTCAGGATCATCACCAAAGAATACAAAAAAGGTCAGTTAAATTAAATATAGTTAATCCTGTTACAATTTTTAATACCCAGGTTTCCATTGATGATTAAAGGTCTTGTTCGTTTGGATTCGTTTGGACTTAATTTGAGACAAGTTCAGTTCATCTTATCTCACCTCCGATGAGTCTGTCCAAAAATTAGAGCCAAAGTTCAAGACATCAAGGGAACTATTAAGGGTCCGTTTACTTTGGTGTAAAACATTTTCGATGTAAAATGATTTTCCATGAAAAACATTTTACGTTAGAAAACTCATTTTCATATAAAATTTCCATTGTTTACTTGCACGGAAAACAAGTTTTACTCCCAAATTTGGAGGAAAATGTTTCCAATAGGATGTCAAATGAGTTTTCACCCAAAGTTTTACATTTTATTTTTTCATCCAAAGTAAACGATGTAAAATAGGAAAAATGTTTGCTCTAGTAAATGGACCCTAAATGCAGGTTTTGCAGTAATACTTCTTTCCTACATGGTTACACGCCATGATGCCAACACCACAACTTATGAACTTTTATCTCACTATGAGTCTCGATATAGTTTGAGTGATATTGTTGGATAAATAATTGTAATTCATATATAACCACAGACGGTAAACAACGAGGATAAGTAATTTGAACTTTGCATAGCATTGCTAAAAGGGAATGAACTCATACCTGCATTCATAGAGAACACTGCAGCTATAATGACTCTCATTCATAAGGTCGCCAAGCTTTTTAAGCATATCCTCCTCACTGTAATCACAAATTATAAACACAAATCACTAAGCTTAAGTATCAAAAAAGTGTTTAGACCATAACCGATGGCATATTACAGTCTCTAAGAAATTAAAATGAAAAACATGCAGGATTAAGAATGAAATTCGACATTAAATATATAAGAAAGGAGAAGGAAAGGCCGTCATATTCAGTCGATAACTTGCCTCAAATTTGATGACACCGTATCCTTGAAAGCATGTACCCTCTTCGCTTCAGAGTACACATGAGCAGCCCTCTGCACAAAGGAGATTAGGAGATAATCACATGCTTTTAAAAATCAAGACCTATTGAATACTGCAATAATGACCGGTGTGCAAGTATAGAACACAACAGAAAAGGGCAGAGAATCATAAAAAAAAACGCACCAAGTTAAGAGAATTTAAAATCATTTAAAGCTATGTTACTCGGACTTTTCATTTAAATGTCAAATCTTCGACACAGACGACACTTGGACAAAAGGTGTTGATATAAGTCGAGAGCAAATGTAAATACGACAAAAGTAAGGAAAGGAACAAAAAAGTCTCAGAAGGAAACAAGCCGCTTTAATGGCACACAAGAAGTCATGCAAAAAAGGATATGCATATTGATGAACATTTTAACTACAGAAAATGCCAATTATCAAATATGAATCCCAGATATTGGTGATCACTTAAAACCCAACAGGCAAACAAAAGAACGGGAAAAAAAAAAACACTAATAGAAATCAAATGCATCTCTGGCAGCTGTGATAACTGATAAGATCTGGAATGTGGATAACAAGAAAGTTGAGAATGGAAATAAGGTCCATCAGTAAAAATTACCTGGTGCAATTTATAATGTTGTGCGGCCTTCAAAACATCCAAAGAAGTTGGAGAGTCACTGAAGATTGACTGCAGACTTTCATCAGTAATCTTCTCAATATCTTCGGCAGTATATGGATCCTCTTTTAGAAACTCCTGCAGCAGTGTAGTAATTCAACAAATCAGAGATAAAACAGAAATCAGAATTAGCTAACATTAGATAATTCATAGAATCGTAGGGCAGCACAACATGAGCACCCTGGTTGATTCAAAACATACCACTAACTAAGCCCAACTTTCCCTATAAAAATGTTATTTCTAACTTGAAGCATTTTATTAATTCAGAAGAAGAAGATTCCATTATGCGAGCATAGGAAAAACACTAAGGCCCTATTCTTTTGGATTGAAATAATCTAAACTGAATTAAACTAAATACTAAACTCATTAGGAGCTGACCTGAACTGAAGTGAAATTTTAGAAATTAAGTCCAAAAGAACATGGCCTAAATCACCTATTATCCACCAAGTACAATAATACAATTGGTGATAGTAAGATGTGCATGGATAAATACCTGAACAGCTAGTACAGGATCAGCAGAGCCACGAGTGCCCGCAAAGGACACACAAAGGCCCTCAACATCAGAAAGAGTTTTGATTGTGGATGCTGCCTCTTTTGGGTTCATTCCCAGCTTAATACCCAAAACAATCTGCAGAAAAAACATGGAAACATCAGAGAATAATTCAACCATCTTCCATATATTATATTGTAACAATGTGTCCTATATTCTTTTGACATGAACTTTCGTAATTCTCAGCCACAACTAAAAATAAGAAAAGTAAACAGTGCTAGAAAAAAAATTGTTTGGTCCAATTTAAAATCCAATTAGCTATCCAATAATAAAATTGATATTAGATAATTGGACAAATGGTTTTTCAGCAATTAGAATCAAAGGTAAAAGCATAAATCAACTTAGAAATTAACTCACCGCAGCAAGTCTGCATTCGACAACACGATTGTTGTAATTTGTGGCAGCAGTAACTGCTTTCTGTGATTCTGCCAATGAATGAGCTATTACAAACGATCCCCCAGCCGGAAGTTTTACATCAGTTGCACGTACAGGATTAAAATCTATCAACTCTGCAAATCCAGGCTGAGCCATGACTGAAATTGCCTATAAAACAAAGAAACACAACACCCTAAAATCAGAAAAAGCAGAGGAGATACTGGATATTTCTGCATGTATTAAAAAAAATCCACAGAGTGATATTTTTTCTCAGAAGAAGCTCGGTGGAGGTATTCAATATTAACCACAAAGGAAGAGCTTTAGAGATTACAGATTATTTTTTTTTTAAATAAAGCAATCAGGCACCATAAAAGCCAAAATCCTCTCAGGAGGAATGGAATCCATTTTGAGGATTCTAAATATGGTTCATGGTTAATAGAAAAATGATGTAGGTCTTACATGAAGCATGAGTACAAGCCTGAAACATGGTTTCTATTCCAAAACATTTAAAAGTATAAAAATGCAACTTGTCCTCAGCTCAAAGGAAAATGAATCATTCATCAATAAGATTATAAAAAATTTAAGTCAGTGACATAGTGCAAAACCGACAAACGAAATCAATCCTAAGGCCTCCCAAACATAATGCAGGCATCTTCAGACTGGATAAGACCGTAAGACTATAAGAAGCATTACGAATTACTTTCAGTTTCGATTCAGTAAATCAATTTGCTAAAAGATCTAGTCTTAAAAACTCCTTAAGACAAGATCACAAACAAACTATTTCAACAATATTGAAAAATAGATAAAGCACACACTTGGTGAATTCAATTCAATAATTAAATATATTTTTTTGTTCCAAATTCCAAGCACAACCATTCAAAATTCATCCGAAAATAATAACAGCATGTCATTTAACCTGATCCATTCCACCAGATTGAGTCCCTATGTGGCGCTCACATTCACAGGTGAGTTGTGCGATTTCTTTCTGCCAAAATAAATAATGGAAAAGGCATTAGAACTAGATTGTGACCAAGACAAAGGTAGACAGGAAGCTAAACATTATTACAGAACTTAAGCAGCCAACGATGGGAAAAAATCACAAAGTCACCGGAAAAGCAATATTGACAATGTCTGTCCTATATGGATTTCTTTGTTAATTAAGCAAATTCAAGTAGCATAAAGAAAGAATATTTAACTTTCCAAAGTTATGATCCAATTTTAAAGCAAAATCTTCTATCAAATCAGAATTCAAAAACAAATAGTGCAGAACTCAGTTTTACAATCTCGAAAAACTCTGAGAGGTACATATACTCCAGGCATGAAGCACTTAGAATCTATAAAAGTTTATACATATGAAAAGATCAGTAAGTTCTAAATTCATTTTTAGTCAGTTGAACAAACCATGTCTGGTTAATTGATTACGAAGCTTATAAGCCAAAAGTGAAGAGTTAATTGTGAAATCACTTTGTCCCAATTAATAACAGAGCAAGGAGTAGAGTGATTATTGATACCTTAGGAAAGTTAACTCCAAACGCAGCCATTATAGCAATTGTAGATGAGCAAACAAATGCTGCCGAACTTGATAATCCAGAACCTATTCGGTAAAGAAATTCAAAATCGAATTCATAATTAGTGCTACCAATATTAGCTACTAGTTTTAAAAAAAAATGTTTTCACTCGTGCTTGACTTATGTTGAAAAACATAGCTGTTAAAGTGACAGCATAAAAACATGGAAAGAAACATACCAGTGGGAACCGTTCCATCTACTAGGATATCCAAGCCTACAGGTTCGCCAACATCTACACCTTTTGATTTCACATATTCAAAAAAGCCTTTATAGCTGCACATATACAGAATAATATTAACCAACACTAAAATAAAATAGAGAGTAAAAGATACAAAAAAAAAGCACTTTACAAGACCAACTAAGATTACAAAAATGAATACTTTACAAGACCAACTCAGATTATGAATATAATCTTAAAAATTGATGCCTTACCCACAAATAAAATAGTGACCCCATTTAAGATTCTTCAAGTCCAATTCCTGAATAACATGATAAAACAAAGATAGTATCAGCACTTCACTAGTGTTCACGAGTATAAAACACACATGCAACTATTGACCTATTGTAAATTTGTAACATAATAGGGTACAAATTCAGCATCAGAGCACTTGCTAGCATAAGAGTTTATATGCATCAAACAGCAATCACTAACATAACAAAACAAAAGGCAACAGCTGCAAGATACCTCCTCTAACCCCTGTACCATTACATAACTGCATCCATATAAATCAACCTCAGACCATATATCAAGGACAGAGTAAGTCCCTGTTTTTTTATACTAAATTAATCAAAACTGAACTGAATTAAGCTAAATCATAGACTCATAGAGAATTGAGCTGAAGTGAAATGAAACTTCAGAAATTAAGTCCAAAGGAACATGACCTAAAACACAAATCTAAAGGTCTAATCTGACCAAGTAGCCAAGACCTAACGTTTAAAATGGTTTATACACCGCATATCCCAAGTTTTAGCTTAAAACACTCTCTTCATATCAGGCACACCCATACATTTATTTATAATGATAATGAAGTAATGACCTTCCCTCACCTTACCTAATGTTATGTCAAATAAATCCCCCACTCCCCCTTGCTCCATACCCCCATGGCCCCACCCCAAACTCTCCAACCCCCCAATGAAATACGGTTTGGGCCAAGGTTATAGAGTATTTACTAGACAGGTATTTAATGGACAACGTCTTATCAAACAGAATAAATTTTCCAAAAAAAAAAAACACAAAAATAATTACATTAATATATTTGTATACATTTGTTTTCACTTTTGGCTACCTTGAATTTTATTTATAGTTAGTTTTTTATTGGACTGACTGCTGGCGCTGATCACCCATTAATGACCTGCGATTCGCTTTAGCCCCTATTTAGCAGACCCTACGTCCCTAACCCTGAACCGGCCCAACCCACCAAGTAACCAAGTCTAAGTGGCACAAGGACACAATTTAATTCATAAAAACAATCACATCCTAGAAAATAATACGAAGTATATCAAATCCAAATCCTCTGGTTTTTTTTTCCCCTTAAAGCATTAACTTTGATTCTTCCTCGTGAAACAAAAACTAAGACATATACTGCATATAATAGTAAAAGAAAAGAACTTTGTTTAACGAAATCCCATTCATTGAGAATATTTCTTGTTTACTTGATGCTATTGTTATTCAATTAGTGTATACTAAAAATAGAAAAAGAACAGAACTCCTATTAACAAAAGGGGGAAAAATAAACCTGGAGAGGATCAGCACGATAAATACACATTGGATATTTGGCATCATTAAGATTCGCAATTCGAATAGTTTTATCTTCATCACCACCTCTCTTTCGGATGGCAACAATTGTATCTTGTCGGATTGCCATAGGTAACACAGAGTACCCCTCATAATCAATGTGCTCTCCAATCAAATTAACTCTACCTAATTTCAGGAAGAAAATATAATAAACAATCAAAGACAAAAACAATTAAATTAACAGAATTAGCACGGTGAAATTAGGGCAACTAAATTCTATAATTTTTTTAAAAAAAACCTGGAGATCGAGCAAAGAACTCAGGCAGATGAGAGAAAAACTGTTGGAATTTTGATTGAATTTTGTCGAAACGAAGTTTTACTTCGTCAATTTGGGAGCCATCAACATAAACTGCTTCTAGAGAAGAGTAGATTGGCACTGCTTGGTCTTCATGTTTGGCCATTGTGTGTTTTTTTGGGTGAAAACTACGTAGTTCTGGATAATTTTTTATTAGATTAACAAGGTTTTACGTCAAAAAAAGAAACAAGGTTGACTTGGCTCTAAAAGAGAGAGATCGATTTATAAAGAAACAATCAAACAAGGTTTATACTTTATACACACTTAGAGGCAACTTTGTTTTGGACTTAAAAACTACAGTAATCAGATTAGATCAGATTAGACTTACTCAGATCAAATCAGACATTATTACTCATTATTATTATCATTATTATTATTATTATTTTATTTTTTTTATAAAAAAAAATTTAATATTATTATTATTATTATTATTATTTCGAGCATTGTTTTTCCGCTCGACATTTTCCGACGACGGTTTTCGGACTGACTTTTTCAGCGTTGATTATTCGGCCGACTTTTCCGGCGACGATTTTTGGGACGACTTTTCCGACAATGATTTTCGGAATGACTTTTCCGGCGATGATTATTCGGTCAACTTTTCCGGCGACAATTTTCAGGACGACTATTTTCAGGACGACTTTTCCAACGACGGTTTTCGGACTGATTTTTTCCGGCGGTGATTATTTGGCCGACTTTTCCGGCGACGATTTTCGGGACGACTTGTCCGACGACGGTTTTCGGAATGACTTTTCCGGCAGTGATTATTCGGTCGACTTTTTCGATGACGGTTTTGTAGTCAGATTGAATGAAGGGTTTGAAAAAAATGAAAAGTAAAATACTGAAGAGGTGAAATGAAATGAGCTTGAGCCTTTGGGCTCATTAAATTTTTGTCCCTAATAAAAATTAAAATTAAAACTAAAATTAAAATCAAAATTAAAATTAAAATATAAATATAAATATAAATATAAATATAAATATAAATATAAATATAAATATAAATATAAATATAAATATAAATATAAATATAAATATAAATATAAATATAAATATAAATATAAATATAAATATAAATATAAATATAAATATAAATATAAATCAAATCAAAAAAACTCAGATCAGATCAGATCAGATCATACAAACTCAAAACAAATCAGATCAGATCAGACCAGATCAGTCCTAAAGAACAGAGCTTGAGTGAGGTGGATGTGACTATGTGAGATACAAAATTGAACTCCAATCCTTATAAATTTGAATAAATTGTTTTAGACATCGAAAATTTGAATTTTAAGTGCCATATCTATCTAAATATGGGGGAAATAAAATTAGTAAAATTTGTTATGATTTTGAAGATTGTAAGGAGTTCTGTTATGTTTGTTACAATATTTTTTAAGTGGTGATTTCTTTGTATAAAGATAATTATTTTAGGGTTTAATTAGAGATAGAGATGGAGTGAGTCAGAAAGACCCATCATCTCCCTACTACAATGGTTTGGAATAAGTCAATGATATCAGACAATAGAAACATACCCAAATTTGTATCTTTGGAGAGCAAAATCAAGAGAGTTATGATAATTGTAACCCCACAAATTATCTTGTAATCCATATTTCTTAACTCTACATTTATTTAGATTCGAAAATTTATGGTTTACAAACGTAATTTTGGGAAACTTTAGAGTAGGGATTCAGGGCACCAACTAAAAAAAGGTGTTTTGGGAATAAATTTTCAATAAAATTACAAAAATGTCACTGTGAGATACACTTTAAACATCTCTCGTTGAAAAACTAAGCATTTCCCGTTCATACACACGGGACACAACTACATGAGTGCAACATGCTCACATGCCCTTCATACTCCATCTATATTCTATAATTAGACTGGCAATTGGACTGTTCGGATCGGACTATTTCGGACCAATTTAATTTTGGACCACGTACTTTCGGATCGGCTCGGACTATTTTGGACCAATTTCGGGCCGGGCAGGTTTTAGAAAGAAAGTTTCGGATCGGATCGTTTCAAAACGGATCATTTTTGGAATGGGTCAATTTGGGTCAGACCATTTCGGATTGGAACATTTCAGTAGTACTTGTTTGATTCTTCAAAAAGATCACTTTTGTAGTTTTGTGTATAAGTTTAATGCATGTTTAACAAAAAAACACTCAAATTCAAGGATGTGTGATGACAAACATACTAAAATAATTAAAAGCAAAATAACTTTTTTATACGAACGATTATTTTATTGGTAACATATTTCATTTAAGGTGATTTATTTTATTGCTTACATTTGGAATCTTTCGATTTATATAAATCATTTTTATTGATATTTGATTGAAAACATTTATTTTTACAAATTTACAATGTCATTGTTTTATTAATTCAATCTTGATTGTGGCTTGAAACAAACATTTGTATGGAAGAATAATCAATGTGAGGGATGATATGTTTTTACTGACATATTTTGTATTTTTCATGAATTCATTTGTTAACCAATAGCTATTGTATTACAAGCTATTCCTAACAAATATCTTACAACATGAAAAATATTCCCAACAAGCTACTATGTATAAAAAAAATTATGTAAACAAAATAGATTTTCTTTGGATCAGACGAGTTCAGATCGATTTGTTTTCAGATCGGACATGCTCGAATCACGCTGTTTTCGAATCGGACCTGTTCGTATTCGGATGAACTACGGACCAAATGTGGTTCGAATCGGTCTGTTTGGATTCGGATGAGTTTCAGACTAGATGAGGTTCAGATCGGATTGAGATTTGGATTAGTCCTATTCAGATGAGTTTCAGACCATTTGAGGCTTGAATCGGGATTCAGATAGGATATTTCGGATCAGGTTTTGGATTTTGGACTGACTTTGTCAAATCTATCTATAATACACAACATTATAAAAAAAGGGAAAATTAATTAAAGTTCTGTTTCTTTGGACAGAATGAAACCAAACTTAACTTAATGGACTTGAAATAAACTGAACTTATTTTTATTTTCTATTTTGATTTTTTTTTGATTTTATAATTTTATTTCTTTAATTTTATTCTAAATTTTTAGTTCTAATTTTAAATTTGCTTTTTTTATTTGTAACTTTTGTTTATATAGTCGGCCGAAAAATGTTTGCCGAAAAAATTTGGCCAAAAAAGCCGGTCGGAAAGAGTTGGCTAGAAAAAATTTTAGTGAATAAAGCTAATCAGAAAAGTTGCCAGGAAGTCGGGCCAAAAAAACTTTTGCCAGAAAATTTGGATGATGAGTCGGGCAAAATAATAATAAAATAATAAGCTTGTTTTAAAAGGAAATAATAATAAGTTGAATTAACTAAATTTCACAAAAATTAAGTCCTATTTTCTCATTCCTAAAATTTCTCACTTCTATGTCTTCCCCTTACAAAACTCACGAGATTTATTTCTCATATGTATGCTTCTCTTTATCTTGTGTTTATCTCACTAAAAACGGATTAATATTGATGTTGGTCTGCTGCTGACTCAGGGTGCATTTGATTCGTCTGAAATTTTCTGATCTAATCTGATCTGGTCTGATTTGATCTTTTCTGATCTGATCTGAAATTTTCTAATCTGGTCTAATCTGAAATTTTCTGATCTGGTCTGATCTGAATCTGATCTTTGGTGAAATTTAATTGTACATTATTATAAATGTAAACTATTATTAATATTGTTTAAAATAGAAATAAAAATAGTAATAAAAATAAAAATAATAATAGAACTAAAAAAATAATAATAATAGTAATAATAATAATAGAAATAAAATTAAAAAGAAAAAAACAAAATAAAAATGAAAAAAAGTAAAGAAAATAAAATATATAAATAAAGATTAAAAAATAAAAATAAAATAAAAATGAAAATACATGTAAAAATAAAAAGTAAAAATAAATATAAAAATGAAAATAAATATAAAAATAAAAATAAAAAATGAAAAATAAAAATGAAAATACATATTAAAATAAAGTCAAAAATAAAAAATAAAAATAAAAATAAAGATTAAATTAAATTAAAAACTAAATTAAAAGCAAAAAAAATAAAAAATAAAAAAAAAATAATAAAAATAAAGATAAAAATTAAAAATTAAAATTAAATTAAAATAAAAAAAATATAAATTAAGATAAAAATATAAATATAAATTAAAACTAAAAAATAAATTAAAAGCAAAAAAAATTAAAAATAAAATAAAAATAAAAATAGTTGCTTCATACGTCTTCCAAATATATAATGGTAACTAATTAATATCATCAATAGAGGTGGGCAAATTTGGGTACCCGAATTTTCGGGCACCCAAAAAACCAAGTACCCGGATTTTCGGGTCATAATTTAATTTTTGACCTGGATAATTCGGGTACCCGGAAATTCGGTTCCGGGAACCGGATATCCGGGTCCCTTTTTTTTTCTTATACAACTTTTTTTTCAAAAAAAAAAACTGTTTTTTAAAAAAAAAAAACTGTTTTTTTCAAATTTTTTATAAAAAATAAATTGTTTTTTTATTAAAAAAACTGTTTTTTTAAAATTTTAATAAAAAGTATTTATAATAATAAAAAAAAATTAATTTTAAATTAAAATAAAAAACTTTTTTAATAATAAAAAAACTTTTTTTTTCAAAACCCGATATTTCGGGTAAAAAAGGGTACCGGTTTTTTTGCCCGCCCCTAATCATCATTGTGTATTATGTATATAATTTTCTTTCAAATAAAAAATTATGTAAATAATTAATATTATCCTTCAAAATTGGTCGTAATTTTTTTTTAATTTATGGCTATAGTATTACTTCCAAAATATAAGCTAAAATATCACAACAATTCAATTTTTTTTTTGTCATCAATATATATAATTAATCATTAGTATGCATCATATTATAATTATTTTATTTTATTATAAAAATAGAAATAATATTAATTGAGTTATAAGGAACAAAGAACAAAATACTGATCTGATCTGGTCTGATCTGATTTTTTCTAATCTGATATGATATTTTTCTAATCTGGTCTGATCTGATCTGATCTTAATTTTCTGAAAATAAGCACAGGAGTGCTTATATAAGTTGAATCAAACGCACCCTCAACGTTGATTCAACATCTTTTTTTTTTAAACCAAAATAGATCAGAACAGTTGATATAAATATAATGGTTTATATCAATAGTTTTTAATTTTCAACCTAATTAAGTTAGATTTTTAGCATGTAATCTAATTTGGGTTAAATTCCAGTCTAACCCGCAAGAAGATGGAAAAGCAAGTTGAAGCTAAGTATGGAAATATTTATACCCTTATTTTTATATATTTTACTTTGAATTTATTTATTTTTGCATGTTATATCTATTTTTCGATTTATTGCTCAATAAATTTTGACATTTTTATACGAAATATTGCAATACATATATATATATATATATATATATATATATATATATATATATATATATATATATATTATATAAGCCAAGGGGGGAGCCATGGTGTCCCCCCTCGAAATGTCAATCTTACCCCTTTATACTTTTTAAAATCTCAATTTATATCACCCTCTAATTATTAAGGAAAGTTATTACAATTTTTAATTTTTTTCAAATGAAATAGTACAAAATATAAAATTCGGAAAAATAAAACAAAATTTTCAAAATTAAAAATTTTAAATTCACTATAAAAAGACATCCATATTGATATATTTCTCAAATAAAATTTTTACATTATAATTATCGTAGAAATTTGGTAGTCAATAGAATATGATAAATACAACTTTTCTTTCGTTTATTGTTATGGGATGACCGAACGAAATGGAATTTTTTTAATATATAATAAAATTTATTTAGTCTGATTAATAAATGTATTTAAAATACCATCGCACGCAAAACGTGCATAGAAGGCTAGTATATATATAGGAATAGGATCGTGTGAGAAAGGGTGCTTTAGGTGAGAAAGGTTTTTATGTGAGAAAACATCTGTACCGTTGACAATTTTAGATCTAAAGGTTGATGTTTGATCTTTATTTTTTTAGTAAGGGCAAATTGGTAATTTAATTTGATTTATAAATTTATAATTTTTTGATTAAAAAAATCTGTTTTTTTTTTTTTATAAAAAAATGTTACGTTCTTTTTTTAAAAAAATCATATATTAATTTTTTTTAAAAAAAATATGCTTTTTAATAATTTTTTAATAAAAAAATCAGTTTTTTTTTTTAAAAAAAATTAACTTTTTTTCCTGATTTTTTATTTTTTTAAAAAAATATATTTTTTATATATAAAATCTATTTTTTTAATCTAAAATTCTACTTTTTTTTTTGTTCGGAAGTACATCAATATGCTCCAAAATTTATGAGTCATGTTCTAAAATTTTTACGACATGTTCATAATTTTATAAGTTTTGTTCTAATTTTATACACCATTTTCTAAATTTAAAAAACCATGTTACAAAGTCATCATATTCTAATGTGTATATGTGCTTAAAATATTAAAAATATTAAAAAGCCATATTTTAAAGTAGTTTATTGTTTGTTTTATTTTAAGTAGATGGAATATTAAAAAATTTATACATCATGTTTTAAATTTTATAAGATATTTTCAAAACTGTATATAATAAGTTTGAAATTGAATAAACTTATTTTTTT
Organism: Salicornia ramosissima; assembly: GCA_951394345.1. Lineage (NCBI taxonomy): Eukaryota > Viridiplantae > Streptophyta > Magnoliopsida > Caryophyllales > Amaranthaceae > Salicornia > Salicornia ramosissima. Next base: position 49,020,958 of record OX596237.1, on the reverse strand, counting down.
AAAAATAAATAAAATGATACAATTATAATAAAATTATTGACCTTTTATACAAAAAAATATAATAAAATATATACCTGAGCAATTGAATATTATTTCAAAATATTCTTAATATTTTATATTGAGGTTGATCTATGGAACCCGTAAAAATTAAAAAAAATAAAATAACTTATTTAATGTTCTAAATTTTATTAACAATATTCTAAATTTTATATGGTATGTTCTAAATTTTATATGACATGTTATAAATTTTATATGACTAATTGACTATATGAGAGGATAACGGTTTAACAAATTCCAAATTTTAGTTGTTTTTTTTATAAAACATAAATTTAAGTTTTTTTTTTTATAAAAATAAATTTTTTATATTTTTGATAAAAAATAAATTTTAGTTTTTTTGATAAAAAAATAAATTTTAATTTTTTTTGGATAAAAAAATAATTTTTTTTATTTTTCCCCTAACAAATAGGGGGTTATTTACGTAAGTTTTTTTACTTAAAAAAAATCCATTAAATCCTAACCATTAGATCTCACTGAATCGACGCTCTAGATATATTCTCACATAAACAACCTTTCTCCCCTAAAGAGGCTTTCTCACATGATCCTGACCCTATATATATATATATATATATATATATATTAATATTATATTATAATTTTATATGATTTTTTAATGCAAATTTTTATACTAATATTGCAAGAAAAATTATGCCCACCCATAAATCATATTAAAACCAATTTCATTTTGTTTAGGCCAAAAATTAATGTTAGATTGAGCTCACAACAATTTGGGTCAAACCATATCTGGTTATGATCCATTTATGTGGAAAAATACATATATTAGGTCCATGTGGGTCAAGGATTGGAGTTCATTTTACACCAACTTATTTAGGCCAAATAAGACCGGGTTATGTTTTATTTGAGTTCATAGAACTATTGTAATGAAATTTATGAAAATAACAATGATGTTAATAAGTGATTAATATGAATATTATATATGGACATTAAAGATTTATCTAAATGGACCATAACAATTTATGATGAGTGTGATAGCTACGAATCCAACACTTATAATAATCACAACAATAGTATTAACAATATATATCAAATGGCCATGAGAATATAATTTATCATTGTCATCGTCATCATAAAAGCAATATATGTAGTAACAATAGTAATAATGACAATGACATCAACATGAAGGATGGTGTCATGGTAATTGATGATGGTGACAAATTATGATGACATCAATGATGTAGGGTGATGAATGGTAATGATGATATGTGACGATAACAGTGATGATGGGTGGAGATGGATGATAATGAGTGATGCTAATGATCATAGGTGATGATGTATATCAATAATGATGGATGTTAATGATGTATGATGAGGACAATGATTTTATGACATCAACGATGTATGGTGATGCATGATGACAATGATGGATGTTGATGACCAATTTAATTTATATTTAAAAATTTCATTAAATTTTGTCATTTTAGAGAAATCGTGTAAATAAGTTAAATGAAAAAAATCAGCTTAATCCAGTAGTAAGAAGACAAAAAACTTCAGTCGTAAGGTCAGTAAAAAATGGGTTCAATAAAAAAAGGTCGATCAAAAACACGTTCGGTACAATAAAATTCCGGTAAAAAACAGTCGGTAAAAAATCGGTCAAAAACAGGTTTGGTACATTACGGTTTCAATAACGGTTGGTCTCAATATAATAAAAACAGGTCAGAAACAAGTTCGATTTTAAACGAGACCGATTAGTTTCGGTATGCATAAAATCGGTCGAAAACGATTTCGGTATAATTCGGATTCAGTAGCGGTTGATATCCGATCACTAAAAATTCGATAAAAAACATGTTCGATATCAGTCGGTAACGGTCGGTCAAACAATTTACTGACCACATTCACACCCTATCTGAAATCACGATATGAAATTGAATTATATGCAACCGAAAGTAGGTTAGCACTTAGCAGAACCAATATCATGAAAATCTAGTCCTTGATTCATCTACGGAAACCAGCAAGATAAAGTTTGGCCATAAGATTGAAACAGCCAAAATCAATCCTACCCTTCAAGTTCAAGTCAGCATTAACAACATCAACAACCAACCATAGATTTTTAACTACAGAACCTCAACTTCCTAAACTCATTTATTTCAAATGAAACACCAACCCACATTCACAAAGATCACTAGTAAAGGTACTTGTTGCTCTTGTTACCGCCACTGATGTAGCCCTTGTTGCCGCCACCATAGCCCTTGCTGCTGCCAGAGTTACTACCACTGTCATAGTTAACCCTGGTAACCTTCTCCTGCTTGTAGTACTCAGTGTAACCAGCTTTGTCTCCAACTCTCACAGTAGAGGATGCCTTGAATTCATCTTTGTAACCGGTTTTACCCCTGTTCGAGTAATCCCCGCTTGAGTACGACTCCTTAGAAGTCTGGCGCATGTAGCTGCCGCTCTGCTTGTCGTAGTTGTTGCTCCTGTTGGTAATCTCATAGTTTCTGGTGCTAGGCCCACTCTGCTTCGTGCTGACTGCTTTGTCATTTGGCACCACCTCTAGGTAGCCACAGTAGTGGGTCTGGTTCGACATTTCCTGAAAATGCACCATGGGATTATTACTAATTGTTAAAGCATTCAAATTGTAAACAGTTTTGCAAGAACTCTTTCAAGGTAACTCCAAGTTATTTTCATAGATAGCCTTTTATCCAACAGATATCTCAATTCTGCGAAAATAAAGCGTGATCTACTTGAAATACTAAAAACAAAGGACCTAAAACTAATGCACACTGCTATGTTTCCATAATCCATACAGAAAACAAGATGTTTTTCATGTAATAGATCGAGAACAACTACATTACTTACATAAAGGCACCCAACCAAGAAATGAAACGCACATTAAAGGCGTGAAGAGTGATAATCAAAGTGAAGATATTTAGATGAAGCAAAAGCGAGACCAATTAGATACTTAACAGCATAAGTTATGCCTCAACATACTACACTAAGTCCTTGAATATACTGTTGTTTTATAGCATCAAACCAACATTAGGCCAGAAAGAAAAATACATTAACAACGCATTAGGAGGTATGCAAGATATATTTGATTATTTGTCGAGCATCAAAATCAATGTTACATAAGTCGCATTTTAGTTTGCTTCTATAAATTGCAGTTCACACAAAATGGGCCAAAAATATCCGAAAACCGATCATGATTCGCTTTTTTCGATTCGTGATTTGGTGGGAGTGTACGGAACTATGTAAGAGTGATTAAAATCAAAGGAATTGATTAATTGAGAAATCACAATAAAATAGGAAATGTTCAAATACATAACCTCATTGATTATTTAGTACTTATCTAAATTTTGAAGTTTAGAGTAGTTACAATGGTGCATTAATTGAAAGTAGACGAAAGGTAGATGCATGTATTTGGGTAATCAAAATCAAAACTCCACTCAATTTCATTGTCATACTTTATTATTTCATTGCAACATTTTTACCATTTACATTTGCTAAGCCATATTTTAAATAAATTATATGCATTTGTATGAATTACAAATATTGGATATTAGCATATCATATGAGATCAATATAAGAGGGTCAAAATATAATACTCCCTCCGTCCTAACAAAACTGCTCCATTTGACTTTTCTCTTCCCAACTCATTATTTTAAAAATTAATATATCTAATTGTATATAGAAAAAAAATTATAAAAATTATATATTTGGAAAGTATGTTGTGAGACGAATAAAATGAGATTACACATTACTATATTTTTAGTTGTTTATATAAAATTAATAATGAGTCTACTATATATTCGGATATACATAGAGCTATGTTCATCTTTTTATTGCTCATTTTAAAAATGATAAAAAAAAACTACGAAATGAGCAAAATTAACTTTGGATGAACCATTTAAGAATTTCTATAAAATTGAAGATGTTAAAATTACAATGTGAATAGTAACTATATTTAAAATAGAGCAGTTTTTTTTTTAGAAGGGCGGTAAAGGAATAGTTACAAAATCAAAACGCTCATCTAAACAAAAAAAAAAAAAAAGAATATACCATATCAATCCACTATGAACTCTTAATAGAGTAACAAAACAAAAATATTACATGCTATCTAATCAAATGAATTTTTTAGTTGAAACCCACAATCGTAGCAGATCAACCCTAAATGTTCAACCGTAAGCAGAATTCAACAACAGGCTGATTTGTTCAAAATACTTTGTTCCATTCATCAACATGCATTTACAATAACGAAAATATATCGAATAGATTTCTCGGAGCATTATAAAACAGGAAGTCATGAACCATCAACCTTTAACCAAATCTGAGGTATAAATCTCAAAACAACTGCAAAATAGAATGACAGAGACTACAAACAGATCATATATTTCACCAGCAAAACTCCTAAAAAAGCACAATCCAGAGTATTGGAAAGACATTTTACTTGTGCATCATCTATAAGAGCAAAGACCTCATACTTCAGGATTAAACTACGATAATCTAACAATGAAGGCAACGAAAATAGAATGGAAAAATTACTTGATTACGCAAAGATTATCGTCTATAAGCAAAACACATCATAGAAATTAGGACACCCGAAATGTAGTTTAAAATTAAATGATGAAATACATAAACCTAAAACCCATGGATACACAAAATGAAAGGAAAATACATAAAAAATAGAGAAATGTGGGGCAAAACCTGGAATTGGGGAAAGTGAGAGAATCGTATAGGGAACTGAAAAGATTCTAGGGTTTTTGAGAAATCGTAGTGGGAGACTGGGAGTGTGGGAAGTGGAGAAATGATTCTTTATATAGAGAAAGACGGTTGAGAGTTGAGCGCGAGTTTCATGATGTGCTGAGGTAGGTTTTGGCCAAGTCCCTATTGTAAGTCCGATCCAATTTAGCCAACACAGGTAAGATAAAGAATTTTACAAATGCATATGGTGAGAATTAAACTCATGATCAATTCTGAGGTGTTGCTCATCACTTCATCCTCATTTTTACACCCACTTCATCTACCACCACCATTACATTATATACTTCATCCGTTTATTTTGCACGCATTTTAAGAAAGTGATTTAAGGTTGTAAATTAGCAAATTAATCAAAATAATTTTAACACAAGTAAGAATGATATCATAGGTTACTTGTCTTAAAATTACATATATTAATTTGATCGTTTAGACCTTTAAATCTCTTTCTTAAAGTACGTGCGTGTAAATAAGTTTGTTGCATTTTTTTTGAAAGGAGGAAGTATTAAAAATAAATACTCTATTACTAATTTTAGTTCTATGATCCACTTATAAAACTTTTTATACCCACTAAAACACACAAAAAAGTACAACTTAAAAATAACTCTAAACCCCTATATTTATGGAGCGTTTTAAAATGGACGGAGGGAGGAATAATTATTGCTCCTGTCACAAAAGTTATGCCTATAACAATTTTAGTTGTGCCAATATTAGTTTCCCTATTTATGATTTATTCTTTTTAAGTTATTAAACCTTTTTTTTTTTAACTTATCAAAACTTATCTTACTTGATTATAGAAATAATTACACCTAATTGGAGCTTATCAAACATATTTTTTTTTTGAGGGATAGTTTATCAAACATTATTAAACCTATTACGGGTCGTTTGGGTTAGGTGTATGGATGGGTTGATTTGAGTTGGGTCAATTTGAGTTTAAGTTTTTTTGCTTTTTTAAAAACTAAAAACCAAAAACTGGAATCAAGAAAAAATGGTGTTTTCACTTTTCTGTTGTCAGTTTTAAAAAAAATATATAGTTTTGAAAAACAAAAAACCAAAAAATAAAAAACCACAGCGATATCGAACAGACCCTTAGTTTCAGGGTTGGATTCGGGTTTTCTCCAAATAGATTTACAGGGCATAATTAGTAATCAATAATACACAAATTAATGGTCGGATAATTTGGGTCGGCTCCGGTCAGTTCATGTCAAATTTGGTTCAATAATCTCATATGAATTCGAATATGTTTTGGATTAACTAGCTATGTCGTCACTTTTGCCAACTCTTCGATTAATTATCGGCATATCAATTAAGTTTATATCATAAAAACGTAAAGTTTTTGTATATTTTTATTACTAGTTGTTTTCGCAACAACTTTGTTGTTGTAAGTTGTTGCTAAAAATGGGCTTTAGCAACGATGAATGTTGTTATGATCTATTTTTATGTGTTTTGGTTATCATGCTATAAAAAATGCTTGAATAATGTATTCGGTGGTTGTAATGCCCCGTAAATTTGGATAAATATTTTTTTAAAAATAATTAATATTTTTATACTACCAAATTATTTATCTGCATTTTAGATATAAAATTCCAAGTTAAAATTTTATTTTAAATTATAAAAATCGAAATTTCATATACATACATGTGATTTTCGGATATCTTAAATAACCTTTGTTTTCATAAATTACTAGGACCTTATGATTAAACTAATTTTATTGAAAAAGTATTTTAAGCCCAAATGTTATTTAGGATTTTCTAAAATTCCAAACTAAATCCCAAGAGACCAAATAAGAAGCCCAAACCAACAAAAAAAAAAAAAAAAAAAAAAAAGAAAAAAAATGAAAGCCCACCTAGTACCTAACTACACGGCTAACTAGTACAAGAGGAGAAAAAAAGAAAAATTAGGTTAAATAATTTTACTTCCAAATACAACACCCAAATTATATGCAAATATTCTCCACATAACTCCCTACCATTTTTCTTAATCCATGATCAAACTCCTTGATCACCACACAAAAAAAACAATTATTCACCTTCCATAAATTTTACTTACAACTAGCCTATAAATACCTCCTTCATTTCAATACAAATTCACATAAAAACAAAAATTTTCTCCCATCTTTTCTCTCTCACTTTCTCTCTCTCTCCACCATTGTGCACCACCACCGTGCACCACCTCGGGCAGTCGTGCCGCCACTTCCTCCTATTTGGTTTTCTTCTCCTCCTCTCTTTTTGCATTCAAATTTTATTTTAGAAAATAATTACTTTTAAGTATATATCACGGCTTAAAATATTAATTAATCACTCTTAAAGTTTATAAACAATAAAATCATAAAATTATTTTTATGTTAGGATTATTTCAATTATGTAGTATAAGTAATAAACATTTTATTATCAATGATATTATGGTTTTATTTATGAATTAATATTCAATCGATCTTTTATAAAAACACAAGTTTTTGATATGAAACGTTTTATAAAGATCATGCACATATTAGCCTATTTAAGTAATTTGGAATGTTTGAATGACCTTATATTAATTAAGGTTATAATATTTGTATGTAGGGTGTTCTTGTAGATGAAGTTCTTAGGTCTTTCGGATCAAGGTTATTTGTGAATCGGTAACGGTACGTTAAGTGGTTAGATACTTTATTAAAGTGTTTACATGATTTTTATGTGTTTACATGATACATGGTATAATTTATGTTCAATTAATTTTGCATTATGTTAATTTAAAGTTTGATGACAAAATTATTTTATATTTTAGTAGCCTTATATTTTTGTCATGAAATTTCTAGATTTGAGAATAATGTTTATAATTTGAATCATCTCATTATATTTTGAAAGTAATGTTTTGGAAAGATTTGAATCTTATTATATTTTAGAAAATAATATCATAGAAAATATTCTATGAAAAAGATTTGGAACAATTACATTTTTTAGTAATATTGTCATATCATTTTGAAAGACTAAGGAAATAAAGAATTTTGGAAGATTACAATTATATAAGTATATTTTTCTTATACTCAACTCTTGTTATATTAAAAATGTTTTTGTGACCCCACAAGCTTTAGAAGCTTATTTATATTTATGTAATCCCGCTATGTGGATTCAATTGGTTGATAAGACTATGGACTTTGTATGACCTAGTCTTTCTTCAAGGATAGCCTTTATACAGAAAAATACTAACTTGGGGGTGTGCACACTTAGGAGAGGAATTGGGGTATAGGAAAATTTTATTTTCAATATTTGAATATTTACATTCAATATTCATGGTTTAAAATATTTTCGAAAAAGGACCATTTTGGATAAATAATTGTTGTCATGTAATATGACTTGAGTCTTCGAAAGTATGTTTGCATAATAAATTTATTTTTACTTGTCTCGCACTTTTATGTACTTAGCATATTTTGCTAACTCGTACTTCGTTTTTGTTTTTGGCTTGGCCCTACTTATCATTTATTGATAAGTAGATAGGTGATGATGATTGGAGTGGAATACATGTTGCATCGGGGGACAAAGGCGTCATTCACCTAGTTTAGGATTTTATTTAATTTCAAGTTATATTATATTTTAATTTGGAGAAAACCATTTAGTTGTTTTTAATAATAAAGTCTTTTAGGTTCCGCTGCAAAAGTTTAATAGTATTTTAGTATAGCCTTACGTTATCACGTGGCGGTAATACGCCCAAGTCTATCTCTACGGTATTTTATATGTATTATTCTAGTATCTCCGTATAGGGAAAGTGGTACTGTAATGCCCCGTAAATTTGGATAAATTTTTTTTTAAAAATAATTAATATTTTTATACTACTAAATTATTTATTTGCATTTTAGATATAAAATTCCAAGTTAAAATTTTATTTTAAATTATAAAAATCGAAATTTCATATACATACATGTGATTTTCGGATATCTTAAATAACCTTTATTTTCATAAATTACTAGGACCTTATGATTAAACTAATTTTATTGAAAAAGTATTTTAAGCCCAAATGATATTTAGGATTTTTTTCCCCCCTTACAAAACGGTTTTTTTATAGAAAAAAATCTATATACTAATTTAAAAACCTTTTTTTCATGAGAGACCTCCAAACCCCCAATGGAGGCCTCTTCTTAATCCAAATTATTAATTTTTTTTTCAAAAGACAAAAATAAAAATAAAAAATAAAAAAAAATACCAACAATAAACTAAAATTAAAAAATTAAAAAAATGTTAACCACCTAAACTAACAATGAAGCAGACATCATTTATTATCAAAGTTATTAAGTCTAAATAGAGGATTTTCCGGGCAATTTAATTTTTATTTTTTTGGAGTTACATGAAACGTAGTTGGATGATAGACGATTTATGAAGTCAATTAAGGAATTTTATTTTGGAATATTTAAGATGAGGATTCCTAGTTTATTAATTAATATGTAAACGGGAAACTACCTAGAGTGGATGCTTGAGCCAATGTAACTATGTTATTTATCTCTACTATTAAAACAATAAACATGAACCAAAATATCAACAGTCAAAAGGGTGCGTTCGGCACCACTTTGGTTTTAAAAAACTTTTTAATAACTTTAGGGGGAGCAAAAATAGTTTTGACAAAACACCAAAAATGTGTTTTCAAGGTTTTGTTTTAAAATTGGGTCTTTTCCCTTCTCATCTCTAACAAATGTTCATTTTTCTCTTATTACATTATACTAGTTTTATATGCACGATTTGGGTGCGGCGATATTAAAATAGTACAAAAAAGCTTCTACTGTGGTACTTGAAAAGATAAAGTAGCAACGAATATTATTCAAAAACTCATTAGTTGAAAATTGTGAATATGATGCTTTTTTAGGGGTTTTTTTTGTAATTTTTGTGATTATTGGAGTTTTTTTTTTCGAATTTGTTTTAATGTGTTTTTTATTTTTGAATTTCTTGTACAATAGTTATGCTCTTTAGTTTTTTTTTGTTATTTAAAAAGATTTTATGTTTTTTTTTTGGTTTTCTAAGCTATGCACCTGAGTTTTTCACCTTTGTAAGTTGTGCCCATGCTTTTTAAAACTTCTAAGCTATACCCATCAACTTAGATTTTTTAATTAACAATGTTCACTCCGTTATCTCAACGTTAATAGTTCCGTTAAAAAGAGTTGCATTTCGTAGGAGCGAGGGTAATTCTCCCTCTAAAATTGTAGGCTTTATATCTAATTTTCGCCCTTTATTTTAAGGAAATGCAACATTTAAAGGGCAATGCATCATTTATTTTAGGGAAATACATCAATTATAAAGGGTGAAAATCAACTAAATACCTTAGAATTTTAGAGGGGAAATCAACCTCCCACGAAATGCAAGTGCAACGGATTTATTAACGTTGAGTTAAGTTTCAAAAAGCATATATATGCACAACTTAGAAATGCGAAAACTCAATGGCATAGTTTAGAAAAACTTTAAAAAAAATAAATAAATAACTATTAGACTTTGGCAACAATTTGAGAAATATAGTGATTAACATTAATCCAATTTTTAGTATGCAAAAAAAATAGAATAAGTTTTTTAGTAACAATATCACGTACATTTTAGGGTATTCCGGACATTTTAGGGGACACCATGGCTCCCCCCTCCTTATATTATAAAGATTAGGATTTTTTTGTCCAAAACCCCCTTAACTTTTAGGCACTTTACAAAAAACTACCTTAAAAACACAAAATTGTCCAAAACTACCTTAAATAATAATAACCGATGTTGACCCATACCATAATGGTTTTCCAATCCGTTGACCGTGGTTTTCAGCCCCAAAAAACCACTTGCCGAGCACGTGAGACGGGTTTCCACCTAAAAAATGTCATTTCCAGCCGCATGGGAGGTTTAAGGGGATTTAGGGGTCAATGGTTAGGGTTACGGTGGTGGGTGTGGGTTTCGATGATGGAAGTAATTTGGTGGTAATGATGGTGGTAATGGCATCGGTAACAAAGGAGAAGGCAATAGTGGTTGGGTTATTGGTGAAAAAACCATCTCCTATGCTCAGTGCGTGGTTTTTTAAGGCTAAAAATCACGGTCAAAGGATTGGGAAACCACTGAGGTATGGGTCAACAATGGTTTTTATTATTTAAGGTAGGTTTGGACAATTTTGTGTTTTTAAGGTAATTTTTCGCAAAATACCCAAAAGTTAAGGGGGTTTTGGACAAAATAATCCTAAAAATTACATTACATTTCTCTCTTAAAAACAATATACTCCTATTACATTATGTTGCATTTGACATTTTTATATTAATAATATTTTCATGGTCCTTTAAATTTTGTTACAATCTTATTCAACCAATAAATTTATTTTTATTAGGTACAGATAAAAAATTTAAAAAAATAATAAGAAGAAAAACAACAACAACAACATTATAATAATAAGTTAAAACTTATAGATGATATAAGTTTTAAATTCAAAACAAAATGAAAACAGTTTTGAGAAAAACTAAAAATTGAAAATTGAAAACTCTTTTTAGTTTCCAGAAGACAAACAACGGCATCAAAGATAAATTAATAATGAAATGAGTGTCATTGGATTGGAAAATAAGAACAAAAGTATGAAGAAATTAAAGAACCATTGAAATTAGCAACAAAAGCGCCAAATTCCATGAAAAACAAAATGGCAGCTAGCTTATAAGCAAATTAAAACCTTGGAAAGCAATTTAAGGTTTTAACCATATCATCTCACAAATTAATTCCATCACTATCTACACCGGCCATCAAATTAAACTCCACATGCAATAATCTTGACATCACCATTTCCACCACCGTCACTTCTCACACCCGGCCTCTTCATTAACCGCAAGAACCGTCACCGCCTCATGGTGGGCCTAGCTAGGCGTCCAGTCACTACAACCTAGGCGCAACAACCATCCAACTCTTGATTTGATCGAGGTCGGAATTATAATAATAATAATAATAATAATAATAATAATAATAATAATAATGAGTTCTTTGTAATAATAATAATACCGAATAATTCGATGTAATACTCGGATGGAGCACCAATTGGGAGGTCCTACAATTAAGTCATAAACAAGTTTCGTATGCGTCCATTCTTGCTTTTGTTTCTTTTGTTACGGGCGTTCATATTCGAGCTTGGACCTTCAACCCGTATCATCGTCTATCTTTATCTATCAAGATTATGATAAAGATGACGATGATAAGGGTTGAAGTTCCAAGTTCGTATTACGAACACCCGTAACAAAAGAAACAAAAGCAAGCAAGAGTCGACGCATACGATACTTGTGCATGACTCAATTGTGGTCACTCCCAATTAGTGCTCCATCCAACTGTTAAATCGAATTCATTATTTTTTTCTAAAAAGAAGTCCAAGAAAACGGTCGAGCGATCACATCTACTCCGGTGGCCGCCATGAAAACGAAGATCAATAAAGCAAGGATGGAGGCCATGTTAGTTGGAGACAAGAGTAAATTAAAGAGTGGTGGGATTGGAGAGAGTAGCTAGCTAGGAGGGATGTAAGCTAGCGAGAATGGGGAAATCGTATCCTATTAGTTTGGTGTAAAACGTTTTCGATGTAAAATGATTTTTCAGAAAAATATTTTACATTGGAAAACTCATTTTCATAGAAGTTTTCCAATGTCTACTTGCACGGAAAATACGTTTTACTCCCAAATTTGGGGGAAAATGTTTCTACTATAGTGTAATATGAGTTTTCACTCCAAATTTTACATTTTATTTTTTCACCCAAAGTAAACGATGTAAAATGGGAAAACTATTTTCAAGGAAAACATTTTACGCTCTAGTAAACGGAGCCTAAATGTAAACGACCGAGGCAACTAACGAGTGCGTGGGCTGGGATGATTCTAGTGTAGTCTTATGACTACCGACTACTGTAGTAGATGGCTATGATCGCACAATTTTTGATTTATTTTTAATTCCTTAATCTAATTTAAAATCCTTTTAAAAATATCTTAACTATATTTCTTATTTTAGAAAAAGAATATCTGATTTTTCAAGAATAAAAACTGGTTTTAGAAAAAATCAGAAAATATTTTCCTAAAATAAAAAATCTGATTCAAGTATTTTACAAAAGATTTTTAATTAGATTTAGGAATTAAAAATAAATCAATAATCATGCAATCCTAACCATCCATTACGGTAGTCGTTAGTCATAATATTACCCTAGAATTTTCACGTGGGCTGGGGTTAATATATACTCCCTCCGTAACGAATTACTAGCAACAATTTCTATTTTTAGGTATAACAAAATACTTGCAACAATTTTTTCCAATTTCATTTTATTCCTTTTTTGGTAAAAAAAAAAACAATACAATACCCCACTTACTTTTCTGTTTCTTATTTTTCTCTCTCTTACTTTTATCATATTACCACATAATACCCTATTTACTTCTCCTTCTCTTACTTTTTCCTCTCTTACTTTTATCATTATACCACCTAATACCACTATTACCTTATTTCACCTAGAAATTTGTGCAAGTATAAATGTTGCTAGTAATTCGTTACGGGGAGTAGTTGTTTGAACGATGAAAGAAATAAAGGAGCGTACTGAAAGCCGTTTAAATTTTGGATAATGAAAGAATATGGGGTTTTGTTTTGGATTATGAGCATTTGTACTGTTATGGGTTATTTAACTGAGCTATACCATTTCACTCGTAAGTGTTCTTAGGGTAATTATTTTTAATAATTCTGTATATTTATTGTAATTTTTCTATTCTTTATTTACGGAGTATTTGTATATAGAGGTGCAAATGGGTCGTTTGGGTTAGGTATGGATGGGTTGATTTGAGTTGGGTCAATTTGAGTTTATGTTTTTTTTTTAAAAAAAACTAAAAACCAAAAACTGGATTCAAGAAAAACATATAGTTTTCACTTTTCTGTTGTCAGTTTTAAAAAAAATAAAAAAAAATATATGATTTTTATAAGATTAACCAATTTTTGATTCAAAACATGATATATATTATATAGTTTTGAAAAAGAAAAAATAAAAAAATAAAAAACCACAACGATACCGAACGGACCCTTAGTTTCAGGCTTGGATTCGGGTTTTCTCCAAATAGATTTAAAGGGCATAATTAATAATACACAAATTAATGATTTGATAATTTGGGTCGGCTCGGGTCATGTCAAATTTGGTTCAATAATATCATATGAATTCGAATATGTTTCGGATTAACTAGCTATATATGTCACTTTTTCCACCTCTTCGATTAATTATCGGCATATTAATTAAGTTTATATGATAAAAATAGAAAGTTTTTGTTGATACTGTTCAACTGTTATATTTTTATTACTAGTTGTTGTTTTCGCAACAACTTTATTTTTGTTGCTAAAAATGGGCTTTATTAGCAACGATGAATGTTGTTATGATCTCTTTTTACGTGTTTTGGTTATCATGCTATAAAAAAATCCTTGAATAATGTATTCGGTGGTAATTTGACCTATCAAGACTAAATTTTATGGTCAAAATTAGCAATACGTATGTTTGTTAATTTTGACCTCAACGAAACAACAACCTTCAAAAACTTTAATCCAGCTAATTTCCTCGTATATAAATTAAAACATACAAATCGAGGTAAAGTCCTAACCCTGCTTAATCTCGCTAATTAAAATTTTAATTATCGGAATGTTACGCCGGAGAATAAGACTAAAGTATAGTGGTATTATGTAGAATTCTAGATAATTAGTGGTATCACATGAAAAGGATAAAAGTACAATGATACCATATGAAATTTCTCAAAAAAAAATAATGTCTTGGCGGTGATAGTATCCTCTCCATTTCCTTTTCTCCATTTTCTATCTTAAGATTTTGACACCTAATTTAAATTAAATACTTCAGATTTTGACACCTAATTTAAATTAAATACTTCTTCCGTTCCAAAAAAAACACAATAAACTATTTTGCACGCATTTTAAGGAATGAAGTGATTTAAGAGTGTAAATGAGCAAATTAATCAAAATAATTTTAACATAAGTAAGAATGATATTATAGGTTATTAAAATTACATATATTAATTTGATCGTTTAGACCTTTAAATCTCTTCCTTAAAATGCATGCAAATAAGCTTGTTGCGTTTTTTTTTTTTTTTTGAACGAGTGAAGTATAAAAATTCGAAAATCCCCCTATTTCCCCCTCATGCATCCCCAACCATTAAATAAGAGAATCCTGACTCATCTTGGCGGAAAAGTTTTCCCAGAAAATTAACATTTGGGATGACAATGTTTATTCTGATTATACTTTAATAGTGAGTAATTGATAACCTATTTTTATGAAATTTTGAAAGCCATTAAAAAATATTTTAATGAAGCCAATTGAAATAGTACACAAATCATGGGACAATGTTTTTTTTTTTGCCCTTACAAAACGGTTTTTTTTAAAAATAAATTAATCCATGACGTTGACATCTTTAATCTATTTCTTGTGTATATTTTAGTATTCTATATATTTTTCTTTTTTGAGTGTCCATATTCCTTTGGTTCATTTCTATGGAGTAGTATTTATATTTTTACTCTTATTTGATCTATTCATAATTACCATATAATTTACATTTTCACCCTTCATTCATAATCCACTTTTACACTAGTAGAGTACTACTCCGCAGTTGACAATCTTAGAATTTTTGTTTTTTTAAGCATGTCTACAAAATAATTTAGCATTGGTGGTAAGGATGGCAATAAATGGCAATTCAGTCCGAATTCGACCCTAATCCGACCCCTTCCGTAAGAAAAAATTCGACTCGGATTCGGATGTTGGAAAAAATCCAACAAGTTATTCCAACTCCGTCATATTGTTAGACGTTTAATTTTTCTATGTTGTTTTTAATTAAATTTATATAGTTTTATAGAAATTATTTGGTAGGAATTTAAATTTTTATTAAAGTATAAGAACTAATTTTAATGTAATATTAGACATTTGTCTTATATGTAGGAATAATAAGTTATCCTAAACCGACCCGAGTCTCATCCGATCCGCAAGAAAAAATCCAATCCAAATCCGAAAAATAAAAATCCGCATCCAACCCCATTTGAAAAAATCCGATTGTAGCTATTGTCGGACTAAAGTCGGATTGTGCACAATACGATCCAAGTCCCTTACGTTGCCATTTGTAATTGGCGGCCCTTTTGCCCCATTTCCTACAAGAATGAGAATATATAGACAAAACCCACAACACTCCACTCTCTCACTCGCCTTTATTTTCATCCAACCATGGCAGTTACCATCCACGAAACCCCTCAAACATCTCACAAATTCCGTCGCTACACCATCAAACTCCACAATCTTCACACCATTTCCACCACCGTCACTTCTCATCCCGGCGTCGCACGCGACTGGATCCACTACTCCCTCTTCATTAACTGCAAGAACCGTCACCGCCTCGTGGTGGGCCTCGGTGTTCAGTGGACCCCTCACCACAATCCAGCCGCAACCATCCAACTCTGCATCAGCCGTCGCTGTCTCATCTTCCACCTCCACCACTCCGACTCCTCGCCGCGCATCCTTCGCCGCATCCTATCTAACCATGGCATCACCTTCGTCGGCCTCTGGTGCCACTCGGACGCCAGGAAGCTTCTCGAATCCCCTCACAGGCTTGAGATGGTTCGAGGCATGCCGATCGATCTCAGGACTCATATTGTTAGCAGCGATGGGAGGTCGCTTCAACGTGCTTCCATTGCTGAGGTAAGTGAGGAATATATTGGAATTGAGATTGACTGGGATATGGACATTATTGGAAGGAGTGATTGGGAGGTTGATGAGCTTACCTATGACCAGGTTCGTCAGGCTACTGTTGATGCTTTTATTTCTTTCACTATTGGTATCCGTTGCAGCGCTTGGGAATTAAACGCTAACATCTGATCGATTTTTAAATTTCGTACTGTTTCAATCTGCTTGTTTGGAATTTTAGCTATATGGAGGTTAACAACAACAACAAAATCCAACCAGTAATTTTAGGGTTTATGTTTTCGTTTAAATAGTTTGGTTTGATTAGCATCAAGCAATTGCAGGTTTTTTATTTTTTTTTCTGGAGATGTTGCAGGTTTTCTTTTTCTTTTTGCTGTACGTATTGCAAGTTTGTAAGTATGTGTATAAACATGGCAGTACGGTTCAAAAAAACATAAAATAAAATAAAATAAACATGGCAGTAAATAATACGGAGTATATGCGACACTTCTTTGACGCTTTTTTTTTGGCAATGTCTTTGACGCTTTTAAATGTTCTTTCTTCATTTTTATTTTTTTTTTACCATCCAGGGCTCCAGGCATCCCTCCTCGGGTCTTTTATGCCCGTATCGTCTTTATTTACATCATGATGAATATAATGAGTGAATTGATGATCCTTGTTACGTTTTTTTTAAATTTAATTAGTTGTATATTAGAGTAAATCGGTGCCAATGCATATATTTAGAATTTTATGGTAAAATATTTACATTATTTTAATATATATTAAATATTAAATTGCAGTTAGGGTAAATATAAAATATTTACCATAACTTTTATTGGGAATTTTATGAATTTTGTTTTAGATAATAGGTACGGAGTACTACATTATTATTAAATTGTAGATTGTGTATAATTATTATGGATAATTAGTACGGAGTAGTTGTTATAAGATAGGTTCAAAAAGTTATATGGAGTATTCATTATTTAAAATTTGTGAAGAACTGCCATAATTTTTTTTAATTAAATTTAACTACCAATTAAGTGCCAAAAAGTTGCAAACCATCACCCATTTTTAACATTGTTAACTTAAATCACAATTAAACCTTAATTAAACCACTTTTTTTTTTTTCTAATTTTCCATATTTGTTTTTTTTTTTTTTTAAATAAAAAGTGTTAATTAAGATTAATTAAGGTTTAATTAAGACTTAAGTGGTTTATTTAAGGTTTAATTGTGATTTAAGTTAACGGTGTTAAAAATGGGTGGTGGTTTGCAACTTTTTGGCACTTAATTGGTAGTTAAATTTAATAAAAAAAAATTATGGTAGTTGTTCACAACTTTTGGTACTTATTAGGTGGTTAGTGGCAAAATTTTCTTCTTTATATTCATTGTAATCTTCTATTTTTTCTTTATTTGTATATAGATGTGCAAACGGGTCCTTTTATTTGGGTGTAAAAAGTTTTGATGTAAATGATTTTCCATGAAAAATATTTTACGATGCAATACTCATTTTCATTGAAATTTTTCAATGTTTACCTGAACGGAAAATACATTTTACTCTTAGGCCTTGTTTGGTTGGTGTATGAAGTTAATTCACATAGTAAATGGAAATTCATAGGAATTTATTTACCATATGAAATTCCTAAGAATTTACTAAACTTGTTTGGTTGGTAATGTGTGAATTTTCATTAATCAAGGGGAGACTTGGTAATTTATTTCCTGTGAATCGTAGGAAGTCACAATTCCCATCAATTCTCACTTCCTCCATTTTTATCTTTTTATGTCAACCAAACAATATACCTAAATTGAAATTCATGGGAATTTTCAATGCCTATGTAATTTTTTGGCAACCAAACAATACCTTAAATTTGGGAGAAAATGTTTTCAATATGATGTAAAATGAGTTTTCAGCCCAAGTTTTAATTTACATTTTAATTTTTCACCCAAATTAACCGATATAAAATTGGGGAAAAGTATTTTCAGGTAAACGATGTAAAATTGGGGAAAAGTATTTTCAGGGAAATAATTTTTCGCTCTATTAAACAGAGTCTTAAAGAAAATAATTAATAATCAAGAATACACAAATTAGTGGTCGGATAATTTGGGTTAGCTCGGGTCATGTCAAATTTTGTTCAATAATATCATATGAATTCGGATATGTTTCTTATTAGGTCATTTTTGCCACCTTTTCGGTCAATTATCAACATATTAATAAGTGTTTGTTGATATTGTTTAACTGTAATATTATTATTATTTTTATTTTGTACATCCAAGTAATAAATTTAATTTATTATTATGGATGAATATTGGTTATAATATATAAGTGTATTTTATTTTTTTAAAGGGGTTAAATGTTAACACGTAATTAAATTATTAATCTTTTTATTTGACTAATTTTTTTTAATAATAGTACGTTTTGTTAATTGTGGTTTAGAATGGATTGCATGAGAAGCCTTCATTTGAATTTGGGAGGCCTCTATGCAAAGTGTATGTCTCCATTTGTTTGGTTTTTTTTTTTTTTACGGAATATTTTTTGTTGAATTATGTTTTGTATAAATTAATTTTAAAGTTCTTTTTATTTCTATCAAACTTAAAATTTATACTACCTCCGTATCGCAATACTCACTATATAAGGGCATTAGCAATAGAGAGGTTTGTGTTCATTTTTTGAGGTTTATTCATAAACCTCTCTATTGCTAGTAAAAGTTACTACCTTTGAGGTCTGTAGAAGTTACTAATTAGTAACCTAGGTTTGTCTTCTTTATTTTATTTTTTTGTGAGCGTTATTTCCTTTTTTTTTTTTTACATTGAGTCCAACACAAACCTTGATAGAGGTTTGTGTATTGTTGGTAATAAACTAATAGGTTTATTTGAGTTGTGTTTTATTTGAGTTGGTAATAGACTAATAGGTCTATTGCTAGTACCCTAAGTATGCGGGATATGGACTTCTAGGCAAAAAATAGATTTTAAAGTGATAGAGTGAAAAATAAATAATTAAGTGGGCCCACAACAAAATTAAAGTTAAAAAAGCTTTACATGGATAATTTTTTTACTAAATATAGTAAAAAAAAAAATTGTTGCAAGTATTGTGTTACAACCTAAAATGACAAAAGTTGCGAATATTGCGATATGGAGGTTGTATATCATTGTATCATTGTATCATTGTGTACTTGTATGATAATTTTTTTTTTGAAGGATATGGTATGATAATTAGTAGACGTAGAATCTGAACTTTAGGACTGATCTGATCTGATTAGGTGGGGGTATTATTTTGTGAGAGTATAAAATTAAAACAAAACTGAACTGATCTGATCTGATTATTGTAACTTTTAAGTCCAAAAGAACATGGCCTAAAATTTGGTTTATTGTTGTGTACGAGTACCTTTTTTTTGAGTAATTCCGAGTACCTAATTTGATTACATTTATAGGCCGGAGTAATTCTTATTATTAGCTTGATATAATACTATGATACTCCCTCCGTCCCTTTTTTATTGCAACATTCTGACTTTTTACACTGTTATAGGGCAACCTTGACTCTTTCTAAGAGCACTAGCACCAATGGGGATTTTTTTGCTCATGAGGAAAAAAATGTGCAAAATTGCACAACACTAGTGAAGAAATAAATCCTTCCCCATGAGCATCTTGATTTCTCCTCAAATCTTGAGGAAAAATGAGCATGAATAGTAACCGTGTGGACCCACTATCCTCAACGGATCTATTTTTGTAATGTCTATTTGGACCCCGAAATTATTTTTAAAAAAAAAATATTCACCAACGGTCTTTTTTTTTTTCTCTATAAATAGACACCCATTTTGATATGTTTTGACACACATCAAAAATATCAAAAATCATACAAATCTAATATTAATCTCAAATTCTACTTCAAAAACTTTAATTTTCTCAAGTACGTGCTTCCTCCTAGTAATTGTTATTATTAATTCTCATTATTACTTCTGAAAATGCAGATTTTTTTTTATAACTGATTAAGTTATTATTTAAAATTATTACGTAAATCATAATTTTTCTTAATCGTGATTAATAGTGTTTAACTAATTACCAATCATAATTTACTACATCATAATTAATAGCGTTTAACTAATTATCAATCATAATTTACTAAATTATGAATATTAAAGTTGGGTAAAAATATTAAAAGATGATGTGTAGTATGGTGGGGTATAGGAAATAGTAGGAGAGAGTGTTGAGGATTTTTTTTTTTTTGTTTACCATTGGTGTGGTAAAAAAGTTGTAGATAAGGAAAAATTGGTTGGGAAGAGAGAGAAAGTAGTAGAGAGGGTGGTGAGGAGTTTTTTTTTTCCTCACTAATGATAGTGCTCTAATTTTATACATATAAGAAAAAATATAGTCAAATGAGATCTCTTTTGATTCAGCTCGATGTGTACTTTATTAATATATAACTTTTATAATTTTTTAGTACTCCCTCCGTAACATAAAATTTTCAACAATTGATTTTGCACGCATTTTGAGGAAACGATTTGAGGGTTTAAATGAAGGAATTAATCAAAATGATTTTAATACAAGCAAGAATGTGATTATAAGTTACTAATATTAAAATTATTTTGACTAATTGTTTCGTTTACACCTTTAAATCGCTTCCTCAAAATACGTACAAAACGAATTGTTTAAAGTTTCAAGTAACAGAGGGAGTACATGTATTTAAAGATATTTTTATTTAAAGTTGTGTATTGGGAGATGTGAAAAGACAAATGTTGCAAACAAAAGGGGACAGATGGAGTATAATGTAATAAAATAAACCCTATATATATTTGCATCTTTTTCCAACCTTTGATACTCCGAGTCTGTTTACTAGAGCGAAAATTGTTTTCTCTAAAATTAGTTTTCCTATTTTACATTGTTCACTTTAGGTGAAAAATAAAATATAAAACTTTTGGTGAAAACTCATTTTACACCCTATTGGAAACATTTTCCTACAAATTTGGGAGTAAAACTTATTTTCCGTACTAGCAAACATTGAAAAATTTATATGAAAATGAGTTTTTCAACGTAAAATATTTTTCATGAAAAATCATTTTACATCGAAAATATTTTATACCAAAGTAAACGGACCCTCCAATGTAGTACAAATTTTAAAGGCGTATTTTTAATTTTTGGATTTCTTTTATGAGTGATCAGTGCTTATACTAGTAATATATGTTAGATGTGTATGTAAGGAAAACATGATATATCACTCCAAGGCACAAAAACAACGACTAATGTGATATAATATTGATTTATTATGAACACTCAATCACGTTTGTAATAGAAAACTTAAAAGAGAAAACAATGTAAGTTGCAAGGAGAGAAAATATAATGGATTTTTCCACTCCCCATATGAACCCAAAAGTGACTTGTTTATAGTCATCAAGGATTATGTTAATTTGCAAATTTTATGAGCATTTACCAATATTAAAAGCTAATAAAATACTCCCTCCGTAACATAATATACTAGCAACATTTTCTATTTTTGGTTGTAATATATTATTAGCAATATTTTTTACTAATTTCATTCTATTCTATTTTTTGCAACAAAACATAACAAATTTACATTATTGTTCTTATTTATAATAATTACCACAATACTAACACAAGTAGACCCCATATTTTTTTTCTGCCTCCTTTTTTATCTACTTTTGTTTCTCTTACTTTTATTATACCACTTAATACTACAATTACCTTATTTAAACTAGGAGTCTGTGCTAGTTCGATTGTTGCTAGTAATTCGTTACGGATGGAGTATAAATTTAAATCGATGTTATTGTGAAATTAATTACACTAGTAACATACTAACATATTAACATCATAATCCCGTTTTAAACAAGCTTCAATATCATTTAGATACCCAAATTGAATCCAAAGAAATACTACCTTCATTTTTACTTTTACACTTTTTGAGGACAAATTTAAGAGTGTAAACAGAAAAATTAATTTTTAAAAATTTAACACCGGTTTCTAATCACCCTCTTGCTTGTGTTTATATTATAAGAAATGAATCGAAGGAAGTAGTTCTATCTCTTTGCTTCATTTCATCTTCCTATATATTCATATGCTCGGGCCTAATTATTTATAAATGTTCCAACAAAATAAGCACTTATTTTCGCACTCCGAGTTTTTAATAACACCTCGCGATTTTAAGACATAAATTTATTAAAAATGAAAGTGTGGAAATCAATTACCCAACAAAATAGCTCATATTAGATCTTACTTATGAAATGAAGCTTGTGAACTGACTCATGATAAAATAATGTACATTGTACACACAATAGTATGAATGAATTTTTTTAGTATGATAATAATGAATGAGATTGCACATGAAGGACATAGTAATCCAACTATGAAAAGATGACATCATCCTTTTTCCCCTCCCTTTCCTTAATCCTAAGGAAAGATGTCTTAGGTTGACTCTACCCTAGAGACTAATCGGAATTCTTTACCTCATAAACAAAATGAATGAGATAATAGGTCTTGAACTGGGTCCCACTATAGGTCATCCGATCTCATTTAGCCAACACACGCATCTGTGAGACGAAAGATATAAGAAATTCTCACAAAATGCGTCTGAGGGAATCGAACCCTCCACCTCGTGTTAGAAATTCTAAATCCTTAGCGATTAGACTAAAACTCATCGTCGCGGAATAATAGAAACTGATTTCTACACTCCATGTATTTTTTTCTACCTTCGTCTCAAAAAAACTGCTCCACTTTTCTTTTTCATCCGTTCCAAAATAAATGCTTCATTTCTTATTTTGTCAAATGACCCACATATACTTTACATTTATACTCTTAATTACCACTTAATAGTTAATACCCACTAATTTTTTCTTACTTTTACTTATCACTTTACACTTTTATCCTTACTTTTTACAAAAGGTGAGTCCCAACAAAAATCCCACCCCAAACCCTAATGGAGCACTTTTTTGGGACCGAAGGAGTAATATAAATGTGTGTTTTTAGGAGAAAGATTAAGGAGTACATAAATTACTTGGAGGGGAGTGAAAATTATCATCAAGTACTCCCTTTGTTTCAAAAAAAAATTGCTCCATTGGTGAGATTTTTGTTGAGACCCACTTTTTGTGAAAAGTAAGGGTAAAAGTGTAAATTTATAGGTAAAAAATAGTGGGTATTAAGTGGTAAATAAAAGTATAAATGTAAAGTCGTATATGGCCCATATTCTAAAAAAGAAAATAGAGTATTTATTTTGAGACGGATGAAAAAAAAGAGTGAAACATTCTTTTTTTGAACGGAGGAGTAGGGGAAATGATAAAAGCACAACTAAATTGATATAAGCACAACCCATTGTGAGAGAACATCATTCTATGCTCCTCTCATAAAAGTTGTGTCTATATCAATTTTAGTTGTGTCAATATCAATTCCCGAAGAGTAGTTATTTGATTATTGGTGAACAAAGTGACAAACGACAAAAGAAAGCTAGGTTATTACTCCCTCTGTCCCAAATTACTTGCTACAATTTCCTTATTTGGATGTCCCAAAATACTTGCTACATTTCCTTTTATAGTCTATGGGCCCCACACATATTTTACATTTTTACCCTCTTTTTTGTCATTTTCATCCTCTTTAAACCAATCTTTTTCTTCCACTTAATTTTACCAATGGTGGGACCACATAAAAATTGATTTGCATAAAAATTTGTTCCAAAATAAAATGTAGCAAGTAAAATGGGACGGAGGGAGTAAAATTGTGTGGGAAGTTATCTACTGGTAGTAGACTAGTACCCTAGTAGTGTATGCAGTAGAGACGTGGAGTACTGAATTGGAGTAAGTCTCCACTAACCTATTGGGATAGGCTAAATTAACGGCTAGTAGCCTAGTACAGTACAGTACAATACTATGATGATTGTACTAGTAGTCTAATACTACACTCCAGTGATCCACTCCATTGTCTTTTCCCTTTGATTTGGTAGTGAGTTGCCAAAAGCTGCAACCTGACCTGATCCTCCATCTCTTCCGTCGCTTTCGCCGCCCATTGTCGGTCCACTGCAGAACACGCATTCTCCTTTCAGTTTCTTCCTCCCTATAAACTACTCTTTGTAGACCGATCAGATGTTTTATTTTGCCAGAGATACTAATGGTCAATTATTTTATACACCCTATGTCACAAATTACTTCCTACAATTTTTTTAATTGGATGTCTCAAAATACTTGCTACATTTTCTTTTATAGTCTATGAGCCCCACACATATTTTACATTTTTACCTTCTTTTTTGTCATTTTTAGGGCTTGTTTACTTCAGATTATATTCAGTTCAGTTCAGTTAATCTAGAGCTGATCAAAAGTGGCCCGGCCCGCGCGCCCGGCCAGCTTTTTTGCGGGCTTTGGACATGAAAATTAGGCCCGGATTTGGGCCCGGCCCGATTTTTTATTTTTTCGTGCGGGCCTTGGACATTTAAAATTAGACTTTTTGATTACTTTTTTAGGTCCGGCCCGAAAAAGCCCGAACTAATTTTCGGGCTTTGGCTAAGAAATTTGGGCCCGAACTAAGCCCGGCCCGCTTTATGGGATTGGTTTTTATGCATCGGCCCGGCCCGAACCCGGCCCGGCCCACGATCACCTCTAGACTTAATCTCTATTCAGTTCAGTTCAGTTCATCTCTATTTAGTTCAATTAATACACTTCTATTCAGTTCAGCTCAGCTCTATTCAGCTAATGTAAACGATCCCTTATACTCTTTAAGCCAATATTTTTCTTTCACTTACCTTTACCAATGGTGGGCCCACATAAAAATTATTTTGCATAAAAATTTGTTCTAAAATGGAATGTAGCAAGTAAAATGAGACGGAGGGAGTATAATATAATCCTCACATATAATGATTAATGGTATTTTTGAAAAAGGATTAAAGAGGAAAAAAAATAGAAGAGTATTTTGAAATCCACATAATTAAACAATAAAAAATTATTGTAGGTGGTTTTTTATACAACCATTACATGTGTAAATTTATCCTTATTTTGCGGACTTTGGATGTGTTCTCTTCAATTGATTTGACCTAATATGATTAAACCTAACTTATTAAACCTAATAAAAAAAGTTAGAGAATTTATATTTGTAATATCTCTACATTCGTTTTGCTAAATTAACATCATCTTTGATGATTATTTTAGGAAAATGATACTCATTTAGGTGAGTGGCAAAGTACACTATCATTGCAGTTATTTTTTTTTCACGCTTGCCAATGTACAATTTATATTTGTAATATCTCTACATTCGTTTTACCAAAAAATAAAAAACTACTCCCACCGTAACAAAATACTAGCAACATTTTTCATAAGTGGTTTTAACAAAATACTAGCAACATTTCCTTTCTTTTCTTTTTTTTATAAAAAAATTCCTCGAACTTCTCTGATTTTCTCTCTCTTACTTTTTGTCATTTTCCTGTTTTCCTTCAACTTCTTTAATTTTCTTTCTCTTACTTTTTGTCATTTTTCATTTTCCTCTTACTTTTCTAATTTTGTCTCTTTTACTTTTTGTGTTATTTCCCCCTAACACCACAATTAACAAATTCTCTATAGGAATGTGTGTTAGTTCAATTGTTGTTAATTTTTTGTTACGGAAAGAGTAGATAATAATAAAGAACACATTAAGACGATTCAAAAGAGATTACATAACTATATTTTTTTCATGTACAAAAAACAAAAGTAAATTATAAGAGTGATTATAAATAGTATTCCATTGCCAACGTTGCAATTAATATGAAGCGAAGAAATTATATTTTATTATTATATATATACGAACATATTTTCATTTAAATTTATTTTTTGGGAGATTTGAAATAGTAAAGCATGATGGGAAATTAAAATGGAGAAAATTTGAATACTAAGCAATATCAAAATAGATCATTTTTTTTCCTTTTTTTTAAAAGGCAAAATCAAACGAAAACTTTCAGAGACCTAATCTAAATGTCTAATTAATCACCCTTCCTCCCTAATGAATGATGATAACAGCGTTGACTACTAAAGAAACAAAATCTTTCAAAAATTAAAAAGTTACAACTAACAACAGACTAATAGTGAAAGCGTTGCCTATTTTATTTTTGAGATTGATGATTTATTGATTACTCATCGTCATCTTCAAAATCGGAGTGATAAAGATTTAAGGGGTTACAATTATCCGGATCATACTCACCAAATTCGTCATAATTCAACGGATTACAGTAGTCATCATAGTCCAAATATTCACCACCGGAAAAGAAACCCCCATATTCATCATCATAATCATCCTCTTCATCTTCATCGTCTCGAGGATAGCCAAGAGCTTGAGCAAGAAGGAACGAAACATAAGCATCAACACACGCGTATTGGATTTGATCATTAGACAACCAAAACTGATCCCAATCACTCATCCCGACTTCTCTAGGTTTCGTAATGCCGTAAAACCCTAAAACATCACCAGCCATTTCTTCCATTGAAGTATTTCTGTAGTCCTCCTCTTTAGCAAGATCAACAAGATACGCAACCTCAAGCGAATGTTCGGAGCCTTCGAGAAGGGTGCGGTCTCTGCTGTTGTGGACACCGACGAAGGTGACGCAGTCATCGGAGAGGAGGCGGCGGAGAGTGGCGGGGACGGCGTGGGAGTGGGAGAGTTGGAAGATGAGGCAGAGGTTGTCGATGCAGAGTTGGAGAGTTGCGGCGGAGGTGGAGAAAGGGTGCCATTGGACACCGAGACCAATGACGAGGGAAGAGGAGGAGAGAGCATGGCGATGGGAGTGGCGGAGGTTGTAGACCCATTCACGGGCGATGGCGGGGGTGGAGGTGACGGTGGTGGTGATTCTGTTGGAGAAGAAGTTGACGGTGAAAATTCGACAGCGGTTTGGGTTGGAGATGGGTTGGAGAGTGGTGGTGATGTGGGGGTTCATGGTGTATTCGTCGGTGAGACCACTCTAGGGTTTGTCTTAAATTTTGAAGAGAAAAATTGCGAAAGTAAAGTGGAGTGAAGCTAACTTAATTTATATGCTTACATAGTTGCACCCGTATAGTTTGAGGATGATAACTTGGCGTAGTGGTTAAGTTTTACTCCCCCGTCTCATTTTACATGCTACATTTTATTTTGGAACAAATTTTTATGCAAACCAATTTTAATGTAGGTCTATCATTGATAAAGTTAAGTGGAAGAAATTGATTGGCTTAAAGAGGATAAAAATGACAAAAAAAAGGGTAAAAATGTAAAATATATGTGGGGTCCATAAACTATAAAAGGAAATGTAGCAAGTATTTTGGGACATCCAAATAAGGAAATTGTAGCAAAGTAATTTGGGACAGAGGGAGTAGAATTTTAAGCACGGAGATTTGGTTCTGATTCTTACCGAACATGTTTACGATGATTGAGTTTGATTTTAAGGCTAGTATATCACACCTTTTTTTTATTGGAGGAAATACATAATATTTTCTCCGTCTCCAAATAAATTTTCTATAACTATTTTTACGGAAAAGCGTAATTTCTTAAAATAAACTAGTATTGTGGTCCGGGCGTTGCACCGGATAATTTTTTTTTTTTTTTGTGAAATGGCACATATGGTTGAAATTAAAACAGTTGGACCAAATAAATCTTATGGTCAAATTAGGTTCTTAGTTCTCATTTTAAGATTAGGTTCTCACATGATCCCAATTCTATATACTTCCTCCGTTTCAGGAAAATTGCTACACTTTGACTTTTCTACTTTTCATGCAGTATACTTTGACTAACTTTTATGATCAAAACATAAAGTTAAATATATTCATGATGGATCTTATTTTGTTTGTCTCAACATGTTCTTTATTAAGATATAATTGTTATAATTTTTACAAGAGCATAATTGATGAAGATAAAAAGGTTATAAAATTTATCTCGGTAAGTGTGAAATGAGAAGTGCAGCAATTTCCCTGAAACGGATGAAATATATAGAAAGAAATATAATGAAATTGTGGTTATAAAGATAGTTATGCAAGTTTTGAAACTTAAGACAATACGGAAATATTTTAATAGTAAAGTTTTACAAATTAATACACTAGGAAATTTAATTCTTTTTTTAAAAATTGTAAGTTGTATTTTAAAGTAAATTTCAGTTATTGACCCAACTTTAATTGATTTAATTAAGTTTGACTATGAAATCCCAAAAAATTACATTTAATATTTAATTGTGAATACGCACAATAAGAATTATAAAAGAAAAAATGATTTAACAATAAAACAATATGTTTAAAAAAAAGAGGGAATCAAAGTTAGTTAAGTTTCTAAGTGTGTGTAATCTGATAGGATAAAGTTGGATTCAAATTTTCTCTAATTATATTTCTTAATTAAATGAAATGGCATAGTTGATGAATTTAACATTATAACATAGGTAATCATAACATATTTAAATTTTTTTTTTTAAAAATATCTCACGTTTATTATCAAAGTATAACATCTATTTTGTGATGGAAGAAGTTAAAATATTATAAGATTCAAGAACTTATTGTTGAATGATAATAATTTTTATTTGTGTATCAAAAAGGTCTTATTTTAGTTATTATTAAATTTTGTAAACAATAAAATTTTCATTTCGTATAGATTAGTGGGTCAAAGGTCACACGACATATTATTGATTTTTAAGGAAATCTTAAAATGGAACAATATTCTTAAAAAAACAATAATTATAGTTGGTTAAGGTGGTAAGTGTCTATCTATTTGATAGAAGAGTATTGAGTTCGAATCTTAGCATAAAAACCTACATTATTTAGGTGTGATCTATTCAATTTATTATTAAATCTATTCAAATAAAAATAAAAAATAATAATTTCTATTATTTTAGTAAATATAATCATGTATTACCTTTCTCATAAAAAAAAAATAAGTATTACAATTATAATAATTAAAATAATAATTACAATTACAATAATAATAATAAAATTAGTAGTTATTGTTAATATTATCATTATTTAAAATAATTCAAATCAGATCAGATCAGAAAAACTCAGATCAGATCAGATCAAATAAACTCAAATCAAATCAGATCAGATCAGGCTTAAAGAACAGAGCCTTAGCTAGGGGGCAGTCGTACTATCCCCATTGTAAAAGTCCATTATGTCACTCCAAAAGTTTATAAAAATTAATTAGCTTATTTAACTCCTAACTATTAAGGAAAATTATTATAATTTTTTTTTTACTTTTAAAAAATGAAAATAATACAAAAATAAATTCATAAAAATAACAAAAACATCAAAATTCATATTTTTGAATTCTCTATAAATAAGCACCCATATTAATATAATTTTTCACATAAAAATCTTTCATTTTGATTATCGTAGAAATTTAATAGCCAATAGAATATAGTAAATAAACATTTTCTTTTATTCATTGTTGTGGGATGACCGAATGAAAGGGGAAGAGTTTGTTTATGATTAAATGGATGAGTGTGAACTTGATAAATATTTTATTTTTTCGAACAAACAACTTTTCATTTTTTTTATTGTTTAAACAAATTAAAATATACATTTAAAATAGCGTACATATATACAAAGCTATATAGTATACACATATGAACATTGTCACACCTAAATATGAAGTCTTAAACACTTAATGTAACGACCTTGATTTTTTTGGTATTTCTGTCGTGTATTTATTTGTATTTATGTGATTTTATGTATGGTCCAAAATTTATTTTGGACTATTTATTTTATTTTATGTGAATAATTTCGATTAATTTCGAATTACATTTATTTTTATTATTCTTGATTGATTATTATTTATTTTATTATTATTTAATTAATTAAAAAATTTATTATTTAATTTTCTAATTAATTATTTCATATTGTTGTGCCAAAAATGATTTAAGCATGATTAATCATGCAAGTTTGTAATTAGCCCAATTATTCACCAAAAGCCTATTTTGGCCCATTTACAAGGTCATGGCCGGTTATTACCCCCCCCCCCCTTGTTAAGTGGCAAATTTTGCCACTTGCCATGCATTCACACCTAACTAACTTCTATAAATATAAGTAGTTAGTAAGGCCTTGAGATCATTTGCTCATTTGCCATCTTAAACACACTTGCTCACCAAAGTTTAAACACAAACTCTCCCCCTAACTTTGATCCACACGCCATTTTTGGCTTCAAACTCCTTTACAATTGTTCATCCTCCATTCAAACTCCAAACTTAAAGATTCAAACTCTATTGATCATTAAGTATCAAAACACAATCTAAACTTCAATTATTTCATTCAAGAATTCTTGTCCGGGTTTGGTTTTGGGGTTGTTCGAGTAGACCGTGTGGTGCGTGTGTGGTTCGTGTGGTGGTTTGTGTTGAAGACGGTGGTCCAAGGTGGTGGTTCGAGACGTGTTCGTGGGACCGTGCAGCCAGGGCCGTGTTCGAGAGGGAAGCCGTGTGTGCTCGTGTGGTTGGTCGTGTGTACCATGTGGTTGACCGTGTGGTTGGGGCCGTGTGGTTCGATTTCCGGGCTGCAAGTTTTGTGTTAATTTGTGCTTAATCTTTAATAAGGTAACATACTATCTCAACCTAGTTGGTATACTATGATTTATAGTATAGATTAAGTGATTAGATTAGACCGTTTTGTTGTTATGTACCCATGTTTATGCGTGGAATATAGCTGAATTTGGGTGACGGTTTTATGATGATTTCTACTTGATTATATGAATTTCATGATTGATTATGTTACTTTCATTTTTGATGTTGTTCATGTTCAAGTTTTATGAAGTTTTGATGATAGGAAGTTGATGAATTTGATGTTGTTTTGTGTTGTTAGTATGCGTGTATGATGATGATGTTTTGGGATTGAAATCTTGAATCTTGAATGAGTTCTTGGTTGAAGTTCTTGAATCTTGATTGAGTTCTTGATTGAGGTTCTTGAATCTTGGATGAGTTCTTGGTAGAGTCTTGAAAGTTAAAGAAAGTTAGTAATAATTAAAGAAAGGTTAAAGAAAGTTAAAGAATGTTATAAGAGGTTCCAAGATTTGTTGATTTACATGTTATTTCTTGAGTCAAGGCGTAAGATGCAACTTAAGAATTAACTAAGAATGTAAATTTCGATTAAAGTTAAGATTAGCTTGATTTTGCTACTAGACGCCTAAAACTTAGAGTAAGATTCTAAGTATTTGGGTTAAGACGTTGCCCCTATCCTATTCGCGGTATTGGGATAGTTGGTGGTCTTACTATGTTGTCTTCGGATATGGATTTCTAGTAAGATTGGTTTCATGGGGTTGGGAGTAAGATTCTCAATCCTGGCATAGTAGAAAGTTCGATCGCGTAAGATGCGTTCGTACGTGCATAGTCCGGTCTAGTATGTGAATGATTGCGCCAAAGTTAAAGATATGTTATTTGTTGGTTAAAGTTAGTCGAGTCAGCATGATTACTTGATTTGATTCGTATGATTGTATGTCTAATTTGATTGTTTGATTTGTGCTATGTTCATGTGTATCTCCGTTAGGGTAGGAAAGTTATGTTACTCGCCACTGACGGTGGACTGTTGTTATTTTTCAGGTAATTCTGATGATGAGGTTCTTGCTTAGCTTTGGGTTGGGCGAGCGCCGATGTTATTTAGTTTTTTTATTGTTGTTTTACGATTTCTAGTTTTGGACTATAGTAGTAGTACTTGTGTATTTTTCTAACTCTGACATACATTTGGAGTTTATATTAGTTAGTACTAGTAACGTTGATATTTGGGTTAGATATGTACAATCTTGTGGGTGTTGTACTTTTGGATTTAGCATATATGCCATTTTGAGGTTTTGTTTTAATTTTTAAGTATTTTAGTTTGTTAGTTCTGACTATTCGACTCGTCGGTTTCTTCCGCGCCGGTTTAAGCGAGTCGGGTCGTCACACTTAATAATCAAGGTTATATATCTCTGATCTATTGCAATACCTAGAGGTGGGCACGAGCCGTGCCAAGACAGCCTACCTACAGTGCCAAGCCTGCATGCCTCGTGCTACAACGTGTCGTGTCTATAAGACTATAACGGGCCAAGAAGATTAAAATTTGTGATGTGTCGGGCTCATGCTGAAGGGTTGAATATACTCAAGATGTGGTGAATTAAGTATTTGGTGTTTACTGTAAAAAAAAAAAAAGTATTTGGTGTTTTAGTTATCAATTTAAAAAAATTCTGTTTCGTTAGGGCTGGTTCCTGCAACGGAACAATGTTAAATGCAAATACTAAGACTCAACACACCAAATTTAACGAGGTTCGGCCCAACTAAGGCATGCGTCCTCCTACCCTATATATCTTATTAAATCAACTCAAAAATAACAAGATTACACACTCGACCGTCCCTAACTCAAGGAACCAGTCCCCACACTCAACTCTGAGTGGACTCTCTCGTGTTTGAACTCACAAACACACCCCAATCTCCAACCCCTTTGGTGGAGATGAAATACAATATTTTTTACTCTGATTTTCTTTCTCACAAAGATTAAAGAGTAAAGTTAAAACCCCTAAAGTTTGTGTATTTTGCTCGATATAAACTTTATGCAAGGTGTGACTTTTTCTCTGAAAAATAATTCACTCGATTTTTTGCGGATGTATGGTGTTAAGTATTTATAAGCTTATGAGTTTCTCATAAATCTGCCAGCTTTGGTGAGGATATTGTTTGCAAATATTCCTCCCTAAAAATAGGAAAATAATATCTTTTTATTCTCAACGAACTTCTTAAAAGTTTGTTGAACTAAAAAGATCTTCCTATTATTAAGGGAATAACCTTTAAATCCTTAACAACTCATCAACTGTCATTTAATTTCAAAACCCTAAAGCCCATTTGAAAAATATGGGACAAAAATTCTATTTTTCGAAAACTGACAGCAACTCGTAGAGGAACTGGTCCCCACACTTGTTTCCCTACTTAGTAGTGTTATGAATATTATACCTTCTAGTTCTAATGTTCATAATACTACTTCATCACACACAACATTTATATTGGTCTACCAAGCATATACACAAGCATTACATGATCGAAGATCCAATGTTTTACAAAATAAAATTCTAATATATCTTCATGTTCATCTATCCAAGTATTGAAAATCTTCTTTGAGTATCTTCATCTTTGATTCTAGACTTTATTACTTGGATAATCTCATACTTATTGCACATTCAATAAGATTAAAGCATAAAAATTATATAAGGTTGCTTTAGTATAGCCCAGCTGCCCAAGGAACACTACAACTGGTTCCATACCAGTTAAGTCAACGAATCACAAAACTTGTTCCCTGCAAGACAGATATGTTGTATATCCAAGAATAATTTTAACTATGCAACATTCATGGGGACCAATCTTAGCTGATTTTAACCTACTACATAACACTTGTAATAATCAAGTGTTCCCTGTTAAGTGCTTGTCATCATTCAAAACTCAAGGAACGCAACACGTGCCAATTTATAAAATATAAGGCCGTAAACAATCCATTCCACGTGTTGTGCTAGGCCGACTTATGCTGTGCCAACGTGCCTTATACTAAATTTATATATTATGAAAATGTAACATATATGAGTGTGCCAACTTGTGAGTTGACCCTTCGTGCTTGTGTTGAATTCTTGCCAAACTTTTAAATGTTGTTTGTGGGAGGCATGTGACCCACCAATCGTGCTTTCGTGTCGTGTTCATAGGGGCTCATGGCGGGCTAGGCCTAAATCTTGTCATGACGCGTTGGCCTTCGTGCCGACCTGACCCAAGCTCAACTCTAGTAATACCCAAAATTTTACAAAGATTATTTTATAATTTAGTTTTATTATATATACCCTCGCAGATAAATTTTATTTTAAAAAAAAAACATCTAGGGTCAGTTTTTTTAATTATAAATGTTAATTGATAATATGTTATACAACTTAAGGACCATATTAATTTCAAAGAGCAATTAAATTAGTGAATTGCTAAACACAACCCTCAAATTACTTACTAAAACCCTCATTATTTCAAAACCACTCTTATACTAAAACATACCCTCTCTCTATTGACCAAATCCTAAATTCTTTTAATTTATTTTATATCAAGATTAATCACGAAATAATATATTATTAGACTAAAATCATGAATTAAAACATACTACGTAAGCTAAAATCCTGAATTAATAGTATTACAAGTGCTTTTACACAGTGGTCTGATTAAAAGACTCATAACTTTTTACACATAATTAATTTTTAGGCGCTTCAACTTGTAGAAGATTCCTTGTTCCGAGAGCTTCGACTTGATATATTATACTTCCAATTTAGTTGAGAAATGAAGGAGATTTGATTATTTGAAAACCAAGTGCGCAATCATGAAGACAGAGGTGCATGGACGACATGGTCCATATTTTAAAATGCGCCTTCCTGACTTCGCACTTGGTTTCCAAATGTTCATATCTCATTTGTTTCTTAGCAAAATTGGATGTATAATATATTAAATCGAAGCTCTCGGAACAAGGAATCTTCTACAAGTTGAAGCGCCTCAAAATGAATTATGTATAAAAAGTTATGAGTTATGTCGAGATTTTTTTCGGTCCAATAAGCGCACGTGTAGCCACTGGCAAAATTATCAAAAGGGGACTTTTGTAAATAATTGGGGGCTACGTTTAATAATACTCTTAAATTATTTTAGCCTATCTTATTTCATTTATTTTAACTACCTAATTTCATGTACCGATTTTAATTATTTCTACATATTGACTTTTTTTTGCTCCAAAAAAATTCAAATTTCAAAATTTTAAATTAAAAATATATTTTGGGGAACTTTCCTAACTCCTAAAATTAACAAAAATATAAAAGCCTACTTTATTACTTAAATAATTACAAAACTTTTAAAACAAAAAAAAAGGTCTTCCGTTTTTAGTCCCACCTTTACGAAAACCAAAAATAATCCCACCTTTAGCTTTCGTTTTCCATTTTTTGACTGTCTTAATTTTTAACCTGCAATAGTCGGTAATCCTCATTAATTATCCGGTTTAGTGTATTGATTTTGTATTAATTATCCGGTAATATCTACATTTTATCTATGAGAGATAATTAGGGATACTAGTGTTCTGATTTTTATCTACATTTTTTTAAATATAATTTTAAGTTTTTTTGGGCATTGATTTTGTAGGCAGTTTTTATTTGGGTGCATTTTTATTGTTGATTTTTTCTTGAATTCATATTTTAAGGTTCTATTGTATTATTAAATTTTTTTATGTTTTAAGTCAATTAATATTTTAAATGAAATATTTTGAGTCAATTAGTATATTAAACGTATCATTTAAATTGGTTGCTAACCTTTTTAGCAGGTTGCCGATAAAATGGTTCAAAAATGGAAAATGACAGTAAAAGTTGGGATTATTTTTGTTAAATTTTCCAAAAGAAAAAAAAAATCCCCTTCTTCCTCAAGCCAGCCAAGTGTTATCGTTGCGGTTTGAGCTCCAAACCGCACCAAACCGTAATTTTGTGTTTTGGAAATTTTTCAAACCGCACTGCAAATTTCATCCAACTGTAGGAGCCACGGCCGGCTCCCAACTTTTTTGGCTTCCTCCGCCCGTCGCCGCCAAGAGATCGTTTTAAACCTAGGCGTATTGGCGATGGGAGGAAGAACGGACTAGATAGAGGCCGAGAAGAAAAGATTAACGGAAAGGGACATTATTAGTAGGAGTCGCCAATGAGTTTTTAGGAATTAAACTCATAAACAATGTATTTAGATCAATATAACAAATGAGACACGATTTAGGGACGGATCTAAACAGCACGATTCCACACCTTCCTACCAAGGTTACTCATCTGTGATGATACTAAAAATTCGTAAACGATAGGGCCGAGCAATGGTTCCAGGTACCCACCCACGGAACCGGACCCGGTTAGGAACCGACGGTTAATTACCCAGACACGGTTCAACTGGGTCCGGTTCCGGATCCAAAAGTTACTACCGGTCCCAATTGGTTCCGGTTCCAAAAAAATTGGGTCGGGTAGTAATGATTCCGATTCCGAGTACCCCGTACCAGTCCTGTTCTCGAAACGGTTGAATTAGGTTTTATACTTTTATCCAATGGTAAATAGTGAAGTACTGAAGTAAATACTAACTAAACCAAAATATAATAAGCCTAATTTATTTTTTTTTCATTCAAAATTTGTATGTTTATGTAAACTTATATGTAATTTGTTTGAACTTGTGTTTATGAATTTCTGTAAACTTGTATGTTTTATATTAAAATTGTAAACTTGTGTTTAAGGAAACTATGTTTGTGGATGTTTAGTGGTAAATAATTAAATATGCAGAAGAGTAGTTGTTGGCCATTAACCCGATTTGTTATTTAAATTTAAGAAATTGAACAAAATACACACCCATTAAAGAAAACCGGGTACCCGGTATTGGAACCAGTACCCGGCGGTTCCGGTTCCGGTTCCAAAAACATATTACCCGGTTAGAGCGGTTCCGGATCCGGGCCCATAGAAAAAAGACCGGGCCGAGTACCCAGTTTTGCTCAGCACTAGTAAACGATCGATCAATGCCTTTTGTTCCTACAGTTCCTTTTGTTTCTCATCATTAATATTTGTAGGTAATGTTTGCAAGGAGCACAAATGTAAAATTTGGAAGAGCAATAAGCAGGACATATTTAAGGTACGTATTATATTCACTACAATTCTTGATGTGTAATTTGCTCCAGAATTGAGAACTAGCTTTATCTGGTTGTTCTTTCGAGGTGTTTAGCTTAGCAAGTGATAGAAATTATCTTGTTAGAATTCAATACCTATATTTTCTTGCAATATTACAACCCTTCGACACACACTAGTTTTAAATAAAGTCTTAGTTTAACCATAACAGATAACATTATTACACGAAAATATTATGACAAACAATCAACAAAAAAATCAATTTTAAAAAAAAAAATTATATAAAGTATAATTGTTAAGTTTTACAATCTAAATAAGAACCTTTATATAATTGTGGTTTGGTTTGATTTTTTTTTTAAACCAAACCAAACCGAAAAATTACGGTCTGGTAATGTCATAAACCAAACCACACTTTTCCAAACCGCAAACCAAACAAAACCGCTAAAAACGGTTTGGTGCAGTGTAAACCGAACCCTCCTCGGTCCTACTAGGTATAAACGAAACCGATACAAATTTTGAGATTTGTAGTCAGGGTAACATGTGTTTTGGGTAGGAATACAAATTCTGTAACGACCCGTCTAATAGGATGACGTTATTAGCGGAAATCAAAATTAGACAAATCATTATTGTATCTGACCTACGTTAAATTAAAGAGTTTTTTCCCTACAAGAAAAACTTTATTTAAGGCCTGCAATCCAAATTAAAAGCGAAATATAAAGTACCGAAGTTAAAACTTAAGTAGTGTAGACTGAAAAAAACTAACAACTGAGCTTTAAGTACAAGGAAAAAAATAAACATAAGGGGTGGTTATAACTTACAAGTACAATTGGGCATGGTCCGGGCCGGCACACGACCAACTCGGCACCACACGATTTGAGTCCGGCACGACACGATTTGGGTCCGGCACGACATGATTTGGGCCCGGCACGACACGAGCCTGCTATGAGCACGACATGAAGGCACGACTAGTGGGTTATGGGCCACCCATGAACAACATTTTAAAAGTTTGGCACGAACCCGACACAAGAACGACGGGCCGGCCCAAACGTTGGCACGCTCATTTTGGTTAAAAATTCATAATATATAAAAATTAGTATAAGGCACAATGACACGGCACGACACGTGAGCTGGACCATGCATGGGCCTTATATTTTATAACTTGGCACGAGCCCGACACGGCAATAACTTTTCTTGGCCCGTTATAGACACGACACGTTGTGGCACGAGGCATGCGGGTCATCCCGGCACGGCCCGTGCCCACGCTTAGTTACAAGTGAGGGAAAAGGAACCTAAAACGGAACACTAAGGAGAATAAAAGGTAATATAGATAGGGGTGTTCATAACCGGGTACTCGGGTTTTCGGGTACCCGAAGTTTCGGGTAGTGAACCAATCGGCCCATGACCCAACCCGGTAAAATCGGGTACCCGATTTTACCGGGTTGGGTCATCGGGTACCCAGATTATGAAAGTTTTTTAAAAAAAACACAAGATTTTACCGGGTCGGGTCTCGGGTATCCGACTATCAAATTAAAGAAATGTACTTTAAAATATATTATTATTCTATAATTTTTTTAAAAAATAATTTTACTTGAAATTTTTTTTTTTAAAAAAATTTGGGTCAACCGGGTACTCGATTAGCGCATTGCCCGGCTCATTACCCGACCTAACACTTAAATTTGAACATCTTTCAAAAAATACCCGACAATAATTAGTGGATCGGCGGGTCATCGGGTCGGGTCAAGCGGGTCGGGTTTTTTTTCAACACCCCTAAATATAGATGCCTAATTTTACTCACTCATTCCCGCCAATCCAGACTATTCAGTCTGCTCATCTGCGATATTTAAATTTTTACAGTCAATGGGGAGAAAATGATAGTTCCCTACTAAACAAATAAATACACATAAAATAGATATTTATTAGCACATCCGATAAGCAATCACCAGTCAACAATCAAAACGTTTCACTGAGTCAAACAACTATGCCATGTAATATACTAATATTTATTCCACAACACACATACCTGGGTTCCAATGTCGTTTTATCATGAAGGAATGTTAAATATAAAATAAAGAAAATTCAAACCAATCATAGATATTCTTCTAAAATACATTTAGGGAAGGGAAAACTTATAAAACATTTAGGAAAAAAGGATAAAGGGAAAAAATACATTACCTTTAATTAAATTATGCAAAACGAAGAGGTTGTATGCTTAACAGTTAAGTAAATAAATAAGCTAAATTATAAATATTTATTTATAATAAATATAAGGATTTTTTAATATTAACCCCAACAACTTATGGGTGTTTTGTCAAAATCCCTCATAACTCTAATAATTAAAAACAACCCCCAATATCTTCAAACTCCTTTTAATAAACCCCAAAAACTCCAAAAGTTAACAATTACACCCCCAAAAGCTAACACCGTTACAAAAATTTGTTAAAACCATTAGTTAGTAGGGTGGGGCCCACATTTTTAAAGTAATTTCCTTTTTTATAATAATAATAATAATACAATAATAATAATAATTAATAATAACACCTCTAATCTCTCTCCTCTTTTCATCACTCATCAATCATCATCAGTAATCTCTCATCATAATTCCTCTTCTTCTGCTTCTCAATGACCACCGCATTCAATTCTCATCATCACCAACATCATCTCCCTCCTTCTCCTCGATCTACCGCCGCCCACCTGCCTCCACTCACTCTCTCTCTCTCCTCCTCCTTCCTAATGACGAATTGGCGATGGCGGCGATGGTGGGGTTTTGATTGAGGTTCAAATGGTGCAGTGGCTGGGTTCTATTGGTGTGGTGGCTGGGTGCGATTAGGATTTGATTATTTGTGCGGTGACTGGGTTCAATTGGGTTTGATTGGTGCGGTGGCTAGGTTCGATTGGGGTTTTGTGCGGTGGCTTGGAGGTTTGGGGGATTCGATTGGGGGCGGGGGCTGGGCTAGGTACGGTTGTTGGGTGGTTTGGGGGTTCGATTGGGGTTGGGGTGGGATTTTGGCAAGGGGGCGGCGTGGGGGCTAGGTTCGACAGGGGGTGGTTGGGTTCGACGGGAGGTGGTTAGGTGGTTGAGTTCGACGGGAAGGGGTTGGATCGAAAGGGGAGGGGAAGGGGG
Organism: Salicornia ramosissima; assembly: GCA_951394345.1. Lineage (NCBI taxonomy): Eukaryota > Viridiplantae > Streptophyta > Magnoliopsida > Caryophyllales > Amaranthaceae > Salicornia > Salicornia ramosissima. The sequence goes on along the minus strand of OX596237.1, from coordinate 48,980,898 downwards.
GTTGGGTGGGATGATATGATGATGAAGGTGAGAAGGTGGGATGATGATGATGATGAACTGATGAAGGAGTGTGTGGGATGATGATGAAGAAGGTGGGAGGATGAAGAAGGTGGGAGCAATATCCAAAAAAAATCTGATTTTTTTTAATCATAGAGTGGGCCCCACACCTTAAACATTCAAATTTAACGTCGTTAACTTAGGTTGCTAACGGTGTTAGTCTTTGGGGGTGATTTTGTTAACGATTCGAGTTTCTGGGGGTTTAATAAATAGATTTTGGAGGTATTGGGGGTTGTTTTTAATTATTGGAGTTGTTGGGGGTTTTGACAAAACACTCATAAGTTGTTGGGGGTTAATGTAATAACCCGGAATTTTGGGCCAGAAAATTTCGTGGTTATTAATAGTTTTTATTCATTTTTAGTCCATAAAGGCCCGGTGAATTGGACTGTTTTATTTGTTTAGCCCAGCTAATTCTTTCCAAAGTTGGGCCGAAGACCCAACTTTTCCTTTTCTTTTCCTTTGGCCGGTTCTCTTGTAGTAATTGGGCCAATGTTGTTTTTATTTTAATTTAATTAAATTGATTATTATTTTAGATAATTAAATTAATTTAATTAATTTGAATCTTTAAGCCCTAGTCAAAGTTGTTGTTGGAAGCCCAACAACTCCCTTCCCTTCCTCCTTGTACACGGCTGCTATGCCAATTTTTGGGAGTTGTTTTGCTTCCTAATTCCTTTATAAATAGGACCCCCTTGCTTTATTTTGGGTCCTATTGTCATTTGCTTCAAAATAAAACCCTAAATACACATTTTCTCTCTTCCCTTTCTCCTCTCTAAAACCGTGCCCCTTATTCACCAAGTAGGTGAATTTTTGCCTTGGAATATTATGCGATTAAGGTAACTAAGCTTTTCTATTTAATTTGTGGGTAGCTTTTCACATAGTTAATTAGGATTATATCATGAAAATTGTAGGATTTATGTTTGCTTATTTATTCGAAAATTTCGAACCATATGAAATATTGATCATGTTATTCTCTTGATGTATTCATGTAATATTTATGAATTATTATGAAATTTCTTTTGATTATTTTATGTAGTTTATTGAAATCTGAAATTGTTGAATAATTACTTGTATGAATTTATTTACCAATCAAATATTGTTATTTCTTGATGAATTTTTCATGGTATCTTGTTTACTGTTTGATTATTAACCATGATTTATTTCGTGGCAAAATTCGTCCTTTTATTATTTATAATATTTTAATCTTTCAAACCGGTAAAACTGTCCAGAATCGGTTTACGAATTTATTAATATACTTAATCAATTCGGAATACTACGAAATTTTATATGGAAGTCAGTGATAATGTTTTACAGCTTGTGTTAAATTTTCGTAATTTTTAAAGATCGTTTGATATGGCATAAAATTCTGAAACCGAATTCAGCCTAATCTGACTGGTTAGTTATAAAATCACTTAAAAATAGTAAAAGATGTTATTTTTAGACGAAATTTACGCACGTAAATACTTGAACCCATATTTAGCTCCCATAAAAATTTCCAGATTTTTAGAGATCTTTAGATGGTCGTTTTTAATTTAATTCTTTAAAAATCAGATTGTATAAAATAGGGCAATTGAATTATTAAAATATGCTATTATTAATTATTGAATTTTCGAGTGGTACAAAATTTAAAGGAGGAAATAAAAATGTTATTTTTTTTATACTAATCTTGAACATGCTAGATTAAATATGTGAATCTTTATTTTAAATCTTTATTATTATCATGAAATCTTTAAATCTTGAGATTGTAATTTTTGTTCTTGAATACATATTTATGAATGCCGTGTATTTTGAGCATTTGGGCATGATTATTTTGATGATGCTTGATTGATTTAATTGTATCACATGTAAACTTTAAAAGCTACTTGTTCTCGGAATTAATCCGAGTGAGCCAAAGATTATAAAGGTATATAAAAATGTTATTTTTATGTGTATGATTATATTATTTTATTTTGTCCTTTATTCCATATTTTCGAGTGGTATAAAATAAAAAGAATAGATTTTTATTGTTAATTTGGTATTTTTAGTAATTAAATTGATTAATTAAGTTAGTTAGGAAATTAATTCAATTTGTTGTAATTTTCGAAAATGCCGTGTGGTAATTTAGGTTTGGTCAAAGTTTGTTAATTTTTTTTGGTTATTATTATTTGGGAATATTTTAATAAAATAATTATTAGGGATAAGTTGTAAAGTGTAGGATAAAAAGGAATAATATTGTTGTTATGATTGGGCCGAATATTATTATTGTATTACTATAAATATATTTATTTTGGGATAATATCCGAATGGATAAAGTATAAGTTTGTGGATAATGTTTGAGGATAGTTTATGATAAGCTTGAAGATACCTAAGATATTACTAGGGATAAGAAAGGAAACAGGGTAATAGATATACATGTTATGTTTCGGTTTCTGGCTAGGAAAGACTAGGTATTTAAGGTGGCCAACATACGTGCCGCACCTCTCTTTCCTGGGACTCCGAACATTTCATTTCCTATTGCTGTCACCTAGTATTTCCCAATATATAATATGATATGAATTAATAAAGATATAAGATACAATATAAAGTTCGCCCTTGCGATGACGCAAAGGTCATCAATTGGGTTAATAAGATAAGGACGCCCTTGCGATAACGCATTGGTTATCAATTGGGTTTAGTCGATGCCACTGCTCAATTGGGTCGGACGCATTGGTTCCCCCGAGCAGTTCTGGGTTCTAGAATATGGAGTCGTCTAGGTAGTTCTCGCATTGGAGGACTATTTAGGAGTTATGGCCATAGCTTAGGCTTAGTTCTCGCATTGGAGGGCTACGGGTGGGACGCATTGGTTCACCCCGACATGTTTTAGGAAAGTTGCGAACGCATTGGTTCGCTACGAGCTGTAGAAGACAGTCCGCAAAGATTTATGTTATGTTGTGATAATAAGTGCATGTGTAAAGATCAGAAGTTATTATGCCTTATTATAAGATCGATGTGAATTTACGATATGATTATGATGATGTAAGATAAGATGTGATTATGTATAATAGGATATGTTATGGAGAATCATGTTAAGTATGAATTTGATATGATCAGTATATTATCAGATGAGTATAATATAAGCTAAGGGTTAAGCTAAGTAAAGATGTATAATATTGAGTATAAGAATTGTATTTTTATAAGTCTTCCGCTGTGTTTATTTTGGTATTTATACGTGTATGTATGCGTATGTTGATACGTGAATGATGTATGTATTTTATACGTATTTCTAACCGTATTTCTGCAGGTGTATTTATACGTATTTTCGTACGTACTTTATACGTATTATTATACGTATTTTTATACGTAGATTTATACGTACTTTTTATATGGATTTTGTACGTTTTGTGTGTAAGACTTGCATTATGTTTCTTTACGGTTTTTATGTACTTTTTCTATGATATTATGTGTTTGGCGGTCCCTTGATTAAATGGGACAGCCTAGTTACTCGCCACTGACGGTGGACCCCCCATAATTCCAGGTGAAGATGCAGCTGAATAGAGCGGGCTTCGCAGGATGGGCCTGAGAGATTAGTTTTACTTCTTGAGTTTTTAGTTATACCCAGAACAATTTGGTTATAATTTAGTTATTTTAATGATCCCAGCATGTTGGGACCGTACTTTCAGTTTTTCATTGTAATACTTATTATTGGATTTTATGGATTTTTAGTAGCCATTTAATAAAAGATATTTTTCCCATCTATTTTATTTAACTTTAAAGTATAATTTGGTTTAAGTGATGACCCGAATGTCGATTCCCTTCGTAAATCGACAAGCTAAAAAGTCGGGTCGTTACAGTTGGTATCAGAGCTAAGGTTAAATCCTAAGTTACTTCTTCACAAGTAGCTTCGTGAGATGTGTGCTTTATGAACCCGAGCGAACCCTAGCCTAATATGGAAACCTTAGGTGAGAGAAACCATGGGTAGTAGCCTGGGTTAAGACGTTTTATCGTTTCGTTTCCGCGAGTTTGCCGTTTCGTGTGCCGTTTATGTGCTAATTTGTTTTTGATTTCAGGATGTCGACTCCTAGAACTCCGAACTTTCGTCTTCGTCGTCGCAACTTGGAGGATGCGATCCTCACTCTGGCTCAGAACAGTGTCCGGACTCAGAGTAACCATTCGTCCTTTGATCGTTTAGCCCGGCTTCGTCCTCCGACCTATGATGGTGCAGCTGACCCAACCATCCTCGAAAACTGGATTCGAGAGATGCGTAAGATGTTCGACGTTCTAGCATGCCCCGCGTCTGAACGGGTCCCCATAGCTACGTTCTACCTTCAGGGTGAGGCAGACAATTGGTGGAGTACTCTCCGATCAAACCCCGACACAGATCTGAATCTGAGTTGGGAAGACTTCACCAAGAGGCTGCAAGATCGTTTCTACCCCGAGGAGCTTAAGTGGCAGAAACAAGAGGAATTCCTCGCATTCACCCAGGGTAGTCTGTCCGTTCAGGCTTATACGGACAAGTTCACCGAGCTCTCCAGGTTCGCGGCAGCGGTGATTCCTTCTGAAGCCGAGCGGGTTAAGAGGTACATCAAGAAGCTTAACTCCAACATCCGGGTTCATGTGGTGAGCAGTAGGGTGAAGACTTTTCAGGAAGCCTATGAGGTGGCTCTTGAGGTTCAGTCTTCAATTTCTGATGAAGACTTCGGGAAGAAGAGGGTTGCTCCAGCTCCAGCCCCAGCTCCGGTTAAGAAGACCCGGTTCGAGCCTCCTTCGAGGATGCAGCAGAGGTCTCGACCAGCTCCGAGTCAGGGCCCCAGAATGTGTCCAGGTTGCAAGAAGGATGCCCACCCGGGAAAGAGGTGTGATGGGTCTCCGATAGTGTGCTACAGTTGTGGTCAAGAGGGTCACAAGAGTACGGTTTGCCCTAAGAGACAGCCAGCAGCAACAGCAGCCACAGGTAGTCAAGCTCCGGTCAAGAACAGGATCTTCTGCATGACACAGGAAGAGGCAGATGCTCAGCCCGATGTGGTCACGGGTACATTTCTTGTTCATGATTTATCTGCATATGTTCTGTTTGATACTGGTGCCACTGTGTCCTTTGTTGCTAGTACTTTTATTGCTAAAGCTAACCTGATGGGAGAGTCTCCTGTCAAATCTATCATAACTCTTCCTTCGGGAGAGGACTTTTCTTGTCTTCGGGAGTTCAGGGACGTGTCCATTGTTATCTCGGGGGTAAAGTTCGAGGCCAACCTGAAGGAGTTCCCTATGATTGAGTTCGATGTGATCTTAGGGATGGATTGGTTAGCTAAGTATCAGGCGACTTTTCGGTGTCAAGACCAGGCTGTCACTTTGCGAGGACCGAACGCAAAGAGGGTAACTTATGTCGGGAAGCCGATAGGCAAGGGATTGAAGATCGTATCTGCTATGAAGATGCGCAGGCTGCAGCGCAAGGGTGAGACAGTGTTTCTATGTCAAGTCAAGGACTTGACCAAGGAGGAACAACTAGAGGCCATTCCAGTGGTTCGGGAGTATGCGGATGTTTTTCCAGAGGAGTTGCCAGGGATACCACAGGAAAGAGAAGTGGAATTCAACATCGACTTGGTACCCGGGACTGCTCCGATTTCTAAGGCTCCGTATCGTATGGCTCCAGCAGAGTTGAAGGAATTGAAGACCCAGTTGCAGGAGTTGATCGACAAGGGTTTTATCCGGCCTAGTGTATCGCCATGGGGTGCTCCGGTATTGTTTGTGAAGAAGAAGGACGGCAGCATGAGATTATGCATAGACTACCGGGAATTGAACAAGGTGACGATCAAGAACAGGTATCCTCTGCCCAGGATTGAGGATTTGTTTGATCAGTTGAAGGGAGCCAGCGTTTTCTCTAAGATTGATCTCAGGTCCGGTTATCATCAAATTCCAGTGAAACCAGAGGATATACCGAAGACGGCTTTTCGCACGAGATATGGGCATTATGAGTTCGAGGTTATGCCATTTGGTTTGACGAATGCTCCTGCAGTGTTCATGGACCAGATGAATCGGACTTTCCATCATCTTCTAGATGTGTGTGTGGTAGTGTTCATCGACGACATCCTCATTTATTCGAAGAATGAACAAGATCACACTCAGCATCTTCATCTGGTGTTGGGTATTCTGCGGGCTCAGAAGTGGTTCGCGAAGTTGTCTAAGTGCGAGTTCTGGCTCAAGGAAGTTGCTTTCCTAGGGCATGTGATTAATGCGGATGGTGTCAAGGTGGATCCAGCTAAGATTAAGGCAGTGGTGGAATGGCACAGTCCGAAGAATGTGGCCGAGATTCGAAGTTTTCTTGGCCTAGCAGGTATATTAAAGTTTATGTTATAGTTTTGTTATTAACTATGCAGAAATACTTACCTGTGAAATTTGTTGTATCAGGTTACTACCGGAGATTTGTGAAAGATTTCTCTAAAGTAGCAGCACCTATGACCAAGTTATTGCACAAGGATTGCAAGTTCGTGTGGACCGAGCAGTGTGAGGAGGCCTTTCAAGCACTCAAGCAAAGCCTTGTGTCTGCACCAGTTCTTGCTTTGCCGACGGAGGGTGTAGGTTTTGAGATCTACAGTGATGCGTCGAAGAAGGGTCTAGGTTGTGTTCTGATGCAAGAAGGAAGGGTGATTGCATATGCTTCGAGACAGCTCAAGGTTCATGAGCAGAATTATCCTACTCACGACTTAGAGTTGGCAGCGGTGGTGTTCGCTTTGAAGATTTGGCGACATTATCTCTGCGGGGTGTCTTGCAAGTTGTTCACCGATCACAAGAGTCTGAAGTACATCTTCACTCAGAAGGAACTCAACATGAGGCAGCGACGGTGGCTCGAGTTGATCAAGGATTACGACCTCTCAGTGGATTATTGTGAAGGGAAAGCTAATAAGGTAGCCGATGCCCTTAGTCGTAAGGATCGTCATGCATGTAACAGAGTGGCGGTTTTACCTAAGGAAATCTGTTCCGACCTTCGCAAGTTGGAAGTTGAGATGGTTACACCAGGTAGCACTAGAGTGTTCTTGTGTGCTATGAGTGTCGAGCCCAGTTTGTATCAGGAGTTACGGGAGAAGCAGCGGGAAGACCCGCAACTCGAGAAGATTCGTGAAGCTAAACTTCAAGGCAAGGCAGAAGACTTCACGGTTGAACCCGATGGTAGTTTGAGGTTCCGTAACAGGTAATGGAGCTATTGTTTTTATAAACTAATTTTTCGCCTTTTGGAAACTAACCTTTGTTCCGTAACAGGTGGTGTGTGCCCCGTGTTTCGAATTTGAGAAATCGGATTATGGAAGAGGCTCACAATACTCCGTATTCGGTCCATCCAGGTGGCGGGAAGCTCTATAAGGACCTAAGGGAATGTTTTTGGTGGCCGAGGATGAAGCAAGAGGTCGCAGAGTTTGTAGCACGGTGTCTCACGTGCCAGAAGGTTAAGATCGAGCATCAGCGACCAGGTGGTTTGTTGCAGCCATTGCCGATACCCACGTGGAAGTTTGACTCCATATCCATGGATTTTGTGGTAGGTTTGCCCACGACGTCTAAGGGTTTGGATACAGTTTGGGTTATCGTGGATCGTTTGACCAAGGTGGCTCGTTTCATTCCTATGAAGATCACTTGGTCAATGGAGAAGATGGCGGAGGCGTACTCGAGGGAGATCATTCGGTTACATGGTGTGCCGAAGGATATCGTGTCCGATCGAGATCCCCGGTTCTTGTCACGGTTCTGGAAGTCTTTGCAGGAGGCTTTTGGGACTAAGCTTAACTTGAGTACGGCTTTTCACGCAGCTACTGATGGGCAGACAGAGCGGACCATCCAGACTTTGGAGGATATGCTACGGGCTTGTGCGTTAGACTTCCAGCAGTCTTGGGTTAGATCTCTGAGTTTGGTGGAGTTTTCGTACAACAATAGTTATCACGCCAGTCTTCAGATGGCTCCTTATGAGGCTTTGTATGGGCGTAAGTGCCGTAGTCCTACTTGTTGGAGCGACATCAGTGATGCTTTGGTGATTGGTCCCGATCATATCCGGGATACAGTTGAGCAGGTGAAGCTCATCAGGGCGAGGTTACAGGCAGCTCAGAGTCGGCAGAAGTCTTATGCGGATCGTCGTCGGAAGCCGCTAGGGTTCGAGGTTGGAGACAAGGTTCTGCTTAAGGTGTCTCCTATGAAGGGTGTGGTCCGGTTTGGTCAGAGAGGGAAGCTCAGACCTAAGTATGTTGGACCATACGAGATTTTGGAGCGAGTTGGTGAGGTCGCTTATCGGTTGGCGATGCCTCCGGATCTATCGAGGGTTCATGATGTATTCCATGTGTCACAACTACGGAAGTATGTAAATGATCCTTCACATGTCATTCCGGTTGAGTCATCGGAGATCGAGCCAAACCTGACATTTGAGGAGAAGCCAGTTCAGATTTTGGATCGTCAGGATCGGATGTTGCGTCGCAAGGTGGTGCCTTTGGTTAAGGTGTTGTGGCGTAGCCAGAAGTTCGAGGAGGCTACATGGGAGACCGAGGCTTCAATGAGGGAGAAGTATCCCGAGTTGTTCGAAGCAGGTATGGGTTTCTTTGTTTTGGTTTTTGTTTGTGTTTTGTTGTGCTGCTTTGTGTTTTGTTTTGTATGGGCTCCGTTAAGTAAATTTCGAGGTCGAAATTTATTTAAGGAGGGGTGACTGTAATAACCCGGAATTTTGGGCCAGAAAATTTCGTGGTTATTAATAGTTTTTATTCATTTTTAGTCCATAAAGGCCCGGTGAATTGGACTGTTTTATTTGTTTAGCCCAGCTAATTCTTTCCAAAGTTGGGCCGAAGACCCAACTTTTCCTTTTCTTTTCCTTTGGCCGGTTCTCTTGTAGTAATTGGGCCAATGTTGTTTTTATTTTAATTTAATTAAATTGATTATTATTTTAGATAATTAAATTAATTTAATTAATTTGAATCTTTAAGCCCTAGTCAAAGTTGTTGTTGGAAGCCCAACAACTCCCTTCCCTTCCTCCTTGTACACGGCTGCTATGCCAATTTTTGGGAGTTGTTTTGCTTCCTAATTCCTTTATAAATAGGACCCCCTTGCTTTATTTTGGGTCCTATTGTCATTTGCTTCAAAATAAAACCCTAAATACACATTTTCTCTCTTCCCTTTCTCCTCTCTAAAACCGTGCCCCTTATTCACCAAGTAGGTGAATTTTTGCCTTGGAATATTATGCGATTAAGGTAACTAAGCTTTTCTATTTAATTTGTGGGTAGCTTTTCACATAGTTAATTAGGATTATATCATGAAAATTGTAGGATTTATGTTTGCTTATTTATTCGAAAATTTCGAACCATATGAAATATTGATCATGTTATTCTCTTGATGTATTCATGTAATATTTATGAATTATTATGAAATTTCTTTTGATTATTTTATGTAGTTTATTGAAATCTGAAATTGTTGAATAATTACTTGTATGAATTTATTTACCAATCAAATATTGTTATTTCTTGATGAATTTTTCATGGTATCTTGTTTACTGTTTGATTATTAACCATGATTTATTTCGTGGCAAAATTCGTCCTTTTATTATTTATAATATTTTAATCTTTCAAACCGGTAAAACTGTCCAGAATCGGTTTACGAATTTATTAATATACTTAATCAATTCGGAATACTACGAAATTTTATATGGAAGTCAGTGATAATGTTTTACAGCTTGTGTTAAATTTTCGTAATTTTTAAAGATCGTTTGATATGGCATAAAATTCTGAAACCGAATTCAGCCTAATCTGACTGGTTAGTTATAAAATCACTTAAAAATAGTAAAAGATGTTATTTTTAGACGAAATTTACGCACGTAAATACTTGAACCCATATTTAGCTCCCATAAAAATTTCCAGATTTTTAGAGATCTTTAGATGGTCGTTTTTAATTTAATTCTTTAAAAATCAGATTGTATAAAATAGGGCAATTGAATTATTAAAATATGCTATTATTAATTATTGAATTTTCGAGTGGTACAAAATTTAAAGGAGGAAATAAAAATGTTATTTTTTTTATACTAATCTTGAACATGCTAGATTAAATATGTGAATCTTTATTTTAAATCTTTATTATTATCATGAAATCTTTAAATCTTGAGATTGTAATTTTTGTTCTTGAATACATATTTATGAATGCCGTGTATTTTGAGCATTTGGGCATGATTATTTTGATGATGCTTGATTGATTTAATTGTATCACATGTAAACTTTAAAAGCTACTTGTTCTCGGAATTAATCCGAGTGAGCCAAAGATTATAAAGGTATATAAAAATGTTATTTTTATGTGTATGATTATATTATTTTATTTTGTCCTTTATTCCATATTTTCGAGTGGTATAAAATAAAAAGAATAGATTTTTATTGTTAATTTGGTATTTTTAGTAATTAAATTGATTAATTAAGTTAGTTAGGAAATTAATTCAATTTGTTGTAATTTTCGAAAATGCCGTGTGGTAATTTAGGTTTGGTCAAAGTTTGTTAATTTTTTTTGGTTATTATTATTTGGGAATATTTTAATAAAATAATTATTAGGGATAAGTTGTAAAGTGTAGGATAAAAAGGAATAATATTGTTGTTATGATTGGGCCGAATATTATTATTGTATTACTATAAATATATTTATTTTGGGATAATATCCGAATGGATAAAGTATAAGTTTGTGGATAATGTTTGAGGATAGTTTATGATAAGCTTGAAGATACCTAAGATATTACTAGGGATAAGAAAGGAAACAGGGTAATAGATATACATGTTATGTTTCGGTTTCTGGCTAGGAAAGACTAGGTATTTAAGGTGGCCAACATACGTGCCGCACCTCTCTTTCCTGGGACTCCGAACATTTCATTTCCTATTGCTGTCACCTAGTATTTCCCAATATATAATATGATATGAATTAATAAAGATATAAGATACAATATAAAGTTCGCCCTTGCGATGACGCAAAGGTCATCAATTGGGTTAATAAGATAAGGACGCCCTTGCGATAACGCATTGGTTATCAATTGGGTTTAGTCGATGCCACTGCTCAATTGGGTCGGACGCATTGGTTCCCCCGAGCAGTTCTGGGTTCTAGAATATGGAGTCGTCTAGGTAGTTCTCGCATTGGAGGACTATTTAGGAGTTATGGCCATAGCTTAGGCTTAGTTCTCGCATTGGAGGGCTACGGGTGGGACGCATTGGTTCACCCCGACATGTTTTAGGAAAGTTGCGAACGCATTGGTTCGCTACGAGCTGTAGAAGACAGTCCGCAAAGATTTATGTTATGTTGTGATAATAAGTGCATGTGTAAAGATCAGAAGTTATTATGCCTTATTATAAGATCGATGTGAATTTACGATATGATTATGATGATGTAAGATAAGATGTGATTATGTATAATAGGATATGTTATGGAGAATCATGTTAAGTATGAATTTGATATGATCAGTATATTATCAGATGAGTATAATATAAGCTAAGGGTTAAGCTAAGTAAAGATGTATAATATTGAGTATAAGAATTGTATTTTTATAAGTCTTCCGCTGTGTTTATTTTGGTATTTATACGTGTATGTATGCGTATGTTGATACGTGAATGATGTATGTATTTTATACGTATTTCTAACCGTATTTCTGCAGGTGTATTTATACGTATTTTCGTACGTACTTTATACGTATTATTATACGTATTTTTATACGTAGATTTATACGTACTTTTTATATGGATTTTGTACGTTTTGTGTGTAAGACTTGCATTATGTTTCTTTACGGTTTTTATGTACTTTTTCTATGATATTATGTGTTTGGCGGTCCCTTGATTAAATGGGACAGCCTAGTTACTCGCCACTGACGGTGGACCCCCCATAATTCCAGGTGAAGATGCAGCTGAATAGAGCGGGCTTCGCAGGATGGGCCTGAGAGATTAGTTTTACTTCTTGAGTTTTTAGTTATACCCAGAACAATTTGGTTATAATTTAGTTATTTTAATGATCCCAGCATGTTGGGACCGTACTTTCAGTTTTTCATTGTAATACTTATTATTGGATTTTATGGATTTTTAGTAGCCATTTAATAAAAGATATTTTTCCCATCTATTTTATTTAACTTTAAAGTATAATTTGGTTTAAGTGATGACCCGAATGTCGATTCCCTTCGTAAATCGACAAGCTAAAAAGTCGGGTCGTTACAGTTAATATTAAAAAATCCTAAAAATAATCAAGCATTGAGATAAACAATATCCATCAACTTAGTATGGTCTACGCTCGTAGTGGATAGATACCACCACTACTTCCCGGCCCTAATACTGCTTAGTGGATAGATACTACTAGTGGTGAAAAAAATCGGGTACCCGGTCTCTTACAAGGAACCGGTCCCGAAACCGCTGGGTATGAAATATCTAGAATCGGAACCGGTCCAAACAAGCAACATGTTTTTAAAATCGGAACCGCCGAGTACCCGGTATTTTGAAATGGGTGTGTATTTTGTTCAATTTCTTAAATTCAAATAACAAATCGGCTTAATGGACAACAACTACTCTACTACAGTCTACATATTTAATTATTTACCAATTACCACTAAATTAAACTTCCACAATGAAAGTCTTCTTAAACACAAGTTTAAAATTTTAAAATAAAACATAAAAGTTTACATAAAGTCATAAACACAAGTTTACATAAAGTCATAAACATACAAATTTTGAATGAAAAAATACATTGGGTTTATTAAATTTGAGCTTAGTCAGTAGTCATTTCAGTACTTCACTATTTACAATTGGATAAAAGTATAAAACGTAAGTCAATCGGGTCTGGTACTGGGTACCCATCAAGAACTAGAACTGGCAAAACCCGACTCAACCTAATAACCCAACCTGAACCTAACCCAATAATAGTGGGTTGGGTTTAGTTTTTCAAACTGTTTAGCTAAATGGGAACCCGTTTAGTTTAATGGGTTGGATCGGGTTGAAATTCTCAACCCGATTCTAACCCGCTTAACCTATTAACAATATACGTTGTAATAAAATTAGTTTCAAGTTGAATTGACGTACTAATCTAATGCATCACTTTCATATTTTTACTTTTTTATTATGTTATATATAGATTCTTCATGCGTTATGTAGGTAGTTGTAATGTTTTAAAATCTAACTAGTTTGTCGGTCCGGCATTGCCCGGGGTGTTACATGTACTTTTTTAGCTAATATTATGTGAATATGTCTTACCTTTGTGAAATTCATTTTTAAAAGGAAAAATTGTAAATATTAATCCGAAGTTTGGGCCACCTTCCACTATTAATCCGAAGTTTGATTTATTTCTAATTAATCCGAAGTTTGTTGGTGGTCTTCCAATATTAATCCGAAGTTTGTGGATGGTCTTCCAAAATTCAAAAGTGTTGGATCAATATTAGAAGACCACCACAAACATCGGATTAATATTGGAAGACCACCCACAAACATGAGATTAATTAGAAATAAATCAAACTTCGGATTAATAGTGGAAGACGGCCCAAACTTTAGATTAATATTTACAATTTTTCATTTTTAAAAATACAACATGTGATTTAGTTAGTAAAGGAGAGGAATATATAATGTTATGTGTAAATTTAAAACATTAATAAAAATTGGTTGAGACGGTAAGTGCGTGATCTTGAATTCTAAGAGGTAATAGGTTGAAATCCTATTCTGAGTATAATTTATTTATTTTGTTAAAATGATGTGGCGATGCTTACGTAGCGAATATGCTTTAGAGAAAGCCACATTGACATTTTTTTTAGAAGAACACGTGGACATTATTAACAATATGACTTGTAATATATATAGCTATCCTGGGTTGTTGGTATAACTTTATTTAATGCTAATGAAAAAGTCATAGTATTATTAAACAGGTGATTGGCCGGGTCAACCTATTTATTTATAAGGTTGGGTTGGGTTGAGAATGGGTTGGAGATTTCAAGCCGTTTATATTAATGGGTCAACCTGAACCCATCCCAAGTCGACCCATTAATTACAACTCTAACGGTACTGGGAACCTGGAATTGGAACCGTTACAACCGGGTACCGGGTCCAAGATTTATGGAACTGGAACCGGAATTAGTTGCGACCGGTAGTAAATATTGGATTTGGAACCGGATCCAATTGAATCGGGTTTGGGTGATTACCCGTCGGTTCCTAATCGGGTCCGATTCCGTGGGTGGGTACACGAAACTGTTGCTCGGTCCCAGATACCACCACTAATAGCCTTCAATATCAAAGAGCTATGTATAAGACTGATCAACTCCCAACAAATAGATACCAACTATGGTATGACAACAATATCCTCACTTAGTCTACCGAGTATGAGCTGCCAAAACTAATGCATCAATGACCACTCAAGCATAAAAAAATAACCAAATCCATAATTACGTGTCTGTGATGATATGATTAAACGATAAACTTAGCTAAATACTTTAAAAAAAATAGCGTATTATCACCTTATCCAACAATAGTCATGAAAATATATTTCATAAACTACGATATTTGAATTTTTTTATCAAGTTAAAAATATAATTTTTATATTCCAAATTCACCTGAAATAATTACACTTGAAAATAAAAAAAATATAATTTACGTTTATCAAAGAGTGCAAAAATCATCTAAATAAAAATTAGATAAAATTATTCCCGAAAATAAAAGTAAGGGTACAATTAGATTGAATTAAAATGCTGAACATTATTCAAAAATCCTTTAAAAAATAATACATTTTAATTAAAAGTTATGATTATATAGTAAATAGTTATTTCATATGCTCCATATTAATTAATTGTAACATATTTTTTAATTAGCACGTGGTTTAAAAAGAGATTTGAATGTGTAAATAAGAAAATTGATATTTTTTAGCAACAATAATTTTTATTTTTCATTTAATTTGTATTAAAATTATTTTAATCAATTTACTTCGTTTACCCCTATTTATCACTTCATCAATCAAAATGTGTGTCCAAAAATTATATTGTAATATATATATATATATATATATATATATATATATATATATATCCATCAAAGGACCCAATCCATATAATCAATTAATCATTGTTGAGACTAAATTGATGAGAGGCCTCCAAACTCTAAATGAGGGCTTCTCATGCATCCTAAAAATTAATTATTATTATTCTTTTTATTAAAAAAAACTAGAGTGAATCGGTGCTAATATACTTAGCTTGATATATTTAAATATATTATGTCTTATATCAATCAACAAATATGAAATTTCATTTATTTTGTGTTTTGTTGTCATATTTTAACGTTTTTTTTCAGTTAAAAAGTTCAATTAGTTGTGGTGATATATATAATTATCATATTTGTTTAATTTTCTTTTATTATTATAGGTTAAGAAAGTTATGTGTTTTTTTTGTGTGTAGTTGTAGGTATTTATTTTTGGAAGTTTTTTTTATTTTTTTTTAATTTTTTAAAGTAGATTAATGTGAGGCCTCACATTCAAATAGTTTATTAAATTATAATATTGATATTGATGATTCATATTAGAACTACCCTTTTACATCACACTCATAAAAAAAATCCTAGAATAAATACCCTTCACATCACACACTAACAAAAAAAATAAAAAACGTTTTTCCTTGCGTTTTGGATTGGACTTTGGTTGGGTTGAGCCTAAGCAGTCATCCCTAAATAAAAAATCCAATTAATCCTAAAAATTATTATTATTTTAAAAAAAATCATAGCATAGTATTCAATCAGGGAGCTTAGAGAGAGAGGAAGAAAGAATTAGAACATTTAGGAAGAAGAAAATGTGATATGTGGAAAATATCACCAAAATCAATTAATAAGCTATATTGTAAGTCAGTACAAATAAAAGAAATAAAACACCTATTTATAGGCTACAACAGAATATAAGAAAATAATAAAACAAATTAGCAAATATATTGCTATATCCCCCCCCCTCCCTCAAGCTTGGAAGCTGATATAAGTCCAAGCTTGCTACAAAGAGTATAATGTTGTAAGCTAGTAAGGGGCTTTGTTAATAAGTCTGCAAGTTGAAGTTTACTAGGAACGTGAATTGTAGAAATAAAGCCTGAATCTACATGTTCTCGAATGTAATGGACATCCCTTTTAAGATGCTTTATCCTCTCATGAAACTTGGGATCTTGGGCAAGTATTTCAGCGGAGATATTATCACAACAAAGCTTTATAGGTAAAGGAATAGAAACTTGAAGATCCTTTAATAATCCTTCAAGCCAGACGATCTCACTAGCAGAGCTGGACATACTCCTATACTCAGCTTCAGTAGAGCTTTTACTCACTATTGTTTGCTTCTTGGTCTTCCAAGAAACAAGGTTGCCTCCAAAGAAAATGGCATAAGCACTAAGAGAACTGCTTGTGAATTGGCAGGAGCTCCAGTCAGCATCATTGTAGGCTAAAAGAAAAGGAGTAGCACCAGACCTATACAATAAACCATGATCTAGTGACCCTTTCAAATATTTAAGAACATGTAATGCAGCTTTGAGATGAGGAACTCGAGGGGTATGCATAAACTGACTTAAATGTTGGACAGAATAAGAAAGATCAGGTCTAGTAATGCTTAAATATAAGAGCCTACCAATTAATTTTCTATAAACATCAGGAGAACAAAGAAGATCTCCAGTATGAATGGAAAGTTTAAGACCATTAGGAAGAGGAGTAGCAACAGAAGAATAATCTTGCATATGACAGTCAGCAAGAATATCAAGAACATACTTCTTTTGAGATAGAAACATACCTTCTTTGTATTTAGTAATTTCAATGCCAAGAAAGTAATGAAGCTCACCCAAATCTTTTATAGTAAAAGCTTGGTCTAAAACCTGCTTAACATAAGTAATTTGAGAACTAGATGTACCTGTCATTAGTATATCATCAACATAAACTAAAATCAAAACAAATTGGTTATTTTTAGTCCTTGTAAAAAGAGAGTAATCTTGAGTGGATTGAGTGAATTCCAATGAAAATAGCAGCTTTTTGAGCTCTTTATTCCATTGCCTAGAAGATTGTTTTAAACCATATTATTCAACCTATATACTTGACCACTAGAGGCTTTAGAATAGCCAGGAGGAGGTGTCATGTAAACTTCCTCATCAAGATGCCCATGCAAAAATGCATTATTTATGTCAAGTTGATGAAGCATCCAACCTTGCATACAAGCAAGAGCAATATATAACTACCCTAACAGTTGCTAGTTTAGCTACAGGAGAAAAGGTATGATTATAGTCTTCCCCTTCTATTTGTTGATAACCAATAGCAACAAGCCTAGCCTTGTATCTTTCAATTGAACCATCAGATCTCAACTTGGTTTTAAAGACCCATTTGGAACCAATAGCATTTTTTATCCAAGGGTAAATTAGTTAAATCCTATGTATGATTAGATTCTAAGGCTATCAATTCTTTATTAATAGCATCAACCCATTCTGGATGATTTTTGGCTTGATTATAAGTCCTAGGTTCAGTAATTAATTTAGAATTAACAACAAAGGATTGGGATTCAGAATCAGTAGGTAAAGGATCTGATTTATGAGGTTGATAAGTGCAGATATAATCTTTAAATTTTTCAGGAGGCTTGATAATTCTAGCTGGTTTATTGTTAATGGAGGGAGACATATGTGCATAATTATTATGCAGAATATTAGAATCTGAACAAGGAGAAACATCAGAATTTAAATGCAAATCATTGTACAGAACAGGAGAAATATCAGAAGTATTATGAATATGCATATTTTGATCAGAATTAATAGTGTGGTGTGAAGTAGGGGAATGTATTCACTGTTCTGTTACAGGAGCAAATTAGTGAGATTATCCTGTTCTCCAAAAGTAATCAATTTAGGAGCAAACTGAGGATCAAAATCATGAGAAATAGTAGAAGTATTATCCTTAAAAGGAAAAATATGCTCATAGAAAACAACGTCTCTAGAAGTAAAGATAGTATGAGAATCTAAATCGTATAGTTTGTAAGCCTTTTGACCATAAGGATAACCAATAAAAATACATTTCTTGGCCTTAGGATCAAGTTTATCTCTATTTCTATCCATGTTATAAGCATATCATAAACATCCAATA
Organism: Salicornia ramosissima; assembly: GCA_951394345.1. Lineage (NCBI taxonomy): Eukaryota > Viridiplantae > Streptophyta > Magnoliopsida > Caryophyllales > Amaranthaceae > Salicornia > Salicornia ramosissima. The sequence continues at coordinate 48,962,824 of OX596237.1, read as the reverse complement.
ACTCTTAAATCATCATAAGTAGGCAATTTATCATGTAAAGTCTCATAAGGAGTCTTCCAATTAAGGATTTTAGTAGGCATTTTATTAATCAAGGAAGTAGTAGTTAGTAAGCAATCACCCCAAAACTTCTTAGGTAAACTAGGATGAAGCCTAAGGGCTCTAGAAACTTCAAGAAGATGTTTATGTTTTCGCTCTACTCTACCATTTTGTTGAGGGACACCAACTGCACTTCTTTGATGCAAAATTCCTTTGTCATTAAATAATTTGGAACATTGACTTTGAATAAATTCTGTGCCATTATCAGATCTGACAATTTTAACTTTCTTAGAAAATTGAGTATCAACCATATTCAAGAAATTAGAAATAGTATTAGGCTTGAGTTTTGTTTTGCAAAAGAACAGTCCAAGTACATCTACTAAAATCATCAAGGAGAGTTAGAAAATAATTTGCTCCACTAACAGATTTAATTTTATAAGGTCCCCATAAATCAATATGGACTAAATCAAAGCAAGCACTAGCTCTATTTTTACTAGTTTTAAAGGGCAATTTATGAAATTTTGAAAGTAAGCAAATATTGCAATTGTATTCATTAAGACCTTTACAATTACAAGCTTTTATACGTCTCATTTTGGACAAGGATAAGTGGCCCATTCTAGCATGTAACAAATCAAGATTTGCATCATTACATTTCTTATTTAATACAGAAGTAGCAGTCCTATCAGAAGAAATTCTACCACTAGTATCAACCAAACTACAAAGAGAATTTTTATTCATTAAACCTGTAATTTTACCATAGTCAGAATCAGCCTGTATGCAGTATAAACCTCCATTCTTTTTGGCATAACCAATCACTTCCCCACTGGTCCTGAAAATAACATATATCTTTAGTAAATTGTATTTTTATATTAGAATTAGCAAGCAATTGTCCAATAGAAAGAAGGTTATGTCTAAATTCTTCAACTAACAAAACATTTTCAAGTTTTAAATTCTTATTAATAAAAACAGAACCAACATGAGTTACCATTTTAGCATTACCATCAGGTAGACCAACTGTAATAGGCTTTTCTAATCTTCTTTTATCCAAGAACAAAGACTCATCATACATCATATGGTCCGAGGCTCCAGAATCAACAATCCAAATATTTTTGGAAGCAAAATTAGACATGCTACAGCTAGATATTGATAAGATATTACCTGCAAGATTCACAAAAGCATTGTACCCAGCAGCATCATGATCATTTGTAGCTTTCTGTCCTCCAAGTGCCTTCTTGATTTCTTGTCGAATTGTGCTCAACACAGCAGTATTAACAGTGGCCTCTATGTTGTCATCATCCAAAGGAGAATCAGCTTGAGCATTGGCAGCAAATTTCTTCCCACCTTTGGTACCCTTAAGAGTGTGATACCAATCTGGATATCCAATAATTTTGAAACATTGGTCCACATTATGTCCCTTGATCTTGCAATGAGTGCAAAACCTTTCTTCTTTGTCCTTCTTCCACTCCTTTATATATGCAAAATTCTGCTTGTTGGCTTGTTTACCATTTCTTTGTGCACTCATAGCACTAATGTCTCCAGTAGCTTCTTGATTAGAACTGACTTCCTTTTGTTTCTCAATCGTTTGAGTAATAGCAAAAGCCTGACTTACAGAAGGCAGTGGCTCCATTGTTAAAACATTAGTAACAACATTTTCATAAGCACTATTAAGACCTAGTAGAAATTGAATCAGATGATCCTCTTCCTCAAACTCAGCAAGTTTCTTGAACAAATCACATGTGCATTTCTTCATAGCTCCACATACACAAGTAGGTAATTTCCTTAGATCCTTCAATTGATCCCATAATCTTTTGATTTTACTGAAATAAGTGAGTAAAGAAAGATTTTATTGCCTCAAATTTTGGATGTCTTTCCTCAATTGATATATCAATGGACCGTTACTCTGTCCAAATCGCTCAGCAACATCACGCCACAATTGAATGGAAAAAGTCACATACTCAAAATCCTCAGCAATATCTGGATTCATCGAGCTTAATATCCAACAAGTGACCATGTAATCAACACATTTCCACCTCTCATAATCTTTGTCAGTGTCGAGAGGTTCTTTAATACCTCCATTGATGAAACCTTCTTTATTCTTAGCTCCAAGTGCTCTTCGTATAGCTCGACTCCATCTACCATATTTATTGCCATTAAAAGGGACATGCACCAAAGAAGAATTGATTTATCGGAGTTCCCAACATGAAATGGATCGAGGTTCTTTGGATTTGGAGAATCAATTATAGAGGTTGCAGAATCTTCAGCCATGGAATTGCAACGAATTATAGAGAAGAAGAAGAAGAAGAAATTGGATCGATGAATCTCGAAGTGAGATCAAAGCTCTGATACCATATTCAATCAGGGAGCTTAGAGAGAGAGGAAGAAAGAATTAGAACATTCAGGAAGAAGAAAATGTGATATGTGGAAAATATCACCAAAATCAATTAATAAGCTATATTGTAAGTCAGTACAAATAAAAGAAATAAAACACCTATTTATAGGCTACAACAGAATATAAGAAAATAATAAAACAAATTAGCAAATATATTGCTATACATAGCTACCCATCACATTACACACATTTAAAAAAAAATCCAACCATTTTTTAAAAAAAATTACATAAGTAACTATCTTATTTCTTATTTTTTTTTTATATATAAAATTAACAACTCAATTAATTCATCTTAATCACATTTCCTTTTAGTATTTACCTTTACCAAAAATTTCAAACATAAAATTTAATTTTTAACTTTAAAAATACAAGTACGGAGTAGTAAATTAAAAATTATTTTATTCAAAAAATAATTTTTAATATAAATTATTTTCCTTTAAAGCAAACGGTTAAAGAGACTATGAAAGCATGAAGTACGGAGTAGTAAAATTTGTCAGGTGCTCTCCTTCTATTTGCCCGTTCCATTGTCTTCCATCAATTACCCCTTCCCTCCAATTTCTCTCTTCGGCGAATTAGGGTTTCCGATTCTTCGCTCATCACCGTTCTCTCTCGCTCCAACTATGGAAAGACACAGGGGTGACCGTGATCGTGACCGAGACTATCGCGACCGTGATCGGGACCGCAATTTCAACCACCACCAACAACGCCGCCCTTCTCGGTTTCCCGACGCTCCTCCTGTAGATCGCCGCCGCAGTCCCTCCAGTTTCCGCGTTCGCTCCATCGACAGCCCTCCTCGCGATTCTGCAACCTTTCATCCTCCTCCTGGCGGTGGCCCTACTTTCAATCCCCCTGGTGGTGCCCCACCTGGAGGGTTCTGGCCAATGGGTGGCGATGTCGGCGGTGGTTTTGGGAATGAATTTATGGGCCCACCTCGACCCATGATGCCTCCGCAACCGCAGGCCCAACTGCAGCAGCAACCACCTCTTCTTTCTGGGCAGAAACGAGGGTTCCCTTTCTCTGCCCCTGCTGGCTCGCCAGGTATCCTCCTCTTCCTCTCTATTTTTTGTTTGAAGTGGTATTTATTTTAGTTTGATTTATGGTTTTAGTTCCGTGTTTGAGACTAGATTAGTGTGTTTAATTCAGATTTTCTGTACATTTTTGGGTGTATTGAATGTGGTCATAAGAAGGTTTGAAATATGAATTCAGATAAAATTATGATGGATGAGTTGAACTTAAATTTGATAGAGTAGGAAGTTCTGAAAGGTTGAAGCTTTTTATGGGTTTTATTGTACTTCTAAAATTCACTCGTCATTTTTCCTTGGATATCCTAAAATAGGGAGGATTTACCACATATTATCTCTTGAGATCAAATTACAACATTAATAGTCTAAACCTTAAGTCATGAATTCTAGCGCAAATAAGCATGCTAACAGGTAAAAAAAAAAGCAAGGAAATAAGGGTTCGTTTACATTAGCTGAATAGAGATGAACTGAACTGAATAGAAGTGTATTAATTGAACTGAACTGAATATAATCTGAAGTAAATAAGCCCTAAGTCAAGAAATGCAAGGCTACAACTTGCCTAACACATGAAATAGTAAAAAAAATCGAATATTGGAATAGCAGAGTTCATTAAAATATAGTACTCCGTAGAAGAGCTAGATGAGGAAGATGGGCAGTGGGCACCAAGACTGAGGTTCGACGATGGGCCAGCATTGGCAGCAGAGGAAGAATAGTGCAGGCATTGGAGGATTTAATCTCTGGATGAAAAAGATAAAGATGAAAAATGAAGATGTACTATTAGGATTGAAAGATGAAGATAGAAAGGATGAAAAAAATAATAATTTAATCTTTGGGTAAAAATGATGTCAAAATGTTTGTTTTTTTGGGAGAGAATAGTTGTATCTTTCTCATATATGTGTATATATATATATATACACATACACATACATATATATATATGTGCTTATGTGAGAAATGTAGTTTTGGTGAGAAGGATGAGAAACAACTACAACCCTTCGTTCAACAAATGAATGGATATGATTAAATTTGATTTTCGCATCTTCGTTCAAGAAATGTAGTTTGGAGTCAATGGATAAGGTCATAGTTGATGTTTCTATCTATTTCGCATCTTCTCATGATAAGAAATTTCTCATTGGAACCCAACCCTATGTGCATATATATAATTATATATATATATATACACACACACACACAATATGTAAAACCTTAGACCTAGAATATACAATATGTATATAATGGGCATCCACAACATAATAATATTTATAACAATAGTTCAATTATTTTGGTTTGCAAGACTTAAGAAATCTCTGTCCCCCACGAAAATATCTTTTGGTAAAAAAACTTGTCTTTTGGAAAAAAAAGGAAAAATTCATATGAATAATCCCAACTATTGGACGTTTTCCAATATTAATCCCAACCATTAGTTATTATAGTATAATCCAAACTTTGGGGGTTGTTTTATGATATTAGTCCATTGACTTAGTTAACATATTTTAATCGGTCACCAATTCATAAAATATTTGTTATCTTTCCTCTTTCCCTATTTATTATACTTGACTATACCTCCCTCCCTTTCTACGAAGGAAAACGGAGCCGGTCAAAAGTTAGTATGGACTAATATCATAAAACTATCCCCATAGTTTGAATTATAGTGTAATAATATATAGTTGAGATTAATATTGGAAGACCTCCAATAGTTGGGATTATTCATATGAATTTTTCCAAAAAAAAAAGCACCACAAGATGCCCTCTTTAATGTTAGGTAGCACAAAGACAGTTTGGGCCAAAAAACCTGCGGCAGGGGTGGAATATGGTAAGATTAAAATGGCAAAAGAAAAAGTGTTTTCATCCCAGGCTTTTATGTAAGTTCAAAGTTCAATTAAATAACAACCTTTGAATTAAAATTGTGGGGCATGGTCTTTAAGGGAAAAAAAGGAATCTAATAACATAAGTTTTATTCAATTTATTGATATATTAAAAAGCTTAAAATAAGGTATTAAAGGAGTTGTTTTTATGGGTAATGACGAAAAAAGGTTTACCTTGTAAATATTATGACATAGTTAAGAATGTATATCAAGACGTGAAAAATAGTAAAGAATTGTGGCGGAATAAGGTAAGTTGGAACTAGATTGCGGATAATATTCTTTTTGCTGATGGGACTAGATTGGGGGTTAATGGTAAGTTGGAACTATGGAGTTAAAAGCTAGGTGCTCAAGGGTTTAGGTTAATTTGGATAAGATGGAGTTCATAGAATGATTGGTGTTGAACTAGAGTCTTCTATTGCTTATATATGAACTCCATTTAATCCAATGTGTTGTCAGGTCAATCTCCATTTTTTTTATATAAGATTGATTCTTGAGTTAACTAGAGGTCTTCTATCGCTTATATATGCTTTGCTGTGAGTCATTAGGTTTTTTGTTTGGTGTGTTGTGGAACATGTATATTCCTGCCATATTTTTCTAATGTGAACCTATGCCCTTTTTTCTCTTTGACTCCCCCCTCTTAAATGAAAAGAAAGTAAAAAAAAAGGTGATTGTATTAAAATATGTGACATGCTTCTTTATTTATCTGTTTATTGTTTGACTTTTGACTCATGCTTTCAGATAATCATGATGGGAAAAGTTTTGTTAAGCTTTTTGTGGGCTCTGTACCCAGAACAGTAACTGAAGATGAGGTAAGCTAGGCTAATTACTTGGTAATCTGCCTTTCTTATCCTTTTGTTATCCAAGTCCTGGAGGAAATAGTTTTTAGTATCCAATTCCTTTCCATTTGTGTAAAATTAAACTTTGTTAATTGTAAAAGATATGCGCTTTCAGGTTTGTTTATGTAGGTTTTCATCTTTGTCACTGTTTATATTAGGGTGTAGATAGGTGTGCCAGTTTGTGCTGGTGTTTTGGGGTGACATTGATGTTGTTTCAGTGTTTCTGCTGTTAATGCTCTTTCTATTGCTCGGAAGTCTTTGTTTGTGGAGTTGCTTTTTCCCAGATTCATTAAGTTGTGTGGTTTAATTGTGGTGAACTGGTGATAGTACTCCTGGAGTCATGGCTCTTTCTTTTGCTTTCTTTTCACTTCCTTTTGATCTAGGGTAAGCACAGCCATGGAGAAATTGTTTTTAAGTTCCATCCGGTTTAGGGCCTGCGATCTAGCTAATTATCCCTAACTTTGGTTGGGAAGTAAGGGTTCAGTGCCCAAAGTTGAAATTGTTCCCAAACTATTTGAATACTATAACTTTCTATGCCTTGCATATTCCCTTTAGAGGAGACCACAACTGGATGTAGGAATGCCTATCCCTACCTCTTCTTTTTTACTTGTTTTAGGGAGTAAGGGGTTTTTGTCACGAGTAATAATATGGCCCCTATCAAGTTCCTACCTTTCCTAAGGCCGGCCGCCAGCAAGGTTAGCTAATCTCCTAATGTCCCAACTCCCAAGTCTTTGCAAGGCTTTTTTGTAGTCAGAACACAAGAGTCTCTGAACTGCGCTGCTGCGTTGCACCTAGCTCTTTAATGCTTAAGCTATTTGTTTTAGCTTTTCACAATTAATTTCGTCAGTGAACATTGATAATCAATTCTCTGTGTATCCTCCCATAGGCTGGGGTTGAGGGCATTCTGATGCATCGATATTGTCCTATACCATTCAAATCTGGTGGATCGATTATTTGTGATGCGCCAAACCTTTTGTAGTACATAGTATTTAAACATTTCTTAATTTTGAGAAAGTTATATGAGCATCATAGTCGTAGTTGTAGAGGCATGATATATGGTGAGAATTATTAGGAAAATTAACCTGTTAATCTGTTCAACTGGTTGCATTATTATAATTCTTTGATTAATTGTCATATGGTTGATAGATTATGATTGTCTTATCAGGTTCGACCTTTGTTTGAAGAACAAGGAAAGGTGTTGGAGGTTGCTTTGATAAAAGATAAGAGAACTGGGCAGCAGCAAGGTATGTGTTTTAGAGTTGTTTTAAACTATTGCAGTTTATATTACTTTCTCCTTTCAGGTGTGCTACTATGCTGTGCTGGTGATGGGAGCAAGTGTAAGCTATGTTTCGTCTCAGTTAGTTTTTGCAACAATTTCGGGACTGTTGATTTTGGTTGCGACCTTTCTTTTAAGTCTGCACTGTCAAACAAGAAGAAGCAGCAGATGTAGACCTACTTAAAATTATCTGTGTTGAAATCGGGGCACTTGGTACTAGTGGCTTCAGCAGTGGGGAAGGCATACCCAGCTAGCAAGTCATTTGTAATGGGAATGTCTTCTGCAGAACTGTAGCTAATTGTATGTTAAGATGACAAGATGTCTAGTTTTAAAAAATGTTGTACAGAAAGCTTGGTAAAAATTTTGGATTTATTGTTTGAACGGGTGTTGTGACATTTAATCTAAAGGGGTTCTTGTTGGTCCAGTTTCTTTTATCTTGACATCATGTGAAAATTTGAATGCCTTGGAATCTCTTTCTAGTTGTCTGAATGTTGATGGATGAGATGGCTTTGAAGTTGGTCAAATGATATGGTGCAATTGTGGGATCTTCTAATTGTTTAGCCTTCTAGCCTCTAAGGCCTCCTTTTGTGGTTTCCATATGAATCTAGTCATGTAGCATAGTCAGTTATACACGGCATTAGAAAATATGCTGTATTTTTATTTTTACACTACCCCTACAGGTTGAGGATTGACATTTGGATGTGGTACACATTTATTGTTGGAGGGTATTACTGTGGGATTCAAGTATCTTTTTCTTGACGCAAATTAGTTCCACTCAGTGTGTTGTCCATGAACTTTATAGACTTGAGGATTGCTGGGCCACTTTCCGTTATGACGATCTCAGTGTAGATCTTTTTGGGATGCTTATGTTGTTGTGTCTCTGTGGATGATTTATACAACAAAAATTTGAATGCAGCACCTTTCCTTTAATTATATTCATTTTAGCTATTGCATTGAGCTTATTTAGTTAGTGTATTTTGTATATTTATCCATTATCTTATGCTATCTTTGTTCCTAGTTTACAAAGTTTTTCTTTTATTTTTTTAAAACGATGGCAATGATTAAAGTTTAGGAAAGGGTGAAATGGGCTTTAGCTCTAGGAAACTGATTTGGTAGCATGTATGTGTGTCTGATGCTGTGAATTTAATCTGTTTGGATACCAAGCTACTTAATTATTTTAGTTATGTCTGTAATGCTAAATTCTGCATTTGTGTATTTATGAATCTTGGTAACATTCATGGCGGTGTTTTGTTATGACGCTTTTCAAAATTGATATTATACGACAATGTGAGCTGATGCTCTGATGATTTGATGCTTGTTTACCACCTTTGATACGCCTTTTATTTATGTTTATGTTTTGTGTCTTTTTAAAATTTTGCATGCTGGATGCTATTAGATACTCAGGCACATAGTAGTTTTGTGTCATCTTGTGCACAGTGCATATCCATTGCAGTTTATGGATCTGTGGCTCAGATGTCCTTATCTGTCACAGCTTTATTCTTCTAAGGCTGGTTCAGGCACTCAGCTATGGCTTCCTTCTGTCTTTGTGCTGCACCTGCGTCTTCTTAATGATCTATTTGAGAAATCTTATTGAGAGTTAATTGCTACAGTCTTACTACAGTTTAAAAAGTTAGTGTTGTTTAGCTTTTCACATTCAAGGACCAAGGAGCAACTGAAAGATCATGGCATGTCTCCTTGTATTCTAGGAACTATTGGATTGCTGTACATATTTTTAGGTAATGTTTAGCCTGAACCTCTTCTGTCCAACCAGATTGAATTTATGGTTGGAAACTTGGAATCATAGAACTTTCATAAGGTGCTGTAGTCTAGTAAAAATGTAAATGGAATTATGGTAAAGCCAGGTTTTGGATGCAAGTGTTCTGCCGCAGTTAGTATCTGTCTGTTTTCTGTGATGGGTTATACTGGACTGCCGCTTTATTTTCTGCAGTTATACTCTCCATGTTTGTAAACGTGTGCAATTATGATTCGTATGAGTTCTCATGCACGGATGCACCTGTGTGCTCTGTAACCATGAGGGCTATATCTCCCCCTTTGTGCTATGAGTTATATGATTCCTGAGGGTACCTATAGTTAGTAGTATGGAGCAGTTATTGGATTAACTAGTCCACCTAAAATCAACTACTAGTTTGACTCTTATTGAGTATATTTCTGCCCAAGGTGAGCTGGAGTAATTGCCACTTGAGCCGATTGATTGAATCTTTGTCCTTTTTTTCCGTGTATTTTTAATTTAGTCTTCTAGTGATGTCATTTCAGTGATGGTATGAATGCTAATGGGGTACATACGTTGCTACTTTTCCTCCTTGTAGCTTCTACTAGTTTGTGATTTTATTGAGCTCTTATCACATTCTTACATTTATAAATGCTAGCTTATTTGATGACCTAGAAAGCAAGGTTTTTCATACTTGCCATCTTCTTGTAGCTGTTGCCATCAATTTTCTAGAACAATGACACTGGAATCTTTTGGGTTAATAATGCCTTTTTCTTTGTTTCTGGTGCAATTGTCATAAACTTTAAACTGTGAGTCACTGTGAATAGCATCTCTTAAATCCCAATGCTATACCTTCATGCTCATTATTTGTATTCGCATCTTTACATCTAAACTAGATTTTGTATTTTGGTATTCTTCGTGGAAGACACAGTTTTTGCTGGTTGAGCATTACGGTACTCAAAATTGACTTTTATGCAACATGACAATTTAACAAGTGTGGTTTTGATAGTTTGATTGAAAAATATTATTTTTACTGAATCTTCTATGCTTGCTAACATAGAAAGTTTTGGAAGATTGACGATCACTCCATCCAAATTATGTTTACTGCGTTTCGTTGCTTGTGATAACTCAAGTGCCCTTTTTCCTTTTAAGATTTTTTTTTTGAAAATTATAGATTCTAAGCAGGCTTATGAGCAAGCACTTCTCCACTGTATAATTGGATCTAATAGAGAAGTTACTAAGGTGGTCAACAATTTGCAAATAAAAAATGATGGAAAAGTAGGAAGAACTAGAGGAGCATAGGGTGTATTTTGTTTTGAAATTTCTAAAATCGATGGGTACCAATTTTCTCCTACCTACATTTTAGGTTTCAGCTGCTGTTATAGATTCCTGGTCAGTTTTGGCTCCTTAACTTCAGGGTAGTCCAACAGTTGAAGCTTTGATTCAAAATATTTTCATATTTATCTACCGGCATATTTTACCAGGTCACCTTGTTGCATCATCTTTTGACCATCTTTTATGTGATGTTTTTCTGTTTCTTGCTTCTTACTGCTTAACGTCATTATTGCTGGATGGATAAAGTAGACTTGTGAATCATTATATGGACAAACTTTTGTCTTCTGCAGGGTGTTGTTTTATAAAATATGCTACTTCTGAAGAAGCTGAGAGGGCGATTCGAGCATTGCACAACCAGTATACTTTGCCTGGAGTGAGTTTTCCTGCCTCTAGCTGTTTGGACTTTGGCATAATGGGGAGTGTTAAGAATTATTCATTGTGGTTGTCATCTGCAGGGAGTTGCTCCGGTACAAGTTAGATATGCTGATGGTGAACGTGAACGTCTTGGTAATGGTGTGTGATCTTCACGGACTCGTGTGCTATTTTGTAGGATGCTGATTGTGGTTTTATGTCAATTGTCATGCAACTTTGGAAGTCTAAATCAAATTTTTTAGGCATTTTCAATCTTTTTATTTTTTTATTTTTTATGTTTTTGTGTGTTATTCGTTTGTTTATTTATTTATCAATCATTTAAGGTTGCTTTCATTTGTTTCCTTGGCGGACCTTCAGCTTGTAATCTGTCCATCTATAAATAATTGTTTGTTTCCTTTGTTCTTTAATGTTTTGGGATTGGGGTCAAAATTTGATGCAGTAGTTCACCCCTAACTGATCCTATGTGTTCTTTAGAGTTTAGTTAAAGAGTAAACTGTTCTTTCAATTTTTGCCCTTCAAGGTAGAATGACAGGGTTGGTGGAAGGAAAGTTTGACAGGATGATATGAATGGTTTAGCAGTCCCCATCATTTGGTTTATTCTGATTAAAGCTCATTGTGCTGTCTTTAGGTGCAGTTGAGTACAAGTTATTTGTGGGGTCACTGAACAGGCTTGCTCCGGAGAAGGAGGTGGAGGAGGTATCTTTGTGCTCCATCTTTCTGTATACTTGCATTTTGTACTATATGCTGTTTTTAATCTGGCACAACGATTTTTAGATTATATGACTATTCAACTTTATAGCTTTGGCTAAATTCGAGTGATCTTTCACAACATATATCCAGTGATCTTTCATCAGAAGTACCACCAATTAGTGTATGGTAACCCCTTAAGAGACAACTATACTTGTGAGTTGTGGTTGATCTTTTATCACAAGTACCACCAATTGTGGCTGATGTTGTATTTATACATTAATGGTCAAAATGAAAAGTTGTATTCTGGATGTGGTTTCCAGTGTCAAATGGTGTCTTTTGTATTGAAATGGGGCTAGTGTTTTTAGGCATCATTCTTTTATATACTTTGAATACTATGTTATTTATCTCAAAAACAATGTCAATTTTGTGAAGAGCTTATTTTTCGATATATAGGGGTATTAGAAACCCGTGTTTAAGCTTTTTTAACGAAGTTATATCTTCCTTTTTGCTCATTTGTCCTTCATTTTTTCAATTTTAAAGCTCAATATGATGCCTTCTGTTCTGTACCTAATCATGAGAATTTTCTGTCTTTCATTTTGCCTCTTTCCATTACCTGTACTCGTGAACTTCCCACAAATCCATCTCTATTCGGGTGGGGTTGGGGTTAAAGTAGGTAACATAAATACGTCAGTGCGTTAAGGTAGTGGGGTAAGCTGCTATGGTGAGTGCCTCATATCCAACACCCAGGATGTCAGGGTTTTCATATCCTGGGTTTGACCTCAATCCTGTGCAAGGGGTGGGGGAAAACGATAGTTTTGGGCATTAAAATGTGATATGTTTGCATCATGCCTTTCCTGCTTATTCCATCTTTATGCATTGGTATTTCCCTTCCACCTCTGTTTTGGAGTTTTTGTTACTTAAAGTTTACCCTCCTTTTGATGACTTTTGTGTTATATGCCTTTTATTTCTGAAGTATATTGAGTTTGATTTTCACTTTTCAGATCTTTGCGCCATATGGACGTATTGAAGATGTATACCTCATGCGTGATGAAAAAAAGCAGAGTAAAGGTTTGTTGTTATTTGTACCTTAATCTGTTGATTGTCTTTTTTCAATATGATTTGAAACCAAATACTATAACTAGTTGGTTTGCTTATCACTAAGTTACACATATCACAACTACATTTCTACTACTGCTGCTGCTACTAATTTTTGTACTTTTACCTTCATTATATATTGGGTAAATACCTCTTTTATTTCAAATGTAGGACCCATTTAACACTCTTACAAGTTACGATCATATTTTCCTTCCTACATGTTAATTGAAAAGGGATCCATTATTAATTTATTACACCCTCTTACATAACTTCAGTTGTTTCTGTGTCTATAGTAACTAGATAAGTTATTGGAATGGATGGAGTATTATTCTAAATATTGTGGAGCTATGTTACTCAGACTCTTCATTTCACCTCAAGTCCTCGGACATTTCATCTTCGGTCAAAATCTTGATTTTTTATTCACAAAATAGCCGAATCGGACATTTGGAGACGTACCTGTGTTGGACATGGGTATCCGAGTTCGAGTAACATAGTTGTGGAAGGTTATCTGTAACTATTTGATCTTTTGTTTACCTCTTACTTTCCCCAGCTAAACAAAATGATGTTGAAGCATTATGAATTGCTCACAATTTTCTGGTCATGGTGAAAAATAAGAAATAAATTTGTCATTGACTTTGTTGTCAGTAATAGCTGTTATCGTGTGGTCCAAGCAATCGTTTTCCTCCTTTATTATTTAGTCAAATACTCAAAATCAGAATTATTCAGGTTAGTAATCCGTATTAAAGATTGATAAACTGAATTGCCCCTATGGAAGTTATATCCTTTTTGCATTCTCCTTATAAAAATTGAAGCTATAAGCCTATAAGTTAGACGAATGGCAATGGTGAACAATAATTTTGATTTTTTGGTGTTAAATGTTCAAGTGGGCAGTTATAATGACTAGTACTAAAAAAGGGATGCATATAAGGTTGGAGGGATTGTACAAATAAATCTGTTAAAGAAAGATAACTATTTTTTTAATATTTAAGTCTTATTTTTTCTTTTTTTAATCATTTTAGTTACCGATTTATGACTATTTTATGAAGGCTGTGGGTTTGTCAAATTTTCAAATAAGGATTCAGCAATGGCAGCTATAAGTGCATTGAATGGAATATTTACAATGAGAGTAAGTTTTTTTTTCATCCCATTGTCGTCACCATCTCTTCATTAAGTTTTTGCCCGACATGAATTATTGTTATTTGTTTGTAGGGTTGTGATCAACCTTTAATTGTTCGATTTGCTGATCCAAAGAGGCCTAGGGCCGGTGAAACAAGGTGTGGGCTTTGCTTATTTTCTGGGTTCATAATTTTTTATGTTTGTTTAGCTTCTGTGAATAGTTTCAATGTCTCTTATTTAATAACAATGTTCACTTTCTCTGTAAATCAATACTTGTGTAGTACATGATCTTTAGTTCCAGTCTGTTAGCTATTTTCACTGAGCCTGCTGCTTATCTTTGGTTTTCTTGTTTATTTCTTGACAATATTAGATTTTCAATGTGGCTGTACTCTTGCCTATTTATGCCAGACTTTTTTGCACATTTTTTTTTTTTTTCCTTTGGGTAAAATAAAGTGCACTATGCTGGCTATTCCTCCTGACACTTCAATTGGGATTTGACAATTTGCCTCTTCTCTGATTATGTAGTCAGGATATTGTATTCAATGGACATTGAACAATGTCCCTTTTTTGTGTTAATGAAATACTTGTGCCTTGTATATGATATTTTGTTTAGGGCAGTGATTTGCTAGCTATATATGAAGTAGTATATACTGATTGGGCCTTTTTGTGCTCCCTTTCTTGATGTTTTTGCTTCATTCTTGGTGATGTCTGGTATAGTTGGTGTCTTGATGAAACCCAGGATCTAGTGTGGGCTATGTTTTTTTTTTTCAAACTTCAATTAGAGCTTGATATTTTGTCTCTTTTCTTTCTCGTATTATACCCATTCAGAAATTTTATTTTTCCTAGATTCAGAATTTATGTTTGACTTGTTGAAGTATAAGATATGGATTTATGGTAAGCTTATCTAACAAATGCAAATTTGAGGCTTTGCTTGTCATGACTATCTCATATTATAGCAGATTTTTGTTTATTATTGTGAAAGTACTACATAGTGTTTGGATCATGTGTAATGTGCTTATGTTGAAGTCTCAATGGTTTGGATTGATATTGAAGGCTTGGCTAATAACGTGCTACTAGTTTCCCATTGTTTTTCTACGGTGTTGAAAATATTGTGATTTCTAAGGTGTTCTATTAATTTCATATTCCTTTTTTTTTTTCTTAGGTCTGGTCCTGCGTTTGGAGGTCCAGGGTTTGGTCCTCCACCAGTGATCAGGTACAATGTTTAATTCTACACTGAGTACTTATGTGTGGTTAGGTTGAGGGGTAGTTGCTTGCTGAGTTTTCATATAATTTGTCTATATTAGTAATAACTGATAAGATTTTCAAATCTTGAACTGTTTCATTTTTTTGATAAATAAATATTACTTTATTCATTTTTGCTACCTTTGATGTTTTGTTTGGCTGTTGGATTCCAGGCCAGCCTCTGGTCCCAACTTTGCTGGTCCCATGGGAGGCCAGGGACCACCAAATGCTTGGCAGCCTATTAGTCCGCAGAATCAAGGCCCACCTCCAAATGTTGGTATTCATGGGGTTGGCAACTTTCCTCCCAAGTCTGGTGACACAACAATTGCATTAACTCCTGTAAGTGGAAAAGTAAAACTATATCTTGCATTCTTGCAGCATACTATTTCTGGTCACATTCCTGTGGATATGACAAGAAAGGAAAATCTATTGAAAATGTGTAGTCAATATGGTGTTATTGGTTGTTTTATACATGCACATATGTATTTATATTTTCATGACCTTTGACTCGATATAAGTTATGGGCTGAAGTTTTAAATGTTACAATTGGCAACATCACTACTTATCAATGTATATTCAATTATTGAGTGAGGACATATGGTTCTTTTGCACGAAAATGGCATTTTTGTTTTTGTAACTTGTGGTGTTATTGTTTGTTTATACATGCACATATGTATTTATATTTTCATGACCTTTGACTCGATATAAGTTGTGGGCTGAAGTTTTAAATGTTACAATTGGGCAACATCACTACTTATCAATGTATATTCAATTATTGAGTGAGGACATATGGTTCTTTTGCACGAAAATGGCATTTTTGTTTTTGTAACTTATTTTTTTGGTGTTTCTACTTTCCTTGTTAGTTGTTGTTTTTAAAGCAATATCCTCATTTCTATTTTTGTTAGTGTTTTACATTGATTGTATTATGTGACATGTTTGAAGAATTCACTTACTTTTTTCCAAATTTCTAGGGCGGTAATTTTGGTCCCCGAAGCAGCGTTACAGAAGGTTCAGGTGGTGGTGGTGTACCTGCGACTTCTACATCCCCACAGGTAAGGTGTCCTTTTTTTTGTAAATAATTTTTTTAAAATTTGCTTCTCAATTGTGTCTTTTCTCTGAATTTAATAATTTACGTCGACTGTAGAATTTCAATCGATCTTTTCCACAAGTTCCTCCTAGTGGCCCGCAAATTTCACCTTTGCAAAAGCCCCTCGAGTCACCTCATCACTTTCCACCTCCCTTACAACTACATCAAGGCTCAGGAATGTATTCTCAGGCACCTTCTTCTCAGGCTTCACTAAGGCCACTTAACTCTCAAACTGCTGTTCAAGCCCCATACAACCAGCCATTTCAATCACAACAGCTTCATGGTACAGCTGGACAAATGTCTCCTGCTCAGTTTTATGTCCAGCAGAGCACTGCAACTGCTTCAGGTTTACAATACCGGCCTAATGCTGCATCTTCACTGGCAAACTCCCAGCTGCCTACTTCAGCCGCACAACAGCCTCCTTATCAACAATCTCCTTCTCAGCTAACACAGATGTTATCACAACAAACGCAGACTCTGCAAGCTAGCTTTCAGTCATCTCAGCTGGCAATCTCTCAACTTCAACAACAGGTGCATATGATGCAACCATCGGCATCAATTCATAG
Source organism: Salicornia ramosissima (assembly GCA_951394345.1). Taxonomy (NCBI): domain Eukaryota; kingdom Viridiplantae; phylum Streptophyta; class Magnoliopsida; order Caryophyllales; family Amaranthaceae; genus Salicornia; species Salicornia ramosissima. Next base: position 48,946,168 of record OX596237.1, on the reverse strand, counting down.
CCAACCACTGCAGCAAAATTTTCAGGCTTCTAGGCAACAGGTATGCATACAAATCCCAGCTTGTGAACGAATATACTTTTGCAGCCACAGTGCTCTGCAAAAGTATATTTGGGGAGTCATGTGTTTATGAATTTGTATATCTTAGTATAAAAACACTTTGCATGAGACCCTCATCTTGGTTAATTTGTATTCCAGATTTCTTCAATTTTAGGTTTTATGTATATTTTATAGCTTTGTCATTTATTTTTGTACCTGATAATAACTGCCATGTAGTGATAGTAGTTGTTGCTTACACTTATCGGGCTATCGGCACTGTTCTTTTGCAGCCACAGTGGGCTACTGCTGTACCAACAACAGACACCAATGTGCCTACTCTTGTACCACCAATAGGCACCAGTGTGCCTGGTCTTGCAGCACCAAAAGAGGCACCTTCTACATCTTCTGCACCTGTTGGAAGTGCTGCTGCTGCCAGACCACCCGCTCCAGTCAAATGTAACTGGACAGAACATACATCCCCTGATGGATACAAATACTATTATAATGCTGTAACTCGTGAAAGCAGGGTAAGTCGTATTTCTTCCACACTATTTGTTGTCTTCACCTAATCCATTTTAAGAATTCATGAACGCATATGTGAAAATGTGTAGTGGTTGAAACCTGAGGAATTGGCATTATATGAGCAACAACAACAGAAGTCAGCCGTTCAGCCACCACCAAGCCAGCCAAGCTTACAGGCTGTTCCTAATCAGCAGGAAACCCAATCTCAACCTCCAGCACAGCTTCAAATGCAATCTCGTCACACTGGTCAGGTGCAGAATCTGCCTTTGTCCTCGGTGGTAAGCCACTAGCTATATTTCCTATTGTAGATGATCTCATTTTAATCAATTATGTTTTTTTTTTCTATTTTTTTGTTGTTGTCACCTTTTGCTTCTGATTACAGTACCAGGCTCCCCGAGGTATGGGAAATTTGGCAACTCAGGTAGGCTTATCTTATTATTATGTACTTGGAGTTTTTTTTTTCCCCTCAGGGTTCTTATTAAGATTATGGGATATAATTTAGTTTATTTTAGCATCACTTTAACATATTTTCCTGATTTGTGATGTGTTCTGGTAATTTAATGTGTTATTCGAGTTCCTGGAGATGATAAGAGACGACTATAATAAAAAAAACTATGTTGCATAAAGCATGTAATTTTTAGTGTTGGGTTTTCTTTGATTTTTACGCCTATCCATGTTGCATGCACGACGCTCCAGTTTGGGTATGGATGTTTGACACTTCATTCTTGCTTAGCCTGAAACTTGAAGACTTCACTTTTGCTTAGCCTGAAACTTGAAGACTTACCTGCTTTGTTGTGTCTAATACGAGTCCCCAAGGAAAAATAACATATTGTTGCCTGTGGGTCTTGTCTATGTGATTTGGGTTGTTAATTTCTTTGTAGCTTTGTGAAGATTCTTAACTGCTTGACCATAATTATTTATTATCATTTAGAGGTTCTCCATATAATTGGTCTTGGGCTTACTGTCTAGACACAGGCAAATGAAAAGTTGGAGGCGTAACTTCTGTAATACAAGGCTGATGCTAAATGTGGTTATTGTTTGAGTTGTTTGTGGAGCATAGATTAGAAATGCAAATTGCACCATTTGAAAGGAAGCGTACTTAGAGCCTTCATTTGCTCTTTTTAGGGAGATATTAGACCCTTCCAATAATGGCTTTGAAAGATTGATAAGTGGGTGCTGGTGGTGGTGGCTAATACCAAAAATAAAAAAGGGGACTTTTGAATGGCTTGTGTATTTTTCTTTTAGTAATGAGTAGCAGAAAAAATGGTGTTAAAGTTGTCTTAAATGTGGCTTACTTTGAAAAGAAAGGAGATTGGCTTTGAAATTTATTTTTTTAAGCTTGGTTGTGTTAAACCAATATTATGAAACTTTGGTTTTCTAGACAAGAAGCTTTGGATTCTCTCCTTAAGGGCCAACTGTAGCATTTCTTAGTCCTTATTCCGTGTAATGGTGGTGCATTATTTTCAACTTATTAGACCCAAACTCATTTAAACTGAAGTGAACTTATTGGACGTGATTGAAACTTATTGTATCTATTGGAATTGAACTTGATTAGATTGGATATTGAGAAACTATTGGACCGACAACACACTAATTTTTTGAAATATGCGGTATAATTTTTGCATTTTGTAATATGTTTGATGAACTTTCTAAGATGCTCTAGCAGATTATCTGGATTAAAATTTATGTACAGAGCGGTATAGGTAAGAAGTGGTAGTATTATTGTACATTTGTATTTGTAGAGCTGTGGAGGGAAATGATTCTTGGAGTTTATATTCTTCCTCCAATCCTTGTAGTTCCCTATTTCCGACTAATATATAAAACAAAACATAGTCAAGTAGGGTCTTATTTGATTTGACATGTAGTTTTGCAATATCAACTTTTTATAGCTTAGAATTATAAATAGTTATGTTGAAAAATATACGTTGTAAGATATGAATATGGAAAATAGGAAGAAAGATAGGGATGGAGGAATTTATTTCTTTTGACCCTTGAAATTGTATTTAAACTACTACTTCAGAAAATGATTACTTTCTGTTCCTTCTAATAATAGGCTACAATTGGGGTTAAAATGCAATAATTGTATCAATAAATATTACATTTATTTATCTGATTATAACTGTATTATTTCATTGGGTTTTTTTTTTTTCCCCTTTGTGAAGGGGGTCATTTAAAACAATTTGTGGTGTTTCGATGTTTAATAGCGCAAAATATAAATGTGGCATTTTGTTTAGGGATGGATGTAGTACAAAATTAAAGGAGTCATCTCAATTTCTTTGTACTTTCTCCTAATCACCCTCATTGACTTCTATCGGAACAATTTGATAGTTATATGACTGTATGCATGCATGAGTTGTGGTAGACTGAGGCAAGTGAACTGTAAGGAAGCTAATATGCTTTCTTTCAATTTGCAGGAGGCTACTTATCAACAATTCCAGGCACCTCCCAATAATGCAGTCAATGATTACGCTCGTTTCCAACATGTAATCCTGTTTTTTTGTGATTGTTTAAAATTGTCTTTCATAGATGTTTAATTGGTTTTCTGGGCCATTTGTTGCAGGGGGCACGGCCTGCTCAAGATTGGGCTTGGAAGAGCAATTCTGGAGGTTAGTTTAAATTCTCCAGATTGGTTAGAAAAAAAGGATATATGGATATGCTGATTTGCTTAAATTATTTCTTGTTTTGTTGGTGTAATGATAGGAATATGAATATACAAGAATGTTAATGTTTTACTGAGTAATGGGCAAATGGACTTAGTGGTAGACCAAAGCAGAAGTAACATCAATAGATCAGCCACAATGCCTTGATGCTGTGTATGTAAAAGTAAATGGACTTGGTGGTAGACCATAGCAGAAGTAACATCAACAGATCAACCGCAATGCCTTGATGCAGTGTATGTAAAGTAAATGTGGGGCATGTCGCTCGACCATTTTTTATTTCTACCCTAGGATGTTAATTATCATCAGCCTGCCTTCCTGTTGCAGCATCATGTCATTGTTAATTTGCTACTTCCTCCGATTTTTTTTAGATGAAACATTTTTTTTGACGCATATCAAGTGATTTAACGTCGTAAATGATCAAATTAATCAACGAAATATTAATACATATATATGATATCGTATTTGCCTGTATTAATATTCCGTCGAAAGATTTAGTCATCAACACTCCTAGATCGCTCTCTCAATACACGTGAAAAAAAAGTGTTCAATCTAAAAAAACGGAGGAAGTATTAGATATTTAGATGCGGTCAGTAATTTACTAGCTAGGTGGACCGCTGATACAGTAGAGTATGCAGGAAGTCTATTCTCTATTGTTTTTTTAGATTATTACGAAGTCTATTATACATATCATTGGGTTAGATCCATAATTATGAGATTAGGTTACTCTTAGCCCTACTTCAAGTGGGGTGGAGCATATGTAAAAGCGGAAATTTGTACAATATTATTGGATATAGCTGTTACCAGGCAAAATAAAAGAGCGTCATTTGTGACACTAGCCAAGTAAGGCAATAATGCCATTATGATACAATATTCTTGTCGATTGTAGAACCTAGGGTTAGGGTTAGGGTGCATGAAAACAGGTAAAGAAGTGGGTGTGAAATGAGTATATTATGTGGATTTTTTTTTAATTTTATTTTTAATATGTAAGATCATATACATCAAAACAAATACTCCCTCTGTTCTTAAAAGATTGTCCCATTTACTTTTTCTCATCTCCCGAGACACATCTTTAAATGAAAATATTTTGAGATATGTATAATAAAAAATTATAATTATTACATATTAAAAAAGTACACATTAAGCCGAATCAAACGAGATTCCATTTGACTATATTTTTCCTTACATGTATAAAATTATAGAGAGTTAAAGTTATCAAATGGACAGTACCAAAAGTCAAAATGGGGTAATTATTAGGCAAAAATTCACGAACACCACTGGGAATCTGAGATGATAGATAAGGTAGTCAAACGTAAAATTATTAATTTCAAGAAAGTATTAGTTACATTGATTAATGAGTGATTTATGCATGCATTTTATAATTCATACTTCCTATTATTTTAGGAAAGCTATTCATGTTATTAGTTTGAAAGATAAGGAATTTAATTTAATTTTCTCCATCTTTTTTTGAGGAGGACAAACCCTTGTGGCTTAATTTTTAACTGAGCATGCATAAGAAAAATTCCGGAGACTTAGGGTAGATTCTCTTCGTCTTATTTTTTTGGGTTTTTCTAAGCTATGCTATTGCGTTTTTTGCTTTTCTAAGTTGTGCCCATGCTTTTTGAAACTTCTAAGTTATGCCCTTCAACTTAGGTTTTTAATTAACAGTGCCCACTCTTTTAACTCAATGTCAAAAGAACTGATAAAAGGAGTTGCATTTCGTGGGAGGGTGATTTCTCTCTAAAATTCTATGGTTTTTAGTTGATTTTCACCATTGAAAATGGATGTATTTCCCTAAAATAAATGATACATTGCCCTGTAAATGATATATTTCCCTAAAATAAAAGGTGAAAATCAGCTAAAAACCCTATAATTTTAGAGGGGGGATTAGCCACCCACGAAATGCAACTCCTTTTAACGAATCTATTAATGTTGAGATAACGGAGTGGGTACTGTTAATTAAAAAATCTAAGTTGAGGGACACAACTTAGAAGTTTCAAAAAGCATGGGCACAACTTAGAAAAGCGAAAAAGTCAGGGGCATAGCTTAGAAAAACCCTTTTTTTATCTCATAAGATAAGATCTGAAAATGTATGAGAATTTGAACTTATATTATGAGATTAGATCTTATCTAAACTGATATAAGTTGAAGATCACAGCCTTAATTTTTAAAGTACATCAATAGTATAAAGATTTGTATCAGTATATACCATTTCAGTTCTCACCTAACGATGTATACAATAGAAAATCCAAACATTTCGTTATATATTTTCATAAAAGAGAGATTGTTCATGTACAAGTTAGAAATGAGACCTTTAATTCACAACTAACATTATAACTACTTTATCAAGTCATATGTATTTGAAAATCTAAATTATATTGTTGTTCCCGTTACTCTGATTTTATATAACCTATCTATCTTTGAGGTAGAATTATAATTGTAAGTTTTCATCAACATTTCAATATAGGCTATTTTTTTAGGATCCCTATAATCTAATTGTATCATACACAAAATTTTATTTCTTATAACATTTATTTTCATTACTAAATGATTTTTTTCAAGAAAAAATTGTCTTGTGACGAAAGGTTCTTGCTATAAATGAAATTTCACTTTCCATCTACTGAACCTCATAAAGTCGGGCGTTTTTTTTATTGTTTATTGTTTCAAATAATCATTTAATCTATTTTTGTCTTAAATGATAACAGTGTTAGGCTGTTAGCTTAATTCTAGATTTTCAAAAGGTTGACTTAATTGTGGAAGACCAACAAAAATGTTGGCTTATTTTTGGCAATTTTTTCTATTTTATTTACTTTTTTTGAAACATATATTTTAAAATATAACCATTATAAAAAAATAGTATTACCTTCGTTAATTATTATGTGCAACATTTGCCATAAAAGGACAATAAAAATTATGTGTAACAAATGTTTATTTTCTTTATTTAGTAAACTTTTAACACTTAAATTACAATGATCCTCAATTTGTACATCTATATTTGTTGCAATTATTCATTAATGGAGGTAGTACATATGTTTCTTATCTCACTGCCACATGACAACTTGTGAGTTGTGTGATTGGTCTAACATTGATAATTTGATGAATCATTTTGATGAACTACTCACCCTACCAAACAATCTCATAATTGTGCATGGCAAACCTTTTATTTTTTTCCATGGTTAAGTGTGTTTTAAAATAGTTTTCTATAACATATTAATGACAACAAGTCATTTTGCACGTACTTTAAGAAAACGGGTTAAGGGTGCAAACTAACAAATTGATCAAAAATAACTTTATGATTAGTAACTTATGATCTTAATCATACTTGTATTAAAATCATATTTATTAATTTGTTCATCTACACCCTTAAATCATTACTTTAAAGTGCGTGCAAAATGATTTGTTGTCATTAATATGTTATAGAGGGAGTAGTTTTTTTAACCAAACTTTTTTTTTCATGGTTAATGGTGTTCTTATGTGCAACCTTGAACACTTTAGTAACCCTAAAAAAGAAACTTTGAAGCTAGTTTATCATTCAACTTGTTTTTTTACCAATGAAGGTTGGTTCAAGTGGAGGTCTCGAGTTCGAGCCCTACTGTATGCAGAAACCTTCATTGAGAGACTCATCCACCACAAGCCAGGTGCGCAACCCGAGTCAGATCTAAATGTAGTCGGAGTGTTAGTAACCCCCGGTGAACCGGGTGGGCATACTAAAAAAAATCGTTTTTATTTTTATTTATATTTTTATAAATTGGACAATCCTCCCTCAAAAACCCTTGCCGGGTTGCCCACTTGCCCCCTCCCCATCCCACATAAACACCAAAAGCTCCCTCTTTCCCTCCATAAGCCACGTCCACCGACGACCATTCCTACACGGGCAAGCGCAGCTAGCCCCGCCCATCTCAGCCCTGTACCACTAGCCCAGCGCACGACTGTCAAGCTGATTCACCATCAGTCCACCGCGAGTTCAGCCCAATCGCCCCTCGTGCCCAGTGCCGCCGGCCTGTCTTGTGCAGTTGTATGTTTCAGTATTCTTGAAACGTGAATCGTGAGTTCGGCTTGGACCCGCCGCGGGGCCGCCATCTGCCCGTCTCCAGTGACCAGTCGTGCAGGACTCCACGCAGTAACTAACTAACTATAAGGTTTGAATTCTAAAAGACTAAAACCTAAAATTCTTAATTTTTACATTGTTGTAAAATTTTAATGTTGTTGATTTGTTTAATTTACCTTATTTACATAAGTACATTTGATGTGAATCTGTTGCTATTTTTTGTTTACTTCAATTACTTGTTTAACTGTCTATATTTGTTTATTAATTATGTTGATTATATATACAATGAACAATTTACGTTTTTTGATTTGTTTAAATGGTTTTTGCTAATATAATTATACAAATTAAATTATTGATTATTATATCAATGTTCAATACATATTTGCTGATTAATTATGTTGATTATATATATAATGAACAAGTTACGTTTGTTGATTTGTTTAAATGGGTTTTGCTAATATAATTATACAAGTTAAATTATTGATTATTATATCAATATTTAATACATATTTTTCCATAATGAAAGAGATCCAGAACTAAAAGCAAAGATATTGCAAGCTATTTTTCAAAAAGAATCACACCGTAAACTCTCCCCTACCTCAAACAAGTGAACAAACTTTACCCATTGAAACAAATGAACAAAACCTCTTTGAACCTGAAAGAAATGAACAATTCTCTTGAACTTGAAAGAAATGAACAATTCTCTTGAGCCTGAATGAAATGAACACAATCCTCTTGAACATCAATCAAATGAACAAAATCTTCCTCTTGATAACGTATTTGGAGAAGGGTTTATCTTTGAATGTTTGCATGGACGTTATTGTAAATCTGTACCAAAATGTGAAAACACGTAGAGAACAATTGTAATCGTGAATTTGTAATAGTTTAAACTATTATTATGAGAATAAAATATCTATAGGTTTGTGTTTTACCTGAATATATCTACAGGTTTGTGTTCATTTTGAGTTAATATACATTGGTTTTCCTTCCCAAGGTTGTAGGTAGTGGCGTACAACTTCATGGAACGTTAGTATTAATTAATTTAGGAGGGAGCATCACACACCAGCATATGTTCATATGTATATTAAATTAATATTATTCAACTACTTTTGATAAGTATTTAATGTCTTCTCCGATTGGAGAAGTGATTTTTTTGGGGGTGAAACTATGTACTTTTGGGATTTGGTGGCCAAATCCGTACCGGGGACGGCTTGGGGACGGGGACGGCGCGGGTACGGCTAAAAAATGTATCGGGGAGTCGGGGACGGCTAGTCAGATGTGGGGACGGCGGGCTTGGGTCGGGGATGGGGTTTGGTTGAAGATGCCGTCCCCAATCGGCTGGCCTGCTGCTACTTGGGTTTAGGGTTAAGGAAATATGAGGAAGAGCAAGCTTTTACAAAGGCCCATATAGTATTATTATAGTAAATGAAAGAAAAAAACGTGAGAAACAAGATTTTGGTTCTAAAAATTAAATTGGGGATTAAAGTTTCAAAGTTAGAGAACTCACAACTCAGTCGCATCTACTGTCACTCCACCACAACCACCACCAGCTTCGAGTGTACCGCTAGTGTCGCCTAGCCACCACTGGTCAGCCACCACTGGTCAGTCACCACCCCACCACCAGCTTCTTCCGATTTTTTCTTCTCTCTCTCGTTTTTTTTTGCGTCGACTTCGAAAGTTTCTTCTGCTGTTTGAATTCCTTATCTTTTTGCTTCATTTATGTTCGAATTTCTTCTAGCATCTGGTTCGAAATTGTTTTGGCTGCATCTTCTTTGTTCAAATTAGTTGTTTTTTTCTGTTCTTCTTTTTCTGTACGAATTTCTCCTGCTTTATGGATTCTTTGTTTCTTTTTTGTTCGAATATTTTTTCCCCTATGGCTTAATGAAGATTAATTTCTAATCTAATATGTATTTTGCTGTCTAAGACTTCTCTGTGCAACCTAGTGTCTTTTAATATATATTTTTATTGTTTAAGACAAGGAATTAATATCTCTTTTGATGTTGAATTTGTGATTTTTGTTAATACTTAAGTTTTATAATTATTATTTTTTAATATATTTTTGCGTCCCCGAGCCGTATTTGTTTTTGGAATTTTTGATTTAGCCGTTTTCCGTCTTCGTACCTGTTTTGACCCTGAATCCGACTCCGTGCAACCTATTATGGCTATCACCCCCTGCGACTGTGTCACCAATGGTATCAGGTCTACTTCTTTTCCCAGTGTCACCACTATCTTGAGCATCACTATCGACATCAACTGTTTGCCTTTCTGTCTTTGACATTCCTCACCTCATTTTTCTCCATATTTAGAAATTGAACTTTTAAGAATAAGGATGCTAAATTGAAATAGGGCTATTTTGAAGTGAATTATGGGTATGTGACTTAAGAAGTCTGCTTGGTTAATGACCTTGTCTCATAACCCACCAATACTTTAATTGAAGATGAGAGTTCTCAATTATAGCTTCATAATTTATATGCCAAGAATATTGGATATGATTGATTTTTTTAACAATTGTTTTTCAAGTTTCATAATCCCAACCCCTTATATGCATTGTTTCCTGCAATTTAGATTTTTTTAACAATTGTTTTAATTTACCCATACCGCCATCCCTCAATTCTAAACCTGCCACAGCCTACAAACTGTGAATGTCGAGGATACCCATTTGTTAATGTTGCTGTTAAATACTTTATGAGTGAAATGCATCTCCCCATTGAATTTCTATTAAAGACCGAATTTATGTGTTGATTCATGGGTTTTTGTTGTGTTAACTTTCCCCATTAATCAATCTGTGACAGCGAAGAAGTTTAAAGTTCAAAGCGTTGCCTTTTGATGTGAGGATGGACGATATTAATTGGGAAATCATCCATATACCAGGAAAACCGTCTTACACACCTACCCAACAGCCTAAAGGTTTTGCCTTTCACTTGCTCAATTTATCCCCTATGGACTGTGTGATTTTGATTATTGAATGCTCCTTAAATCTACAATAATGAAGGCAAAGAATCTAGGATTTGTAGTCATAGATGGTCTCATTCAATCTATGTTAAACTTAGATGTTGCGTAATTTACAAATTCAGTAGTTTTTTTGTTGTTGTTGTTGCTGTTTCTTTCTTTTTTGATACATTGTTGATTTTTTTATTTATGCTATTCTATTGCACAGTCAGCGTCTTTGCATCCATTATTGATCCAAAACTTGCCAACACTTTAGTTAGGTGAGTTAAATTTCTTTTTCTTGGTTAATTTTGTATTTTTTTTTTTTGGTGTGGAAATCATTTTCTGCATTTTGTAGTTTTTTTCTGTATATAAATTGTACATCTTCCATAGATCTGTCTGAAAATTTTCACTACTACAACTTTCATCAAAATTCATGCATAAATCTCCAATGTGTAGGAAATTGAATAACATTGCCCCATTGGAAAATCTTCGACATGTGAAGCGAGTGCGTAAGAGTTGTGCTGATGGTAGGTCTCCTTGTTTGTATTCTAGTTATGTTTGATTCCTTTTCATTTTGCATTTTTGTTTCTCAAACCAGAGATCTGGAAATCATTGTGCAATGAACCAAGTAATTAAAATTGGTTTTTAGGATTTTAATTATTTTCAGAATTTTATTACTGTTATTTTGCTTGTTTTGTCTACTTTTATTTTTTCCTTTAGTTAGTGGTTGATCAAATTTCAGCCTTTTGTGATCTTTTACTTGACTATAGACAAATAGCAATTAAGAGGGAAGTATTATATGTAGCAGAGGAGAGGAGAGTACTTATCAGAGAATTATTTTGTGAAAAAGCTTGGGCATTTGAGACTTGTGACCTAAAGTCACTATTGAGATTGGCAAACTAAAGTTGCTATTTGGTTTTTGCTGTAATTAATCAATCTCTGTTTATTTCCAGAATTTCCAGAAAGTTCATCATCTTCACTTGCTACCTATCTCCTTGCTTCCATTTTCTGTAAAATTCCAGATTCAAACTAAGCTGTAATATCGGTCCATTACACATTGATGAGTTGCCCAATATGCTCTAGATTGTTTTTACTTAAGTGTTTGAAGAGTTGAAATAGAAGATCTGTGAGAAAGAAGACTTAACTGTATTAATAAAATTATACTTCGCATGATATTAAAGCTGCTATCCTCCATACCACAGTTCACTTGTGACTTATGTATTATTTATTTATTTTTTTTTTAAATTTTTGTTTTTACATATCAACACAAAAGGATTAACACAGACATGCACTGATAGGCTAAGCAATCAATTATATCTTAGTGGCAAATCAGTGCTTATTTCTGCCTTCCTATTTGATGTTGTTGCTGAAAGTATTGATTCATAAGTTTTTGCATATAGATTGAAACAAATAGGGAAAATTAACATCAATATCACTAACTTTGACTTAGGTGCACTCGGCAACACGCCAACACCAATTTTAACGGGTGCACTAGTGGCATGAACTTTGATGTTAGGTGCAAGGAGCGACATCAATGAAGTATAAGGTTGAAGATTCTCCATGAAAATTATGATAAATTTAATTGTCATAACCTTCACTACGAGCATGCAAGCAAAGGAGTCCATGAAATTAATCCCAACATTTAATTTAAGCATACATAATCCAGAGTCACATATTTATGTTACTCCTTGCATCCAATATCAAAGTTCATGTTGCTTGTTAAAGTTTGTGTGGTTAGACTACTGTTTAGTCAAAATTTCGCAAAAGGATAAAGACAAACTGTTGCCCTTCATAAGCATTGGTTGCAGGGCCGGAGCAAAGATATTTGGGGCCCTGTGCAATATAAAAAAATTGGGCCCTTTTGTATAATTTTTTAAAATTAAATTTTCACATTAAGGTAGTGTTGTTTTTGAAGAAAAGTATAATATTGATACTTCTTAGAAATAATAAGGTATATAAGCTTTATGTAGAAAATAATTTAACAAATTTATCATCTATTAGTCAAAAAATATATTGCCTATTAAAAAAAAAGAAAAGGAAAAAAAAACAAAAGTGATTAGTAGCACTCCCGAGAATCGAACCCAGGCGCCTAGGATGATAGCTAGAAGCCTTTACCATCAAACCAAATACAATTTGCATGTTATATTGGATAGATTATTGTATATATAACATGACACTCCAGGGGCCCTGACCGTTGGAGGCCTTGCGCGGTCGCGCAGCTCGCGCCGCCCCTCCGCCGGCCCTGATTGGTTGGGGACTGTGGTGAGTTGCTTGGGTGTGGTGCGAAAAAATTTGAGCCACATGTATTCTACTATTCTCATAGTTAAGTACTCCCTCCGTAACGAATTAGCAGCAACATTTGGACTAGCACGGGTTCCTAGATGAAATGGGTTAATTGTGGTATTAGGTGGTATAATGATAAAACTAAGAGAGAGAAAAGTAAGAGAAGGAAAAGTAAATGGGATATTATGTGGTATGATGATAAAAGTAAGAGAGAGAAAAGTAAGTGGGGTATTGTGTTGTTTTTTTGCCAAAAAAGGAATGAAATGAAATTGGAAAAAATTGTTGCAAGTATTTTGTTACACCTAACAATGGAAATTGTTGCTAGTAATTCGTTACGGAGGGAGTATTTATCTAGATAGAGAACACAACTTTTCATGCTTACTGTTTTGAATATCAGATTTTGTGTGCAAATTATGTCTTAAATTGTTACTTATTAATGATATTTTGACAGGTAAAACTAAGTTGTCTGTAATCTTAGGTCTTGCTGGCGAGCATGGCGCTGACATGGGTAGCATGGCCATGGATTTGCTGGAGCTGATCAATTGCTATCAGTTGAGTCCCTTTGTAACTCAAGTGGGTATAATCGTGTTTTCTTGTAGTTTCTGTATTGTAGACATGTAGTTAAGCTAAGAAACTTAGGATTTTAATTGTGGTCACATCTACTGGTTGACATGGTGATATAGTTATTGTCTTATTGATGACATGTTAAAACTTTAATGGGCTGCACAGGCATCAACCTGACCACCATCACGACAACCTCCCCCCCCACGCGCACGCACCCACCCACACACACAAAAAAAAAAAAAACTCAAAGAAATTATAGCATAAGTAGCCTCCCTCCTACATGCAACCTTAAGGAGAATATCTCCAACAACTGAACTTTCCCCCGAAATTCTGTTTAAAATCTTAGCATTTCTTTGAAGCCATATTACATACTCTCTTAGCTAACAGGATGAGGATATCCTGAACTTGTCTCCAATTTTCTTTCACACTTGAGACTATTGCATTTCTATCTCAAGGCCACTAGCATTCCTGTTGAAGACCACAACTCTTAGCATCTTCTTCCAAACAGGTGCTGTAGGACAAAGGAAACTACAAATGATCCCTGATTCAGCCATTCCATTGAAACAGCTGACATTTGCAGGCTCCACATTCCAAATTAAAAAAATTTCCATTGCCCAAATGCTATCCAAGTAACAAGAAAGCTTCTGGCAGTGGTCTTGCTATGGTATAAATCTCTCTCCTTCAATCTTCCTTTGGAAAAGCCCTATCAACAACATATATAGCCTCTTTATGGAAAAATCAGTTGCTTTTCCATAACATTCCATTCACCAGACACTTGAAAGTACTCAACACTACTCAACCTTTTTCAGTAACCTAGGCATGTTAGAACTTAGAAGTATGGGTGTCACTCAGAGGATCTTTGCCTTTAATTTAGTGGCTATCTATCCTTAAGTTGTCTTTATTAGGAGTGATGACTGGTAATAGCTTAGCAATTGTTGCTTTATTCAAAATTGCCATATCTCAGACATTCGTATCACTTGTAAGCTCAAATAAGCAAAGAGCATGCCAAGCAACGAAGAATCTCTTTAAGGGGTTGATATCACTTCTCTAAGAGAGAATCCTACAATAGCTTCAGATCTTCTTGATAATACTATAAATTGGCACTAGTAAGTCTTCATAATCAATTAAATCTCCCTGAGGCTCTGACACAACCTACCAGTATAGCTATGAGCTTTAGAATTCCAAGGTTTAGCTATTTCATGCACCTGAAGATAGGTTTTTGGTGATAAGGGGCACTAGCCTCACCTAATTTCCTACAAGGAAAATGACCCTGAGGCATCTGGAAGATCCTTAGCAAACGTATTGACAAATAGCGAATGTGTGAGAACGAACTTCTCATTTGTAGGGTGGAAATTGAAATTACGGTTGTCTGATAATAATTGCATACTACTTGAAAGATATTACATCCCCCGCAAAAATAAAAAGTGTTTGTTTGCGTAATACTCTTTTTAGCATCAGAAGGAACATAAGGTTCCTATTAATTGACACGTAGTAAACAAAAGGTATGCAGGCAAACACCCTCTCCTCACACAACTCTAGAAACCCCCAACTCCAAAAGCACAATGAAGAAGGTTCAATTTAATTGAATCATTGGCCTTCTTAAAATTTACCATTGTCCAGCATCAAACTTTAGATTTCGTATTTTCTGCATCCTTGCTTTTGATATAATATAAATCACTTTGTAAAGTGGACTATAGACCTAAATTCCTTCTGTAAAGTAGAGGAAGAAGAAAAAAGAAGTCACTAAAATTGCCATTGGGTCCTAGCCTTTTTCTTCACTGAAATTGTGGAAGAAGATAAAAAGTTATAATCTTTTTATGAATTTTTTTAATCAAAGGTTGATTATACATTTCTATTCAGTAGATGCTGCTTGCCTGCTTCAGCAGTTTCTGTTGGGTGCTTATTTTCTCCTGTCCTACTTTGATCGCTGGCTAGGATTAGTAAAGGTTCTTGCTTTATTTAACCTTCTTTTAATTGCCTTTGAATTAGTGGTAACTATGACTGTAATGATAGCAGGGATTCTGATTGCACAGACTTTCTTTCTTCTCCTACTTCCTACTGGGCTCTCTTATGTAGAAGAATAGTTTGTCAATGTTTATTTTTTAGGTTACTCTGTCTTCCTGCAACACTGACGAATTTTCCTTCGAATCCTTCTAATTTCCAAGTTTTTCTCTGCATTTACTTTTTCTGAATCAATCATCATGGTTGCTGGACCTTATGCTAGTTATAAACAAGCTGTATGAAACGTATTTTCTTGTTGTGTTTTTTCTTTTCCCAGTGTTGCAGCATGAAAACGTTGATGTAATGGTAGGATGGTGATTTGATCTGCTGATACTATGATTTTATCTAAGTGGAGAAATTTTTAGTTTCAAAATTTTTTTTCTCTCCTTGCGATAGGTTTGTAAGTATGCTGCCATCACAAAAGAAGAGTGGGAAGAACAGTGCAAATTATGGCCTACATCATTTCATCCGCCAACATAGTAAGATATAACGTTATATATTTTTTCTTTGTTCTGTTTTCATATATGGTGTACTATATGTCATGTGTCAAACTGAAAACGCATGAAAGTAGGTTTGCTAAGTTGCACTGAACCGGGTATGGATGCGGGGACGGAAAACGGCGATTCTCAAATTTCTAGGGTGTAACATTTTTTTAATATATATATATATATATGTGAAAGTATTGTGTCGGACGGTCCGACCGTCGGACCGTACAACACTTGTATTTTTTTAACAACTCATGGGGAATCCAGGTTTAGTAATATGTGTCCAGGTCAAAGAAATATGTGTCCAGGTCCAACAACATTTGTCCAGGTTTAACAATGTATATCCAGATTAAACAAGTTTCACCAGGTTTACAAATGTCATCAGGTTTATAAATAGATTTCCAGTTTTAACAATATATGTCAAGTTAGACAGATATGTGTCCAGGTTTAACAATATGTGTCCAGGTCCAACAATATGTTTTCAGGGTTAAAAATTTGTGTCCAAGTTTACAGATATATGTCCAGGTCTACCAATACATGTTCAGGTTTAACAATATGTGTTCAGGTTCAACAATATGTGTCCAGGTTTAACAACATGTGTCCAGGTTTAACAACATGTGTCCAGGTCCAACATGTGTCCAGGTTTACAAATATGTTTCCAGGGTTACAAATTTGTGTCCAGGTTTACAAACATGTGACCAAGTCTATCAATAAATGTCCAGGTTTAACAATATGTGTCTAGGTTCAACACATATGAGTCCAAATTCAATCATATGTGTCCAGGTTTAGGGTACTGGTCTGACACGTTACTGTCAGACCAGTCTGACACAATACCTTCTCTCTCTCTCTATATATATATATATATTTTAAATGTAGAAAAGAAAATTGAGAATTCAAGAAAGGGAAAATTGAGAGAAAAGATATTGGGATGTTTAGTGTCACTTGGGAATGAGAAAGGGACAAAAGAAAGAAAAAAGGGTTGGGAATCTAAGGCCCTGTTCTTTTCACAATTAGCTCTAGTTATCCAAGGCATCAGACATATACTGGCTATGTCTCCCCGAGTCGCCGAAAGTTTGAGAGTTTTCTCGATAAAAGGTTGTTCCAACAAGCAAATTAAGGCCCTGTTCTTTTGGACTTAAAAGCTACAGTAATCAGATCAGACTTAGTCAGATCAGATCAGACATTATTACCCTTTATTTTCGAGCATTGATTTTCCGCTCGAAATTTTCCGACGACGGTTTTCGGACTGACTTTTTCAGCGTTGATTTTTCGGCTGACTTTTCCGGCGACGATTTTCTGGACGACTTTTCCGACGATGGTTTTCGGAATGACTTTTCCGGCGATGATTATTCGGTCAACTTTTCCGGCGGTGATTATTCAACCGACTTTTCCGGCGACGATTTTCAAGCCGAGTTTTTCGGCGACGATTTTCAGGACGACTTTTCCGACGACGGTTTTCGGAATGACTTTTTCCGGCGGTGATTATTTGGCCGACTTTTCAGAAGACGATTTTCAGGCTGCGTTTTTCGGCGACGGTTTTAAATATAAAATCAGATCAGACCAAATTAGTCCTAAAGAACAGAGCTAAGGTCAACTACACCTTCAATTTTCTTATTTTCCAGATCTAGTTTTCAAACATTCAGAATTTTTTGTTTTTGGGGTTAGGGCAATGTATAAAAGGCTCAAGGCGCACCAAAGCTATTGAATTTCCTAGATCCTTAGGCACTCCTTAGTGCGTCTCATTGAAGTGAGGCGCACCTAAGAAGGCATGGGGAAAATCTGGAAAGATATATGGAAAAAAAAGCAAAGGTGCGCCTCAGGATGCGCCTCAGCTGCGCCTAACCACAAGCGCCTCACCTTAGCCAAATTAAGCGCTTAGCCCCTATCGCCTTGCGCCTTAGCGCCTAGGCGTGCCTCATGCGCGCCTTTTCAAACACTGGGTTAGGGACATGCTTTTGTGGCCTGCCCGTCCTTGAGACACCTTCGGGGTTGGTCAATGATGTCTTCGACTCGTCCTTGCCGTGCCCAGCTGGTCTGTGGCGTACCCGGTGCACATCCATGTACTCGTATCCTTATCGATGTGTACCTGTATGCTGTATCGGGTACCCGAGGTGTTCTCTTTTGGAAGTAGGTACCTGAGGTGGTTTCTTGGGGAAGTACCCAACAAGGGTGTCACCAAATTATAAAAATACCCAACAACACTAACTAATTTAGATAGGGAAGTAGCGGTTGAATCCAAAGAGGCATAACAATTTGCCTAATCTAACAACTCTTAAATTATATAAAGGGCCTTTGATTGATGAAATCAAGAAATTAAAGAAAACACAATTTAATCGATTAAAGAATAAGTTGATTTTTAAAAGCTAGGTGAGGCTCAGTCACCTACGGAAGGTGCACGACTCATAACACCCTTGGTAAGGCGCGCCTTAGGGCCTTGAGGAAAATAGCTAAGATTTAAGTTATAAATTGAAGATTGATTGACATTTTTTCAAATTGAGACTACCTTAGCTTTACATATATCATTATTTAAATTATTTGGGATCTTTTTAATTAGTTTTAAATACAATCAAAGAAAAAAGTAATTTGAAATAAATAAATAATTACTCGCGCCTCGCATACATAAGGCACGCGCGCCTTCGCCTTGCGCCTAGACTCTAGGGACCATTTGCCCCTTGCGCCTTTTAAAATTACGGTTGTAAGTTTGTAACTATATGACTCAAACTGCAGGGTTAGGGCTCATTGTGGTTAATTGCAAGAATTAATCAAATTCAATTATTTAACATTCACAATTAGATTAAATTGGGGCGCCCTAGTTCTCTTGAATCCTAGACTCCCTTAAAACTCATATCTTCTAGCAAGCTCTTGCACTTACTATTTTGTTCTGCCTAAAAACTTAAGTCCAATGTGGAGTTCTTCCCTCTCGGCGCACAAGTCGACATTACTCAAACAAGACAATTAAATCCCGCCAAAATTCAATTGCAAGCTTATGGTACAGGTAATAGGAATTGTATCTAGATAAGGAAATGTTGAAGAATTAAAGAGATCAAGCCATGAATGTAACTACAATCCCCAAACCATAGACGGGGAAACCCTACTCTCACATTGTAAAAGACATCAAAAAGCAATGCTTGGTAAACATTGAAAGCAATAAATAGAAGAAAGAAAGGGCCAAATTCTTGAATGATTGAAATCAAAATTGAATTAAATGGTTGAAAGTGTTTAACAATGGAAAACCCTAGGAAAATTCTCTCTAAACTGAAAATAAAGGTCTGGAATAAAAGATAGATACAATGGGATCTTTTTTTTACATTTAAAATACTTGTATTTGGGCTACGAGTGACCCGCCCTGATCTGGGGTGATTGGCCTTGGTGAACCGGGGTTGGATTTGACTCCAGCTATCGCTTCTTTTATTTTCAGTGATGCAACCCTAAGTTCAAGGCCTGACCCAGTGGATTGGGGTTTTCAACCTCGGTACCGTGGTGGGGCCTGTCTCTGACGAGTAACTTCTGTAGTGAAATTGGGGACTTCCAGGACTGACCATGATGGATTGCAGTCCTCCACTTCAGCTAATGGCCTTTAGAGCTTTGCATTCCGGCTCCAATACCAGGTTGCACCCTGGTCAACCTGGGTAAGGGACCCACCTGAGTGGCTCCACTTCCTTGACCATTTTCACCAATTTTCTGGCCATAGCCCTTTGCAAACGTCCCGGCCCTCGACTTGGTACTCTTTTGTTAGTTTCTAGTCCATTTAGCATGTTAGTTGGCCAATTACTATCAAAAACAAAAAAAAGACAAAAACACATTGCGAACGAATTTATTAGCAGTAAACAACTCCAAAGAGTTTGGAACACTCATTAAAGTACCGAAAAAGAAGGGGGAAATCACATATAAAACCGCATCATCAAACTCCCCTAATCCAAATGTTTGATTGTAACTAAGCAAATCAACGTGTGGAAAAAACCAAGTGATCAATAACTATGCCCCAATTTAAAAAACAAGACTCATTGAATTAGTTCCATGCTTCATTGTTGGTATGATATCCAACAAATTGCCTGATTAACAAATAGTACTATTAAAGGGTCAGTATAAACTGAGTAGTTTCATGTCTTTTTAAAATTTTTTTTTTAAAAATAATTAATTGTTTCCCTACAACTATATCCTTCAGTGTCTTGTTTTTTCTGCAACCTATTCAAATTTTATTTACGATATTGAAGAAAACAACAAGTTGAACAAGAAAATGGAAGAACAAACGTGTTCTCTGATTTGATAATGCTGATTTGGCTTTTCTGGTTAAATATTTACCTCAATTTTTGTGTGATGTGTTGGTTCTGCTGCCTTAATTTCTATTGTTGGTGAGAATTAGAGTACCAAAATAATGGAGCTGAAGTTGCAACTTTAGCATAATTTTGCTATGAACTAGGCTAAAGCTGCTTCCCTCTCACTCACATACCAGCACCAAAACTAGCCAAGAGAAATCAAAGAGAGAAAATTAAAGCACACCTTTCCTACATTGAAGAGGTAGGAAGCTCTCCCAGCTAAATTGATCAATATGTTTCATGTGATAATTATTTACAGTGCTTCGACTCCTATAGAATCTAGTGAGTGCATTGCATTTGGAAACTTGTCCACTTACATGACGACTTAACTGCATTCTAACAACTTAGGGATTAATGGATTATTAAGTAACAGCTAGAAATAAAAAATAACAATCAGCATGTGAGCATGTGACTCAATTTTAGGGCTTAGCCATGTTCTTTCTCGCATAATTAAAAACCACTGGGGGCTTGGCTGGTCCACATTTTTTACTTCTACTTACTGTAAAAACCTAGGACTAAGTTTTTATTGAATTGAACTCTTGCCTAAGCTTGTAATTTCTAAGCTCGAATATACATTGTTTATTCTCTTGAAAACCACTTAATTGCTTTTGTCATTCATTGAACAGCAACATTGATGGTATAACTGGTTTTAGCGAAGAAGACTCGAAACTTGTTTTTGACTACACAAATTTTGTGCTTAAGTTGGCAAAATCTGCCGGCAGTCAGGTATGATGGCTACCCTTGTAAATCATTTAAAAAAAAAAAAATTGAAGAACGAATTAATTTCTAGTGCCTTAATTTTCATCACTTTATAATTTGAGATTAATAAAGCAATGTTACAAATATCAATATTTAAATTATTAGGGATTTTTTAAATAGATATTAATTACTATCAAAGAAAAAATTAATTTGAAATAAGTATATAAATACATGCGCCTCGCCTACAAAAGGAGCACGCCTTCGCCTTGCACCTCGCGCCTAGGCTCAAACGACTATTTGCGCTTTGGTGCGCCTTTTAAAACTAAGTGTAGCACCAAAGTTATTAGAACTGAGATTCTACATTGGTTCGATGAAGGGAGTAGGATTGGATCAGCAGAAATGGTTTGTAGGATCATTTTAGATCCTACTAAATAGTAAAAAATATAAATAATTCCCTATCATAATGCTTCCTCCGCTCCATAATAGTTGCAACACTTTGACCAAATATGTGAGAGCTTTTTGGTCAAAGTGTTGCAATTAATATAGCGTGGAGGAAGTACAAATTAAAATCAAATATTTAATGGAAGTTTTATATTTAAAAGCATGATTTTTCTTGCATAAAATCAATTTTTATGTACTCTTATGTGAACAAATACTTTTAAACAACAAAACACAGTGATTGAATACATACAAAGCTTTTGAGAACATGAGCTTTAATATTCCACATCATTAGAATTTAGAACTGTTATTATTGTATGTTTTTTAGCAGCAATTGCTACATATTTGTAGATATGAGTTTACGATATGATGTATAATAAAAAATGTTTGAACATGGTTTTCTGCGTTGATTCTAGTTTTATATACTATATAGGATCGGATCATTGGATCGTAGAATCTTATTATGATCCTACCACTTTTTTTTTTCCCATGTGTTCTACAAACTTTATGATTCTACCTAGGATCGGGACCAGTCACATATTCTTGGATCGTAGAATTAAGAGTTCTTGATCGGAATTTTAATAACATCGCATTGCACTGCAGCAGTGATCTGGTATATAAGAAAATACTTTTCTTCTGAATTTTTTTTATCTAGTTTCATTTTCTAGAGTTTTGTTCAGCTTATAATTTGCATTTAGATGAGTGTTAAATGATGATTACTATTTAGAAGCTTGGCTAGTTTTTTTGAGTTGTTTTTATAGTACAATCATGTATTCTGGGCTATATCTCTAAGAATTACCTTGTTTATGAGTAGAGTGTGCTGTGTGTGTTTTTTTAACTATGAATCGTTTTTTTTGTACAAGGCAGCTTGTAAACGCTGCAGTTATTGTGGATCCATCTGTAAACCAAATAATTACAAGTGCATGTGACGAAATCGCTTCATGGAATGTGAATTTTGATGACAACGAAGTTTGCTCGCTAGGCGCAGATGAAGCCTCAACATCCCATGATGTTGCCAATGGATCTTCATCATTGAAGTTCAGCCTGAGTGGCGCACTTAACGACCCCAGAGCATCATGCAGTAGAATTTCTTGTTTGAATCCATGGCAGTGGTCTCTGCCACATCTGTCGTCATCAAGGTCTTGCTTTTGGCACCCTTTGCGACATGCTGCTATTGTTGCCATTGAATATTCTGCTGCTAGGGATATGCTTCTATACCCAAGTACGGGAGAAAGTGATGAGAGATCCATGCAATTGGATCGTAATGTATCTTCAGCTGTAGGGTTTCCAGCCAAGCGACAGAAGACAATTTTAACCAATGTGAGTTGTCTTGTTTACTTTAGAGGAATTTTGTAACATTTTTTTTCTTACAATGCTAAAGTAGGTTTACTTGACGGCTTCCAGGCATTAACTTGATCACACATTCTGCGATTTTTCCCCCTTTTCTGAACCAGTGTTATGAGTAGATTGTTCAATGTTGCTTTAATATGCAGTATTGTCTATTCTCCAGGTCAAAAATGGTGATCATGTTCCTGTCAACAGTGTTCATTCCAAATTTGAAAGACCATACCTGTGTACTGGTTATGATATTTACCTTGCTTGGGAGCCATGTGCAATGTAAGTCTCTTTTAGAATATATTCGTGAATAAACATTATAACCGGCGGGGTGGGGGGGGGGTGCTGGAGTTATAAATATATAATCTTTTTTTAAGTCAAAGTAATTGAATCTTTGTTGATTATTTGCTAAACCTTGTGGTTTTTGTGTGATAAGTTGAGCTCTACTAATCTGAATTATGATATTCGTCTTATTGGTAGTAGGCCTTGTTCTTATGGACTAGATAATCTGAACTGAATCGAATCCTAGACTCGGCAACAGCTGAGCTGTTTTTGTTTAAAATGAATTCCAGAAGCACAGGGCCTACCTTGAAAATGTGTTGAATGATCCTATTTTTAAGACTCATATTTGCAAGGAATATTTTTTTAGGCTTAAAGAGATTCTAGTTGGCGTCAATTTTATAGCTTATGTAGGTTTCAGATACACAAGATTGACATTACTCTCAGCTGGACCTTTGTTTTACACGATGGCTCTATTATTTTGAAATGCATTTTTAGATCTGTGATTATTTAAGTACCTGTAAAGTAGGTTGATGGAAGAAGAGTAGGTAAACAGCAAATTAAATTCCGAAAACAACAAAATAAAGGTAGCTAAAAGCTTTCGAGAGGCTTGTTCTGTTCCAAGTATTAAATAAAACTAAAAAAACTCTCATCAATATTCATCATGCCTTTCATCTCTCTAATGAGCTCTAGTTATGGAAAATTATTCTCTAACAAACTCATTTTCTACTCCCACATACTATCATGTAATACCTACGATACCCTTCCCCAGTTCACCTAAATAAATGCCTACTTTTTTCATCTCTAGGTTACCGTTGTCTTTTTATTTTGCCAATTCATTTTGATGTACTATGTTATTCAAGACAATCACTCCATTCACATGGTTATTTCGGATTTTGATGTGTGAATTGAACCGTTTGATTCTAGGTGTGCCATGGCCCTTGTTCATCAAAGAATCAGGCGCATATTCTATGCTTTTCCAAATCCAATTGCTGGTGCGTTAGGCAGTGTATACAGATTGCAAGGTGAGAAAAGCTTGAATCACCACTATGCCGTTTTCCAAGTTAGAGTGCATGTTCAAGAATTAACAGGTGTTGCAAACGATAACTCGGAGGAGTTGTGAAATGAAAAGGATATTTCTATGTCTATCGTCAATCGTTAACTTAATTACTTAGGTATGCAATGATCATGGCACAAGGTGAAATAGTAAAGCTAATCTTATCATTGGGAAATGTTTGATGTTTTGAGTAGTATATTACACATTGTACCAAATGTTCTATCTATTTGAATTTGGTGTTTTGATGTTTTAAGTAGTATATTACACATTGTACCAAATGTTCTATCTATTTGAATTTGGTGACAATGAGATTAGACCTTTTTGTTTTAGAACAAAAAAATGGTTGAAGTTAGAAACAGGAAAACTTGTAATGTTACTTTGGATCATAACTTAGAATGTGACCTAGTCAACTTACTTAAAGTCTGTAACAATGGGAGAAAAATAAAGGAGATTGAAATTTCTAGTGATCTAACAATTCCTTACCAATGAGAAGTTTATCCACCGGAGTGTTATTGGTAACCTTGTTCAATTAATTAACTCAAAGTTACCATGATGAGGATGCCCAGAGCTCAAATTCAGTCTTCATATTATTAATTAGTACATAATCAGAGTACTACTTGCACTGATTAATAAAGATTACATACTTAATTTCAAGATCCAACAGCAATACTTGTACTAATATATAACATCTTAATTAGCAGGAAAATTAATTAATTAGTTAATTACCCTGCAATTACGACGAATTTCGCCATCATTACCAGTAAGAACTCCAATGCTTCCCATCTTGAGCATTGCGCTGATGAAGTCATCAAAGAAGGCACCTTCATCCTCGACATATGATCGGATGATCTCAGCCGTCTGATCATAATCACCGGCTACAAGGACTTGATCGGACGGGAGTAAACCTTCCCCTGATAAAAGGTTAACATAGTACTGATTGTCAAAGGTAGCAGGAGTAACCAAGTCTAGGTCTGCAAGGGTGTTGGAGTTGGTGGTAGTGGTGGATATGGAGCAAAGTTGCTGCAATGATTGCAGGAAGTCGAGGTTGATGTCGCCTTTGCTGGTTTGAAGCCGAGAATTGAAGGATGAACACCGAGCTTTTCCTAGCGTATGAGCACCTACAATGTTTTATATGTTATGCCATTTTAGTTTAATGTGTGTGGTAGTAAGTTGAAACATTAAACACCATGGATGATGAACTAGAGAGAGATGACAAGTTAGATAATAAAGGCAACTACGTTTCTACCATGGTAAGCAAGTCTGACAACCACTTCAAGTGAATTGGAAAATAGTAAACCCAATTCAGGCAACAGCCCAAAAGTAAGTACTATCATAAAAATGAGTGGGGCAGTTAGAAATCATCTCCTAAACTAGGTAGGGGTGTCTAAAATAGATGCTCTAACCAGGACACTAGTGTCTAGTTCAAGTTGCCTGTTTTAGGCACTCTTGTATATGTCAGGAGATAATAGTATGCGTCACACTAATTTTTAAGATAGTACGTACTTGGCATTGCATGCGATGAGTTTGACATTCCAAAACCTTATTTTTTGGTAAAGTTACTTTTATGTATTGATAAAATTAAACCTAAAAACCCTTCAAGTTACCCATTAAAAAAAAACCCTCTTTTTGTGTGATTTTATCAAAGGATAACTTCTATGTATTTTGTGGTATGCCTTTTAAAATTTAGAAATATCTCCTAGACTTTACTAACTTTTTCTTATTCTTTGCTTATTTAATGGTTAATCATCTAAGATGCATAAATCCAATTATGATAAGGGGATAGGTACGAAACGGATACGGAATATTTTTATTTGAGCATAGGATGGGGATAGGTACAATACAAATGAAACATACATTTATTTGAATATAGGGTACAAATACATTTATTTGAATATAGGGTACATATACGATGAAAAGATATCATTAAATATTAATAGATTAAGATTTATTTATTAAATTTTCAATATCTTTTGGAATACTCTTGTTTAATTATTACAATTAGTATTTTGGCCCGGTCAATGCCCCGGATCGATTATTATTATAAATTGTATTTTGTTATTTTTCAATAATTTTATATATAATTGATTTTGGTTTTTTTTTTTTTTTTTTTTTTTTTTTTTTGGTCTAAAACGAATTGATATATATATCAATGATAGTATGATAAATAATAATAAATTTAAAAAGTATTAAAGATTTGGAATTAAAAGAGAACAAAATTAAAAAAATTGAGATAGGATGATATGTAAACTTAGTAGATTTATTTGAAAAGTGTTGTTTTTTAGTTACACTAATTTGCAAGGCTTTATCATATTTTAAAGTTAAATGTTAAACCAAAAAATTAAAGTAATTTGATGGTTGATAGCTTACATTTATCAAATTTTAATGATAAATTTTAAACAAACAAATTAAAGTGGTTTGATGGTTAATAGGTTACATTTCACTATGATCAGGTTATGGGTTCAATTCTTGACCAAGGTAAATTTTAATTGAGGCCTAATAAATATATTTTTTCCTATGTGGCATAATATGTTGTGGCAGTTAGGTGACATAATATGGTGTAAACAACATATATGTGGACAATCTTATGTGGCGCAATACATCGCAAATTACATGACACATGGCAGGGCTGAAATAAGGATTAACAAAGGGATGACACGTGGCAGTTAAAACATCCTGTTTTAAATATTTAATAATTATAGATTATAGATATGATAAGAAAATCATTCAAAAATGTGGAAATATGAAAAAAAAATTGGGTAAAAATATTGTAAAACATGTAAAAAAAATGTTAATATGAAGTATCATTGATGCTACCAAGTCAACAATTAGGGGTGCTCATAAACTGGTCCGTTTTTCCCAGTCCATGAAAATCAGTGATTCCGGTACACCAATCCGGTCCAAACTGAGTAAATCCCGGTCAAGACCGGATCGGAGCGAAATCTAAACTTATGTATACATAATACTTTTTTAAAAAAAGATTTATTTAAATTTCGGTCCGGTTTGGTCTAAACCTGAACTAGATCTTTTTTTTTATAAAAAAAAAAACGAAAACCAGTTCAAACAGGTCCATTCCAGGTTCGGACCGGTTTAATTCCGGTCCAGGTCCATAAAAAAAAAGTTGATTCCAATCCATCTGGGTCCGATCCGGTTCTGCTTTCTACGACCCGATAATTTAGATAATTCTAGCAAAAAGGTTGAAGCCCTATTTTTTACATAGGCCAAGTGGAAAAGGGCTGGGTAAGTAACTGTTTACCTGAAAGAGCTACCATGTCAGAGACACTTAGGCCCACATTTTGGAAGACGCTCACCAATGTTTGGGCCGTAGAATTTGGGCCTGGAATGTTGTTATTTGCTGCAACCTTACTCGCACTTAAACTGTCCCTTCTTCCTGTCTGGACCTCCCACCCTGGCCCATTAGACTAAAGAAAAATGAACATTATTGTTAGACCAAAACCAATTAAATTTAAGATAAAATCCTCCATTTTAACTCAAAAGAAAAAAAATAAAATAACGTATAAAATTAGATTAGTAACAAAAAAATTATTGTACAATTTGACTTGTTAAGTTTGGACTTTAATATTCAAATGCCTATGGTTTAATTTTTTACCAGAATTTTTTTTGACAGGTAGATTGTAAATTTGTAATAATTAAAGATACTAATAATGATGAAAAACATGTTTTTATAGACGATGAAATGGAATGGAACAAATAGCAAAATTATGAAGGGTGGTTATATTATCAATAATAAAATTAAAATAAATTAGGACATTACCATAAGAACGGAATCTCGAGCAGCAACAGCTAAAATGTCGGCACAAGAAACAACTCCCGGACAAGCGGATTCTATTTCAGATTTGATTGCATCAATCACTTCAAAACCTCTTAAGGAGTTTAGGTTTGGTGCTGCGGTTTTCTCTCCAATAAAGTTTTCCGTGTCATCTAACAATACTGATGCGTCACATCCCTATATATACGCAAGCAAAACAAAATAATGGTAATATTAAGGTTATTACTACCAAATAGATTTATGCAATCAATCAAAATTATTTCAATTACATTGACAAAACAATCATGAAAATGAAGGCGAAGCAAAGAAGCAGCCATTCTAGGATCATTAAGAACAGCATTTTCAACCCCTGAAAATATAATGGATTCAGCATTAGGGCAGCTCTCTCTATAGGCATCTCCTAGCAACAATCCACCATTATTATTAGGGTTAGGGTTAGGGTTAGCTCCTACTATTACAACACTTCCATCTCCAACACATGTTTCATTTAAGGACTTTGGTGTGCTTGCAGCATCATTAATATTAATAGCTACTAATGATATTATTACCAATACATTATTAAACGCTACACCCTTTTTTAAACACATAATTAACAAATAATTAAGTGGTTTTAATAAATTATTATTTGTTATAATAATCTTTAGCTAGCTTGTTTAAAAAGTGGTAAAGAATGAGTGATTGATGAGCTTATTTATAGTAAGTAAGGTGTAGTGTAGTGTAGTGTAGCGTAGTGTGCATGATTCAATAGTAATATGTCATGAAGTGAAATAGTGGTTAAAACGGTTGAAGAAATAGTCAAGTAATAATAGAACAGGTCAATACTATAATGTAGCTCTTAGTTAGTGACAACAACTACGTTACATACCCATGTAAGTGAGTGAGTTATGCTAGCTGTAATGAGTTATGTAAGAGGATAAGCCAAACATTTACCCATGTTCATGCATCATATCATCATATGTCATATACCAGCATTATTTGGTGCATTTGATCCATACATCTTCTCAACTAATAAGTTTCAGTTTTAATAAGTTCAAATAAGTTCAGTTTTAAAATGTAATAAGTTTAATAAGTGTTCCGGTCTGTCAGGGTGGCCAGCGCAAAATAACAGGGAGAGCCCTAAGCCTAATAAAATTAGGGTTGGGTAAATATCAGATATACTTACACAAGTAAGATAATGACATGTGTCATGGGCCAGATCCACGCATCAGTTTGACAAACTTACCTCATACCCTAGCCGGGTAACCTATCCTATAAAAGGACCAGTCAAATTATTTTTTCAGATACACAATTCATAATACTCTGACTCCATACTTTTGACTCCTTATAAGGCATAATTTTGATATATGACTTAAGCATCGGAGGGGTGTTCCCGGGTTATTAGCAACCTTTCACTGTTTTGCAGGACTAAACCCTAACGGCGAGGAGCACACGGAGTCAACCCAAACACATTAAACACATTGATTATACATAATGATTTCCAAGATAGGAACAATAAGGTTTGGTAAGGTTCAATTAGATGTGATAAGATCCGATCCAATTGTTTTTAATAAGCCTAATCAGGTCTAATCAGGTCCGAAAAGTTTTAATCGGGTTTAATAAGTTCAATTCAGATAAGTCAAGTTTAATAAGTTAAACATTAACACACCCAAAATTATATATCACTGCTTGACAGTTTGATAGAACTTTGACTAAAGATTGTTAAATTTTCAAAATTAATTATAACTTCATACATTTTAAATGACTAGTTAACTTATAGATTTAAAGTTATAATAAGTTGTAGTGAAAACTTATCAGATTTGACTATTATCATAAACTATCAGCTTAAACTTTTGGTTGAGATAGTCCTCTAACATGGTATTAAAGAATATATAATATATTATTGGGCATCAACTATCAGCTTAATAAGTTTTTGGTTGAGATGGTCCCCTAACATGCTATCAGAGCCAACGAGGGGGAGTGACGATAGAATATATAACATATTACTAGGCATCAACTATCAGCTTAAACTTTTGGTTGAAATGGTCCTCTAACGTACACAGATCTTAATTTAGTCAAACTGTTACAATTAATATGTATCATATGAAGTATATATATGCATTATTGCAATTAATGGCTTTGAGATGGAGTACGTGTAGTGAAGGATATTAGTATTTATAGCTAGGATTTGGGGAGCTAGAGCTGCAGATGCCATGAGTTTGAACTTGTGCATTGGTTTAGAATTTTTAATTTGGTAAATTTCTAAGATGATTCGAAAAAAATAAAAAAAAATAACATAGGAA
Organism: Salicornia ramosissima; assembly: GCA_951394345.1. Classification (NCBI taxonomy): domain Eukaryota; kingdom Viridiplantae; phylum Streptophyta; class Magnoliopsida; order Caryophyllales; family Amaranthaceae; genus Salicornia; species Salicornia ramosissima. The sequence goes on along the minus strand of OX596237.1, from coordinate 48,916,451 downwards.
TATTATATATACAGCCTTTCTGAATTCTGATCATTGGCTGATAATCTCATTCATCTTCTTCAATTGTACGTAGATATTGATAAGGTTTAATTATAGACTTTATTAGCTATCCAATCAACAAACTTATCACGTTATTTCCTCTAAACATGCTAATACTCAGACATATCAAACATGAAATAGTGGTCGGATATGATTTTTGCCTAAAATTTCATATTATATGATAAATTTCATAGAACAATTCACGAGTAGGGAGATAGGGGAGAAATTATTATTTATTAAAAACATAAAACATTTGTTGCAATTAATTTAAAATTTACATTTTAAGAATATCTTTGGGACTGGTGGAAAGCTGGTTGGGTCTTTTTTTAACCAATGAATTCGTGAGTTATCTTTAGCGGGTTGGAAATGAGTTTTGGTCTTAATTTTTTTTAGGATTATTCCCATTGGTATACCTGAGAATTTGCGTATTCCTACTGGTATACCTAAGTTTTAAAAAATCCCAGTGGTATACCTAAATAAATAATGAAATTCAATAACCACTTTTAAAGGCTGTTTCAGGCCATTAAATACCACTAATTCGACCATAAACATACTTAGGTTAACTATAGTTAGTTTTTTCGGGTGACCACCGTTGACTAAATAAAAAGAAAAAACCGAATTTATGGTTGTTTATGTATTAAAACAACCTTTAAAAGTAGTTATTGTATTCCATTAAAAATGTAGGTATACCACTGGGATTTTTTAAAACTCAAGTATATCACTGGGAATACGCAAATTCTCAGGTATACCAATGGGAATAATCCTTTTTTTATCAAACCCATTTTTTTCATATAGGATTTTATTTTTTACATGCCTAACTATAATAGATGATTTGAATCTTATGAGCTTGGAGACATTTGTTAACGAATTGAATAAGATTTTCCCAAGCTAATGATAATTGTCTAAATTAAAAGTATTTGTAAAGGATATTATTATACTTGTTTATTGGAGCTAAAACTAAACAAGGAGCCTTTGAGTATGGCTTGAAATAAAAGACAATAATTGCTTAAAAACAAATTTGATCAAAAATAGTATTGGGAGAATATTAGGTAATTAAAAGATCCTGAAAAAATTATTTAAAAAACACTTAGGGCTTGTTTACTTCAAATTAAATTCAGTTTAGTTCAGTTCAGTTCATCTCTATTAAGTTCAGTTCAGTTTAGTTCAATTAGTACACTCTATTCAGTTTATCTCAGTTCATCTCTATTCAGCTAATGTAAACGAGTCCTTAATGATATATAATTGTGCCAAAAGATTAATATTCGCATGTGACTAGAAATTTTTTCAAAAAGCTAATATGGGATCAAATTAAAAGCTTTTCGACGTGGATTATCAGAGATTTTATGTGTATAATTTATTCCCTCTATTTTAATCGCCTAACATTTTTCAAGGTGTCATTATTTTATTGAGAAGGTATTGTGTCAGACTGGTCTGATAGTAATGCTTTTGTCAGATCAGTCCTCTAGCCCTGGACACGCATGATTGAATCTGGACTCATGTGTTAAACTTGGACACATATTGTTAAACCTGAACATGTATTGATAGACCTGGTCACATGTTTGTAAACCTGAACACAAATTTGTAACCCTGGAAACATATTTGTAAACCTGGACACATATTGTTGAACCTGGACACATATTGTTAAACCTGGATACATATTGTTGAACCTGGACACATATTGTTAAATCTGGACATGTATTGGTGGACCTGGACATATATCTGTAAACTTGGACACAAATTTGTAACCCTGGAAACATATTGTTGGACCTGAACACATATTGTTAAACCTGGACACATATCTGTCTAACTTGGACATATATTGTTAAACCTGGAAATCTATTTATAAACCTGATGACATTTGTAAACCTGGTGAAACTTGTTTAACTTGGAAATATATTGTTAAATCTGGAAAAATGTTGTTGGACCTGGACACATATTTCTTTGACCTGGACACATATTACTAAACCTGGATCCCCATGAGTTGTTAAAAAAATACAAGTGTTGGACGGTCCGACGGTCCGACCGTCTGACACAATACTTTCACTATTTTATTATAGGTGTTTGATGTTTCAATAATTCTAAGTAAGTTTTGATCTTTGGAGATATATATGTATTGCTCTTTATTTTGAGTCCATGGTTTGATTGGAATTGGAAAAGGAAAAAAAAAGGTTAAATAAGAGACAAAGAGTTGTTGTTTGAAACAAGTTTGGATTGATTTGGGATAATGACATAATTTTCCAAAGATGACATAATTTTCCCAAATCCGATAGGAAGAGTGACCCGATTGGCAGAAATGGCATGATCCATTAAGGCCCAAAACCATCACCATCAAAAAGCACAATCATGACTACTCAGCACCACCTCTACAACAAGCCCCCCTAGCCCATGTAATTTTCTTAAAACAAAATAATCCGGCTTTTCCGTAAAAGCGTTTTTTTTATTTTTATTTTTAATTTGGTCAAATAATGACAAAATTAATACAAAAGTCCACCGTTTTTAATTACGACATATTTGACCACCGCAACCCACGATAGCAACATTATTTATGAATTAGTATTTGTAGGGGCATGAAATAAACTAAATATAACTATACTGAATACAGTTGGAAGTAATATTTTATAAAAGATGGAAATTGAGAGCTGAACTGAATTTAACCTAACTAAACTAAATTTAAGCTGAAATAAACAGACCCTAAATTATAATTGTTCCTCCCATTCCCCTCCTGATATAGGAGGAAGCTCCCCGTGCACCTTAGTTCCTTCAATTTACTTTTTTACTTTGTATATCTTATTTAGTTTTGAAGGTAAATATGCTTCATGTACTTTTTCTGTTTCTAAAATTACTTCTCATTTGTTTATATGTAAGAAAGAATAATTTAGTCATATGACTGTCTTTGTATATGTCTCATTGAACAAGTATTTTTTAAAATAACAGTTTTTAATTTTTTTTTTATACAAATGTATAGTTAAATTATAAAGATATCAAAGTTTTAAAAAAAGTATTGACAAATGTGCAGAGAAACCGGGATAACTTTTAGGGAACAAATGGAGCATGCTCGTGGCCATTAGAATATTTATTAAGAATCAAGATGATTTTGATTTTAAAATATATGTCAAAATCACATATTATTGGTGAAATTAATTCATGGAAACCTTGTAACATGTAGTTTTAATTCAAGACAAAATCTAGCAAACATTCTCGGGTCATTAGTTAAGAAAAAAAAAAGATAAAAATGTTCAGTTAAATAATAAAAATAATAATATAGAAATTAGACCTCCCTATAGCTATTTGGGATAGCTTGTAAGCTATTTGGGATTGGCTAGATAGGTCAATATTCAGTCAAAGCTTGGCTTGAGTTATGTTAGCTCGACTCGAAATCGTGCTCAACTCAAGATGTTAACGAGTTGAGTCACACAATTTAGTACTTGTCTCGAAAAGCTCACAAGAAGCTCGAATTTATATAATCTTTAAAATGTAATATTAAAACATGAGTTTTATTAAATCATTTTAAAATTTATCAAACATTTTAGTCAAATGTATTATAGCTCGTACATTGTTAAATAGAATAACTTTAAACTATATAGAATAATGTTAAAAAAAAGAAGAAAAGAAACAATACCATTTCCAAATTGCTCGATAAAAGCTGGTCTAACACTCGACTCAATTGAGGTTGAATAAAATGAGGCCCGACTTGTGATGTTAACGAGCTAAGTCGAGTAACCGTAAACTGATATACTCGAACTCGACTCGCATCATAAGCACCGCTAGGAATAATTGATGTCAATCGATTAACCTGTTCGTTTTGGCTTAAAAATTACAACAATGATGAGAGGCAAATTGGTAATTTAAAGCCCTATATTATGCTCTGTCTATTTAAAAAAAAAATATAAATAAATTAGACTTCACATTTTCCCGTTTGACCAGATTAAAATATATGGATTAATATCTCTAATTATGTATTTGTAAAAACTACAAAATTTTGATATTTAAAAATTACGCATTCCTAAAAGTTTTTGTAAAATTTAATGAAAAATAGTTTTTTGGATCATAACACATTCCAAAATACCATATTCCTAAAAATATCTATTGCATTCTTCTTTTTTTAATACAAACATCTATTTCGATCATAACACAATACGAAAGTGAATAATCATTGCACCTTAGAATGTTCTATTGAAGGCCATAAGGCCGACCATGATATTTTACCAAACTTGTAAAAAATTTAATAAACCAATATGTTACTAAACTGCAATTATTATTATTATTATTATTATTTTTTTTTTTTTTATTTTTTTTTTTTTAATAAAAAAGTGTACATTAAAGCAAGGTCTAATCATGTATATTACAGTATTTATAATTATGCTTTTGTTTTATGATGATCCAAATCTATTGGCTTATATTTTTCAGAATAAAAATGGTATTGGAAAATCAAAGGATCAAATTTTTTGATCGAACATAAGAGTATAATGTGAAACCATAAAAGGATCTTTCTTTTTTGACTTAATTAAGAAATTATATGTACAAAAAAAAAAAAGTATTCCCACTCATAATGATTTTAATGCTCACTTTTTTTCAAAAATTTCAAATGATTCCATTATCCACCACCAAAAAAAAAAAGTTTTGAAATGAAAATACATGTAATATTGCTCAAAAGAACGAAATTAAAAAGTTAAAAGAAAAGATAGGTGATGGCTAGCTACCGTATATGTATCATTTACATGATAATCTCCAGCTGTGGTGAATATTCTTTCAATTAAGCAGTTCTTACACCATTGCATTCTGATGTAATTTTATGTTCTTTTGTGTACGGTAATTAATTAAAATATTATTTATCTTGTAAAACCGTCTAACAGTCTGACATAACTTTTAAGGAAATTTCATATGGTATCATCCTACTTTCGGCTTTTATTTTCATGTGATACCACTAATTTTTGAGAATTTTACATGGTATTACTGTATTTTAGTCTTATTCTCCGTTGTAACATTCCATTAATTAAAATGTTGAATAAGGGTTAAGTAGGGTTAGGATTTTGTCTCGATTTGTATGTTTTCATACGTGTAGGGGAAAATTAGCTGGATTAAAGTTTTTAAGAATCATTTTGGTCGAATTTGAGGTCAAAAGAAATAAATATATATATCATCATTGTCAATTTTGACCATAAATTTGAACCTTAAAGGGTTAAAGTAGCCATGTAGACCTTATTCAAAACTTCCTCTGTAACATATATATTTCAACAATTATTTTTTTCACGTATTTTAAGAAAATGATTTGAGGGTGTAAACGACCAAATTAATCAAAATAATTTTGATATTAGTAACTTATAATCACATTCTTGCTTATATTAAAACCATTTTGATTAATTTTTTGGTTTATACCCGTAAATTGTTTCCTCAAAATGTATGAAAAAAAAATAAATGTTGAAATCTTTATGTTATGAAGAGAATATTTTTTATAGCACGCAAACCAAAACACGCAAAATGAGATGAACCCTTAAGGCCTTAACCCTATTTAATTGACTTCTAGATTAACATTTTACTTAAAGGAATGTTATGATATAAAATAAGATCAAATTACAATGGTACCATGTAGAATTTTGAAAAAAAAATAATGGTACCATGTTAAAAAGCCAAAAATACAGTTGTACCATATGGAATATCCCTTTTAACTAAAAAACAGTTATCTTTTCAACTATATAAATTAAAGTTTTTACGTCACTAGTTAAGTTTTACTGTATATTAAAAGCTATATAAATTTTTTAAACAAAACGGTATTATATATGTATGTCAGACTGCGGACAGATGTTCTGGCGGGAGAATTGCTATAATTGAAAATATACTTTAATTTCTAGATAAACATGAATAATTGAGATATTCTTGTACTGGACAATTTTCATTAGTAGTTTTTTGAATGAGGTGTGGCATGATGATATCTCTGTTTGGATGTCAGATACTCTTGTATTGGACAATTTGCTTAATTAATTTTAACCACCTCTTTCCTTCCAAAAATAAAAAATAAAAATTGAGATATTCTTGCTATGAGACTATATGATACTTTGGATTGTCATCCACTAATTAATGGGCTGAGGATTAAGCTGTACATATTCATAAATCATATTCCCTAAAATATTGTAGCTAAAGATAGTTTAGATAGGTGCAAATATACAAATATCTTTATTGTATAAGTGAAGAGATAGGCATATGAGCTTTGATGTCCTTCTATAAATTTTAGCAATTATCCATTAGTAAAACAAATATTAAACAAAAAGAAATAAAAACAAAATTAGCAAACTCAAACTAAAAAATATAGTGTAAAAAAATTAACTAAAATATAAATTGAAAACAATCGAGTAATAATTGAGCCACAAAAAAGGTCATAAGATTTGTGTTTGATTCAACTTAAATGAGAACTCATGTGTTTATTTTTTCAGAATATTCAGATTAGATAAAAAAAAAAATTAGATCATAGCAGATCAGATTAGAAAAGTTCAGATCAGAAAAATTAAATTAATAACTATAATAAGAAAAATTCAGATCAAATCAGGCTAGATCAGAAAATTTCAGATCAAACCAGATCAAAAAATTTCAAATAAATCAAACACACCCTTATTATCTTCATACTGGAAAAAATGTTAAAAAGAAAATTGAATCAATCAATGTTGTGTTCAACGACTACATGGTACGGAATACTCCGTAAAATACATAGCGAAGCATTTCTTAGTACGTAAAATACATACTCCGTAAATCACTTAAGAAAGTGCAATAATTTAATTAACACATATTGTTATTAAATTTATTACAAACATAATAAATCCTTAGTACGTATTCTGCATAAATTAACATTTTTTTTTAAAATTTTCATTGGGTTTAATTTAAAAAATCTAAAAATTAATAAAAAGTGAAAGGTTAATTAAGTAACAAAACCTTAACTTATGAAAAATAGCTAAAAAAAAGTGTGTATAATGTTGAAATTTCATCATATCCCTGTTTGTATCCATAAAAACTGAAAATTATTTTTCAAAAATAAAAAATCATGCACGCATTGCGTATTTGCTTGCTCAAATTGCTAGTCTCATATCCTAACATCACCTAAGTTCACGTAGATACTTAGATTTGATAACTTCACATACAATGAGTTTCTTAAAACATTAGTATGGCATAATTTATTAAGTTAAAATAGATATTATACTAGTGAAATTAAAACAATAATATTATGGTACATATAAGTTCAATTAATTTCCTCCATTTTTAGTTGCCTAAATCAATATAATGCTAGGTTACAATTGTGAAAATTTGATCATCAATAATTGACCATTGATAATATGTGGCAAGTGTTGAATGGAATCATGGGACCATCAATTATTGGAAATTAAGTCTTTGAATATAAATTTGGATTACACATGAATGTTATTTTCATACTCCCATATTTCAATGTGATTTTTTACAAATTAGTTCTGTACTTTTGTAACTCTTAACCATATATAATACGAACAAATTAAAGGCACGGTACGTTACCTAGATAATAATTATGAACATTCATCAAAACAGCTAATTAGAAGCCTGTTCGGTATCGTTTTTTGTTTTCACTTTTCAGTTTTTTTGAAAACATAAAAATAAAAATAAAAGGAAACCAGAAAAAATTGTTTTCATTTTTTAGTTGTTAGTTTTCATTTTAAATATGTTTTCAACAAATTTGACTAATTTTTGTATGATTATATGACTAATATCAAATAATTTTGAAAACAAAAAACCAAAAACCAGAAAACCACAGTGTTACCGAACGAACCCTTAATTGATAGTTATCAACTTATAATATGCTGCTTCAAATTAAATTTGTTTTTGTTAAATCGAACTGATTTGTCTTAACTAAATTGAATCAATCTTGATCTTAGACTCAATAGGAGTTAAATTGAACATGCATAACTAAACTATTTTTTTTTTTTTATCTGAACTGAATTAAATTAAAATTTTAAAATTTAAGTTCAAAAAAAGACCCTTAGTTAGGATAGGCCAAAAAATCATCGATAAATAACACAACAATGAAGAGTCTCCCATTCAAGTGTAAACATAGGTTACATATGGTAGAAAACTTAGACTTTAAGAAAATTCTTGTACTATTGTACATTAATTTAGTAAGCAAAATATATACATTACTACGGTGTATACTAAATTAGTATACAACGACTTAACGTTATCCTACAAAGGTTAATAATAGTTACCCATTGATAAGAAATTTGTATTATCAAGAGGTTTATATTAACATAATTATTGTTACATTAAATCCATTGAATATTAATTTAGTCTATACACTAGATGGGCTGCTAGTGCTTTTTCATATATGGACATTGATGTAGTTAACACTTAACACTTTATGCAACTACTCTATCAGTTTCAGTTTGTTCTTAGCTTTATATTAATTTTTTACACAGTTTTAAATGTACATGCTTAAATGTTAATATCTTATACCACACTTTATGAAAAAATACATATTAAAAGTCAAAGAAGTTCCCATATAAATATGTTATTTCTTATGTAGGACTCATGTGCTTATTTTCAGAAAATTTAAATCAGATCAGATAAATTTATATCATATCAGATCAGATTGGAAAAGTTCAGATCAGAAAAAATTATAACTATAATCAGTGGCGGCTCCAAGATTTCAATAATGCTGGGTCACTATTACTAGTAATGAATACAAAAAAAATTTGCAACTTCTCTATCATGCATTATATATATATACATTGCTTCTTGTGAGAAATTTCTTATTTTGAAAAGGTGAGAAAGAGATGGCAAACCATGTCATAATAAGGTACCAAACAATGTCATTGTAACCTAGGTTGCACAGACACTTCTAGGAAGTGACGTAGTATTCCGTGACCGAAACGTATTGGAAATCGACACTCGTTGGACACACATATATATTAATCGGACTAGCCTAAATATGTGTCGGACACACCAACTCATGTGTCCAATATTTTTAATTATTTGGACACTTATGAGACACATATTGGACACTTACGAGACACATATTGGACACTTACGAGACACATTCTAAACCTTTTTAAAAAAATAAATTATACTTCATTTAGATTGAATGAGAATTTATATTATAACGTGTCATAAAAAAAGTGAAATGTAAATCATAAACATTGTCTAATATTCATTAAAATTAACATTATAACAACATACCATCAAATTTTAAAAATAATTTTTCTTCCTCATTATATATGTTTCTAATAATTTAATAAATAGAAATAGATATTTTTTAATATTATCTTCTCGTGTACCCGTATCCTTAACTTTTGAGTTATCGTTTTCCCGTAACCGTATAGTATCAGTATCTGTATCCGTTTTCATGCAACCTAAATGGTAACTTCAAACACTCAATTTTTTTTTAAAAAAAAAAAAATTAATTAAACCTGGGTCCCATGACCCAGGATGTCCAATGCTCCCTTCGCGACTGACTATAATAATAACTACAATCAGAAAAATTTAAATCAAATCAGAAAATTTCAGATGAATCAAACGCGCCCTTAATTAGTTATAAATTGTATATTATAGAATACCCAGTACTATAGATTATTTCCTTTTTGCGTAGTAAAGTAGCATTGTTACATTATTATTGAAAGAAGTGTTTTGGCATAAATATTACATTAAAAATAAATTAACCTCCAGATCACGTAATAAAACACCTCTAATATTACGCTTATAATTATTATTACAGTAGAAGTATCTAATTCTCATAGCTAGTGTGGCCTGATACATGCATTGCATTGCATGCATGCTTTATTTTATCATATATATATATGAATTAATCTCAATCAATCAAATCAAATACAGAATACGAAGTATAACATTTCCCAACGTTAGTTCTAATGTACCATGTACGTATTGGCTAGCTATTATCCATCATTCTTTCTTTTGTGAACTCAATTGTGATGAGAAATTTAACTCCTTTTCTTGATACAACCAACTTTGTACTTAATTTTCATTGATTAATTAATTTCAATTCACCCTTTGGGGAAGACACCATTCATATGCTTAATTATTTCATTTACTCTCATCTATATACATTAATAATATATACCTTATTGACTTAGACTACCAATTTCCAATTATTTCAATTCTCCATTTGTTTTAAAATGTTTATTACATTCGCTTTTTGCACATTATTAATGTATCTATTAAAATATACGACAAGTTCTATGTATGTGCAGCTGGTCATACTGTGTGACCACTTATAAAAATACAAAGTAACCCCTATAACACTAAACACCTTAAACAGGTAACCCTTAAAATACTAGCCAAATAACTCCTTAATAACATTACTATGGGTATCAATCCTTGTAAAATTGACCAAGTAAATCCTGCAAAATTAACCGAGTAACCACTATAAAATTAATGAGGAACCCTGTAACAGCGTGTGGCCAACCACATATATCTTCCACTATACCAAATATATATATATATATATATTAAAAAAATTTAAATTTTTAAATTGTTTTCATTTTAAAAATTGTATTTAATATTATATTATAACGCGACCATATAACATTACCCTTAATTATTATATATCGTGGTCATATGTCATATGATCTTTTGTAAGTTTGAATGGTTTGATTATACCCTTCATTCGTAATGGCTATATATCTACTAGCATTTGTCTCCTTTTTTAAAAACTTATAATGGGGGAATTTTTATTAACTATATATACAGATATATAATATATACTTATATATGCCTTAGCTTACAAAAAGAAAAAAAAAATCTTATATATACCAAAAGTATTGATACAGAAATCCTGAACCTTCTAGAAAGGATTTAGAACCAATAAATTAATTCTCCTTCTTTTTCTATTTGAGTCAAACTTTAAAATATTAAATATTACGAGTATAGAAAATATAGTCATATAATATCTTATTAAGTTTGTTCAAATATGAATTTTCTTGATTTTTTTTTTCTTTTCACACTATTAATTATTACATCATTATTCGCAATGGTCAAATTAAAGTTGAATCTCATACATACATGCATATCATAAATAAGTAAATGGAGCAATTTACCGATTTAATTAGTACTTACTCCTAATTGGTCTTCTTAATTACCCGAGTACGTTTATTTTTTCATACTTTTTAATGCACTACCATTATGCTTTATAAAAAGATTTTAAACTAGATATTTAAAAAAACTACGTATCTGGACGAGTCTATATAATTAATTAAAAAATTTCATGATTAAATTTTTTTCTCTTTCTGACACACAATAAGGCGTATAGCGAAGCGTGTACAGCTAAGTATTTGATTGGGGGGAATTAGGGAATATATTAGAGAAGAAATGAAGAATGCAACAACAATCATATGTCTGAAAAGTTAGAGGCTGTCTACAATGACCAAATGACAATGAAGAAAAGATAAAAATGACCAAAAGAGCAACATTTAGCAAACCTTTTTGGACGAGACTTATAAAAAGCATATAATACAGATAAATAAATAAATAAATAAAGAAGGTGCCTTTTTAGTCACTTCTTGTACAAAAACTATCCAAAGTTGCTTTTTTTTGTGGTAGCAATCTGTCTCTTTCAAAACTCCTCTTCAATCTTTCTTTCTTTTTTTTTTTTTTTTTTTTTTTTTGCATTCGGCATTTTGACAAGATTTCACATCCACCGAATTATGATAAACTATTGTGAAATACATGTGTGTTTGATTCATCTGAAATTTTCTAATCTGGTCTAATCTGATCTGAAAATTTCTAATCTAGTCTGATCTGAACTTTTTTTGATATAATCATGAGTACTTATTTAAGTTGAATCAAACGTATCCTAAGGCCAGAGTGTTTTTAAAATTAGTCTTTGCTGTATTTTGGATACTTTACCAATAATGCATCATCATGCATGTGGAATTGGTAAGTTATTGTAAGTTATTAAGTATGTATGCTAACATAAAATTTGGTTGCTATGGACCATAATCAATATTATGACTTGACTTAAGAATTCAGTTTACATATGTTAAAATAGATTTAGATGAGTTACTATAAACAAAAATTAAGTTTGTCTCTCTCACAAAATAAGGTTTAATAAGTAAGAATAAGTTTAAATAAGTTCATATTAGTTTAAGTAGTACTATAAAATTAATTTGCATCTTCAGCCACGACAAAACTTAGAGTTGCTTGTGAGCTGAGATTATTCAACTCGCGAGCTACTCGGATTCAACTCGATTAAAGCTTACCTTGCTGAGTACGATAGACTTGAGTTCGAGTCTGACTCGATCGGGTTCCTAACAAGTAACTAGTCAATTAAGTTAAGCGACACATGATTAGACTTAAAAAAAACTTACGAGAAGCTTGATATATTAAATTTCATAAAATAACTTTAAAACATAACTGAATAGTTAGATTTATATAAGAAATTATTTAATATTTTCTCATTAAAATCATTTCATGATCATTAAATGATGTGAAGTAAAATAATACGGTGTTGAAAGCAAAATCTTACTAAGATGAGATAATTAACAGGTCATTCGGAAATTAATTGTTAAAAAATTTGGTCAAAACTTGACTTGTCAAAACTCGACTTGTCAAAACTCGATCAAAGATCGACTCGGATAATACTCTATCAAAGCTCAGTCAACTAACACTCGATTAGTCTGATCTCAGATCGATTCGAGCTTGACTCGAGATTTGAATGAGTTTAGTCAAGCAACCCAATACTCGAACTCGACTCACATCCAACTTATATAGCAGACGAATATATGAGAAAACACCATTGTTTACTCTATAATAAAGAAAATATACCATATATTTTCCTACATACCCAGCTAGCTACTTCATCCTAATTAAATGTTTTATGCTCAGTGCTCACTATTAGCAAAACTTATATATATGAGTATATTGTTTTATCTTTGCATATGTCCAACTTTATTCACGCAACATTTCTTAATGGAAATGCATGCATGGTAGTATTATGTTGTGTCCCATTACTTTGATTGAAAACAGTACTTAAGAATGGAAAAAAAGTATATACATATAATACTTTTTCAGTTGTGAATCCATCCACTATAGTAAGCATTATATGTTGAATTAGAAAAGTGAATAATATCAACATATTAGTTAGCAAAGCATCAGTGGTCAAAATCAAATGATTTAAATAATAGTCATTTAAAATAGGCCTAGCCCATACCCGTCACGGAAGAGTGCAAGTCCATTTCACAAGATTTAGTAGGTTCCACGTCAAAATCATATAATAATGAGGGGAGTAACCCCTTAGCCTTATAAAGTGGAGAAAACTTAATTATTTTTTCGATGTGGGATTTTATCATCACAATATCCTCCTTAATTCCAAACTCTTTTGAGACTCACATGTGAGTAGACCTGGTTATTGGGCGGGTCGGGGCGGGTTAGGGTCAGGGCCAGGGTTAACTAAAAAGGGTCAAATAAAGGGTCGTGCCAAAGCGGGCCGTGGGTCGTTACTCATTAGCAGTCGGACCATTAAAATATTAAATATAAATAAAATTTAAGGCAGCCAATAGTTAAAACAAATGTATACGAATATATTAATGTAATTATTTTTGTAAAAACTTTTTTTTTGAAAAATTTATTAGGCTATTATTTTTGGCCCTGTATTGGCCCTGGTCGATAAGGCCTTTGTCCATTAAAGACAATGTCTAGTATATACCCTATAACCTTAACCCTAAGTCCCTAACCGCATGTCATTGGACTACCCTGTCCAATAATCAGGTTTACATGTGAGCTTTACAAGGACTCAACAAAAAAAAATGACCAAAAAGTGAAACTAGTTTACCCATTAAATAAAAAAAGAGACTCTCCATTTCTTGCAAGAAATAAGAAGATCTTGACACCATTATTATTGCCTAAAAATCTAAAACTTTTTTGCGGTCAAAAACTTTCTTCATATTTGAGTAGGTGAGCTTATGAATTCGGGAGAAGAGAAGATGAAAAGCAATTCAAAAACTATCATAACTTTTAGCTCTAAAATATTTCATTCCTTGGTTTTTAAGTTGTGAAATGAATTTTTGTCCTATACTTATAGACTAGGTAAAAGTCCTCAATTCAACTCTTATTAATGAAGTAGTACGTATTTTAACTTCATTATCAACCTCAAAATATCCATTAAAGTCATTTAATTATTTGATATGACTGCGGTATTTTAGTTCATTCTTTAGATAATAAGTTCATATAGACACACAATATGATCCCATAATTAAGATAATCTAAGTTCTAAATAAATTAAGATAAGTTTGGATGAATAAAAAATATAATTTGAATAGAATAGACTTGGAGGATACTAATTCGTAGAATTAATGGATCGGAGGCGGTGTGGATGGTGAAATTGTACTCTCTTTTTAAACCATCTATGATGTTAAAAATCTCAATTATCAAAATCACTCAACTCGATCGATCAGTACATATATGTTGAGTTGTATGTCGAAATATCCTTGGTACGGTGGTCCAAGCGCTTGTCTGTCTATCTCAAGGTTGCAAGTTCGACACCCCTTCCCTACCCCCCCCCCCACACACTCGGCAACCTGTGTACGAACCAATTTATCTTTGAAAAAACAAATATTAATAGATTATTCATCATCAGTGTAGGTAAAATTAACATAATGTTACTTAATTGAAAAACTTATAGAATATGTATAATAGGGTAATATTATTTTATTTTATTTTTTGACAAGATAATAGGGTACTAGTTTAAAAGAATACTTATATAGCAACTAACCTATGCTTAATTAAAAAATAAAATTGTAGCTTTTAAAAATGAAGGGTACAATGGTATATATCAATAGCTAAAAAACCGGCCAAAGTTAATCAAATCCCATTCAATAAGTTGCGCTACATATATGTTTTTTGTTAAAAATAAAAAATAAAACCCCATAACTAATAAAGAATTAAAGAAGCATCTAAATAATACAAACCTAGCTAGCTAGCAAGCTAACTACTTACCGAAAACAGTTGTAATATGTCAAGCAAATTAATACGAAGCAAATTGATAATTGCGTGCTAAATGCGTTTAGTTGATAAATTAAACATTACATTACCCATCAACTAAGTTTGAGTAGGAACAAAGCTACGTATAAGAGATAAACATAAATGCAAAGTGAAATTCAACTCGGCAAAATAAAAAAAAAATACTTTAAACATACTTCGTCCTCAGTTCCATACCATATTACTCGCAACATTAAATAGTTTCATGCTTGCTAATGCACAATGTTAATGAACCATCTCAACCAAAAGCTTAAGCTAATGGTTAGGACCCAGGAACGAATATGTTATATATTCTATCACTCTCCTTCACATGAAAGACCCTTTGGGCTTGAAATGTGGATGAAACATAGGCCCATCATACCTAGTACTAATTAATTCCACTTAGAAGGGATGGAGAAGGAGGAGAGATTTGAAACCGCGACCTCTGTGTCACGTTGGCTCTGATACCATGTTAATGAACCATCTCAACCAAAAACTTAAGCTAATGGTTAGGGCCCAGGAATATGTTATATACTCTATCACACAATTTAGAATTTAGTATCTTTAACTGTATGCGTTGTAGAATACAATGTAGGTTTCAATAAAGTGTTTTCAAGACGAATGTAAAAAGATCTTACACTGACGTATCCTTTATGATGTATACATCACAAAATAGAACCAAAGACAAGATTGTGATTGAATAGTATAAAAAAATTCTAACGTTGCAAATAAATCTAAATAGAGGAAGCATATTTTTTCTATACTTTGTGAGTTATCTACGCACTGGATATATATATATTTTATTTTATCGGTTTGAGTAATGGCTTAATTAGCTTGATAATAATTAAAAATAAAGCACATTTAACAGGGGGGGTAGAATAGTATGATAGACTGACTAAATAAAATAGATATAGCGTACACGGTACTATATATCATATATCATATGAAAAATTAAGGACGGTTTAATTAATTTGGCCCAATTAACTCCAAAATTAAAGTAGTCCAAATTAAACTTAATTATTTATTTAATGATGACAAAATAAACCCTGATTCTTCATTCCAAGTTATTATTCTCCGGTACGCAAAAGTTAAAAGATTATTGCTGAATGTATTGTTGTAGTCGTCCTATCATAATAACATGCGTAAAAATAGTCAATTTTCTTATAGTGAGTTTTTCTTTTCTTTTTTCTTTTTTTTTTTGGTTATATTTTGGTTAAAAAAAGGGCTAACCAAAGGTATATAAATTAAAAATATATATATTCTCACATGTTCTGATAAATTAGGATTAAGTTCTAGATAAGGTATACAAGTTTAGAAGAATAAAAATAAATATGATTTGACCCTTTAAAAAAAGGTTTACTAAGTTAATAAATTCATTAAAATTACAAGTGAATAATTTTAGATAAAATAGATTGTGTTCTTTCGGACTGAATTAATCTGAACTGAACTTAATTAAATAAAATTCTAAACTCATCAGAAGTTGAACTGAATAAAACTAAACTAAATTGAAATTTCATATATTAAGGGCAAAAGAACATAGCATTATATAAGCAAGATAAATTAAAAAGTACACCCCGAAGTATATAAATTAAAGTGCAACTTTTTTTCTTGAGTTTTTGTTTATTTCTTTGCCAAATATAAAAGATGATTTATGCTTCTTAAATCCCCAAATATTTGCTACATAAGAGCTGAGTGTAGCTTATTCATATCTAATTTTTGACGATGGGTGATTAAGGTAGCTTAGCTTGTGTTTTATTTATATTATTAGAGGGTAAATTAAGTGGTTCTTATATTTGGCTAAAAAAGAAAATGCACAATCTTTAAGGCACATATAAAAAATGAACACGTTCTAGGAAAGATGGATTATTTTTCATAAAAAAGTATTGAAAATATAGAAAAGAAATATCAAATATTTTTTGGGGATATACGTAAATGACAAGGTATATAAGAGACCACCCATAAAGCTTATGAATCGAGTCAACTCATTTGAGGAATAATTTTTCTAATTAATTTCTTTTAAAAAAATGTTTTTTCTTCTTCCAAATTCCAATAATATGTTCCTTTTCCTAGAACAATAATATGTTTAGACATAAAGTATTTTAGAAGAAATTGGTGTAGCCTTAACTTGCTCAAGCAAAATATAAGTAAGGGTATGTTCTCTTCAACTTATTTTATCAGGTCTCAGAACTTATCATGTTTAATCAGGCCGAATAAGTTATAATCAAGTCAGTTTTAATATTTTTAAACATGACAGATCAGATCAAATAAGTTGAAAAGAATGCATCATAATATAAAAACATGAATGTTCCAAGACTTCTAACACCCTTAATTAGCTAGCTAGGGTTTCTGAAAATCTTATCTTCTTTGTACAAGAAAAGCCTCAGGCTCAAGTTCCGAAGCTTTGGTATGCAAATGTCATCTTTTCCCCAATGTAGTGTTCCTAAAGTTGAAGGCACACAAAAAGAGAAGCTAATCTCAAACTTGTTCTCACAAAAACCCTAACCCTAGAATTTCAGCTCACTAAATAAAATGCATTGATTCATATTATCACACAAATCTTAATAAAAATAATACTTTTTATATATATGAACAAGGATCCATTACAATAAGTGATACCTATATACTCTCAGAAATACTAATAATAATAAAAACTAATTAAATACTACTGATAAATATTCTCCATTACTAAGAAACTAAAACATAGTTTAATTTTGATATACATACATAAAATTCATTAAAGAAGAAAAGAATATAGGAAATTCACAAACCCAAAACCATGGAAAAACAATTACCCTTCTAAATATGTTTAGGGCCTCTTGACAACTGATGAAGATTGGGTTTCCTCTTCCTCTCCCTCCTCTCCTCCTCTAAAAATGGCGATGGTGAAGCCGAATGATTTGACCTGAACTGACCTGACCTGACCTGATCTGAACCGATCTGATTTGACCTTCAAAAGTTAGCACTAATAATACCTACTATATTTGGCACCAAAAAGTAAGGATATACTACTACATACTTAGCTTACTATATATGTCACAAAATTCCCAACATTTTAATCTATCATCTCAACATATTTATATAAATATGTAATCATCTAGATAGTTTACTCTTGTTGAGTTGAAGATGGTTGATCATGGCGCATTTGGGAAGGCACAATGTCCTGTAGAAGACCATCATCTCTAACCTGGTTCAACGACGAAGAAGAAGAAGAACAAGGAGGACGCGCGTTTCTTTGGAGGTTGTGGTGAACATTGTTGGAGTTACTAGGTTGTTGTTGACAAGAGAAACTAAAGGAAGTTTGATGAGATGATGATGGGTTAACAAAGTAATTAGGAAATTGGTGTTGGTGTTGATGATGAGGGTAAACACTATTAGAATGATAGTGAATAGAGGTTGTAGTGGGTGGTGTTGCAGCACTGCTCCCACCAAATACAGACTGACTTGTGGTGGGAGCGGTGCTGCATTGATTTAGATAAGTTGGCATCGGCATAATCCCCATCCCCATCCCCATTCCAACCCCGATGCCAATGCCTCCCCGTGTCATCACTGGACACGGGTGGGTGTGTTGCCCCTCGTACGTCGTTACCACGATGGCCGGATCATCCGATGACCGCTCCACCCGCTTCTTCACCCCACATGCTGCCGTGGTGCAACGGTAGTAGCTCCTACATACACACATAAATTAAACCCATTCACATTGTTATCATCATACTGATATACTGTATTATTGAACTGAATTCAACTGAACTGAACTGAAATGTCTGAAATTAACTAAGCCCACATTATTTGTATATAACGACAACATACCGAGGAAAAGGGCTGTTTTTAACGGCTTTTTGGCCGTACTTGCGCCAACGGTAGCCATCATCAAGGTGATCCACCTCGCTCTTGGTCATGAAGGCAAATCTTGGTTCTTTCTGCTTTTTCTGATTCTTCTTTTTCGGCTTCAACCTATAACATACCCACCACCAACAACAACATACAGTACACCCTTAAATTAATAATAATAATAATAATAATAATAATAATAATAATACATCCATCATTTTATTAATTAATTTTTTTTTTTGTAAAATAATTACTAGCTAGCAAGCAACTCTTAATAGTTAAGGAATGAATGAATGAATCAGCTTGCTATGCTAGCTACAAATTCACAAGAACCAAAACCCATTGACCAAAATTTAATTTATTTCATTCAGTCCCAATTTTTATATGTTAACTCCCATGATTTCTGCCTTGACTGTACATATACTTAGTCAAGAGTAAACAGAGCATAAGATAATATTACATAAATTCATATGTTGAATGAAAATATTCAAATTAAATTCTTTTCACATGATTTAGATTTTTTTTTCCCATTTGTTTTTTTCCTAACATGATATTAAACCCACATATTTGATTGATACTAGTGTATAATATAACATAATCTTGGGCATCAACCCATCAGCTTAACATGGTATCAGAGGTGATAGTTAGTTGATGACCAAGATCATGGTATCTTGGGAATCAACCCATCCGTTTAAGTTTTTGGTTGAGATGGTGGTATCAGAGCATCAGATCAAGAGAGTGTGAGAGAGAGAGAGAGAGAGCATACAGTTGTTTCTTGGAGGACTTGTCATCATCAAGAGGAGGGTCAACATCATCGAGGGCGGGGGTCTTAGTATCATCATTGACCGCATCAGAAGATGAAGAAGAAATGGAGACTGAATTTGGGGTGGCTGGAGTTGTTACTATTTCTGATGATTCTGCTGGAATAATGACAGTAGTTGAGCAGTTGCTTGGGGAAGGATCTACTACCTGCGGCTGTACCTTATGCTGATCCTGCACCTGCACTTGTGATAACATCAATGGTGGAGATGCAGTAGTGTTAGTGGTAGTGGTGCTAGAGGGAGGGAGCAGATCAAATAAAGAAGTTGGGCTGAAAGGGTAATAATTATCCTGGAGGCCCAACATATCCATAAAGCCCAAATAATTGGTGTTGTTGTTGTTCTTGTTGTCGAAACCTGAAACACCACCCATCATCGCCTCACAAGACGGTGTCGCTACGTCGAATATGTTGTTTGTGTTGTTGGTGCTGTTGGTGTTGTTGAAGTGGTTGCTATACAGCATGTAATCAGGGAAACTAGTGTTGTTGTTGTTTGTGTTGTTGGTGTTGTTGAGAATATCGATCATGTTGGAAACAGGCATAATGTTATTATTATCTTGTTGTTGTTGGTGTTGATGGTGTTGATGGTGTTGTTTGAAGGTTTTATCATCCATGAAATTTATAAGGAGAGTATGTTTTCATTTATTTGAAAGAAAAAAAAGAGGGGAGGAGAGTGTGAATACTGAATAGAAGGGTGGAGAAGAGAGAGAGAGAGGAAAAAGGAAAGGAAAGAAGGAGAAGGGGGGGGGGGGGGGGGATTATGCAAGTGTGGGAAACAGGTGGGTGATGGTGACCGGTAAATGCCGGTGATTTTTTACAAGGGTTGGGTTGGCTTCCAAACTACGGGTCTACTCTTCTCTTCTCTACTACGGAGTCGGAGTACTTACATAAATTGGACGGTTTTTTTTTTTTTTTTAAACAAAAATGCCCGCATTTATTGCAATATTTGGACCGCTCTTTTTTATTAAAAATTCTTATATACATTCGGATATATGATATATTCAATGGTAATTTTGCTTATTTCTTGCTCATTTATTTTAAAATTTAAAATAAGCAATAAAACATCTTAAATGTACATACTTTTATGTACATCTGGATATATAGTGAACTCATTGTTTTCTCATTGGCTCTACTTTAGGGCTCGTTTACATTAGTTGAACTGAACTGAACTGAACTGAACTAAACTAAACTGAATAGAGGTGTATACTAAATAGAGATGAACATAACTAAACTGAATAGAAATTAACTGAACTGAACTGAATATAATCTGAAGTAAACAAGCCCTTACCCTTTGGAGTAAAAATTACCCAGTTTTGTTAGAATAATTATGGTATTTAGGGCTTGTTTACTTCAGATTTAATTCAGTTCAGTTCATCCCTATTAAGTTCAATTAATACACTCTATTAAGTTCAGTTCAGTTCATATCTGTTCAGCTAATGTAAACGAGCCCTTAGCAACATAAATAAATCAATGCAATGAAATGAATATTCCATATACTAAAAAATATGTATGAAATGAAAATATCATATATATACTAATAGAGAAATGTAAGAAATGAAAAAAAAAATATATTCTTAATGAATATCCTAAAGTGCTAGATAATCATTTAAAATATTTTTTAAAGTAGTAATAATTTTAGAAAGCATGCTGGAATTACGTATCAATTGGTATAATTAATATTTTTCTAGTTTACTATTTCCACTTTTAGCTATTTAGGGTCCGTTTACTTTGGTGTAAAACATTTTCGATGTAAAACATATTACGTTGAAAACTCATTTTCATATAAGTTTTCCATTGTTACTTGCATGAAAAATAAGTTTTACTCCCAAATTTGGAGGAAAATGTTTCAAATAGGGTGTAAAATGAGTTTTGACCCAAAGTTTTACATTTTATTTTTTGACCCAAAGTAAACGATGTAAAATAGGAAAATTATTTTTAGAGAAAACATTTTTCGCTCTAATAAACGGACCCTTAGCATTCGAAGTTGTTCGTTAGCTTTTTGCAACGAAAATAATTTCTTTATGGAATCTATAACCATAAATATGTTGTTGTCGTCCAAGACCACTTGTCAACTTCTCATGAAATATTTTTTCCCTCCAAAATTAATGATAATATCACTTTCTAATTATATTCAGGTAACATTTTTTATGGCCTTGTAATAAAGTATTTTTAACTAAGTACTCCATATGTTTTTTATATAACAATTTATGGCCTTGTAATAAAGAAAATTAAATCTTGAATAAAGGTAAGGGCTTGTTTACTTCAGCTTAAATTCAGTTCAATTCAACTCAGTTCAGTTCAGTTCAATTATATTCAGGTATAGTAAACGAGCCCTAAATATACAAGTCTTAAAAAAAAGTTAAGTTTGCAAGCCAATTTTTTAAAATATCAAAACCAAATTAGAATCAAGGTTGGCCCAAGTTGTTAGAGAAACTTTTTCTCTAATAATGATACTCAGTATAACATTTTTGCCAAAAATTTATGACCTTTTACCTAAAATTAAATTACGGACTATAACATTTTACACAAAATTTAACTAATTATGCAAAATATTATAGATTTATTTTAATAATTTGATATTTCAGCAATTTGAACAATTCAATTCATATATTTCCTAAAACAATTTATAACTCATAAATTAATTAGTAATTGATGTGATGTTTAATTATCTTTAGATTTACTTGACGAAGTTGTTTATTGATTTTATTTAAGACTTTGATTGATTGATGATACTTTATACTCCATTTAAATTATTGAGTTTGGCAAAAAGAAATGCTTTAGACTCTTTAATTGATAAATTTAATAATTTAAAAGTAAGTAGGATGCTATCTAATTATTTTTTCTTTGTTATTAAGTTGAAATTTGCTTTAGAATATAACATTCTAAAAATATAATTTGAATTTGTGCATGTATTTTCTAAATTTTTAAATATTATTGGTCCTCTTAACTTTTTAAATCTTGATTTCGCCCTATTACAAGCAAAGAAGGTTTGATATTTACTTGTTTGCATTAGAATTTCCCATTATCTGCCCCTTTATTGCAAAAGTTTTAACTACTTCCGTATCAAAATACTCACAACTTTTATCATTTTAAGTTGTAACACAATACTTGCAACAAATATTTTTTTTACTATATTTTGTATAAAAGTTACCCATGTGTTTTTTTATTATTATTTTTTTAACTTTACTTTTGTTATGGACCTAATTAATTATTCATTTTTCACTCTATCACTCTCCTTAAATCTATTTTTTACCTAGAAGTTCATAACATCTACTTATGTAGCGAGTATTGTGATACAGAGGTACTAAGTATTTCATTACCCGTCAAGTGTGAAATAAAAACACATAAGTTGGGTGTGGACATTTTCACACTGTTGCAAGTAGCCTAAAGAAGCATGCCACTGTTTTTTTTTTCTTTTAAAAGAAGGAAAATTGAATAAATAAAATAATAATAAAGAGAGAGCGATAGAAGGGAGATGCTAAAAAGGCAAAGATGAATTGGAAGCAGAAAATAACGCGGGATTAAAAACCAGCTTTGGTGTAAACGGGATCTAAATCTACACGTGGCCCCTCAAAAGGCACAGCCTTTTTTTAGCATTTCCCACAATTAAATCTCACCCCCCCGCTTCGCCTACAT
Source organism: Salicornia ramosissima (assembly GCA_951394345.1). Classification (NCBI taxonomy): domain Eukaryota; kingdom Viridiplantae; phylum Streptophyta; class Magnoliopsida; order Caryophyllales; family Amaranthaceae; genus Salicornia; species Salicornia ramosissima. The sequence continues at coordinate 48,893,155 of OX596237.1, read as the reverse complement.
TTTTATTTTTCCATTTTTATTTTCACCTTTTTTTTTTCCACTTTTGCTGCTGCCAAAACTTAACTTGGACTTCGTCAAATTCTATTTCCATCGTACACTTACCATTGGCAGATTCAGAAAATTTATGTACCGGGGTCTCTTAAAAAAATAATATGTAACTCTCGCTTAACGTCAACATAATTATACTTAGGTCTTGTTTGGAACGTAGCTGTTAGAGGTTAGCTGATTGAATTATAGCTGCTTTGATCGACTAGTTATTTGTGATTGCTGATTTGACTAACTCGTTATATTAACAATTTGAGTAAAAGTTTTTGGTAAATAGCGGTTACTTTTTAGATGATTTAAAGTAAAAAGAACCAAAAGGCTATAAGCTCTTTCAAAAAGCTCATAATATTCAAAAATAGCTTTTTGAAAACAGTTTTTTCACCACAAAACTCCCTTCCGAACCTCTAACTACCAAACATTCAAAAATAGTTTTTTGAATTGGTCAAACCTCTCTTTCCTCTAACCCCTCTTTTTGCCTCAAACCTCTAACTCCCAAACACCCCCTTAGAATTTTATTTTATAAAGTCACTTTTCACTATTAACCGAGGTCTTTATTATTCTATATAATTTTTAAATATATACCAAATTTCATTAAAATAAATAAATAAATGTATATAAAAAAAATAGCACGACCGGGGTCACATGACCCGACTTACCTTAATATGCATCCGCATCCAACGGTTACTTACTATTTTACTAATATTGAATGCTAATGCTCAAAATAATCTTGCCTAGCTAATTTTTGTTTGCATTAAATTAGTGTATATACAAACATCCTTAAAATATATATATTACCCCATTTGTTTAACTTTATTTATTATCCGAGTACATTTGAAATCTTTTTCGAGAGAGAAAAGGTCATAGACTCATAGCGTAATAAACAGAGTGTAACGAGGAGAGTCATAATTATTATTATTCCTTGATTAAAAGGTCAAAGCATAGTAAACACAATATAAACATAATTGAGCTAACTTTAATTTTATTTTACAAAGTCTTCATTAGCCTTTTTTTCACCACCGCTTTTCCCTCAACACCCATTATCAGTCTACTAAATCATACTTAATAATTATTAATTAGGACATTTAATTTAACATCGCAGTTGCTAATTTATAATTTTGATTTTTGATATAATTACTCATATTTAAATAAGGGTTTTGCTATTTATTGCCCTAAGGGCAATGCATAAAAATTAGCAAATGCATTAATTAATGTGAAAAACACATTGAAACTTGTTTTAAACAATGATTATATGAAAATTTTCCATTGAAATGTGAAATTATTTTCATATATTAAATACATATTTCAATTTTCTATGTAATATTTTCATATAATAAATAAATAAAATATATTTATTTTATTTTTCAATAAATTTTTTACACATATTAAATATAAATATCAACTTTTAATGCATTTGTTAGTTAATTCTTATGCATTTCCCTTAGGGCAATGAATAGAAAAACCCTTTAAATAATTAAAAAAAATACTTCCTTTGTTTTTTCAATTTTACTCGGTTTGACTTTCGGCATTTTTCATAAAGTAACTGTGACCATACATTATAATTTATACTTACAAAAAATATAGTTATGTGTGATCCATTTAATTCATTCTAAAATATAGATTTTTTTTATATCAATTCGTTATAATATTGACAAACACACAACTAAAAATATTAATTAAAAGTGTTATTTTGTCACCAGCACAAACGAAAAGTGTGAAAAATGTAAAGCATTTTATTCAATCATTTCTCAAATAAATGAATACAATCAACTAACCAAATCAGCTACTGTATTAGCTAAATTTTAATTAGATATCCAAAAATAAAAGGCTGAGATTGAAAACTAATTAGTATAGTTATAGATACAAATATACAATAAATATCTAAGCTTTAATTCAATGTTCACAAGAAAAGGAGAAGATAGTTTTATTGACCACCATTAATCCTAAAGCCCTGTTCTTTTGGACTTAAAAGCTACAGTAATCAGATCAGATCAGATTGGACTTAGTCAAATCAGATCAGATTAGATCAGATATTATTACTATTTATTATTATTATTATTATAGCTTTTAAGTCCAAAAAAACAGGCCTAACAATGTAAAAACAATCGTGTAATTCAAAGCACGTTGAGCAAATATCTATAGGTCAAATGATCATTTGAGACAAGATAAAAGCTCAATGTTTTTTGTAATCTTTTCGCTTTTTACCCTCTTTTTCTTGCTTTTTACTGCTTTGAATTCTCTAATTAAAAAATGTTTCTTTGTTCAAATAAAACGTTTAATATTATCAATTTATCATAACACGGCGATGGGATAATATCTTGGACTCTTGGTCAATGGTAATCCAAGTGTGTAACAAGTAAGAAGCTGAGCTTGAGGCATGGTCCAAGATAGGTGTGCTTATCGAACAAATTGAGCCGGTTTTTAATTAGCTCGGCTTGTGTTTGATTAAGTTTATACGAGAACTCAAAACTTAACAAACAAGTCGTTAACAAGTAGAATTTTAACTAAGAGTTGAAAAAGATGCTATCGAGTTGTTCGAACAAACTTGATATATTATTATCCTTAGTTTATTTGTGTACTTTACAATTTTATTAATATTTTTTTGGTAGCCGGTCATAAATAGTGGTAATGGGAATGAATTTATAACTAAATTTGGAAGGGAAATCAAAATTCATTCCTATGGTGGTGCTACCATAGCTCCAATTTATCTAATTTTCTTCACAAATATTCATTCCCATCAAATACCACCCTCCCCAATGATAATGGATGTAAATAAAAAATGATAAGCTAAGAAAATTAAAGTTTGGGAATGAAAATTTGCTTTTCATGGGGATTATAATAAGGTTCCTCATTCACAAAATTACACTATAAATTCATTATCATTACCACAATTTATTACTAACAACCAAACGGGCCGTAAAGATATTATAGCTTATTATTGTGTAATGTATAGAAGAAATATATTTTTTAGATTCATGCATAATGTAGTATTTCAATATATAAAAGAATAACCGGATTTGTTCATGAACACTTTTCAAGCTGGGCTTAGCAATACTCAGCTTAGCTTGTTAAGTTCTCGGGCCGGACTTAAATTCAGGCCAAGCCACAACGACCCAAACTTTGACCAAAATTTTGACTGAGTCAAGTTTGAACTATTCACGAATAGGCCAGGTTCATATCAATAATTACCCCTAGTCCAAGTGGTAAAGGCGGGCATGCTAGCTCCTCGGTAGTGTCACACACACACACACACAAAACAACAATATCGTATCATGTACTCAAATACTACTCGTATGCATCACGAAGCAAATGAAGATCAATGGAGCATAGTAGTTTTGGGACTTAAGGAGTAGTACGTACTAATAATATACTCCCTCCGTAACGAATTAGTAGCAACATTTGGATTAGCACTGACTCCTAGATGAAATAGGTTAATTGTGGTATTAGGTGATATAATGATAAAAGTAAGAGAGAGAAAAATAAGAGAAGGAAAAGTAAATGGGGTATTATGTGGTATGATGATAAAAGTAAGAGAGAAAAAAGTAAAAAAGAGAAAAGTAAGTGGGGTATTGTGTTTTTTATTTGCCAAAAAAGGAATAAAATGAAATTGGAAAAAATTGTTGCAAATATTTTGTTACACCTAAAAATGGAAATTGTTGCTAGTAATTCGTTACGGAGGGAGTATATACGAGTAGTTATATACTGAACACTAAGGGCTTGTTTACTTCAGATTATATTGAGTTCAGTTCAGTTAATCTCTATTCAGTTCAGTTCAGTTCATCTCTATTTAGTTCAATTAATACACTTCACTTCAGTTCAGTTCAGTTCCATTCAGCTAATGTAAACGAGCCCTAAGGAATCGTGATGATGGATTAGTAGGTATTGATCCATCAACCATCAACCATCAACCATCTAACATCTAATAATATGTCGCGTGCAGGTAGTGGGGACTCAGGATTTGAAACATGGAGGTACGGTATAGAGTATTTACTTTGAACATTAGTATAAAATCAAATAAAAAATTCACATATATATATCAAACAAAAAAAAATAATCAGAAAATTCACATATCCATTCTAATTCACCAACCGAAACTTTAAAAACTAAAATAATCAGAAAATGATAGAAATATTGAAAAATCAAACTATAAAAATCAGACTAAAAAAACTGCACTCTTCTGTCAGATGTTACAAACTAAAAAACAATCAAAATTAGACTCAAAGATCAGGTACAAAATAAAACCAAAAGTTACAAACTCATATCAAACAATCAAAAACTTAAATCAAAATCAGGCTAATTAAAATTACAATCAAACTAAATAAATTGAAATGAAAAAAAAATAGAAATTCTTAATCAATTACAAAAACAAAAATAAAAATTTAATCAAGTAATAAAAAAAAATCAACATTAATTTGAAACAATTAAACAAACAATGAAGGGCAATTAAACAATTAACAGAAATAATTACCCCCATTTTTTTAAAAAAAAAGTACTTGAAAAAGAAAAATTACTGAGCGTCAAACTAAGGGCTCGTTTACATTAGCTGAATAGAGCTGAACTGAACTGAACTGAATAGAAGTGTATTAATTGAACTAAATAGAGATGAACTGAACTGAACTGAACTGAATTGAACTGAACTGAACTGAACTGAACTAAACTGAACTGAACTTAATCTGAAGTAAACAAGCCCTAAGATTACCGACCGTTTAGCGATCGGTAATTTGTTTTTATAATCTTCAAACTTTTTTAATGGGGTACTGTTGTACCCGTTTGTTCATTACTGAGTTTGCCCCTACATGCGGGACCCACCCCAACATTGGGCAATGCCAAGTTGCCAACTCTTTAGTTATGTGTGATGTGTCTTGGGTTGAATACCAATGTACCTTAGGACTTGTTTACTTCAGATTATATTCAGTTCAGTTCAGTTCAGTTAATCTCTATTCAGTTCAGTTCATCTCTATTTAGTTCAATTAATACACTTCTATTCAGTTCAGTTCAGTTCATCTCTATTAAGTTAAGTTCAGTTCAATTCATCTCTATTCATCTAATATAAACGAGCCCTTACTGTATAAATTTTTTTTAATAAAAAACTGATGAGGAGTAGGCTCTACATATTTGTTTTAGGGTTTTTTCTATATGATAATTTAGATATCATGAGTGGCGACTTGTTTGTTTATTGAAAGCTATCTAAATTAGCATAGTGATGATAATATCTAATTAGATATCCAAAAATAAAAAGCGAGATTGATAACATTAAACACAATGATTTTTTTTTCTTTTTTTTTTAATTATCATCATCACTATTATAAATTTTACTAATTTGCATGTTTTTTATTTATATATAATAAAAGGGTCGATGGTGTATATTATTGACAATCACGCTTAAAAAAACAATATACAGTGAAGATGCTGCATTTTATCTATGACATAATAATGATCAAAACTTACGCTGTATATTACCTTTGACCGTTGAAGGTGTATATTATTTTTATTTTATTTACTTCGTTCATTTAATTTTTTTTAATTGAGGGAATTGAATTACTTCATTTAACTTTAATACTCCGTATTATTATTTATAATTTTTATATTACCTTTGACCCATCTTGTAGATTTATACATAAATAAAATTATAGTCAAGTCCCTTAAAAAAAATTATAGTCAAGTGAAATTCCATACAATTTTTATTCTGATCTATTATGCTTAGAGATAGGCAGATAGCAGTGGTTAAAAGTTAAAACAATGCATTAGAGAACATAATTAAGTATAATGCAAGAAAAAAAAAAGGTATTTAATTAGATTATCCATTTATTGACAATAATTTATTGTACACAATTAGGGTCTGTTTTGTAGGATGTAAAACGTTTTCCCAAAAAAAAATCCATTATTTTACGTTGTTTGATTTGGAATAAAATATTAAAATGTTAAACTTGGGAATGAAACCATTTTCCACCTTATTGAAAACATTTTCCCCTTAAATTGTAAAGAAAACATTTTACATCACAATTGGAACGAAAACATTTTCCGTCACAATTTGAAACCATTGATTTTTAGTTCAAACAAATAATGAAAAATGTTTAAAATGAAAAATCATTTTACATAATGCAATCCAAAAAATGAAAATCTTTGCAAAAATAAATTTTTTAACGTAAAAATTTTTTCATGAAAAATCATTTTCATTAGAAAATATTTTACACCTACCAAATGGACCCTTGGTAAATTTTTGATGAGTTTGCACTCCGCTTATTATTATATATTATTGTCTATTTTTAATGGACGGATTAATTACCTGTAATAATAATTAATTTTCTTAAAGTTATATTTCTTTTGAAATGTATTTAAAAATCACATATTGATTTTTGTAATTATTAGTAGTTCCGTTACACATTATTTGCAACAGTTAAATTCTTGTATTGTTCATGTTATATGTATAGTGATAAAAATTCGAGCTTTATAAATAATAAAAAAAATGATCAAGTAGGATCCCGTTAGATTCATCTTGTTAATTAATACTTCCATAATAATATCACGTTTTTAATTTTCACATGAATAGCATTTACAATGGGTAGATCGTAGGTTAATTAGGAAAAAAATCGTTAGTAAAAATCGAATCCCTTACATTTTTTATTTTTTTTATCATGAGAGAAAATCGAATTATCCTCTAAAAGAGGAATAACCACAAAAATCCTTTCAAACTATAAATGAAAGATTATTATTACAATGATCAAACCAAAACATTGTTATAGGATGATTATTATAGCTTTTATTAGACAGATAGTCTGCCACATAATTTGTTTCTCTATAAATATAAAATAATTGATTAGTTAGTTTACGCAGATAAATCGGGGAATGAAAGGGTAAAACGCGTAGGAAGATCATGCAAATATGCAATGTGTCGGAAACAAAAGAAGGGGATATTGCAGGGCAGGACACGACATGCGGCAATTTGCCTCTTTCATATTCTTACAAGTTTCCTTTTACACTCACCGTTAAATGATCTCACGACTCACGGAATATATTTTTACTATAAAAATATGTAATTTATTAGAATTAATTCAAAAATGTTTACTTATAAAAATTTACTTATTACATTTTCTTTTTTATATCTAACGAGACACAACTTTAAATAAAAATATCTTTAACTAGATATAACAAAAAAATTATAAAAATTATATATTTGAAAAGTACATGTTGAGACGAATTAAACTAGATCCATCATAACTATGTTTTTCTTAGGTATATTAAATTACATAAAGTTAAAGTTCACATGTGAATAGTGTCCAAAGTCAAACTGGGGCAAGAAAATTGGGACAGAGGGAGTATATATTTAAAACATATAATTAATAAATTTTGAGTTAAAAGTTATATTAAATCTCAAGATGAGTGGCAAAGTGGTATTCACTCCCACATCGTATCGAAGGCTAAGAGATATACTTACCAAATCATAAAAAAAAAAAAGCGATTTTGTACTATAATTACATACTTATGCTCGCTCCATTTATTTCGAAACAAAATTATTTTCAATAGAAAACATGGATTTAAGAAAAAAATTCTTTTGTTTGTTTGATTAGATGACAACTTATGAAGGAAAGAAAAATGAATTTTCTTTTGTAAAATGGCATTTTTCACCTATCCTAAAAAAGAAAATTATTTTACAGTCCAAAACAAACAAAGGAGAATGAAAAGAGGGAGAAAAATCAATTTTCGAATAAATATTTTCCATTAAAACAATATTGGCATAAAAACCAATGACCGTCAATTTTAGCCTTTCATTAGATCCATCTTTGTTTTATCCAATTCCATGTTCAATTTTCACTAAGCTCCAGTTTAATTACGGAGTATTAATTAATTAATTTAAATAAAAAAGGGGGGTCAATGATAATTAAATTATATATGTACCCTATGAAATAGATCAGTGCCGTCGTAATCACATGTAACAGAGTCTGAGAGATATAATAACTTTATAGACATTTCCACTAAACATATAAACAGGTGGGTTAGCTCAAAAGTGGGTCCCTTTTTGATTGAAACTTTAGAAAATTCAATTTTTATTTTTTTAATGTTTTTTTATAAAGCTTCATGCACCAATTCTAGCTTAGAAAGTAGAAATTACAAAATATTATTATTATTATAACTATACAAATTAATACCAACACATGCTTAGATCAGCTGATAAGAGAGCGGTTCTAGCTTAATCAAAGTCTTGGACTTGAGCCTTGGGAACACAGCAATTTGTGTTGACCCAATTAGGGCCTGACCCGACTTAAATTCGAATTAGTCGGATCCAAAATGAATTTCGTAACTGGATAAGGAACCCTAAAAAAAAGTACCATACAAATTAAAAAGGTTAAATAATGAATACATTATAGAGAATCATAGATACTGCATAACTTGGACAAGTAATCTTCCACTATAAGCCCAAATGAGTGATGATCATGCCATCATCGAGGAGGAAGTCATCTTAATCCAGAATCAAGATGAGTGGTTGGAATAAACTGTCTAATATTTCATTATTTTAATATTTTTTAGTAAAAAAAGTTAAATTAAAATCAAGGGGAATATATAAACTATAAAACATAAGTTTAGCAACCATTTAACCCAAACTTTCAAAGAAATTATTTTAAGTGATTAACCCAAAAATTATTTTTTTAAAAAAAGAATCGGTCCTTGAATAACCCCTAAGAGTACCCTAGGAGTCGAAATCGAAGGCTATAATGATATAATGATACAATTTATGTTTTTCTAGAGTTCTTGCGGATTGGGAGGAAAAATATCAAATCTTGTGGCAATAAAATTGGATAACAAGTCTCCAAAACATATATTAGACGTTGCGTAATCAAATAATAGAGCTAGAACATGCAAAATACCACATGATCCAACTTCGAATATTCTTCGAGATGACACAATACTTCCACACATTGGTCTAAAATGGATAACAATGTCCTGCTAGGACGAAAATTGTGGGTTTTCATTTGAACTTGTTTTGAACCAAATAGAGACAAAAGGTCAAATTCGTAGGTAAAAAACCACGACTCGACCTATCATAAACTTGACCTGACCCAAAAATCATTATTATTGTAGCGGACTTATCATATTTTAAAAAATTTAGGTGAAAACATATTCAACCATTGTTATTTTAATTTTAATTCTAACATTTTATTTACATAATTTATTTGCATGCTTTAATTTAAATAGGAAATTAACGAATATATTTCTTATAATTTGTAAATTTTTAATGAGTATGTGTGTGTATTTAATTTGGCTTATGTGCTGATTAAAAAAAAAGGCTTACGTGAGAAGACTAGGTTTGGTGACAAGGATAAAAAGAATATTAACCATGGATCAGCAAATGAAGGGTCATATGCAAGGGTCGAAATTAAGTTAGTTTACTTCCTCTTTACTCTATTTAAAATTTATAAGCATTGTACGGAGTACAGTATAAATTCAATGTTTATATCCTCAATGTAGGTATTTAGAGTTTTTATTGAATGTATCTATATTTGTTAGTAAATGTATTTATATTTGTTACTCTTAACCCCTAATTTATTATTACATAACAAAAATCAACTCTACTAAACTAAAACATATACAGTATATAGCACATTAAGTCGTGCACTTAAATGGAGAAATAAGGGGCAATGCTCAAACAATGTGTATGATTAAACTCTGCACTTCTAAAATGAAAGGTGTGTATATGCACCACTTACTATACACTGCTTCCGTCCTGAGGATTAGAGTTTTGTTATGAGTCAAACAAACCTTATTATTAACTTGTATAAGTAATTATATATAAATCCTTATATTAACATATATTTTATTGGTGATTTTTGGTCACATATTGAGTAATACACTCACTTCCATTCTAAGTGGATTTCACTTTAATTTAACCTTATCTATTTAGTTTAATTCCAAACCCAAAAAAACAAAACCCTTAATTAGGGTTTGGTTTTGTACTTCGTACGAATTGAAGAATAACATTTCCGTTGACTGTATGTGTTTGCTTAATGAAGAAGTATGGGACTGTATATAATAATCAGAAAAAATGCTAGATGTAAGCCGTGTTCTTTAGGACTGAACTGGTCTGATCTGAACTGATCTGATCTGATCTGAACTGAACTGATTAGGTGGGGGTATTAATTATTTTGTGAGAGTATAAAATTAAAACAAAGCTGATCTGATCTGATCTGATTATATTATTGTAGCTTTTAAGTCCAAAAGAACAGGGTTTATATTTGTTCTCTTTAACCAAAGTTATTATTATTTTTTTTCACTACCATACTTTCCCACTTCCTTAAACCAGTTCAGACAATCTCCAATTTTTAGTTTTTACCAACAACATAATACGAGCACATAGCTAAGGTGGTGGACTAAGTCAACATGTCTAGATTATAACAGTAATTTGTATGGGCAATAACCTAATTAAACTAATTGAAATTCGTGATGGTTGTGAGTCTTGTGACTGCTATGAAGCACAGACACACCTCCAACCTGTCGTACCTCGTGTCTGACACCGACACATATTGGACACACGTATCCACATTGAACTAATTGATTAAGCTTACTCAAGTACCCCTAGTTATTTTTCTCGCTTTAATTGTGTGTTTATTTTAGGTTTTGAATAATTTATATAATTATTAACCATATTATCAACACTAAATTTGATCTTACCTCAATGTTCTATTGAAATTATGTTGAAATTTATAGATTATCTTATCATCTTCTTTCACGTACCCGTATCCTCAATTTTTTCAGTGACGTTTTTCCATACCTATTTTGTGTCCGTACCCGTACGAGTATTCGTTTTTAATGAGTGATATTATTTCTAGATGTTTCCTTTAGTCTCTTTCTTTATTCTTTCTGCCTATATATATATATATATATATATATATATATATATATATATATATATATATATATATATATATATATATATGTAAAGTTAGGAGTTTACTTTACTTTTACTTTTTGCTCATTAATAAAAATTACTTTCTCTTCTTTCTCTGCTTACTGTCTTCTTCTTCTCCCTGCTTTATTCTTCTTCGTATTTTCTCTGTATTGCTCAACCATTTCATGGTATCAGAGCAGGACAAATAACATCTTCAAACACATTAATTTTGTTTCTCCAAAACATTGATCTGAATCAATTCTTTTTTACAGACAATTTCATCTTCCTTTTCTCGTTTTTTTTTCCCAGAATTAATTCGTTTTTATTTTTCTCAGAATGTCTACAAACACTGCTCTTCCTCTGAATCAAGACCCATCCAGCATCTACTACATTCACCCTTCAAATTCGAATGCAATCCAACTTGTTTCATTCAAGTTTAATGGCGAAAATTTCAATGATTGGAAGAAGTCAATGGCAATCACCCTTCAGCCAAGAACAAACTAGGGTTTGTGGATGGGACAATTGCAGAACCAACTGATGATGCTAAATCAGAACAAGCAGCTTGGCAGCGGTGCAACAATTTGGTAATTGCCTGGATTCTTTATAATCTTGAACCAAGAATAGCAAAAAGTGTTTTATCTTTTCGATCTGCAAAAGAAATATGGAATAACCTTACTGAAAGATATACTGATGCTTCTATGACTCAAATCTTTAACCTAGAAAATAACTGAACAATTTAGCTCAAGGTACATTGAGTATTGCTGACTTCTATACGAACTACAAAACCATTTGTGACAACTTAGATGATGCTGATCCCATACCCTATTGTACATGTAACAAATGCACATGTAATTTGACCAAAAGAATTTTGGAGTGTGAGGAATCACGAATTGTTGTGCGCTTTATGATGAAATTGAATGACATTTTTGCCAATATTAGAGGAAACGTGTTGATGATGAAGCCATTTCCAAAAATTTCTGAGGTATATCGAATTTTCACCCAAGAAGAGTCACATAAGGAAGTTACTCAAAGCACTGTGGTTGTGGAGTCCATGGGATTTTATGCAGATAAAAGAAAATATACAGTTCCTGGACCCCCTGTTCCATACCAGCTAAGACCAACTACTTGGCAAAGACCTCAACCATTAGGTCCGGCTGCTGCTGGTGTCAAGAAGCCAGGCTCAAACTATTTCTGTACACACTGCAAGATACCAGGTCATAGTTATGATCGTTGCTTCAAGATTCATGGCTATCCTCAAGGATTTAAGGGTTTTCAATCAACAAATCAACCTCCCAAACTTGCTGCCTCTACTGCACAAACAACAGATGTAGATGATTCCACCACTGATTCTGCACAAACAACTTGCTTCCTTGATGCAATACATCAATCAAAGCCAAAGTGAAGGGCCTCCATCTGAAACTGGTAATGCTGCTCTAGCAGGTAAAACATGCCTCTTCTCTTGTTCATCTTCACAGTGGGTAATAGACAGTGGAGCATCAGATCACATATGTCCTAACTTGCAAAAATTTACTAATTATCATAAAGTTCTTGATTCTAAACTTAGTATTACTATTCCTGATGGTAGAAAAGTCTTGATTTCTCATATTAGAACAATTAAATTAAATTCTAATATTACTTTGAATGGTGTGTTGCATATTCCTGAATTTCGATTTAATTTAATTTCTGTCAAAAAGTTTTGTCAAGATAAGAAATGTGTTGTTATATTTGATAATTTGCAATGCCTTCTTCAGGACCATACTCAGAAACAGCTTCTCATTCCTCTTGGTAGAGTACAAGGTGGATTATATCTTCTTGATCAACTTGATTTGCCATGCTCTGACTCTCCAAAATCTTCTAAGAATTGTTTTCTTTCTGCACAAAATAATGCAAGATTATGGCATTTGAGGCTAGTCCATTTATCTTTTTCACAGTTTAAGCATCTACCTTTTGATTGTGATGTAAATAACTGCTTGAAACATAATATATGTCAAGTTTGTCCTATAGCAAAGCAAACTAGGTTGAGTTTTCCTACTAGCAGTATTAAGAGTACTAGAGCTTTTCAATTACTACATATTGATGTTTGGGGACCTTATCAAACAAAAACTCAGCATGGCTGTAATCAGTTTCTCACTATTGTGGATGATAAAACTAGATTTACATGGGTTCATTTGTTGAAGTATAAATCTGATTTTGTAATGATTTTTGAGAATTTTATTTCCTATGTTGCAACTCAATTTCAAACACAAATTCTAGCAGTGAGATCTGATAATGCTTTGGATTTAACAGAGGGAACAATGAAACAACTACTTCAAAAACATGGTATAATTCATCAAACTAGTTGTAGGAAACACCACAACAGAATGGGGTAGTAGAGAGAAAACATAGACATCTTCTAGAAGTCACTAGAGCTCTTTGTATTCAATCTAATTTGCCAATTCAATTTTGGGGAGAAGCAGTATTATGTGCAGCATACTTAATAAATAGAACACTGCACCCCTGACAGTCCTAAAAAATGTTTCACCATATGAGCTCCTATATTCTACCACACCTGATCTTTGCCATTTAAGAACATTTGGATGTCTATGTTATGTTTCAACAATCAAACAAGGAAGGACTAAGTTGAAACCTAGGGCAAAACCTCCAGTCTTCATTGGAAATACCACCACACAAAAGGGTTATAAAAATTTGGATTTAGAAACTTATAAAATAAGTGTGTCAAGAGATGTTGTTTTTCATGAAGAACATTTTCCTTTTCATAATTTGAGGCCAAATTATAATGTAAGTCTTTCCTAAAATATTTTCTTTCCATCCACTACAAATACTATTTTACCAACAAATTGGGATAATGCTTTTCCTTCCCTTACTCCTAGTTTAAATCAGTATAGTGCAATACCACACACAAATTTAGATTCAATGGGTACACAATCTAGTGATAACTCCACACAGGTTCAATCATCTCAACTAACAAATAACACCACTAATACTCATAATGTATCCATACAAAACAGGCCAATAAGAGACACAAGACCACCTACTTATTTAAAAGATTATCACTGTTCTGCACCTATCAATAATAACTGGTGTTGTAACGACCCGACTCGCTTAAACCGGCGCGGAAGAAACCGACGAGTCGAGTTGTTAGAAACTACAACTCAAAATACCTAAGAAATAATACTAATTCCTCAAATATTATTACCAAACCACAAAAGTACAAATACCCACAAGTTTGTACACAAACTAATCCAAAAATCCAACTAGAAATACTAAAATACGAGATAACTCCAACTACATGTCAGAGTCTTAAACAACACATAAAAGTCCAAAAATCTAAAGAGTAGCATCTAAACAAACTATCACTACCAATACTACAAAATCAGTAAATACAACAGGTAACAAAAGAAAGATACGTCGCTCGCCCAACCCAAAACTAGGCAAGAACATCATCATCTGAAGTACCTGACAAATACAACAACAGTCCACCATCAGTGGCGAGTAACATAACTGACTCACCCCAATGGGAACACACATGTACATAGCATAAATCAAACGATCAACATCATTAAACAAAGTACGAGAACAACCCAAAACGTGAACTCGACTCAAACCAACCTAATCAACTATCTTGGCGCAATCATTCACATTCTAGACCGGACTGTGCTCGTACGAACGCATCTTACGCGCTCGAACTTTCTACTATGTTCGGATTTGAGAATCTTACTCTCAAACCCCATGAAACCAATCTTACTGGAAATCCATGTCCTGTGAAACCAATCTTACTGGAATTCACGAAGATCACATAGTATGACTCCAACTAACCCAATACCGCGGATGGATTAGGGGCAACGTCTTAACCCGAATACAATGAATCTTACTCAAAGTATTAGGCGTCTAAAAATGAAATCAAGCTAAGTAATTAATTAATTCATTTACTCATTTTAATCATATTATTCATTATTATCCCAACTTAACTAAACTAAGTTCAAGAACTGCCTAAAGCCTCGGTTCTCGAAATTAATCTAGCTAAAACATCGAAGTTATTCTCAAGAACTGCCTCTAGCCTTATTCTTGAGTCTAACCAATCATTATTCGTCAATCTTTAATCATTCTTTAACCATATTAAACACTTTCTTTAACTTTCTTTATTCTTTACACCATTTTCTTTAACTTTCAAGATTCAATCAAGAACTTCTAAAGACTCATCAAGAACTCATAAAGAACTCAAAGGACTCATAAAGAACTCATTCAAGATTCAAGATCTTCAACCAAGAACTCAATCAAGATTCAAGATCTTCAATCAAGAACTCATCCAACATAATCATCACACGCATATCATCATGAAAAATCAACCTAAACTTATCCAAAATTCATCAAACTTTGATACATAAATCATGATCATATAATAATGTATAACTAATCATAAAATCATGAAAATCATCACTAAAACTTCATGTAAACACATAAAAATCAGATTGTATAATCATACATAAAATCATGAAAAACCATCAACAAACATCCTAAACATGCATTTAATCTATACTATAAACAAGGTATTCCAATTAAGTTGAGTTAGTATGTTACCTTATTGAAGATTACACACTAAAACAACACAAGAATTGCTGCCCGGAACACAAAGAACACGGCACAATCAACACGAGCAACACGCGGCCTTCAGCACGGCACCACGAACCACGCACGGCTGTCCAGCCCACTGCCACGCACCACGCTGCCCAGTCACGGCACACACCACCACCACGGTCCTCAGCCTAGTCAGCACGGCTGCCACCACGACCCACTCTTGCACGGCCACTGCACGGCCCTCACGAACCGCACCTCCACTCGGGCACCACACGACCCAAACCCACTTGATCAAAGCACACGAACAAGCCCGGAATCAACCCAAACTAGCGATCTTGAATAAAATAAATGTATTTAGGATTGTGTTTGGTCACCTAAAGATCAATGAACTTTGAATCTTTAAGTTTTGGGCTAAGAAAGTTGATGAACAATTGATGGGTATCAATCATCAAAAATGGCGTGAAGTATAGGCAAATGGGAGGGAGTTTGTGTTTTGAATTTTTGATGGCAAGTGTATTAGATGGCAAATGAGCAAAATGATCTTAAGGCTCACTAATCCCCTCTATTTATAGAAGTGGGAGAAGTGTGAACACAAAGCAAGTGGCAAGCCTTGCCATGCTTGCTCAAAAACCGGCCAAGGGTAAGAAATGGGCCTCAAAATGGGCTCTCGTGATCCATTGGGCTAATTTGCGAAAAACCGCATAATTAATCATGCCCAAATCGATTTCACCCAAAATATTAAATAATTAATTAGAAAATTAAATAAATAAAATTCTAATTAATTAAATAATAATTAACATAAATAATAAAAACTAAGAAATAAACATTTCGATTAAATCGAAATTATTCATATAAAATTAAAATAAATAGTTTAAAAATTAATTTGAACTAGCACCTAAACAAACATAATTACACATAAATACCGGCAAAAACACCGATAAAATCTGGGTCATTACAGGTGTAATTTGGTCACTACTTCTTGTATAGTTCCTAACATTGCAGAACCTACTACTTATGTTGAAGCCTAAAAAATAATAGAATGGGTTGAGGCAATGCAAAAGGAAATTAAAGCTCTACAAGACACAGGGACATGGACCTTGGTTGATCTTCCTCATGGAAAGAAACACATAGGTTGCAAATGGGTGTATAAGGTAAAACTCAATGCTAATGGGAGTCTAGAAAGGTATAAAGCAAGGTTAGTAGCCCAAGGTTATAACCAACAATATGGTGTTGATTTTGAAGAAACTTTTTCTCCTGTAATAAAAATGACTACTATTAGATGTATTATTGCTATTGCCTCTCATAAATCTTGGCCTATATATCAGTTAGATATAAGTAATGCATTTCTTCATGGTGATTTACATGAAGAAGTGTACATGAAGGTTCCACAAGGTATATCAAATCCTAAACAACAAGTTTGTAAACTAAATAAATCCTTGTATGACCTTAAACAAGCCTCAAGACAATGGTTTTTTAAACTACAAACTGAGCTTTTAGCACATGGTTTTCATCAATCCAAATATGATCATAGTTTGTTTTTGAATAAATCAGGGGCAGATTTAATTATTGATGCTGTGTATGTGGATGATATATTGTTGACAGGTACAAATCAACATACCATTGACAGTCTAAAGTCTCATCTACATCATAAATTCAGCATTAAGGATCTAGGAATACTCAATTATTTCTTGGGCATGGAGGTTCAACATACATAAGATGGGGTGATTCTTTCCCAACAAAAGTTTACTAAAGAGATGCTCCAAGATTGTCCTCTACCTCTACCTTCTAAAGCTGCTACTCCCAACTTGTATGATCAACCCTTCTTATGCAGGTCCCTTGTTGGAAAGTTGATTTTCCTTACTAACACTAGGGCTGACCTGGCTTTCACAGTGCAAACTCTTTCTCAATATATGCAAGCTCCTAGACAACCTCATGTTCAAGCTTTACAACATGCCATGGCCTTTGTAAGAGACACTGCAAGGAAAGGGATACTCTTAAAGGGTACTGACCATCTCACATTACAAGCTTTTTCTGACTCAGATTGGGCCTCATGCCCTGATTCTAGGAAGTCTATAACTGGATATCTTCTTCTACTTGGGAGATCTCCTATTTCATGGAAGTCAAAAAAGCAATCCACCATCTCTAGATCCTCTTCAGAAGCAGAATACAGGACACTTGCCTTAGCAGCTTCAGAAGTGACATGGGTTCTTAGATTGCTAGAGGATCTTGGTATCAACAACTTGAAGCCTGTCACTTTACACTGTGACAATCAATCAGCTATGCATATTGCATGTAACCCAGTCTTTCATGAGCGTACAAAACATATCGAGATCGATTGTCATTTCACACGCGACAAGGTACTAGAAGGGCTTATACAACTCAGTTACTTGCCAACTGGAGAGCAACTTGCTGATTTACTCACTAAGACACTTCCTTCTCCTCAATTCAACATGTTAAAATCCAAGATGGATTTGTATACTCCTCCATCTTGAGGGGGGGGGGATAATGAGTGATATTATTTCTAGATGTTTCCTTTAGTCTCTTTCTTTATTCTTTCTGCCTATATATATATATGTAAAGTTAGGAGTTTACTTTACTTTTACTTTTTGCTCATTAATAAAAATTACTTTCTCTTCTTTCTCTGCTTACTATCTTCTTCTTCTCCCTGCTTTATTCTTCTTCGTATTTTCTCTGTATTGCTCAACCATTTTAGTTTTGGTGCAAAC
This sequence comes from Salicornia ramosissima, assembly GCA_951394345.1. Classification (NCBI taxonomy): domain Eukaryota; kingdom Viridiplantae; phylum Streptophyta; class Magnoliopsida; order Caryophyllales; family Amaranthaceae; genus Salicornia; species Salicornia ramosissima. The sequence continues at coordinate 48,874,930 of OX596237.1, read as the reverse complement.
TAGGTTGTGAGCTTTTCATAATTTGCATAGAAAACGCTTTTTTAAGGGCATATTTTTTTTCCCCAAGAATTTTCCAAGGACCTCCTTAACATTTCACAAAATTAACGAGGTGTCCTCTATATTTCAAGAATGCACACTAAAGACACCTAATTTTTTTTTAAAAATATATATCAAATGTGAAAAAAAATACTTTTTTTTAATGTTATTTTAATAATTTTAAACGAGATCAAGCATCAAATTAAGGGTATAACAAAGAAAATGTGTTAGGAAGTGATGCAAAGCAAGCGATGCCTACACCCATCTTACATCCTAAAAGTTCAGGGTCTGATCCCCACTTCTTACATGAGAATTAATATTCCCGTTTATTAATACCTCAAGTGCAAGGATTAATGTATAACTCGTAAATTTGGTCAAAATTATAAAGAGGCAGAATTATAAAGCATAAAATATACTACGTATTTAGGTTGAAATTGAAGTATAGGGGACTAGGGGGGTATATGTACATTGTATTATACTCCCTTTGTGTTTTTTTTTTAAATGTATTCATTTCACTTTTTCACCCTTGCCGAGACAAAATTTTGAAGATTAATATATTTAATTGTGTGTTTGTAAAAATTATAAAAACTAAATATTAAAAAACTACATATTAAAACGAATCCAACGAGACCCCACATAACTACTTTTTTTTATAAATTATAAATTATAGTCAAAGTATACTTTGTAAACAGTACCAAAAGTCAAATTGAGTAAAAAAAAAAAACGGAGGAAGTATAATTATGTATGTGATGATGAGAGGAAGATGAAAACAGTTGACAGGTCCTCCATTGTTGTTTAATAAATTAAATTAAATGCTTTTCCTCCAAGACGTTGACTCTTTCGCTACTTCTAGATGTTTGACCCTTGTGAGAACATCATCCGATAATTGCGGCATCTTATAGTAATACATCTTTACTCTAAAGTTGAAATTATTTTTTTAATACCACCCTTGTTGATCTTAAATTGAATTTTAATAATAATCATAGTTGCAATTTTACAACTTCAAAACTATGCTGTTGTAGCCAGTCCTAGTTTTTTCTCTCTCTTTTCTCTCTCAATTCACTTGATTCATTGGTAATTTTGAGGGAGCTTCCATCAATTTAGTCGATGAAAATCCCAATTTAATTCTAATTTCTTCTTATTTTTTTTGTAGTTTTATTTTAGGTTTTTTTTTCCTTGAATAATTACTCTTCATCTCTAATAATGGTTATTGGTCTACTTTTTTTTGTGGATTGATTTCTCCCATCTTGTGTGGGTTCTTATTTCCTATCTTGTGTGGGTTTTTATTTTCCATCTTGTGTGGGTTGTTATTCTCCCTTTTATTGTGGTTTGTTATTTCCCATGGTATGTGGATTATTTTTCCTCAAATGAGTTACATCCCTTTTGTTGTGGTTTATTTATTCCTTCGATTTTATGTTAATCAAATATATATTTTCTTCCTCGGATCTATACAGGAGGTGGTTGCAGTTGGACAAGACATATTGAAGTCGAACAAAAATCACCAGGTGATTCTACAATCGGTCAAAAGCGAAGCATTAGTGAAGTTGAAGTTAAAATATGTATTGTTATTTTAAATCTAATGTCTTTGGAGAGATTATGGATTTGTAAGTGTTGTTTGACTTTTTATCGTTAGCATATAATCTCTTGCCTTTTGAAAAAAAAAAAATAATAATAATAATAATAATAATAATAATAATAATAGTTGCCTTAATAAACAAAATAAATATATTTTGCAATTTTACAAATTTACTCAAAAGAAGCAATTTGGGATCGGAAAGGAGCCCACTGTTATGGCCTTATGGGCCAGTTTAGACCGGGGGAAAAAAAATACAAATACAAATCCTTGTAATAAGTCAAAGTCAAGGCATAAATTGCAGGTTCTTTATTGTTATTTAAATAAATAAAATCTAAGGAATAAATAAATTTAATGAAATTGCAAACAAAAAAAAGGGGGTTTAACGCGTCAACACAGGAGCAGACAAATTTGGTAGCATAAAAGTAATAAATATGCGGTATACTAAGGTCAAGACAAATCTGCCTAGTTTTGCGTGTACGTCTCACATTATAATACTCCGTACTCCCTATTTGGGTTGGAACTTGGAAGACAAACCCCAAAAAAAAAAAAAAAAAAAAAACCACCAAAAAAAAATTAAAAAAATCAAAGAATATACTAAAAAAAACTCTAATTAAAGAAATAGACTAAGCTGATCCTAAATAAGGTCTGATAAATTTATATACTTCCTCCATTAATAAAAATTTTTTTTAAAAAAAAATGATTTTTCACATATGTCGAGACAAAACTTTTACAATTAATATCTCTAATTATGTATTTTTAAAAATGATAATAATTAATATCTCTAATTATGTAATTTATATATAAGTAACAAATTACGATCAAAGTGGAAATTATAAACAGTGTCAAAAATACAATTGTTGCAAGAATTTATTACGGGTGAAGTAAATTGAGATGTATACAAATTCAAATAAGTTAATATAAATAAAATAAGTTAAGAAGAATTGAAACTATTTTAGGTATATCCGTATAGTATATAGTGTGTATACGTACAACTCCATCTATTCCAAAATATGTAACGTTTTCATGGCAAACTAAATAAAGTCGATTCGTACTATATATTGTTAATAAAAACTCTTATCTTTAAATATAATTTTCAAGACAAATTAAATAAAATCTCATATTTTTAAATATAATTGAAATGTTAAAAAAAAATTAAAAATTACACATTATAACAAATCATATATTATCGATATTATATTTTGTCTTATGTATATATAAGATACGATGTTATATAACTTATATATGGATCGGAAACTAAAAAAAATTGAGAAAAAATAAGCATTAATTATTACTCTGGTCTATTCTAAACATGATTATTATTTTGTTATAACTTCCTAAATTTATATTATCATTTAAGAAAATATTTATACCATTTTAGGACTATATGAGTGCAGAGTGCTATACATATCATTACCCTAATATTACAAATAGCCAATGTTACTTATTGAAAATTTGCAGTCAAAATATGTTTTTTATATTTTGAAATTTAGGGAGTACAATGGGTTTACAAAAATTATGAGACTAACGATCTAATCTTTGCAAAAAAAAAAAAAAAAAAAAAAGAACTCATCTAATTTATTAAACCAATCGTCACTAATATGAACTTATAAAAACTTCTTATTAGACCTTTTTATATGAAAGAAACTTAAATAAAATTTATTTATAACTAAACAAAAATAATGTAAAGCGAAAAAACTTTTAAAAACTTGTAATTTATATATAGGAGTATGTCAAACAAGTAAAAATTTATTTTTTGTTGTCATTAGAAGTTTAGAACCATATTATATCAAATTACAAAAATTCAGCAAAGACTATAAATAGTAGGGTATATAATAGAAGTATTTTTAATAAAGTTTCTATGTAAGACCAAATCAAAAAGTTTTTAACAAGAGTAAGCCAAATATTATTCTTCGAATATAAAAGTTTAAATCATTCTATACATGCTAGATCAAAATAAAAAGAGATCAGCATAGACCATATATAATAATAACAATAATGATAATAATAATTTTTCACTGAGGGCTTGTTTACTTCAGATTATATTCAGTTCAGTTCAATTCATTTCATTCACTATTTAGTTTAATTAATACACTTCTATTCAGTTCATTTCAACAACAACAACAACAATAATAATAATCAAATCCAGCCAAATTTGATTAAGTGGAGCAGAGGATGAGAACATAGCCTAAATAAGTCCAATTTCATCTATATTATCTTAGCTTCCTTGTACAAAATGTATAGTGACATGCATGATGTGTACTTTAAAAATTAAAATGAAAGAAATTCTTTGTTACCTTTCCTAGAGTTATGATGTTTTATGAATAATTATTATTTTCTAAATTTATTTAAGTTGATGAATATTGATCTACAATCTATTGAACACCCATTGTTTGGAGTATTACTCAATATAATTAGACCACCACATTCTTTTGGACTTAATTTTTGAAATTTTAATTCAAACGAAATCATTTTATTAGTTCAATTCCGTTCCTATATATTGAGTTTAGATTAAATTTACTACAATTTAAATAAATTTAATTCAATTCAGATTAATTCAATCCAAAAAAATAACCTAAAAGTCTTTATACTCAAAAATAGGATCGAAGGTATAATTTAAGGGAATCTCCTATATATCCCATCATTCCATGCATGTACTTGTACATAGCTAGCTAGTGAGAGTCGAATCCATGCCATTACCTTGCGGTTACGACTTACGAGCTCCACCAACTAAAATTGTTAATAAAACTATATTTTTATTTATTTTATTATGATAATGTAGACTGAGTCGCATTTCGTGGCTCATCTCATATGTAACATTGATTTTGTTTTAATTTGTTGAATCATTTAAAGGTTTACTTAATTATTATCTCTTCCAATTTGGAGGGGAAATACACATTGGTTTTTCTCCTTCCTTTTCTTTCAATTTTACAATCTAAACATACTATAAGTGTGCTAAGCATTCTCTTTTATTGAATTAATCTAATTTCAGTTCAACTAAATCCAATTGAATCCTAGAATTTACATAAGTTGAACTTAACTTAACTAAAATATACTAATCTAAACTAAACTAAAATGGTCTCAAATTAAGTACAAAAATAGGGGACTTAGAATATTTAATTTGAATGAACATTCTAATTAAAGAACCATATTATTTGACCAGAGCAAAGTCTTACATTTTACCTTGTACTTTTATGTCCTTTCTTTACTTTATTAGTACTAGTTTCATATGCAAGCTTTGCGTGCGATTATATTTTAAATGTTACTTCTAATTTGTCTAAAAAAACAAAAAAGAATGATGTTTGTTAGAAAAATTGAAATATTTTCAAATTCACATAATCATTACAGAATTTTCCCTTTTCATCAGGTCATCCGACAATAATGAACAAAAGAAAATGTTTATTTATTATATTCTATTTAATTTGCTATCAAATTTCTACGATAATTGAAATGAAAGAAATTTTATGTCACATTTTTTATATAGTTGTTATTGAGTAGTAAAACAAACAACAAACAAATAAGGTTTGAACCTGAGATCTCCTTTGGTTTGTGATAGTTTAAAAATAGGAAAAAAATATTCGAATTGAATTTATTTCATACCAAAAAATGAATTGAAGAAAATGTTGATCCACTATATTTTCCCTCATACCAAATTTGTACTATAATAAAATTGTAAAATTTTTATGTAAAAAAGTATATCAATATGGGTATCTATTTGTAGAGAATTAAAAAAAATGAATTTACATATTTTTATTTTATTTTTTTGAACTATGTAATTTGTATTATTTTATTTAAAAGAATAAAAAAATTGTACAAATTTTCCTTAATTATGTAGCTTGTGTTATTAGAATATTTAAAAGGGTATTGTAGACATTTCTAGGGGGGACATCATAACTCCCCCTTGGCTTATATAATAGAGATAAATGTATAATTACTCTTGTATCTTATTTACGTTTTGGCTGCTATAAGAAATTAAAGTCTTGACTAGAATAAAACCTTGTATAATTAATCTTCAATCGGACTAAAGTGATCATATTTTTAGAAGGATATATATGTGGGTGTGTTCATCCAACAAGAGTTATCGCTCCATAAGCCTTCATTAGTAGTTATTTTTGGATAAAAAATTCAGTTTTATTTAATATGTACGCACTTCAACTTCTGAACAATCATGATCTTTTTTTTTTTTTTAAATAATACAGGTTGTACTAGACCTTAAACCAAATCCTATTATTGTAGAATGCAGATCACCGGTCTCAATTTAGTTGACACTCGCATCTAACAAAGGGGATATAAAGAGTCACCGCAAATGTATATGTGAGGTTAGAAAAAACTTGTACTTTAAATAATCATGAATAGCCAAAACTTATGTTTATGCACCTTATCTTTTTAAAAAAATGATTTCACGAACACCATGACCTATTTCAAATGGAAAATGATAATTGCACATTGCACTGTAAAAATTGATATGAGCAACCCTACTTGTGATAGCACAGTTTCCTGTGCTCTTCCATCAAAGCTAAAAGGAAAGTCAAACTCTCAATATCAGTAATGGAGTGCCAATATAACCCCCAACCTATTCCAAATGCATGTTCTTCAACTAACTCTCTTAATATCAGTAATGGTTGTTGGTAATAAAAATGATTATAATGAGAATAAATATGTAATTTTGCAAGGAAAATATCATGTGAATATAGTGTAAATGCATCCCGATCGATCCATAATTATGTGAAATTTTACCTAAATTTTCATCATTCACTTACAATATCAGCTTTCTAAATCGTAAGGATAATAATGAGAGTACCTCAGATTAACATTCACATGGCCATTGGCTCGTGAATTTCGTAATACAGTCAATTGAGAATAATCATTGCTATCTATTCTCATTACTGCCATTCAATACCAATAACATAATTGGCTGTTAGAACGTATACTTCAACACAATTATAAGAGCATGTTGATCAAACTTCGATTCCATAAAGAGAAATTATCAATACAGGAATATTAATTGTATGCCGAATGATGCATGATTTTAAGATATATTTATAATTATTATCAATTCAAGAGGTATATATTAAATTGTAGTGGATGTATATATCATTATTCATTACCCTTGTGAGTTTGAAAAGAGAGAATTTGGTAGCAAAGAAGTGCCAAATAAAATGGTCAAAGAGAGGAAGAGTTAGTTAGAAGCAGCATTCAATACAAAGGGGTAAGGGTTCCACATGGTGGCCATCTCAGTTATAAAATGTCCCAACAAAAGATAGGGACAGCCACAGCCCTTTTGAAGAATGAAGATCTATTCATTCAACTTCCTACATTACAATATTATTATTATATCATTATATCTTTAGACTCATCTATTATTCATTCAATTTAGACTATATTATATATAGGCACATCTATAGCCTATCATTGGAATCTAAATTGTAAATTATTAAACTAAAAATAAATCTAGATATTATATATTTACAGATTTTACTCCTTTTAGGTTCATAATTTACTATTGCTAATTCCATAAGGTTGATGTATTAATACCCTTGTCCATGGTTTTGTTGCATTATTAACCTATAACTTAGCCCTTAACCTAATTCTCTACTTTATGTTTTTAAAACAACAATTAACATGCAATAAAAGACTAATAATTCACTATTTTTAGCCTACAATCTTTCTGGTGCGTTTTACTGTTAACATTCTAATAAGATAATGATGTAGGTGTACAAGTCCTAAGTCTTGAAACAAATCCTACCACTAGAGTAACGTTCCTCGAGAGTCATGATTCAGGTACCAGTCTTCATAACCCCTTGATGTTTTCTTGAGATAAGAGCCTTAAGTGGGGTCGTATACCTTATCTGTAAAAACTAGACTCTTAGTTGAAAATTAAAAAACTTTTAATCTGAACCATTGAGCAATTCAAACTTTTAATTAACTAGATCCATTGAAAATTAAAAGCGGATTAACATTGCTGCTGCTGACTCAGCGCTTACTCAGCATCCTCTTCATTTTTTTTTTAAAAACCAAAATAGATCATAACTGTTGATCTAAATCTAACTGTTCATATCAAAAGTTTTTAGTTAATAGTGTGTCCTAAACTTCTCATAATTAAGATAAAAAGTGTGGAAAAAAAAAGGGTTTCTCCCCCTTCAAAGTGTTGTCGCAAATAAGGAGGTAGGTGCTATTTGAGTTGACATGCGACGACATAGTACAACTAACAAAAACACTATCCTATAAATGCCTTTAAATTAAATGATGACTCACTTCTACTGTTATCATTATGTCATACTATTGTGTTCATTTAGTTCTCTAACAAATTAAAGGCCACAAAAGTCTTAAAAATCAACCTATAATTTTGATCATTTTTTTTTGGGAAATAAATTAATTAGTATTGGTCATCTTGCATTTTGATATACCGTACTACGCACTAAAAATATTTGTTGAGTCTTATATATATTTTCTTAATTGAATAGACCTACCAAGATAACACACCAATGGTTATAAATCAATAAGTAAAATAAAGTACATTTTTTTTCTTTCATAAAAAAATAATTTCCCATTCATCCTTTCAAAAAACTTTTAAAAAAAAAAAAAAAAAAAAAAACCTGGTTGTATCAAATCTTATTAGACTTTTGAAAAAAAAAAAAAAAAACATATTAGGCCTTCTTACCTTCATTATATACACTTTCTTTGATTATGTGTAAATAAATAAATACATGTACTAGCTAGATATTTGAAAAACAAATATTCAGATAGATTTGACAAAAAATCAAATGAATATAGATCACGTAAGATGTCACATGATTGGAAAGTTTTATTTTAGCGAAAAAGTGGTCTTAAAGCTCAGTCAAATTATACATTAGGTTAGAAATACTCAATCAAATTAATCAAACAAAACATATCAAATCAAAACAAACCAAATGATCGAACACAATGAAGCCTTAGTTAATCTGACATTATTCTTACTTATATGCATTCTATTCACTTAAAAAAATAAAAAAAGAAGTTTTGGGTTAGATAATTTTGAATAAGTTAAAATAAGGTCCAATAAATTCAGATAAATTTAGGTCAAATAAATATGTACCCTTATATAGTTAGACTCAAAAGTTAGAAAAAAAAAAAATTTGAACAATAGCAAAAACTTAGATGGTCTTTCCATCTAAATTTGCTGAAATGGTATCACAATAAAATGAATCATATAATTGGTGAAAAGAGAAAGAACTCAAGAATTAGAGGGAGTAATCATTGTATAAATTAAAATTTTGAATAAGTAATTAGAGATAATTTAATTGATAGGTTAAGTTGAATAATGAAACCAATTTAATTATGTCTTTTTTAATTTTTCATATATTGCATGGTGAATTGATGGTCTTTTTGTTGCAATTAGAATAACCTACTAGTACTAGTCCTATTAGAACCATTTAGATATGGTGTGTAGTATAACAAAGAGCAAAGAGGGGTAGAATTGTGATTGGCTAATGACTATTGTGGAATTAAATTTTCCTCAAATATGGAGTTTAATTTAAGGTCCAAATTTTTTTTAAAAAAAAAGAAGAAGGATATAGTCACATAATATCAGAATAATTTGAAAGATCTTGGTCCAAATTAAAAATAATAGGATATATATAGTCACATATAATATCAGATTAATTTGAAGATCTTGCTAATGAAACATCCTATGACGTTAGATAAGCATTTAATGTATTTTTAAAAATAAAATTAATTTTGAAACACATATTTAAATTATATTTTACAGGTGTAAATGTATAATAAATGTTTATTATAAATTGATATTTTCGTTTTTACCTACCGTAGCAAATACTCCGAGGGTTTTATTAGCTTTGGCCAAATAAGAAAAAGTTTTATAGGGTAATATTTCATGCTATTATTGAATAAAACAAAGGATAAATAATGTGATTTCAAATAAAAACATAGGAGTGTAATAATTTGATAAACTATAATACCTTCATTAAACCCAAAAAAAAAGTTTAAGAATTAATTAAGATGCTAGGAGCCTAGGATATAGAAATTTTCGTCATATATTCATATAGTAAAAATTCTTATAAACACACAAATTAAAGTAATTTTAGATGAGTAATAAAATACGTTTGGTTTTGCTGATGCGCATGTTGGGTGCGTATAGTAGACCCGCTAATTCATATTGTCTACACAATTTTCGTCTTTTTGCACAGTTTACAATGCACTTGTTTAAACATATATATCTTCCACCATGCTTTATGAAAAATAATAAAAATTGATACTACACAGCTAGACGAATTTAAAAAGATCATCAAATTAAGATTTTTCTCTTATCGTACTCAAAATTCTGAACACAACAAACATTATGAAACGGAAAAGACTATTAACGTACATGAAAAAATTCCGTATAATTATTTTTTTAATAAAAATTATAAATTGATGATCAATTAATTAGTAATTAATAAATAATTAAGCTTGAAACAAGTTTTGGGACAAGTGGTGTAGAGTAATGGTGATATTTAGAAAGTGGGCAAAGGCTGATTTTATACAATGATTCGATTCACATTCACATTAATCTCAAAAACCACATGACCTCTGCAAATTAAACAAAAAAAGGATGAGGCAAGCAGAGACCACCGCAAAAAAAAGAAGTTGGATACACAAGAAAATCAACAGTAAAACATACTCTTCTTCTGCTTCTCTAATATGACAAAACTTTTGACTTTTGAACACCTGATGCTAACGTTTATGTTCTTCATTCAAAAAAGATCATATTAGTTTACTACCATTATATTTAATTAAAGGAAGTTTGGAAATTATTAATCCCACCTTTTTACACTTATTCTACTAATAATCCCACCTTTTATAAATCTAGGAATAATCCCACCTTTTCATATCGTATTCATCTGTTGGACCTTTTAATAATATTAACCTGATTTAAGGTCAATTTTAGAGGTCTGTTGGGCTTAGCACGCCAAATTCAGCCTCATGGTTGACTTGTCACATGTTTCTAAGTCCAATAGAACTCTAAAACTAACCTTAAATCAGGTCGGTATTGTAAAAAGGTCCAACAGATGAATACGATATGAAAAGGTAGGATTATTCCTTGATAAATGAAATATGGGATTATTAGTTGGATAAGTGTGAAAGGTGAGATTATTAATTTCCAATCTTCCTTAATTAAAAGAAAAAATTACTAAGAATAAGTCTATCTTTTGGTCGATCTTCCACAATTAAGTCAACCTTTTGAAAATCCAGAATTAAACTAACATTGTTATCATTTAAGCAAAAAATAGATTAAATGATTATTTAATCTATTAGTTACCTGTTGTTTCATGTTAGTGTTATCATTTAAAGCAAAAATACGTTGAATGATTCTAAATTAAAATAGTGTACTAAAACAAAAGAAAATAACAGGATAAATAATCATTTAACCTATTTTTGGCATAAATGATAACAATGTTAGCTTAATTCTGAATTTTCAAAAGATTGGCTTAATTGTGGAAGATCGGACAAAGGTACTTATTTTTGACAATTTTTTCTAATTAAAATATAAATAAAATTAAAAATAAAAATAAAAATTGCATGGATCACGAAGAAGTGGGGGGTGTCAGATCGAATTCAGAAGGGAATAAGTTGGAAGCCCAAGGAAAAACAGTCCAAAGCTTTGACTTTAAGGATACTAATAGTATGATATTGATCACCTCCTTTTTTTTTAATAAAAATAAAAATATAATAATCATTCAATGACATACTATTAACAAATCTCATTATAATCATATTAGGCCATTTTATTATACAATATGGTCAGATTAGCATAACCTTATCTGCCCCCACCAGTCACGGGTCAAAAAGAGACCAAGTGGGGTTTACTAAATAGTGATTATTTATTTATTTACTTTGAGATCATAACAAAACATTAATATTAATCCTTCTTCAATTCCTTGGTAAACTCTTTTAGGCAACCAATTATATCATTAGCTAATGCTAATGCTAATGCTGTTGTCATCTGCATATATACTTTATATTCGAGTGTGAAAGGTTACTTTAATGGAAGAATAGAGTTACTCGGATGAATTGAAAATTAATCTAATGGAAAACAATGAGTATTTGTATGAACAAAAGTTGTTACTCTCGTCATTACAGAAGTGAAAAAAAATGTGTTAACTTGAATGAACAAATAAGGTTATATTTTTCAAATTAATTGATTTTACTTGAATAATGAGTTGGAGTTACTCGCACAAACATATTGAGATAAGTATTAACACATTTAGTAACTAATAACTAGTTGCAAATGCCAGTAATAATAAAGAATTTATATGTAAACAAATTTCACACTAGTCAATGCTTTAACCATAAATATTTTTAGCTACCTATTAATGTATATTATTAAGACAAAACTATAAGCATGTCATATAATAACATTTAATTACTAGCAAAAAGATTTGGTCTTGTAATTTTTTAATTATTTTTTGAAATGGATGATTTATAAGTCTTTTTTTCCTTTATAACACAAGTTTTTCTCATTATAAAAAAATTGATAGTAATAATCATAAAATGCCATTAGAAAACCGCTAAATACAACTATTAAGGTTGTACAAAAGATACAAAAAATGGGAATAATAATAGAACCAAACATTAAATACACTAACGAGTGATTTTAACATACAGTATATTTCATAATTTTCTACCCAAATAGAAAAGTGAGAATATTAATAGAACCAAACATTAAATACACCAACACGTAATTTTAACACGTATTTAAAATTTTCTACCAAAAATAGAAAATATATTTAATATTTATACACAACCCTATAATAATAGCACTTAAATAATGAAATTAGTTTAATTCCAAGTTGTGTAGAGAATTAGGCAGTAGGCACCTCCGGTTGAAGTGACTCAGTTAGACTAGTTCAACAAATTGAAAAAGATAGTAAACACTAGAAAACAACGTAGCATCCAATCTAAGTATTTAAAAATTAAGAACTACATGCTGTTATGCTGACATCAATCTCACGCAATTGTTAGATCAAGGATCTCGAAACCTTTGCTTTAGAGACCTAAACAACTCTTTATATTTTGAACTGATTGTAACAGCAAATCAATGACCTATTAAGTCAAAATCATCTACTCCACAAAACTATACTGTCTACAAGACTGACCCAGTCAAAGTTTGATAAAATTATAATATACCACAAAATTCCAATTAGAATTCCAGCCCCAAAAAAAAACTATCATCTTCATTATGTCAACAGCTGAAAACCATTTCCTGCCAATGGGAAACAAGGGCAAAACAAGATTTGACTATTTCATTATCTAAATTTACCAATAAGACAAAATCTTGGTTGGACTTGGAGCCGGAAGGGCAGTCCAAAACATGACTGTTGTTCATCACTATAATAAGATGTAATGATAATTTAATTTTGTTTGCAAGGAAACATACATTACATGCACTAGCCTACTTCTAATATCGGAGCGGCCCGGGTGAGCTCTCGCCAAGAAAAACAAGGGAAGCCGCTTCCGAATTCATGAATCTTTGTCGGAACTTGGAGTGTTAACGGCTTGCCTTCGGCGTTGATGAACATCCCAATTGTAAACCCGAGCAATTGTAACCTGGTAGTTTTATCTTTGTCAAAACATAGTAGATTACAATAGACTATGTTGTAAACTAAGCACAATAAAACACATCCACCAACCACCATGTTTATGAATCTTAATATTAGGCCCTTTTCTTTTGGACACAATTTATGAAACTTCAGTTCGGTTTCAATGTAGTTTAGATTAATCCAGCCCAAAAGAATAGGGCCTAAACCTTCCTACACTAGGATCAGTCTTCATGCAAGCATCTAAGACTGGGAAAGTTTATCATGAACAGAATCATCAGTGTTTATACTCTATATAACAAGATAATTCAGTAGTTTTTAGAGTAATAACAACCACTCAACCAAGTAACAAGTTTAGCAACTTCATACATGAATCTTATAAGACTTGAAACTTCCCTGCCTATATTTTTCTAACTTTTGTTAGCCAGAAGAGAAACAGAGGAAGAGGAGGGTTGGGACTATGGGAGGGGTGGGGGCAAGGGAGGCATTGAAAATAAACATCACATTTAAAAGATTTATTCCGTTAAATGAGTTTTTCACTAGTCCTCTCTGATAAGTGGTTTAAACCAGTACGCCAGCACAGGAATGCAAATTTGCAGATTCACCCAATTGATGGAACATACCTGTGTAATTGTCACTTGATCCCTCAAAAATTGTAGATCACCAACCAGCACTTCTGAACTAGCTTTAGCATTTTCCAGATTCTTTTGTAAAAGTGTGTTGGCCTGTAAAAGAGTTGCAAATATATTCAAGACTTGCAGGAGTTAATTTACAGTTGCTTGTAGAGGAATATTGAGGACTAATAGACTACCTCTTCGCAAGAATATTCCAGCATCACATTTGCCCCCAGCCATAAGCACACTGATTCTGAATCCTCAATACGAGCTCGTGAATATATGCCTTCACAAAGCTCAAAATCAGCTACTAATGGCTGCACATCATTAAAAAATTATTATCATAACACTTCAGCAGCAGGTACAAAATAGTAAATGCAGTGACTGAAATACTGTAAGTTTTGGATCAAATTCTACAGCACTTGAGCTATTCAACCATTTAAATCTTAAAACGAAAATTCATAGACAAGGAATTAAAATACTAAATTTTAGAACAGCAACAACAAAGCCTAATTGCAAAAATCTTTTGCGCAGATTTTATCCCTATCTAAAGCCAACTCCTTCTCCAGCCCCGAAAGCAAGCGATGACAACGGGTCGGGTCTGTACCAGGTCTCCACGGACCCTGATCCAGATCCTTTTAAAATCTAGATCCGACTTGGATGTTGGATCCGTCGAGTCTAAATTTCATGGATCCAGATCCATATCCATATCCAACGAATCCGAGTCCAAAATGGATCTTAATATTAATATTAAATGCTAAAAAATTGTTAAGAAAAAAAACATTAAAATATAGTAAAATGAACCCTAAATTAATTAACAGCATATTAACGAAAAGGGACAAATTAACAATTTCCTAAAATGAACCCTAAACAAAGGTACAGTGTTAATTAAAAAAAAGCATAATATAATGAAATTAACAGTTTCCTAAAATGGAAACTAAATAACAGTTGATGGAGGACTGAACTAGTGACTTAGGAGTGACAATGGCTGAGGACTGCGGGGATGATGGTGGAAGACGCGGTCAGGCAGATGAAGGAATAGCTGACATGGCACCAAAAGAATGGTCGATCAGTGAGGTGGTATGCTGGGAGGCTAAAGTCAATGGAGAGGAAATGACACATGCTGGACAAATTGAATACGTGGGAAAGGGGGATGAATCTAATGCAACGATTCATGCTAAGCTGGCATAGGTTGTTCGAATGTTGTTAGCAATTCTGTGTAGTTGACAACAACACGTTTGTAATGAAGGCTATATGAAATCTCTCCATTCTGTTTCTCTATATTTTTCACTTAAATTAGCTACTAAATCTTCGAATTCCCTCCTTTCTATTATGGTAAATTCTGATTTTAGAGTTGGTTCATCTCTAATCCAATAGTTCTTAGATTAATATTGAAGCACCACTATCCTAGTGGAGCAGGGCTAACATTGGTAACAGAGCCTCTAGATCCCTAGCGTCATGGTGCAGACCAAAGCTGATATAGAGGCGGTGGGAGCTGATCATGCAGAAATTGGAGGCCAGTTTGCAAGGTATAATTACAGAACAAAATAATCGCTTCTCTAATACGGATTCTCAAAGTCAATCTCATATTGAACAAAATACTAAATTAAGCTCTAAATTGCATGACTTGATAGTTCGTTTACCCAGCCAGTCTACCACCTTACTAATAAAAAACCCTTGAGCAAAATCAAATTGCACACCCGCATAATCTGAATCAATTCTCTGCTAGATTCACTAAGGTTTAAAGGTGACAATCTAAAATCCTGGATATATAAATGCACTCACTTTTTTAAATTGGACAATATGCATGACCCTCCAAGGTTAAATTAGCAGCAATTCACCTTGAGGGGAAGGCTCTTCTCTGGCACCAAACCTACATGAAACGTAGGAATTCCACCTTGTCTTCTTGGGATGAATATGTCAGTTCCATCACCTCTAGATTTGGAGTCCTGTAACTTGATCCCATGTCTGAAACTCAGCTCTTCAGCTGTTACTTGGGTTGCTTGAAAGAGAGAAAGCAATTTCATGTGTGGATGAAAGATTGCAAGACAAATAAACCAAAGGACTTTGCTTTTAGTGTGATGATAAATTTGACCTTGCACATATTTGCAAGAATAAAAGACCTCACCTCTTTCACATGGAATTTGAAGACATTCTGCAAGCCGAAAGCCCTATGAAACAGAGATTGACCGGCTACAGAATCTTAATATGCTCATATCTCAGTCCAGGCCTTATATGGCATGACTGCCTTCCAAACCATGCGAGTTGTAGGGCATACTACTGGATACGGGAAGCACTCACAATTTTATTGATTCACACAAGGCTCTAAGACTCAGTGCTAAGGGGGTTGCAAGATGTTCAGTTCACTACTGAACTCTTATCTTTTACCACTCAGTGGCAATGACATTGTGCTTGGTATTCAATGGTTTAGATAGCTAGGCCCTATCTTATGGGACTTCCAAAATCTCACTGTGGAGTTGAAGAAACAAGTGATAACCATAAAGCTGAGGGGCTCCAATTCACAACTATTGTTCTAGTTAGGGATAAAGATGGGGGATAGTGCATGTGTGTTGATTAGAGTGCTTAAAACAAAGCTTCCATCAAGGATAAATTCCCCATTCCCATCATTGAGGAACTCCTTGATAAACTTCAAAGTGCTCACTTCTTCTCTAAGACCTAGTCAGGATATCATCAAATTAGGACGCAGCCCCAAGACATCCATAAGACCACATTCAAAACTCACTTTGGTCATTTTGAATATTTGGTGATGCGTTTTGGCCTCACAAATGCACCTTCCACATTTCAGACCCTCATGAATCATATTTTTCAACCATTTATCCAGAAAAGTGTCTTATATTCTTTGATGACATATTGGTCTATAGTAAGACATGGGAGGATCACCTTCAACATCTGCATCAAGTCCTCACTCTCATGCTTAGTTTTAAAAGGTGCAAGGCGCACCAAAGCGCAAATAGTGGTTGGAGCCTAGGCGCAAGGCGAAGGCGCGCGCCTTTTGTAGGCGAGACGCATGTATTTATATACTTATTTCAAATTAATTTTTTCTTTGTAATTAATATCTATTAGAAAGATCCTAATAATTTAAATATTGATATTTGTAATGCTAAGGTAGTCTCAATTTGAAAAAAAATCAATCATTCTTCACCTTGTAACTTAAATCTAAGCTATTTTCTTAAGGCGCAAAGGCGCGCCTTACCAAAAAGCGCTCAAAGGCGCACGAGGCGGGCACCTTTCGGAGGTTTCTGAGCCTCGCTTAGCTAAAGCACATTTCCCAGAGCGAGGCGCGCCTAGGCGCGCCCGAAGCACGGTTTTTAGAACTAAGCTCTCATGCACCAGAGCAACAGAGCTCCCTTCATGCCAATTGGAAGAAATGGCTCTTTTACATCTGCTCGGGTAGCTTACTTGGGGCATATTATTTCTATGGGCGGCAAACAGATCAGGTTGGGTCAATTTCAGGTTCGGATCAGTCGGTTTTCAGGTCATCTAACCCAAACCAAACCAAACCCATTTTGATTTCAAATCGTGTTCGTGTTAACCCCTTTAATTTTTCGGGTTGAATATCTCAACCCTAACCGGTTAATTTCGTGTTAGGTTCAGGTCATGTTACCAGATCATGTCAGTTTTTAAGGCCCCTAAGCATCCCTGAAAGCTAAAACTACGAAATCAAATTATAAACTTAAAAAATCGTGTCATTTCAAATTGTCTTCAGGTTGAAAATGTCAACCCGAACCTAATCCATTTAATTTCAGGTCATGTTCGTGTCGGCCCATTTAATTTTTCTAGTTGAAAATCTCAACCCAAACCTGCTAATTTCGAGTTAGGTGCAGGTTGTGTTAGTAAGTCGTGTCATCTTTTTCCACCCCTAATTATTTCTGCTCAAGGGGCCAAGGCTAAATTATATGTCCTTTAGATATATGCCACCATATATGAATCAGAATGACACAAATTTTCCCTTAAAAAATTATGTCCTTCATCTTTTGTAAGAAACTTATTTCATTTTGATTTCACAAACTAATCGAAGGCAACAAAGTCTTTTGAAGCAATGTTATGTTACTTTAGATATTAGAGACCATAATTAGTTTGAAAATAACATTCTTATCATCTTTTTGTAATGAAAATAGTTATTAATACCACATTCTTATCCATAGCCTTAAACTTAGGGCTAACATTAAGATTTACAATTAAGAATGCCTACCAAAAGAGTTTAAGTATTTAACCCTTTTAAAATTATGTCATGTTTAGATTTTAAATAATTTTAAATCTTTTGGAACAATGAACAAGGTAGTGGTCAACAAGGAATCTACAAAATAATTAGCCCAAAAGAATTTTAAATCTACTAGTTACTTTAAATATTCATGTTATTTCATGTCATGTTGAGTTCTGGTTGTGTTGTACCATATCTTACCCTACATTGCCAACGCTAATTGCTATATAAAGAACAACAAAGCAATCATGACTATCAACAATGTAGATTAACAATTTGATATTGAGGGCAAACACTTGGAAACATTCATAGAAGCAAGTGCATCAAGAAAGCATATAATTTTGACTTTCTCAGTAACAAATGGGGTGGGAACATTTGAGAAGCAGAAAAGATAAGTGGAAAATTTTCTAAGCTTGTGTAACACATCTATCTATTTAATATATTAAAAGACGTTGCTCGCACCGTATTGCGCCACGTAGGCGACAAGTCAATAGTCCACATGTTTGATATGACACATAAGCATGTCACATCTTTTTAACAAAATAAAATATGCTTAGACCTAGATTTGAATCTGTCAACTCTTACAATTCAAAGTAGGGTTTTTTGTCCAAAACTACCTTAGTTACACCACTTTTTGTAAAAAACTATCTTACTTACAAAAGTTTGTCCAAAATTACCTTACTTAGCAAATTTCTGGTTGACCAATACCTTATTCACTATTTCGACGTTGATTTTGCCTTTGCTGGCCAATCAGGTCGTTTTTTGCAAATTCCGACCTCAAATTTGACCCTTTAAGGTAAAAATGACTTACCAAAACCTTGATAGGGATAATTTTTTTGGCACGCAAACCAATGAACGCATATCGAGACAAATTTTGTAATGCAAATAGAAGTTAATGCGACGATTTTTTGTAGATTCCGACCTCATATTTAACCCTTTTAGGGCAAAAATGACCCCAAAACATTGATTAGGCTAATTATTTTCGAAAATAAAGCAAAGTCAACGCCGGAACAATGAACAAGGAGTGGTCAACAAGGAATTGGCTAATAAAGGTAGTTTTGGACAAGCTTTTGTAAGTAAGGTAGTTTTTATGCAAAAAGTGGTGTAAGTAAGGTAGTTTTGGACAAAAAACTCTTCAAAGTATTGTATTTACCATCTCAACCAACTTTTATTTGTGCTTTGAATATCAACATAACATCATATATTCCTTTCATTTATTAAGTTAATTAATGTTATATTATTTTTGTACTTTGTCACAAGAGTGAGAAATAGATAAATACGGTATCGAGTTAAAAAAAGTAACCCGGGCAATTCCCGGGCCGACAAACTAGTTTTATTTGTAAAAAGCGTAAACTACCACTAATATAAAAAGAAAGTGACCTATAGGTAGAGGTAAACAGCCAAAGTGCCAAACATCCTCCTTAGAAAGGCTATTTAAGATATAAGAATTTCCTTCCAAGTCCACAATAACATAAGAATAGAGAGCAATGGAATTTTTGCAGCGAGTTGCAACATCTAGCAAGTTAGCCCAAGTAGCTAAGGTTTCCGTCTACTATGTCTATATGTATCCCCCTCCCCCCCAACACACACACACACACACACAAACAAAAAGATGCATTCAAATACAGGTAATTGGTATTGGACAGACAAAATTCCACAATTCAGGGGCAAAGTTGAGCATCGCACTATATTGTCGGTAACATAGAAAATTTCCCCTAACTTCAGGAAGAAACTAAGGCCTGACATACAGAATCCTTGCAAGACACAAAAGCAAGAACAATCAACACAACACCTCCAATTAATTCTAGCACAAGATATGAAAGCAGTCCCTAATAAAACCAGTTCATAAGCTTTGTTCTTACATAGTGCAATTTGTCCTTGATGATTTGATCCTCAAGACTTCAAAATCCTGATTATGCATCAATCTTTTCCATCCTCTTTACATTTTCCCTCAAATGTCTGCCTTCGTAATTAAGTATTCAACCCTATATTAGCCAGGATCAAATTGTCCAATCCATTCTCCAAAATACCACCATCTAAGAGACCTTTCATAGTCTAACCACAAATGCATTGCACCAGCACCCAAATCCTTCCATGATGACAAGAGGTGCACTTCATTCACAAAGTAACATGTTGCATCATGCTTATGAAATGTAAACATATATGAACTATATACTCCTATCATAATAGATCTCTCAAAAGCATAAAAAAACTTGGATTTTTTGCCTTCAATAATACAACCTTTCACCAATTTGCAAAGAATAATACAACCTATCGTTTTTTCGTGAATGATACAACCTTGTCCTCAATTTTGCAACCAATGATACAAAACTGGTTTTTAACTTATAAAACAGGTTTTTGGGACATGTGTCAAGTTTTACCTGGTTGTTGCAATTTTTTTATAAAAAAAAAAGAAAAAAAGGAAAAAAAAAACAGAAAAAAAACATAAAAAAATTCAGAAATAAGTAAAGGTGATGGGGTGGCTGCTGGGCGGGGGATGGGTGGGGGGAGGGCGGCGGGTTGGCCATGGAAGGGGTTGACTGGGGTCGAATAGCGCCGGGAGAGGGGCGAGGGTGGTCTGAATTGGGTGGGGATGTCGTTGGAGGGGTGGGTGGAGGTGGGAGGGAGGTTTTTGGGGTGAGGGTGGCTATGGTGGTTTCAGGGGGTGGGAGATCTCGGGTTGGGGGTTTCGGGGGTTGGGGAGGGTGGGCGTGGGGGTTTCGAGGGTGGGCGGTTTCAAGGGAGGGGAAATCGGGGGTGGGGGCGAGTCAGGGAGGGGGAATCGGGGGTTGGGGAGGGTGGGGGAAGGGGAATCGGGGGTTGGGGAGGGTGGGGGAGGGGGAATCGGGGGTGGGGTTGAGTCGGGGAGGGGGAATCGGGTTGGCGGCGGTGGCAGAGTGGTGGTGGCGGTGGAGGAGTGGGGGTGGGGGTGGGGGGGCTGGTGTTTTGGTTTTTTAAATAAATTTTTTGTTTTTTTTTTTTATTTTCTGATTTTAAAAAAATAAAAAATAAAAAAATTTAATAA
This sequence comes from Salicornia ramosissima, assembly GCA_951394345.1. Classification (NCBI taxonomy): domain Eukaryota; kingdom Viridiplantae; phylum Streptophyta; class Magnoliopsida; order Caryophyllales; family Amaranthaceae; genus Salicornia; species Salicornia ramosissima. Next base: position 48,853,887 of record OX596237.1, on the reverse strand, counting down.
TTTTAACCTAAATAACAGGTAACAGGTCATTTGTATCATTGGTTGCAAAATTGAGGACAAGGTTGTATTATTCACGAAAAAACAATAGGTTGTATTATTCTTTGCAAATTGTTGAAAGGTTGTATTAATGAAGGCAAAAAATCCAAAAAAACTTAACCTCATTAGCCTCAAACAATTATGAAAAACTAATTCCTAAACAAACAAATATTAAGGCAGACGACTAAAAAGGCATTGGGAAATGACCTTCAAATTTGCAATTAGAATTCAAAATGAATAACCAAAAACAAAGGAAAAAGGACATTAGCTTCGGGGTCCGAAAAATGACTTGTAATAAGGTGATCATTACTTTACGATCATGTTAGAAGTCACAAGAGACCATCTTACATCATTTCACATGTGCTTCGAAAGATTTACATGATATTTGCCACATGCACTTGCTAGATAATTTTATCAAACTTGTTTACAGAGAGTGAATTCTCTTCCAAACTCATAAACTTGCAAAACTATAGTAAACAAGCTGGGAGGAATTTTTTTCATCTAATTATCAGTCTTCTACTCCCTCAACCTTTGAAAGTTCTCACCGTGAATTTATCACCTCATAAAAAGATTTCTAGAGGAGAAATATAGAGACAGAGGAAGTGACACTTAGAATCGAGCTCATATGCCAGATTTGAGCTTCATGTTAATAGATTTTGCTAATAGATTTTGCCAGGTATTGGTATTGTTAAAAAGTAATCTCAGTTAAGGGGAGGAAAAATTAACTGTACCAAAACAAATAATTTGTTTAGAAAGGTTCAAACATAAAGGTAAACTAACTAGATAATGATAATGCAGACAACAGATGCTCCCAGACTTCCGCATAATCTCCTGCCTAGGCAGAGCAAGGAAAGGTCAGACATACGCACCCTTACCGAGCATTTACAGAGAGGTAACAACTAGTTGACAGTTTGCTGACGAGAGCCATATTGTCTCTACTATTACACTATGAATACTTGAATACACAGACAGTTTGTAAGTCATTTTCATTAAATCCATTATAATCCAAATGAAAAAACGATCAAATATCTTATGTTATTGCTAATATACACAAACAAATCAGTTTAAGAGCACAGATATTAAGCACAACACAAGATGATATTTCCCTAAATACTTGTATACAAAATTTAACATCCATCCATTCCTAAACATAATTTCCCATTCTGCCACCCTCAAACTATCTTCTCATATTCCTTTTTGGGTTGCGAACACAGCTTGATGTTGTAACCCACCAATCCACTCTATTTACTTATTTAGTATTCATGGTTGGAAGGTAACTTTTTAAATGTCTAAATAAAATTTTGTTAATTAATACCTTGTATCATTTGATTTTAGAAATTTGGCCTTTTCACCCAAAAAAAAAAAAAAACATTGTCAACAACTACCTTTTAAGATGCTTTATTTCAGTTTTACAACCTTTAGTAATTAATCAATGTACTAATCAAAGTCAAACTTTCACTAGTTAAACATTCATAGTTTCAACGCTTGATTACTATTTACTACATTAATCATATAATTCTGATCTTGATATTGGTATTAATTAAGAAATAGCTACACTCAGATGAAGGCCAAAATTAGTAAAACCAATCTTAAATTTTCTACAATTGAATGAATATAACGCAAAAATTAACAAATAGTTCTTGTTTAAAATAGAATTTTTCACAGAGAATACCTTTTCAAATTTTTCTTGTCCGTAAAAACTTTTTAAGACAATTTTTGGAAAGGGAGCGCCTTTACACTATGTTTCAACCAAAAAGTCAATTTTACAACATGTAATAAACTTTTCTCTTTTTCCTCAACTTAACCTACCCAACCGACTACAACCCCCGTCACTTCTATCATCTTCTCGCATGAAATCCAATCCCTTACTCCCTTATATGTTTGTGGTGCTATAACAATACTGAAAGAAATCATGAGTGATACCTCTTATTATTCATCCAAGGATTCTCAACAACTAACTTAAATATTTTTTTATAAAACAAAAAAAAAAAAACGAATATCTTACAAAATACAAAGATTGAAAACAACAACTTAGGGCCCATTTGGTATCATTTTTATTTTCAGTTTTGAATTTTTATATATTATTAAAAACAAAAATTGGGCAAACCACAAAGAAGAGTTAGCAATTTCCTGCTGGCAGTATTAAAGAGTACATTATAAGGATGACTAATTTTAAGGTCATTATTCAATGTATATCAAGTGATTCCAAAAAAAATAAATAAATAACAGATTCAGAAACTGAAAACTAACAGGAATACCGAATAGGCCCTTAAAGTAAAATGCATGTTTGTTAGCACTTCCTCAAAGCTAATACCATACTTTCAATCAATCTCCAATACATGCCTAAAGTGAACGCCAAAGTAGCAATCCCACATTTCTCCTTCATAGACAAAACGATAATGATTGAGATCCAAAATATGACTTTCATACCATAAATATTGTGCTTTAAAAATACATCTCACTTTATCCAATACATACACACACACACACACAGACACACACATCTCACAAATACACACACATCTCACAAAGAGGATTTCCACATAAATATTTAACTTGGTAGTATTTAAAATGCTATTATTCAACTATAGTGTGTAAACACATTCTAAGGGATGAAGGTGAGCAATTTATATTTCTTCATTCAAACTTAGTGGTTGAGTTTGATAAGCCCAAAGCAATAGTAAATCCAAAGACGTTATATTTTATTCTTAATTATTTATTCCTAGACGAAACTTACATAGCATATCCATTACTAAATAAATGTCTATAGGCGGTGCTATCTTGAGTACTTTAAAACCCAAATTTTAATACAGTTGTTGAAAACAAAAGGAGAAACATTTAAGAAAAGAATACTAAACTACCCTTCCAATGGCCTAGTTCATTACATAGTTTCTTAATTCTAAAGCTTCTCCGTTTTTTCATCCTCAAGCTTCCACCAAAGGGAATACCAGATGGTATTGGACAATGATCCCCTCCAAAATATTCATTGTCAAAGAGTAATATTGGATAAATGCAATGAGGGACTTACCATGACAACATAAACTATATACTATATAAAGAAATACTCCATTTACTACAAAATAATTATACATATTCAACCTTTAAGACAAAAATAATTCATTTAACAACTCTTGTAATTACACCAATATAAAGGCAATAGCAATAAAAGGTATGCAACATTACTGCTCTAAAATATTTTATCAATCCTATTAATTAATAGTCTCTTTTATGGTTCTGCACACGTGTTAAAACAAAGTGTTAATTGCAATGTTATTATTGAAATACAATATAAATTTTGAATAATTGGCAAGAAAAAGTACACCAATATTCAAAGAAACGTATAATCTTATAACTGCAATCATATATAATCTTAAAAGAGGCCATGGAAAAAAATATGAATCTGCAAATTATAACATAAGTTAGCGAGAACCTTGAGCATGACGACAAAGCATCCACACTATAGAAAGCAACATGCATAATGCAAAAGTAGCATGAAGCCATGAATGTTATAGCAACGAACCTCACCAGAGCCCTTTCTTGCTTGCAATGTTGCAACTATGTCCAAGCACTTCTCTATATCAGGAATCTTGGCCTGATAAAAAAATATAAGAAAGATTAATTCGGATATAAGAATGTAACTTTGAAGATTGGAATTTGATTTGATCCAATCGTTCTAAGTTCTTTAGGACAAGTACTTTTTCACTTAAGGTTAAAAAATTATTAAAAAGGTTTGGTCAAAACAAAAGGAAATACATTCTACAAACAAGTATAGATATTCCTAAGTCGCAAACTTTCTCTTCATCTCACCTGATGTATGAATGTATCAATGTTAGTGACATGAATACAGCAAAGCTGTACAAAGAATTTGATAGTAGGAAAGTATCTTTCCCCACTTACTCTTGAACACACTAATATGATTTCTATAAAAAATGATGCTCCTTTGAAATATGAGTTAAAACATTTGAAATATGGCCCAAAAAAGGCAAAAAATGAACCTATCAATATCATTACATTAGAAGAAATATATATTAACTCAATATTGTTCAATGGAAAATCTGGGAACATCTACTACTCAGGTATATTCATATAAATAGTAACTCCTATATTTTTTAAATTTTCTCTTGTAATTTATCAAAGTTTTGGTAACTTAGTAACTTACAGGTTACACCTCTGCACAAGAGAAAGAGAGAGAGATTGCATTAAGTAACAAAAGGAAACAATTTCCGATTAAATTAATAATACCAACATTAATAATATAAACAGTAAATTAGGGGAAGGGTATTTTAAGTAATGCATAATAAGTTGTTAGTAGGATTTAATAAAAGGCACTAGCGGGGTTGATTAGAGAGGTAACATCTATAATTAAGAGCAAGTTAGAGATGAAAATTAGGCTCAATGTATTTTGAGAGCAATCTCTATGGGAGTGAACAAGCCACTCGAAATCTATGCAGCGGGTACTTCATATGAGTAGCCGTCCCCGGACTTGATTCGTCCCAGTATCGGGGACGATTCCAATTCTTCAAGTTATAATTGGCCATATGCTCGTACCCATTAACACTATTTTAAGATTTGTAGTTTTCAATCCCCAAATCTGTATTCATTTCCGACTTAGTGCAACCTAGCTCGAAAGCTTGCACTTAGGAGAGAATCAAGCCTCTTGAAAGCTTGAATATCATTTACTCTATCATATTAGTCATCATCTCTATTATCTCAAAATCAACCCCACTAGCACAGTTCATAACAATTTCAAATACCCGCCCATAATTCTATTGAGTAGGTTATAAGAATTAGTGGTTGGGTAATCCTTAGAATGGTGAAGTCAGCATTAGAGTGGGCTGAGAGTTGGGCAAACTATAGATTTGTAGGCTGGAGTTTGTCACATTAATCTAGCATATCCCCATTTCACCTTCTTCTCTCTTTTATTTACGCCCTAATTTATCTAATCTGAGATGGAAAGGCCCAATCATCTTTGTTTGAGCTTTAGTGTCAATTTCTTAACAATTTAACAAATGTTACGAACTGAAATAGCCTTTAGCAAAATTTCACAAAGATTATTAGTAACTACGGAACAATATGAACTATGATTTATTATTTTCATTAAAATAGCAATAACAGATGGTTACAAGATTTCAAAAGGCTTGAATCTCTCCCAAGAAACTAAACCCACAACAAATCTCTTATATAAAATTCGCATCATAATAATACATGCTCAATGCTTTACTCTAGTGGTTTAGGTGTATACTTTGTTGCTAAGTTTTTCTTTTTCACTTTCACTTAACTTTCTGTTGACATATTCCTTTTATGTTTTGATGATGACATAAACCTCAAACTTAATTACTAATAAGTATCTTTGAGTTCTTGGAGAATTTTAGATCTTGAAGATAAATAAGCATTGAAGATTCAAGCATGAAGATTCAATCATTTGAAGAAACAAGATGGTGATTCAAGTGAAGGTTCGAATCAATGAATCAAAGATGTTGCTGTCAAGTTTCTACAGAGAAATCAGAGAAGTTCCTGAAGAGCATTCAGCAAGGAACATGGGAAGAACGTCAAGTATTCCAACGAATTACTTGTTGAAGAGAAGAGAATCATCCATGAATGTTATAATGTAATGTTCTAGGGTAAATGTAAGTATATTAATGCATTTAAGTCTGGTTGGAACTTAGTTGTGTCTGTCAGAGGAACTCTGGGTCATGTTCCCAGAGGAACTTGTGTCGAATCTGTTAGTTACTTTAGTCCACGACAGTTGCTATTTTTTAGGGACTGTTTAAATCACTCCTTGACTGTTTTAATCTGTTTAAAATGGTCAAAGACTGACTGGATTAGTGCAGCCCATTTTTAGGAATAGTGGGTAGGTGTTTTTGAATTGGTTAGTAGTCAAATTAGTGTCCTTAATTTTAGGATTAGGTTAGTTGTTTTTTAATTCTGATTTCCTTTTATTTTATTAATTCATTTCTGGTTTTAAAAATTAATTTAAAGTTTGAGATTTTAAAAAAAAAAAAGATTTTTTTTTACGGAAAAATTAAAAAAGAAAAAACCGGTTTTTAGTTTTTATTTTTAATTAATTAATTCATCTATTTTTTATTTAACTTATTATTTCTGATTTTTAGGTTATTAATTAAGTTAGTGGGTTGTTTAAGTTAGTCAAAGTTAGTGGTGTGTGAGTGAGAGTGGTGGACGTGTATATGGGGTTATGGGTGGTTATTTAGGCTTCTTCTCCAAGCAATTTTATAACCATTCATTTATATATATACACACATATAATTCTGATTTAGAATACACACAACAAGAGAGCACACTTTCAGATTTATATTACTTAGAGTTTGTGTCAAGTTCCTAAGTTCCAATCCAGTTTTACATGCATTTCAATATACTAGAGTTATTATTTGAGTTGTAATTGAGAGAAAAGAGAAGAGAAGTGTGTGAGAACTTAGAGAGAACAGAGAAGAAAGAGTCGTGAGAAAGAGAAAGAAAAAGAAAGAGAGAAAGAGAATAGAATCGTAAGTTCCTACAGGAACTCACGAGGTCCAGAGAGAAATTAGGATTGTAATAGTTTACAAGGCCTTTATATAAAAGTGGAGTTTTTCTTCCGTGGGCCAGGAAGTTTTTCTCGTTGAAATTTGACTCTTTACATTTCGTTTTTCTCAAAGTTCCTTTAGGTTTTCAATTCTGACGAAAATCATTGTTATAAGTTCCACACAGCAATTCACCCCCCCTCTTGCAGTGTTCCTACAGGAATAACACTTTCTATTGTTCATTTTCCCTTTTAGAACTTTGTGTTAGATTAGAGTATTGGCCATTATATGCATCTACTCCCTATAATATACATTTTTCCATTTTTCAATCTTTCATCCTCAAACTTGAATTTCTAGAGCCTTTAAAGCCCCGACATCTTCTATCATCAGAGCAGCACATTTTACCCCTGATCATTTTCTAGTTCTAATAGTAGAGATTTCAAGAATAGTGTACATGTTGTATTTAATATTTTCATAATAAGTAGATACTGTTAACTGTTTGTCACGGAATTTATTTTAATTTTTTTACTATTATAACTTATTAGAGATGCCATCAAAAATAGAAGTTTCCAGTTGCCATTGTTGAAATTTGGATTTATATTGCAGCATATTATTTTCAGTTTCTAGATCTGAGTGTAATATTTTATATTTAAATAGTTCCGAACCCAAGTGGTTTCAATTCTGGATCCACCACGGTACTCAACATGCTCTTCCCTCTCCCTACTAATCTGTATTTGTAGAAAATGTTCCCTAACAAACATACCAGAACCTTCTATAAGCTACTAATAGCAACTTATTGTGTAATTCTGCTGGAAACCAGAGTAGACAATAATAAATAGAGAATTAAGCACAGAAAACAGTGAGCTAAGGGAAACTTTTGTATTATATTTCTCAATGAGAGTGATACACTGACTCTTAGGGAATATTTATAGCACTTGCCAAAAAAGGAATCTCCAACAAACTCATTCAACATGTGTGCTCTCCTATACACAACAGAATACTATTTATTAGATAAATACTCTTATAAATATACTTGGCAGATATTGGCAGACTTTTTTAGTACTCTATTTATCCCTGTACTTGGGCCTGGGCTGTACTCTTCTTCTTGCTTCTAGCATGGGTCAATGTGACAGGTGAGTGCACAGCAAAAATTCCTAAATTAACTTCCTAGAGTTCCTACTGATATTAGTGCATAACACCAAATCGCCATTACTACTAACACCTAGCATTTTCTCCATAGAACTAAAGAGCATGTTGCTCCTCTCAGCTTCTAGAATGCTCTCCTTCTTCTCCAAGGCAGCAGCGCATCTTCTCACTGACAAATCTTCTAGAAGCTTCCAGGTTTGCAAGCTAGCACCCATCCGACATGTTTTCCGGAAATACCAGATACCACTTCTTCCTCCACCAAAGAGATCAACTTTATGATCCTTCCATTTGGTTACATCACCACCAAACCCACCGAAGTGGCTGCCAGAAATTCCTATGCCATATACCCCTTTTCTCCCAAAACTTCATAATTTTACACGTCTTCTGCCGGATGCACTTGCACCAGAGCTGCCTGTCGCAACGCTCTTCCTTCCATTTTCTGAGCACTCATCGTAATCTCTCCAGCCAGATGCCATTCTTCCTGGACCACTACCGGAACCACTACAATCAGCAACTCCATGCTCAAAAATCCATTAATCAATCCACTCACGGGACAATCAAACTCACTTGAGATTCCTCCGCCATCAAGACCACCTGGTCGACCCCCAAATTCACCTGCAAATCCACCTTGCGTCCCTACATCGACATCTCCAACTACAACATCCCAACATCTTCTACTCAAGCCAGTTGATCTTGACATTGCAGTGGAGAATATCTCCTCCCGCATTCAGACGGCCTTCGAATGTTTCTTGGAAATGAGCTGCAGCTCCGCCTCCAAAATCCCCTTCACTAGCAGCCTTACTCCCGGTAAAAACCTTGGAGAATCATCAGAAGTAATGTTCTCCCGTTCTAATGGCTGATCCACTTCTCTTACTGGCTCAGCTTTGATTTCATGTCTAAAATCACTTAACTGCTCCTGGATTTTAAGGGAACTGTCTTCCAGGAGTTCCAGCAATGCAGTAATTTGTAGCGTTATCTTTTGAGCAAGTGAAGTGAATTTCTCCTTGATTTCTTTAGAAACAGCTTCATTACAGCTCTTACAGTCTGCTGAAAGGAGTTTAGGGACTCAACCATTCCTTCCTCCCAAGTAGTTCCAAGTTACCATTGGCCTGTGATACAGTATCAACCACTATGAAACAACCAGGAGTCATTCCACTTTGATACCAACTACTATGAACGGACAAAGTTGGCAGGTTTTTAAAAGAAGTAGATAGAAACTAAGATAACAAAAAACTGATTAATGGAAGATAACGATGTTGATTATGATTGATTAAATGAAATAAACACTAATTAAGATAACTATCAAATATTCGAGAGGCTTGATTTTCTCCCAATACAAGCTTTCGAGTGGCTTATTCACTCCCATAGAGATCACTCTCAAAATACATTCAACCTGATTTTAATTTCTAACTTCCTCTTATATATATAAATTACCCCTCACCAAATCCCAATTCCCACCAGATGCTACTATAAAATTCTAGTAACAACTTATTACACCTCCCCTAATTTCCATTTCATAGCACAATGATGCCCATCCCGGGAAAACAATATGCAATTTTTAAAGTAGCCGTGTATTCATGGATCCCAGTTCATTAAAATGTGATCTAGGATCTGGATACATGAAACCTAACTTTCACAATTGATAGCCATAATTTTTGAAGCAAACAAGTCAAATTCATATACTCCAAAAGCTTCGTAGTTGGTAGATAAATGATGGCAATTTGAATCATTCCGCCACACTACAATTCTTACAGATTCTTGTTCCCCTATGTCACATTCATGAAATTGGTAATGTCAATCATCAGGTTCCCCTATAATGGTTATTTTATAGACTTTTACTTTAACTAGGTGTCCTTAGCACTCTATGAACTGATAAGGTTTATATTTTCAAAGTGATTTTTTTATTTAAACAAAAAAAAAAAGTATCACCATTATAACTTAAATTGCCACAGATACCATGGTTCAAATCCCTTTCTCCATACAATTTTTACTCGACTATGTTATACCAAGTGAGCATGCTGAAATATTGTGATCCCTACATTAACTAGCCTTGCAACTATATATCCATTTCTCAACTACCCATTTATCAAACTAATTCCTGCTCAACATAACCAAGGAACCATGATCACACTTAACAAGATGTCAATCAAACCACTTTCCTAATCTCATCTAAATACATACTCTAGACTCTAGAGGACCTGGCTAAACTTTGCATATTCGATGAACTAGAACTTCCACTTACATAGTTACATCTATGATACTCCAACTTCAACAAGATTGTCGAACTAGCATGTGGATCCATGTCTCTAAGATTTTAAAAAATCATTAGCTTGAAGATCCAATAACAGGACTAAAAGTCTAAAAAAAATCACAACAGGTATAGACTGAAGGGTCTGACAAGGAAAGACTTAGGTTAAAGATTCAGTAACACAACTACAAGTCTCCAAAATTGCAATATAACACAAGGGCACAATCATTTTGATTGAAAATAGTAAGGGACTAACTTTCACAATTAGGCCAAATTTGAAGTATCCAAGCATCATTTTTGGATATTAAGTATTTAACATACACGAACTAAAAACAACTGATATGAGCCGCACAAGTTTAAAATTTTCTCCATTAAAAGAGCCCACTTCAACAAACCCCTCACACCCCTTCCATTATTGATATAATACTGATGTGAAAGGAAATTTTTTGACATGGAAATATTTCTTCGATCATTTCAGAAATTTTAGAGAAAACTAATCAAATCCAGAGTAACAAAAACTACCAATAATACACAAGATCCAAATCTTTTAGCAATCCTAGCTCTGAAACCAGATACCATGTCACTTGACTGGTCTAAGACTCCATACCACTCATTACTAATTCTCTAGGCTCCATTTCCTCTGCATTCAACTTCCATCAACTACTCAAGGATTGGCCAGAAAATAAAAATAAAACAACACAAGTACATGGCACTCCAATTATAAAAGTAATATACCAAAATGTTCAATAAGTATGACCATAATATCAAGGACTTGTCCAAAATACAAATGTTGGGGGAAATGAAGAGTTGAAGACATAAAGTATCTCCTTAGGCCACCTTCTAGATTTAAAAAAGGAAGTTCATATTTACCAATATCACCCCTTATGATTACCTTAGCTACAAATGCAATGCCCTAAGCAAATGGGCAAAAATTATTGACAAGTGGAATGTAAAACTTTTAGTTGTTAAACGTGACTAATTCATCAAAAATGGTATACCAAATGTGGCCTTTTTAGGCAAAAAGAAATAACAACAATATAACACCTTAATCAGATAAATGATATATGTCTCATCCATGACATGCCAAATCACCTAGTTCCACTGTGAAGTAACTCAAAACAACATTCTGAATTAAGTTGACACTTCAAAGAAAATGAAATGGCCATAGAAAAGGGACTAAAAGTGGTACCTGAAGCTCTCTCTGCTGTGCAAGAAGTTTCATCTCAGCTAACTTGTATTGCTGAAGCCTGAAAAGAATTGCCATAGACAAGGGTCAAGCAACAATTTAAGCGACACATGATTGAAAACAAATCCTTATGTAGGAAACTTTTCTAATTTCTATCAAACCTATTTTTATTCTATTTTGACGGATAATTTATTCTTACTAATTAAGCCAGTTACTCAAAAAAATGATACAAACCAACTAAAACTTGAAACCAAAATTCATTTATATTGTCACCAACTCACCACACTAGGTAAATACATACACGATCAAATTCTATTCAATGTATAATGTGATACAATCAAAGTTGACAGATTCAGCTTTGGCATAAAAGACCCTCCAGCCTCCACAAATAAAAGCTGTGAAATAACGCAATTCACAAATGAAATTCCTATGTTGATTGGTAGAACCAAAAAATGGTAAAGCAACAATTAATTCAGCATACAAACTAAAATCGCTCAACCTCAGCTACAATACCGCCAACTCTTCCATAAAAGAATTCAAATTTGTCGATAACAAATCTTAGCTATCACTTACACTTAGGACAGCAACAAGATTTAAGGACTTGGGCTCAATTGGGTCACTTGTGTCCCCTTAGCCCATGGTAGTAAAAGCAGTATTTTAAGCACAACAAGTTTCTTGGTAGTTGGTGCACTATGATTGGTGCATCTCCCATTGATTCTGCGGGCATTGGCAGATTGGCTGCCACCCTATTTAGATGTTGATACGCTCTTGTCAGTTTCAAGAGAGAATGAAATGAAAAACAATGCTTTGTTGAGAGAAATATTCTGAAATTTTGCTTGCAGTGGCCAGTCACGAGTCACCTAAATATTTTCAGGTTAGCAACGTAAGGATCATATGACCACCGTCATAAATAAAAGTATATGTGAGTTATTGCCTACAATGAGTAGCATATAATTTACAAGGACATTACATTTGCACACTTGTGATGGAACTAATTGTATTATAGTGGATAACCTTCAAGGCTTCAAGGTTGATCTGAAATTCTGAATATAGGAGGCATGGTCCCTGGAAGAAGAGGCCATGAAATTGCATTTTCTTCTAAAAAGAAAGCTAGGAATTGTTACAAGAGTGGAGTAATTTCCTTTCACACATGCAAGGTCGAGCAAATTTTGGACTTCGGTTATGGAGAAAGCAAGTTTTGCTTTCATTGAGAGGATGGGGGTTAAGCCCAAATTTTAAGTTAATAATCGTTAAATTCACTAAAATCAGTGATTGTTGTCACATGTAGTATAATTACACCCTAAAGCTTATTTGGGTTCAAAGTTTCATAAACTAATACCACGATTTTATTTTATTTTAATTTACTCATCTTGACTTTCATGCTTAAATGCATAGTGAGACGAATCAAACAATGGTGATCAAAATAGAAATGCAATTGCAAATTGAAAACTAATGCCGAGTATTACTATGTACATCAATCTTGCTAATTATTAATTTAAGCTAAGTAAGAAAATTCAATTTTCTTCTAAACAAAAATTAATACTTCGTATTAATATCACTAACCTGCTGCAAAAACACTTGAAACATCAAAAACAATTAAAATGAGCCAAAGATCGGCCCTTGAGGAGATTTGATTGAATGAAATGTAAAGTATGCATTACAAAAAATAGATGCCCAAAATTTAAAAAAAAAAAAATTAATAAGTTGAGGATAGAGAGATACCGTTCTTGAAGAAAAGAAAGAGCAGAGCTGGCATCAAGATCAGATTCTTGAAGGTAAGTTTGAACATCCTCCACAAATGCAGCAGCAGGAATTCCTCTCCTTTCTCTCAGTTCCGAAGCTGAAGATGTTTCCGCCATTTATATCACCTTTTAGAGAGACAAAGTAAGTGTTATTATTCAAGATAATGATAATATTAATGGAAATTTTTATAGTGCCACAACTGAACCTGAGCCAAAGGCAGGAAGTGCCAAAGGTCCATTTTTATAGATTGACCCTAAATTTGAAAGCTATAACAAAAGCCAACAAAGAACTATAATTTGACTCAATATCAACTTGGACCCCAAGGATTACATGATATTCTTATCATTTTAAAACATTAAAAAAAATTAATTAAAATACAATATCTATCAACAGAGTCGCTGATAATAATCTGAAGCAATGAAAACTAATCGCTCAATCAGCGACCTTCCAAGAATACTTATTGACTATGACAACTAAGTAAACAGTTAAACCCTAGATGTGATTTTTTTTTTAAGGAAGCACTTTATTATGGGCACTAAGGTTCACCAAATCAAACAAATGAAAGACATCCAGAAATACACCATCATCCCACATTCTTCTATCACAATAAGAAGTTTGAACCCTAGATCGTGAATTTGATATTGGACGACTAAATAATGCGAAAAAAAGTGGGGGAAAGTTACCTTAGTAGCTCCTTCAATGGAGGAGAGGAAGCACGGAATTCGATTCAACGGAGAACTTCGTGTAAGCTTTAATGGAGAAGGAGAACTTCGTGTAGGCTTGACTTGAAGGGGAGTGGCCACAATAGTAATAGATTGACCCGGACAAGCCAACTATTTGTGGTACCGCGCGTCCAAACTACTGAAATTAAAAAAAAAAACTAACGCGCTCCCGCCCACCTTACACTCTACAAATGTTCACACGTAATGTTCACACACAAAAAGAGTAATGTTCACAAGACTATGCACAATATTCACCACATTTTGTAGAATTTCACCTGTAAACTTATACACTCTACAAATGTTCACACACGAAAGAGTAATGTTCACACACAAAAAAGAGTAACGTTCACAAGACTATGCACAATATTCACCACATTTTTGTAGAATGTCACCTGTAAACTTATACACTTTGCAAATGTTCACATACGAAAGAGTAATGTTCACACACAAAAAAGTAATGTTTACAAGACTATGGACAATATTCATTACATTTTGTAAAATGTCACATGTAAACTTATACACTCTACAAATGTTCAAACAAGAAAAGAGTAATGTTCACAAGATTAAGCATAATATTCATCACATTTTATAGAATCTCACCTGTAAACTTATATACTATACAAATGTTCACACACGAAAGAGTAATGTTCACAAGACTATACACAATATTCATCACATTTTATAGAATGTCACTTGTATACTTATACATTCTACAAATGTTCACACACGAAAGAGTAATGTTCACACACAAAAAGAGTAATGTTCACAAGACTATGGACAATATTCACCACATTTTGTAGAATGTCACCTGTAAACTTATACACTCTACAAATGTTCACATACGAAAGAGTAATGTTCGCACACGAAAAGAGTAATGTTCACAAGACTATACACAATATTCATCATATTTTGTAGAATGTCACGTGTAAACTTATACACTCTACAAATGTTCACACACGTAAAGAGTAATGTTCACAAGATTATGCGCAATATTCATCACATTTTGTAGAATATAATATCACCTGTGAACTTATACACTCTACAAATGTTCACACATGAAAGAGTAATGTTCACACACAAAAAGAGTAATGTTCACAAGACTATGCACAATATTCACCAAAAAAATATAAACACAACATTCCACATTCAATACATTAAACACTTACATATTACAACTAAATATAAATATTCATGAAATCGCGATAATATGAAGAATAATCACGAGCTCAAACACAAACGTTCACCACAAAAGTAAAAATGTTCACAATAAAAAGTAATCAAAATCTTGTGAACATTACATATAATTCTGTGAACATTACTTACAATCATGTGAACATTACATATAATCCTGTGAACATTACATATAATCCTGTGAACATTGCATATAATCATGTGAACATTACATATAATCCTGTGAACATTATATATAATCATGTGAACACTACATATAATTCTATGAACATTACATATAATTTTGTGAACATTAATTATAACAATGTGAACATTGCTGTGAACATTACTTATAATCATGTGAACGTTACTTATAATCATATGAACATTATCTATAATCCGTTGAACATTACTTATAAGTTATAAACATGTGAACATTACTTATAAACCAAAAAAATAAACAAAAATTATTGTTTACAACAAAATAAAAAATCAAATACACAAAAATGTTCACATCATAAATGAAAATTTTTCACCATAATGCAATGTTAACGACCCAAGGAAAAATGTTTACAACATAAACACAAAATTAAAAATATTAATCAATGCAAACAAAAATATAAAAAAAAGTCATGATAATCACCAAAATAACAGGGGCGAAAATAACATGGGAAAAAAATGAAGGTCCAAACATAAAATGCTCAAGATTTGATGAATAAGAACAAAAATGGAGGTGCAAACTGGTAGAAGAAAGAAAAACGAATCAGCAGGAAAAAGGGAAAAGAAAAGAGAAGCGATTTTTTAAAAAAATAAAAAACAGTGTCGTTTTGGACCCGGGTCCAGCTAATAATTTGCGGAGTGGCCAAGTGCAGTGTAAACGGGAAATACGAAGTACTCCGTATATTACAAAGATACGAACATGTTCTCTTACACCCTCTATGCTCAATTGGTTTTTTGCGACATTTACTTTTTTTACATCTCCCAATACACAATTTTAAATGAAAATATCTTTAGATATATATAATAAAAAAATTATAATAGTATTGAAGAATGAAGAAGATGAAGATTTTGAAAAATTAGATGAAAAAGATGTGTATTTATAAAGAAAATGTAAAAAAGATGATAAACCCTAAAAAATTGGAGGGAAATAAATTTCCCACCAAAAAACCTTCCACGTACACTTAATGTCTCCACTTAATGTTGCATTAACGGCAATGGTATTGTGTACAGCATTACTATTCCTAGGGGATATTATGTAGAAGTCCCAATTTGAAGGGTACGACGTATAAAATCCTATATCACAGAGCACTACATAGAAAAAACCAAAAAAGAAGGAGACAGAGGACTACCTTTTTTTAAAATAAAATCAACATTTCCTACTCCCGAATAGATATCCTGATCTAGTGCTAAGCAATAAGAGAACTTAGCATCCAAAAAAAGATCGATGACGATGTACGTAGGCCATAGGGTCCAATGCTTGAGGGACGCAATGTAAAGAGTTAAACTAAAAATCAGATCATACCAGATCAAAAAAAGTATAACTAAAAATAAGATCAGAAAAAAATCTTATAAGATCAGAATAGTTCAAATAAGATCAGTTCAAAAAAAATTAAGTTGAGATTAGATCAAATAAAAAAAAAAATAGATGAATCAAATGCACCCAAGTTCATATAAGTTAAGTTCAAGTAGCTTTAAGACAATAGTCTAAAAATAATAATTTAAGAGGATGCACCCTAAACTCGAGTTGAAAAAAATATTCCCTATATTTCTTTGGAAATTTTGTTTTTAATTACTTAAATTAGCTCTCCCATAATATATGCATTTCATTATTTTTATTATTATTTATTTTTTTACTCCCTCTAATTTTATATATGTGAGAACTGAGAGAAATATAGTTTTTTGAAATTCATTTGATTCGTCTAGATACACAGTTATCAAATATGTAATTTTTATATTTCTTTCTTGCATATAAGTATAAATATTACAATTTACAGTAGTGTCTCGAAACATGTGGAAAATAAATTAACCATTTATTTTGGTATTGAGCCACGGAGGGAGTATGTTATGTTTAGTTAAGCACGTTTTTATTTATTTTTGTATCTAAACTTTTTTTTGTTGTTTGTTCTGATCTAGACTTATTGAACATTGCTTTTAAATAAGCTGAATTTTGTTAGTCTAGGGTGAACATTATGATCAACATGATGAACATTGCACCAAATACTAATCTAATATATATTGTGAGTCTTATGTCATCAACATTGCAATATAATGATGTGAACATTGCAACATTAAGTGATGAACATTTATACTTAATATTGTGAACATTGCTATTACACTGTGTGAACATTTGGCGGTGAAAACTTAGGTTTTTGAATGTGAACAAGTAGGTTTAATTTTAAATGAAATTGAACTATTAGTGTTGCGAATTCAGATATTGTAAAAAGTAAAATTAAGTAAACAAACTGTACATTAATTGTCGTTTTCTTCATTTTCTTGAATTTTCTACTTCTTTTTCGCCATTTTTGTTTGAATTTGAACTAAAAAACAGATCTTTTTGGAATATGATTTAGTTGTTTGAATTTTTTTACATGATTTGCGAGTGAGAGAGACTAGATAATGGAGGGAGATGAAAGAGAACAAAAAGGAAAATTTTGAGAAAAAAAAAATATATACAAACAGGAGAAGAGTATCTAAAAAAATAAAAGGACTCGGGACCACCTAAAGTTTATCTGATAACTGATCCGGGTTCAACCAATAATTTGCAAACTAACAGGCCAAGATCCCAACCTCTATATTCAAACTCTTATAAAGTCAGGGTCAGACCGCTTTGATTCGGACCAAGTTAGGACCGATTTAATATTCGGACCGGGCCGGGTTTCAGATTGAAGTTTCGGGCCAAAATCGGATAAGGGCCAATTCGGATCGTGTCGTTTCAGATCGGATCATTCTAAGATCAGGTGATTCGGGTCATTTCGGGTCAGAATGTTTCGGAACGGGTCATTCTCGAATCGAATCATTTCGGGTCGAATCATTTTGTATCGGAATGTTTCAGCAGTACTTGTTTGATTCTTAAAAAGATTACTTTTGTAGTTTTGTGTATAATTTTCATGCTTGCTTAGTTAAAAACCTATTTAAATTCAACGATGTGTGATGACAAACATGAAAACATTCCAAACAAGCTACCGTGTATAAAAGATTCAGTAAACAAAAAATATTTTCTTTGGATCGGACGAGTTCAGATCGGTTTGTTTACGGATAAGACATGTTCGAATTGGGTTGTTTTCGGAATGGGTCGAGTTCGAATCGGACCTGCTCGGATTCGGATGAGTTTCAGGCCAACTGAGGTTCGGATCGGATTGAGATTCGAATTGGGACGAGTTTGGATTGGTTCTGTTTGGATTCGGATGAGTTTCAATTTGGACAAGGTGAGGTTTGGATTGGGATTCGGATCCATACTATTCAGATTCGGATGAGTTTCAGACCATGTGAGGATCGGATCGGAATTCGGATTGAATATTTTGGATCGAGTTTCGAATTTCGGATTGACTTTGTCGTGTCTAATCATTAGGGATGTCAGTTTGGATTAGAATGTTGGTGATGAGCAAGGATGATGATAATGGTTGATCCTCCAAGGTGTGGAAATACACTTTCCTACTAATTCAATTCGCCCCTAGTAGACCACTGGGTTACCACGAATGATTAGTGAGATACAACGGAGAACAAATAACCTTACACTCTAGTGATATCAAGAGTATAAGAACAAAAGGGTTTGTGTTTGTTTGTGTTTAGTCACACTTCACAAAATTAGCTAGAGATTATAAAGTGCTAGCAAGTTGAATTGAGTATAACAATTTTGGAATTTTTTGTGTATACTCAACAATGAACTAAGGCTCCTATTTATAGGCCAAGAATGAAGTGCAATCAACTTCAAAAAGCTTATCAAACTCCCCATTCAAACCTCATAAAATCAGAAATTATGGAGTTGAATGTGCATTAAACATCCATGAGGATTCCTTGCAACAATGCAAAACCTCCAACTTCTGATTTTAATCCTCATTAGCACTGGATTAAGTCAGTAATAAAGCCATTAAACATGCATTGACACGTTTAAAGAATTCTAGGCAAAGTATCCAAGAATTTGTAAAATTGCATGAATTTTTCCAGTAGCAAATCGTGAGTCGCGAAGAGCCATCGCGAGCCACGAACCTGGGCTCGCGAGTCGCGACTTGGCTCTGTCGTGGTCTCGTGATTTTGGCTACTTCCAGAAACTTTTCGTGAGTCGTGAGGTAGCCTCGCGACTCGCGAGGTACCTCTAGACTCGTTGTTTCTCTTTTCCTTATATCCTTAGTTCATTGTTCAAGCCCATTTAATCATAAATGTTCCAACATAGAACCCGTTGGGTTAACTGAACTACCGTGACCTGAACTGAAAGTAACCTGAAATTGACCTGAATTGTTATTGGCCCATGAATTAATGACCTGAACTGAACTTGAACTGAAAGTAACCTGAATTGAGGATAACATGTCCCAATTCAAACCCGAAGATTTATTAAATTGGACTGAACTGGACTGAACTGAAATTAACCCGTTACATGATTTGACCTGAACTAAACTGAAATCTTATTCAACTTGAAAGTAACTTCATATCACAATTAACATATTAAGATTTTTTTTGTGTTTTATGATAAATTTTTATCGTAATGGACGCTCCAAAATAACCCGATGTAAACTAATGCCAACCTGAAACATACCATTTCTTATCGTTGAACTGTATTAATGTAACGACCCGACTTTTTGGACGTGTCGATTGACGAAGGGAAATCGACAAACGGATCATTACCAATGTAAAACAAACTATAAATGAAACTATTCATCGGAAAATAGATACTTTTATTAAATAATCAAATATTATCCAAATCTAACTCAATATCCTTTAATACATAAATTAACTTAAAACTGTCCCAACATGCTGGGATCATAAAATAAACTAAGCAACTAAGGTTTATTTAAACTAAGTCCTCAGCCACTCAAGCCCATCCATCGATGCCCGTTAATCTGCAGCATCTTCTCCTGAAACTGAGGGGGGGGTCCACCGTCAGTGGCGAGTAACTAGGCTGTCCCATTTAATCGAGGGACCACCAAACATATAATATCATAGGAAAGCACATAAAAACCGTACAAAAACTTAATACATGCTTTACATACAATCATACGAAATACGTGTAAAAAAATACGTACAAAATACATATACGTATACGTACAAAATACGTATAAAATACCTGCAGAAGTACGGTTAGAATACATAATTTCTACGTATAATGTATGTACAATTAACCCTGCATTATGCGGTTAGAAATACGTATAAAAATACACTCATCAACCATATTCATACATACGCATACATTCATACATACAAAATACAGAATCACAGCGGAAGTCTTATATCATTCTAAATCATATACTTATAGTATAATATCATCATAACTTATATTATTCCATATTCCCTAAGTCATAACTTATATCTTATCTTGTATCCTATGTTATATCATAACATAAATATTATATATGTATATCATAACCCAAACTTTCCATCAACTTATATTATAACTTATCATATATCATAACCTATGGTTTCATAATCTTATCTTATCATATTCATTTCATAACCTTTCATATACTATATTTTGTCGTCTCATATACTTATCTTATCATAATCATTTCATAACGTATCATATCTTCCATTCATATTCATATCATGGCTTTCATTTTATTTCATATCATTATCATATCAAATCATATCAAATCATATCATTCGTTGGACCGGTCACTATAACTCGTTGTGGATCTCGTGTTTCACCACAACTTTCCTAGAACATGCCGGGGTGAGCTCGTGTACTCAACCCGTAGCGGATCTCGTGTTTCACCACTAAGCCTAAGCTATGGCCATAACCCCTAATAGCAGCTCGTGTACTACTACTAGACGACTACATATCCTAAGACCCAGAACTGCTCGGGGGAGCTCGTGTACTCGTCCCAATTGAGCAGTGGCCTCGACTTAACCCAGTCTGACTACTCGGGTCATCAGGTGGGCGTCCTTATCATATCTTATATCTTTAATTAATCATATCATATCATATATTGGGAAATACTAGGTGACCGTAATAGGAAATGAAATGTTCGGAGTCCCAGGAAAGAGAGGTGCGGCACGTATATTGGCCACCTTAAATACCAAGTCTTTCCTAGCCAGAGACCGAAACATAACATGTATAGCTATTACTCTGTTTCCTTTCTTTCCCTAGTAATATCTTATGTCTTAAATCTTATAAAATACTATCCTCAAAACTTATCATATCCTATATAACTTATCCCTACTGATTCCTAATATTAATAATAATAATAATATTATCTATCCCTGATGATTCCTTCAATTGTAACTTTTATAATTATTTATTCCTAAAATATTATAAGTCAAAATTAACTAAATTTGATCATAATCACATGGTCCATTCGACATTTCCACTTAC
This sequence comes from Salicornia ramosissima, assembly GCA_951394345.1. Taxonomy (NCBI): domain Eukaryota; kingdom Viridiplantae; phylum Streptophyta; class Magnoliopsida; order Caryophyllales; family Amaranthaceae; genus Salicornia; species Salicornia ramosissima. The sequence goes on along the minus strand of OX596237.1, from coordinate 48,832,598 downwards.
ACAATAATAATTAAATAAATTCTATTTTCAAACATAACATTTAATAACAAATCAATATACTTATGACAAATTAAGCAAATCAACAAATATCATAAAAATTGCATAAAACAAGATAAAAATTCCACCTTTCATAAATTTGACCTACTCGACATATATATAAATATAATTTAGCAAAAGTTCATACTTTAAATCAATTAAACACAATCATCAAACATCAAATAAATCAAATTAAATAATCATGTAAAATAACAACTAACAACAATAATTACCTAAAACATGATAAAAATCCTATTTTTATTTATTCAATCTACTCGAAATATATATATATATATATATTACCCAAAATTCATGCTTTAATTTAATCAAGTACAATAATCATCTATTAATCATATAAACTTATATAAACAATTTAAATTACACTATTTTACGCAATCTGATTTTAAAGGATTAAATTAAGATCAACTATCTAAAGGTCTCGAATAGTCTGGAAATTTTAATGGATGTTAAATATAGGTTAAAGGTTTAACGTGCATAAATTTCGTTTAAAAAAACGTCTTTTACTATTTTTAAGTGATTTTATAACTAACCAGTCAGATTAGGCTGAATTCGGTTTCAGAATTTTCTGCCATAGCAAACGATTTTTAAAAATTACTAAAAAATTACACAAGCTTTAAAACAGTATTACTGACTTCCACCTAAAATTTCGTAGCCATTCGATTTTACTAAGTATACTAATAAATTCGTAAACCTAATCTGGACAGTTTTACCGATTTGAAAGATTAAATTTTTATAAATAATAAAAGGACGAATTTTTCCACGAAATAAATCATGATTAATAATCAAACAGTAAAGGAACCTACACAAAAAAATTTATCAAGAAATAACAAGATTTGATTAACCAATAAATTCATACAAGTAATTATACAATATAAATTTAAATAAATCAATCCATGCATAACAATTAATTAAATCATTTAAAGATTCACAAAGATCACAAGAACACATCAAAGATGACATGAAAAGTATTTCACATGGTTCGAAATTCATAAACAACATAAAAACCTACAATTTTCATGTTACATCCTAATTTACTATATGTTTTTCTACCTTTAGATTAAATAGAAAAGCGAAGTTACCTGGACTCGCTTATAATTCCAAAAATACAAAACACTCAAGAGAAAAGAAGAGAGAAAGAATTTTTTTAGGGTTTTGAAACAAATGCAAAATAGGAACCAAAGGTATACATTAGGTCCTATTTATAGAATAAGGAAAAGAAAGAAAAAGAAAAAAAAAAAAAACAAACCCATATTTTATTAGGGTTGCCGTGGGATTGGGAGTACAACAAGGGGAATTGGTTACTTGTTATAACAAATGTTGACTAAGTTTAAAATCAATAATTTAATTAATTTAATTAATTAACTAATTAAATCAATAATTAATTTACTAATTCAAAGAAATTAAAATGGCCCAAAACAACATAAGGGGGCCGGCCAAGCTTAAGAATGAAAAGAATAGTTGGGTCATTGGCCCAATTTAGAATAAAGGATAGGAAATAAGATAAAACAGTCCAAAAATAATGGGCCTTTTGGACTTAGAATTAAGACATATCATTAATAACCGAGAAATTTTCTGGCCCAAAATTCCGGGTCGTTACAATTAACCTGAACCATTTTGGACTGAACTGATACTAGCCTGACCGTTAATGACCTGAACCTGAACTGAACTGTCACCGAGAAAAAGACAACTTGTTATGACCTATTACCGAAATGACTTGAACTGAACCGTTGGGCTAATAAACTGATTTAACCTGAACCGAAATTGAACTAAACCCGTTTGGATCAACTCTAACCTGTACCATTAACCCATTTTGACATCCCTACTAATCATCACCTTAAACCACAGGTATGTGACACACCGTATGTCATATCTATTCCTCGACTTTAAAGTCACGTACAAGTAATATCTTTTTTCCCTTAATAGTCTCTATTTCGAATTACTTGTACATAGCCGCATACAATAATATTCTGTGAATATAGAATGAAGTCATAGCCCAATGGTTAGGGCTTCAGAATTCCAGATGCGTGTGTTGGCTAAAATTAGGCCGGGTGACTTGCAGTAGGGCTCGATTCCAAGGCCTAAGTATCCCACACATTATCCTAAATAATAATAATAATAATAATAATAATAATAATAATAATAATAATAATAATAATAATAATAATATTCTTTGAATGGATGTCCTAATTTTTTACTTGACCCGTTTCAAATAAATGTTTCGTTTACTTTTTTTCACATAGCCTAAGACACAACTTTAAATAATAATATTTTGAGCTATATATAACAAATTATAAACATTATAAACATTATATATTTGAAAAGTATATGTCGAGACAAATAAAATGAGAACACACTGCACATGACTATCTATTTAATTTTCATTACATATATATAATTAAATAGAATTATATTTATCATGTAAATAGTGTCACTGATCAGAGTGAAGCAGTTAATATGCGATAGAGGTAGTAGTACATTTTTAAGTTGGTAGTCCATATAGAAGTACCTTAATTTTATGATCCACTCACACAATAGCGATCTATCCATTACATAAACTTTTAATTTTGTTATTTTTTTCATTTATTACCCAATATTTTTTTTTCAACTCATCTATAAATTAAAGATAGTTGCATCCTTAGTTCACAAATTATACAATCTATAAAAATACGTTGTTTTCATTGTATTGCACCACATAGGTGTCATGTACGCTTCCTTATGGTCTATCATGTGTTGCTTTGCTTGACTGATATTATGCCGGTTACGACCTTAAGTGGCATAGCCAACTCTCTTAAATACGCCATGTAGGAAAAACATATCTTGGATGGGAATCGAACTAACCTTTGTAAGTAAGAATGACCTTTTAACCATCAAACTACAATAATATGTTAGTTGAATGTGTAAAAGTAAAACATGATTAATTAAAAGAAGCCTTCAAATTTAATGTTAACAACAAAAAAACTATTATTACCTATCCCTCTACCTTACTTTTTTAACTTTTTGTCTTTTAATTCCAAATCTGATCATTTAAGATTTTTTTTAAATTATTAATATTATTTATCAAATAATGTGTATTGTATATCAATTCGTACTAGAGAAAAAAATAGAATAATAATGAAATTAATTACAAAGTTTATGAGAATAAATATGAAATATGGTTTATAATTATAATTGACCCGGGGAATTGTCCGGGAAAAAAACACTAGTATTTTGGTAAACACCGTGTACAAATTAGGTGCTTGTTTGGTTGCATTCTATTCCCATGAGAAATTAAAAATACTAGGACTTGCATTTTTGGCATTTGTTTGGTTGATAAAAAAAACCTCAAAGTGTAGGAATTTGTAATTCCCACATAATATAGGATTTCACTCACGTAACCCCCCAAGGTGATTCAAAATTCCTAAAAAATAAAATCACCTTAATCTCAACCAAGCAAAATTAGTTAATTCTTATGGAATAGATGAAGAAAGTTAATTCCCATAAAATTCAAATTACCATGGAAATTTTATAAAACCCAAATTACCAAGGAAGTAATACATAGAAATTAAAAGGACACCCAGCCAATTCTTCTTCTTCTTAACATCTATTAGGGTTTTGTGACTCGCATTCATAAGATAAATGTGGTAGACGGTGCAGCAATAAGGAATAACGTTATTAGGAAGAAAATTGTAAGCCTTTTCATTGTGAATTAATTGAAGGAACCGCTAAGATAATTTGGTCATGTAAGACAAAGGCTCTGCAACACACAACAAGTGTATTTTCTTCAACTTGTTAAATTTGAACTTGTTTGGATAACTTTAAATTTTATTGAGCATGATTGAAACTTATTAAATCGGATCAGACATTATTATAAGAAATATTTGAACCATATCACACCTAATGAGATATAGTTGATCAAACCGTATTCAATTTATTGCACCTAATTAGACATTACCTTGACTCATCTATTCAGAAACTTTTGTTTAATATAAAGAGAACACACCCTACACCTTTGTAAATAATTAAGGAAATTTTAACAATTTAAAGGTAAGAATCGGGGAGATATATGCTAAAGGTCACACTTTGGTTTTTATGCATCGGTCATGAAGAATCATATCTAGCTGGTGGCAAATTTTATTCTTTTCAATCACTTATTAAACCTAAAAAATATTGAACATATTTAAATATGATTGAGCTTGATTAAGCACGATTAGAAACAACCACACCTTATTACACCTAATCAGACAAAATAATTTCAACATATTTGAATTAATTTATACTTCCTCCGTTCCATATTAATCGCAATATTGACAATTTTTGCACTATTTATAATACTCATAAAATTCGCTTTTGTGTTTTATACATGTAAACAAATATAGTCAAGTGGATCTCTTTTAAATCGTTTGGATGCATGCGTACTTTATCTTGATCTAAATTTATAATTTTTGGTAAAACGGAATTAAAGATATTGCGGAAAGGAGACGTTGTAACTAATATGGAGCAGAAAAATTATTTTTTTTAAAAATACGATGCAAACACATCCTAAAATTTTATTGTTAGGGCTCGTTTAAATTACCTGAACTGAACTGAAGTGTATTAATTGAACTAAATAGAGATGAACTGAACTGAACTGAACTGAATAGAGATTAACTGAACTGAACTGAAGTAAACAAGCCCTAATTGTTTTTTTTTTTGGCAATGATACAACAAGGGTTTATTGTTAGTGACTTAGGCTCTGTTCTTTAGGACTGATCTGGTCTGGTCTGATCTGATCTGATTTGTTTTGAGTTTGTTTGATCTGATCTGATTTGTTTTGAGTTTGTCTGATCTGATCTGATCTGATCGGATTTGAGTTTTTCTGATTTGATTATATTTATATTTATATTTATATTTATATTTATATTTATATTTATATTTATATTTATATTTATATTTATATTTATATTTATATTTATATTTATATTTATATTTATATTTATATTTATATTTATATTTATATTTATATTTATATTTATATTTATATTTATATTTATATTTATATTTATATTTATATTTATATTTATATTTATATTTATATTTATATTTATATTTATATTTATATTTATATTTATATTTATATTTATATTTATATTTATATTTATATTTATATTTATATTTATATTTATATTTATATTTATATTTATATTTATATTTATATTTATATTTATATTTATATTTATATTTATATTTATATTTATATTTATATTTATATTTATATTTATTTTTATTAGGGACAAAAATTTAATGAGCCCAAAGCCTCAAGCTCATTTCATTTCACCTCTTCAGTATTTTACTTTTCATTCTTTTCAAACCCTTCATTCAATCTGACTCGAAAACCATCACCGAAAAAGTCGACCGAATAATCACCGCCGGAATAGTCATTCCGAAAATCGTCGTCGGACAAGTCTTCCCGACAACTGTCGTCGAAAAACGCGGCCTGAAAATCGTCGCCGGAAAAGTCGGCCAAATAATAACCGCTGGAAAAAGTCAGTCCGAAAACCGTCGTCGGAAAACTCGTCCTGATAATCGTCGCCAAAAAACTCGGCTTGAAAATCGTCGCCGGAAAAGTCGGTCGAATAATCACCGCCGGAAAAGTCGACCGAATAATCATCTCCAGAAAAGTCATTCCAAAAACTGTCATCGGAAAAGTCGTCCCGAAAATCGTCGCCGGAAAAGTCGGCCGAATAATCAACGCTGAAAAATTCAGTCCGAAAACTGTCGTCGGAAAATTTCGAGCGGAAAAATAATGCTCGAAATAATAATAATAAACCGTCGTCGCTCTCCGGCCGCTCTGCCTCGTCGGACTTTCCTCGGGTCGTCGTCGTCAGGGTTGTGGTCTTCAGGCGATTCAACTCGAATTGGGCATTTAGGGTTCATCTCGGATCAGCGATTTTAGGGATTGCAATTGGGCATTTTCGGTTCAACTCGAATTGGGCTCTGCAGGTGGGTATTTGGCTTTCTGCAAGTAGTTTCTAGACAGTGCAGGTGTGGTGTTGTGGTGTTCGAATTGGCGGTTCGAACTTCGTTTTTTCTGCGAGGCGGGTGGTGCTGTGGTGTTCGAATTGGTGGTTTCAGCTGTGGTTTTGTGGTGTTCAACTCGTTTCTACTGGTTTGAGGTCATTTCTCTGTTTGCGGCCGCTGCTGCCGGTGCCTTCACGCATCAGGTGTGACGACCTGACTCGCTTAAATCGGCGCGGAAGAAACCGACGAGTCGAATAGTCATAACTAACAACTCAAATACTTAAAAATTAAAACAATACCTCAAGATATTATTATTATAACCCAAAAGTACAAATACCCACAAGTTTGTACATTACTAAACCAAAAGTCAAACTACAACTACTAACAAACGTAACTCCAAACACATGTCAGAGTTTAAAACCAATGTATACAAACATCACTACTAAAGTCCAATACCATCCAAAACCATAGAATAACAAAAATACAACTAAATCACAAAGTCAGCGCTCGCCCAACCCAAAGCTAAGCAAGAACCTCATCATCAGAATTACCTGAAAAGTAAACAACAGTCCACCGTCAGTGGCGAGTAACATAACTGACTCACCCTAACGGGAATACACAAGAACATAGCATAAATCAAGCATCCAAAACAAAACATCACATCATGCGAAAATCATCCCAAAATACAAACTCGACTCAACTAACTTATCCAAACTTATCTTTGGCGCAATCATTCATAAACTAGACCGGACTACGCTCGTACGAACGCCTCTTACGCGATCGAACTTTCCAACTATGCCAGGATTGAGAATCTTACTCTCGCTCCCATGAAACCAATCTTATTGGAAATCCATATCAAAAGACGACATAGCGGTAATCACTATCCCAATACCGCGGTCAGGATAGGGGCAACGTCTTAACCCAAGCCTTAGAATCTTACTCTAAGGTTAGGCGTCTAGATACGAAATCAAGCTAAATCTTACATCTTTATCTTTAATCCGAAGTTTACTCACTTAGTTACTTCTTAAGTTGCATCTTACGTCTTGACTTAAGAAAATAACGCGTAAACCAAACATCTTACCACTTCTTATCGATTTCTTTAACTCTTTCTTTAACTTTCTTTACTTTCTTTAACTTAAAAGACTTAATCAAGAACTTATCAAGACTCATCAAGAACTCATCAAGAACTTGAAGAACTCAACCAAGATTCATAAAGAACTCATCCAAGATTCAAGAATTTCAACCAAGAACTCAATCAAGATTCAAGAACTTCAATCAAGAACTCATCCAACATACATAGTCCACAAGCATAACTCAAATAATAATCATGAAATTACCAACTTACTTGTATCCAAAATTCATCAAACTTTAACATGATTAACATGAACTTAATACCAACATAATCATACATAAAATCAACATATTCAATCATTAAATCATCAATAAACCGCATCAAAATCAGATTTACAACCATACATGAAAACATGATCAAACTTCAACATAAACTAATCTTATGCGTTTAATTCATACTATGAATCATAGTACACCAATTAAGTTGAGAAAGCATGTTACCTTATTGAAGATACACACACAAAATCAACACAAAACTCGCTGCCCGGAACGAGACACACACGGCCCTAGCAACACGGACCACCACGCACGACACGGCCTTGGCACGAACACCACCACGAACCACACGAGCACCACGGCTGCCTATCACGAACCACACGAGCACCACGGCTTCACACGGCACCCATTGCACGATTCACCACTCGAACCACCACTCGTGCACGGCTTCAACACGGCACCCACACGGTCACCACTCGAACACCCACACGACACAAACACGATCAACCCAAACCCGAACTAACGATCTTGAATGCAAACCAAGAGATTTAGATTGTGTTTTGATACTTAAAGATCAATAGACTTTGAATCTTTAAGTTTAAGGTTAGAATTGATGATGAACAATTGATGGGTTGTTCATAGCCAAAATGGCGTGTGGATTGATGGCAATGGAGGGAGTTTTGTGTTTTGATCTTTTGATGGCAAGAGATGGCAAGTGTGTTTAAATGGGCAAATGAGCAAAAGGATTAACAAGCCTTACTAACCCTTCTATTTATAGAAGTGGTTTAAGGTGTGTTTAAGGTGTGAACACAAAGCAAGTGGCAAATCCTTGCCATGCACTTGAGGAGAACCGGCCAAGCAAAAGAAATGGGCCAAAAATGGGCTTTCGTGATCAATTGGGCTAATTTACAAAAACCGCATGACTAAACATGCTAAATCCGTTTTAGCCCAAAATATTAAAATAATTAATTAGAAAATTAAATAACAAAATTCTAATTAATTAAATAATAATTAAATAATAATTAAAATAAATAATAACTAATCAAAATAAAATATTTCGAATTAAATCGAAATTATTCACATAAAATAAAATAAATAGTTCAAAAATAAATTTGAACTATACATAGCATCACGTAAATACACATAAACTTATGGCAGAAATACCATAAAATCAGGGTCGTTACATCAGGCCTCCCTCCATTGTTGCAACCAGGCGTGCTTTCAGATGGGTTATCAGCAGCTTCGTGGGTACAGTTTTGGGGTTTTCAGCAGGTTCGACTTGGTGCATCCTATGTCCACTGCTATTGTGAGGTTTCATTGTCCCTTTGTGGGTCTTTGTGGATGTCGTGATGTTGGTGGGAATGGCCTTACGCGGAGTTCCTTGATCACCCATCTACGCGATCGACATTATAATGGTGATGCCCGAGAAATTACAAAACAATCACTTTCTACTAACTTGGATGTTTTTATGGAGGCTGAGGTCACTTTTCGTCGTATGGGAATTTGGCTTTGTGGGGTGTGTTTTAGGACTCATGCTCTTCGTTCTAAGTGTAAACATGGTCCAGGATCAGTGTTTGTGGAGCCTCCGGATGTTGGGGATGGGGTAGTTCGATATGTGCTATACGGTTTCCCTAAACCACAAGCACCCTCTTTTGAACTGTCCAGACTTGTTGTTAGTGTGGGGAAAGATCAAGACTTTACTGTTGCGCTACTAGACCGTTTGTTCTCGAAGCATTTACGTACTGTTAAGTCTATTCCGCCCAAATGTCGGTTAGGCTTTTCTCTGGGTTTGAAAGGAGCTCTTGATAAGGTTTATAGTAGGCCTTCTGACATCTCTGCTTGGGTTGCTTTGCTTGTGATACCACTTTGTATTCTTAAGACCTTCAGTCCGAGGAGCAATGTGGAGCATCGGTCTGGTACCCGACGTCAGCGTTAGGAGGAGAGTATCACTGCTTCGATTCGTTCTTGGGGAGAGCCTGGGGTGGGTGTTGATGAGGATCTAGAGTCCGGTGTTCGTAACATTAAGCAGTGCAAGAGGAAGATTCAAGATGGCCACTTTTCTGCGGCTGTTCGTGTTCTTTCGTCTTCTGGTGTTGCTCCTTATAATGAGGCTACTCTTGCTGATTTGCAGGCTAAGCACCGATATTCTCCACCACCCTCTTTGCCTGATAGCACTACTGATCACCATACAGTTCTTGCTACTCTTGTTGTTGTTTTGGGTCAGATTAAGAGTTTTCCACGAGGTACTTCATGTGGTAGGGATGGTTTGCGTGCGCAACATCTCTTGGATTGTATGAGTGGTGCTGCTTTGGCGGTTTCTGATGATTTGATTGGCTCTATCTCTCAGTTGGTCAATCTTTTCTTATGTGGGAAGTGCCCGGAGGAATTGGGTGGGTACATTGCTAGTGCGCCTCTTACACCTCTTGTGAAGCCTGGAGGTGGTGTTCGTCCTATAGCTGTGGGGACCGTTTGGAGGTGACTGGTTTCTAAGGTTTGTTTTGCGTCAGCGGGTCCTTTGTTGAGTGGCTATTTTGATGGTCTACAATTCGGTGTTGGAATCCCTGGGTAGGGGGTAGTGAGACTATTCTTCATGCAGTTAACCGGCTGGTTGAGGATCGTGGGGACACTGTTGGTCTTTCTATGCTTTTGGTTGACTTCAAGAATGCTTTCAACTTGGTGGATTGTGAAGTTATGTTACGAGAGATGCGCCTCCAATGTCCGGCTATTTCACGATGGGTTGAATTCTGCTACTCTAGCCCGGCTAGGTTGTATTATGGTGAGCACGTCTTATGGTCTTGTCAGGGAGTGCAATAGGGGGATCCGCTAGGCCCTTTGCCTTTTGCTTTGGTTTTACATCCCTTAGTGGGTAATATTCGAGCCTCTTTCGACTTATGTCTCCATGCTTGGTATTTGGATGACGGGACTATCATTGGTGACACGTTGGAGGTCGGCAAGGTTTTGGATCTGATTATGGAGGACGGGCCCGCTTTCAGCCTCCATCTTAATGTCGATAAAACTGAGGTTTTTTGGCCAGTAGAGGACCCTACGAGTAGGTTTGGGGTTTTCCCGCCCAACATTGCTCGGCCGCTCCGGGGTGTTAAATTACTTGGTGGGCCAGTTAGTGCAGATTCTGATTTCAGCAGTGAGCTTGTGGTAGGAAGGGTGGATAAGACTATTGCGCTTATGGATGCGGTTGCACGGCTTGAAGATCCGCACTGTGAGTTGTTACTTCTTCGTGCCTGCACTGGGGTTTCGAAACTATACTTTGCGATGCAGACTTGTCCTCCTCGCTTCTTTGAGGCTGCTCGACAGAAGTTCGATGCTGCCCTTCGTTCTTCTTTGGAGCGTATCGTCACTGCATCTGGCCCGGGCTTTGGAGATTGGCAATGGAGGCTCGCCACTTTTCCGTTTACTTTTGGTTGGTTAGGGGTCTATTCTGTTGCGGATGTTCTGCATTATGCGTTTGTAGCATCGCGGTTGCAGTCTGCCTGGTTGCAGCTTAACCTCCTCCGCTGTGCTGGTGTTGTGGATCCTGGGCCTGCCTTCGCTGATGCATTGGGTCTACTTAATGCCTTTGTGGATGTTGACATTCTTGGTAATCCTAGTGAGAACGCTGCCCCCAAACTCATGAAGAAACCGGCAGATAAATATTTCACAAAGGTTGCTCAGACTGTTGAAGCCACATTCTCATTATCTCCGCGACAGGTTGCTCTTTGGAAATCGCAACAACGGGATCATACTTCTGATTGGCTTAGGGTGGTTCCGATCTCAGGGTTGGGTCAAGCTATGAATGGTAAAACTTATCGATGCGTGCTCTGCTACAGGTTGGGTGTTCCTTTGTTTTCAGCTTCCGGACCTTGTTTTGCTTGTTCGAGGGTTTTTGAGGGTGACATCTTCGGAGATCATGCTGTGTCGTGTACTGGGATGGCGGGTGTCAAGCATCGTCATAATATTGTACGGGACACTCTTGTTGATATCTGCATTCGCTCGGGGATTTCTGCTGGTAAGGAGGTTGATATTGGGTTGAGCTTAGAGATCGAGGCTCTTCGTCCCGCGGATTTGCTGCTTTATTCATGGGACCATGGTCGCGATGTTTGTGTGAATTTGACAGGGTCTTCTCCTTTGACTCAGTCCGGTATGGTTGATTTTGTTCCTAGTCGTGCTGTGCAGGATGCGGCTTCTCGTAAACGGTGTAAGTATGCAGATCGATGTGCTTGTAATCCCTCGTATTTTTATACCCTAGTATAAGAGTTAATTATACATAAATACGCGATTTTACACCCATAACGGATATTTTCGGAATTAGAGTTAATAAAATAAATTAAATATTTTATTTTATGGGAATATTAATGATTTATATGTTTGAAATCATTTTTATGAAAATTTGTGGGTCATATTTAACATAACTCAAAAGGTTTTAATTGTCGGTTGGGAACCGTTCAAACAGATAAATAAATAAATAAAAAGAATCAAATAGTAAAAATTCAGTGTTTGAAAATGATAAGGGCTTAAAAGAGTTTGTCACAGGCCCAACCTATTGAGAAACCCTAAACAGCAGTAACATTATAAATACCCCAGGGTAAACCAAATCAGGTCAAAAAGCAAAAAGAGAAAAAAAAACAAAAAAAACAACTCTCTCTTTCTCTCTCTCACCGTGACCCAAAGAAGAAGAAAAAGAAATTCAAAACCTCCATACCTCATCTTCAATCCATCTCTAAACCTCCATACCCACCTACCTTCAACCTCCATAACCACCAAGGCACCACCACCGTACGGTCGCCGGTCCTCGCAGCACCTCCACTCGATTTTCTTTAAAAAAAAAAAAAAAACAGAGTAGATCTCTTCTTCACGAGCCGCCCAGACGCAGTGCCACCACCACCGGCAGCCCGTAGTTGCGTCGCCGGGGTTCCACGCTGTTGCCGCCGCCTGCCGCCGTCTGCCGAGCCACCGATTCGTGGTGCCCGTAGGTAATACTTACTGCTAAGTGTATATGTATATATGTGTATGTGCATATATATATGCGTGTATGTATGTATGTTTGTATATATATATATACACACACACACACATATATACGTATATGTTTTTAAAAAAAAAAATTATTATCTTTTATTTTCTTTTTAAATCTGGGATTAAATCTTGTAATTATACATATAATTAAGTAATTAATATTATTATCTAGTGATTTACGGGAGGTCTTAGGATAGGTTAGAGCTGCTGGATATTTTAGGACTCGAGTTAATACTATTGTCTTTTATATTATAGGCGAGGAATATTACTTAGGCAAGTTCTGAAAGGAAAAGGTGGAGTACCACCAAGTTTATTCAAGGTACGCGTGATTGATAAGTTTTCAGACGTAGTATCATGTTAGGACTTTGCGTGTTTCTATCATGATTGTCAAGATATGTGAATTTGTGGAACATGACTGTTTGTGGTGAATTTAATTGTTTGTATAACCCGTGTTTGCAAACCAATCAAGAAAAGAATAGGAAGGATTATTTCATGTTCCGATTATAAAAGAGAATATTGCATGAATAGGTTCTTTGAATATTTCATGCTTCATTAGTAGCAATTTATTTTGCATATGGACAGGTTGTCCCTTTCAATTTTATTAGTTGCAATTTATTTTGCATATGGACAGGTTGTCCTTTTCAAGTTTATTGGTAATGCATGAATAGATTCTCCGAACATTTCATGCCCTTTAATAGCTTTGGGATACCACTTAAGACATATGTTCTTAATGGGAATCTCGTTAATAGACAAGAGTTCAGTGTGTTTTATCTGAACAACAAATTAAAACAAGTGTTATGTGAATTGTATGTGTGTGTTTCTTATGTGTAACAACTCTCAAGACACTAATCACTTAAAGTGAAAGATTCGGGTAAGCATTAAAACTCTAGACAAGTGCACGTCTGGAGTATTGGCATGGATGTGGGTTGGGGTCACGGCAGGTCTCGTGACTTTAAGGGAACCGTAGGATCCACATGTTCCATTAGCGGATTGAGCTCAATTCCTTTATTTGTGACGCGGGTAGCTCCCATTGTCACCTTCTAGGCATAGACAACTCGCCCGGTGCTTACACTGGCTTCGGCTCTAGAGGGCCACTTAATAATAAATGTGTTTACAAGGAATAATAAATAATTACTTACCATAGCATTTAAGTTTTTGACATGATTTTTATATGCAATAGATCTGTATGCTTATTTAATTGCCGTACTCAGCTTTGCTGACGCCGTACAAATTTGGTCCTGTTAATATCTTGACCCTGTGATGACCCAATTATTGGTGAACAGTCGTTTAGGGTCAAGGTAAGTTTGTGCAGGAATTCAGGGACGCTTATGGGCTTGAGTGACGAGTGGTATTTCTAAAACATTTATTTACTTTATGAAATATTTTCTAAATTCGATTTAACGTTTTAGTTTGGGAGATTTTAGACATTTTTATTTATTAAGTTGGATTTATTTCGTTTAAGTTGATTCAATAAATTTCAGGGCGTTAATGGTTCCAAGTTGTAATAAGATTTAGTTTTATTTTAAACTTAGTACTATTTTATTTCCGCTGCAAAATTCTGAGTCAGCCGATACGTTTCCACACGTGGCGATAACACTTCAATAATTCTCAATATTCCTTGAAATAACATTTATAACTTGATGAGAATTATTGGGGTGTTACAGTGCTGCTCTGGGGTATGGTTTCCTTCCTTTCTCTTTCTCTACTTTTGGCGAATTCGAGGAGGATGCTGTTGCACTGCTGAAGCGGATTCAGAGGTTTTCTAGTGAGCATTATATTGGTGCGTGTGCTGCTGCTCACATCTTCTCTCGTATTAGCTTTGCTGTAGCTAGGGGAGTGGGGGCCCAGATTGTATCTGGGCTTTCCACTAACTTCTTGTAGACATTTGCTCTTTTAGTTTATGATATTATCTTCTCTCGTATTGGCCACGGTTTAATTGTGGGGGGGTGCGACGTCTGGGGTGGCTTTCAGCAGCTCAGGCTCGGTTATGTGCTGACGGTGACGGTGCTTCTGCCTTCTCTAATTTCAGTGGGTGAGGGTTCTTCTGGGTGTGACCTCTCGGTGCTCGGTGACATTATTCGTCAATCGTCAATCGTCGACCGTCATAGATCGCCGGGCAATTAGGTTGCTGGTTAACCAGGCTTGGGGTGTCACCTTCTTCCTCATTTCAGCACCGCGTGTGGTTTGGTTTTGCCTCCCTATTTCTTGATTGCCTTTGCCGTAGTGCTTATTTTTTTTAGTTGCTCTTTGTTTCTTAGCAACCTTTTCATTGCATTTTAGAGCATTTTGATTTTGTTTGTTTATGTCTTGGAGCATGTGCTTTTTCTTAGATTTATTGGTTTCCTAGTTGGGCTTCTTTTGGAAATTTTGGTCTTGTTGGCTTTGTTGTGGTCAACGTCTCGGGCATTGTATATGGTGGTGTGTTTGTGTTTTTATCTTGCGCTTGTTTGTGGGTTTGTGGTTCTTTGATGGTTGTTGGTCGCATTCACTGTCCTCTTAAAGGTTGTGATGGTTGTAATAGCGGTGGTGGTAAAGGGCTTACTTTGAAGTACTTTATCGACCATTTGGGGTCTAGGCATTTTGCTAATGCATCTTACAAAGCAAGGGTCCAGAGTGACCTTTCTTTCTACTCTGCTTTAGACTTGGCTCTACATCAGGCTGGCATTTGGCTTTGTGGTGAATGTTTTTGTACTCATACTTTCAGTAAGAATTGTAAACATGTTGACGGCACGGTGGTTATTGCTCCGGGTTTTGACGAGGCTGAAATTTATGGTATCCCTAAGCCTCCTGGGGCCGGTTCGACGGTTGTGGATGATGTGGCTGTTAGGTCTACTGTTCCTTCTACGTCATCACCTCCTGGGGTTGATCTATCATGCTTTGACACTGCTTTTCTTACACGGGTTTTTTCGCGAAAGTTGTAGACGGTAAAATGCATTCCCCCTAAGTTGCGGCTTGGTTTTGCTAGAGTCTTTCTTAATGACTTGTCGGCTTGGGTTCAACTTCTAATCTTGCCTTCATGCGTGTTGACTAGATTCGTGCCTTCAAACCGAGCTCAAAAGCGGTCGGGTGAGAGGGAGCAATATCAGTTTGAATTCATTTCTACGGCTCTTCATAGATGGAGGGTTCCTGGGGATAGGTTTGGTTTGGTGTTGGATCGTTTATCTGAGGAGTCCCCTTACTCTAATTGTGTGCCAAAGGTTAAGAACCTTGAAGAGCTGAACATTCTCAAATGCAAACGGAAGTTGAGTGATGGGCACTTTACTGCTGCTATTAAAGTGCTTACGTCTTCCGGTGTTGCTTTAACGACCCGACTCGCTTAAATCGGCGCGGAAGAAACCAACGAGTCGAATAGTTATAAACTACAACTCAAAATACTTAAGAATTAAAAACTAATTCCTCAATTGTTACTATTAAACCATAAAAGTACAAATACCCACAAGTTTGTACATAACTAGTCCAAAAGTCAAACTAGAAATACTAAAATACAAGTAACTCCAACCACACGTCGGAGTCTAAAAACAACGTATAAAAGTCCATACATCAATCCAATACTATCTACAAACAACTAAAATAGAAAATACATCCAAAACAGAAACAATATACGTCGCTCGCCCAACCCAAAGCTAAGCGAGTACATCGTCATCAGAATTACCTGTAAAACAGAGAATAGTCCACCATCAGTGGCGAGTAACATAACTGACTCACCCTAATGGGAATACACATGAACATAGCATAAACCAAATAATCAACATCAATAATCAAAGTACGAGAACAACCCAAAAACGTGAACTCGACTAAAACAACCTAACCAACTATCTTTGGCGCAATTATTCATATTCTAGACCGGACTATGCTCGTACGAACGCATCTTACGCGATCGAACTTTCTACTATGTTAGGACCGGGAATCTTACTCCCAAAAATCCCATGAAACCAATCTTACTGGAAATCCATGTCCTGTGAAACCAATCTTACTGGAAATTCAAAGGATAACATAGTAAGACTCCAACTATCCCAATACCGCGGATGGAATAGGGGCAACGTCTTAATCCAAAAACAAAGAATCTTACTCTAGGTTTTAGGCGTCTAGAAAAGAAATCAAGCTAACTATTATTAATCATTTAATCATCTTATTCAACTCATTCATAACTAAATTAATTCAAGAATCGCCTTTGCGCCTTGATTCTCGAAAATAACTAGTTAAACAACGAAGTTATACTCAAGATTGCCTTTGCGCCTTGATCTTGAGTCTAACCAACCATAATCCATTACTTAATATCCATTCTTTAAACATCTTAGACACAATCTTTAACTTTCTTTAACACTTTAAACATTTTCTCTAACTTTCAAGATTCAACCAAGAACTCATAAAGACTCATCAAGAACTCAAAGAACTCATAAAGAACTCATTCAAGATTCAAGAACTTCAATCAAGAACCCAATCAAGATTCAAGAACTTCAATCAAGAACTCATCCAAACCAAACAAGTCACACGCATAGCCTCAAAACCACACGGAAACTACCATTAAACTTATCCAAAATTCATCAAACTTTAACATAATTATCATGATCATAAAACAACATATAATCAATCATAAAATCATGGAAATCACCATCAAAATATCATGAAATCCACATAAAAACCAGAATATAAACAATTCATAAAATCATGAATATTCATCACCAAACAACCCATACATGCATTTAATCTATACTATAATCATAGTATACCAACAAGGTTGAGTAAGTATGTTACCTTAATGAAGATACACACAAATCAACACACAAATGTAACCCGAAACTCGACCCACACGATCACACAACACGGCACCACACGCACGGCCTTCACACGAGCAACCCAGCCACGACAACCACCACGCACGGTGCTGCTGCACGTCCGCACCACCACGCTCACACGGCCCACGAGCCTGCTGCACCACCACGGCACACGAGCACCACGACTTCACACGGCACCCACACGGTCACCACTCGAACACGATCAAGACCCAAAACCAACCCGAACTAGTGATCTTGAATGAAATGATTGTGTTTAAGATTGTGTTTGAATACTTAAAGATCAATAGAGTTTGAATCTTTAAGTTTGGGATTCAAGAGATGGATGAACAATTTGATGGGTTTACTAGCCAAAAATGGCGTGTGAGATGGGAGCAAATGAGAGAGAGTGTTGTGCTTGAATTTTGATGGCAAATGTGTTAGGATGGCAAATGAGCAAATAGATCCTCAAGCCTTACTAACTCATCTATATATAGAGTTAGTTAAGGTGTGAACACAAGGCAAGTGGCAAGCCTTGCCATGCCCTTGGAAAACCGGCCAAGGAGGGATTATGGGCCTAAAAATGGGCTCTCGTGATCAATCGGGCTAATTTGCAAAAACCGCATGATTAATCATGCACAAATCGATTTAGCCCAAAATATTAAATAATTAATTAGAAAATTAAATAATAAAATTCTAATTAATTAAATAATAAATAGCATAAATAAATAGAAACTGAAAATAAATAATTCGAATTAAATCGAAATTATTCGCATAAAATAAAATAAATAGTTCAAAAATAAATTTGAACTAACAAAAATACACATAAATACACATAATTATCGGCAAAAATACCAATAAAATCAGGGTCATTACAGTTGCTCCCCCTACCTCGGCTACACTATGAGACTTAGAGGCCAAACACCCCTGCGCCCCTGCTCCGGTTTTACCCTCTTCTTCCCTTGGTGGTGACATCCTTTCTGTCCGTAAAGATGTGGTCCTGAACAGGGTTCATAGCTTTCCGAAAGGGACTTCTTGTGGTCGTGATGGGTTGAGGGCTCAACATTTGGTTGATATGTTGGGAGGGGCCGCTTCTGCTGTTGCGGATGATCTATTAGGGTCCATCACTAGGATTGTTAACTTGTTTCTTAGTGGATTGTGTCCCAGCCAGCTTGGTCCATTCATTGCTAGTGCCCCTTTGACCCCCTTGGTCAAGCCGGGTGGTGGTATTCGTCCAATTGTTGTGGGGACTGTGTGGAGGAGGCTTGTCTCTAAGGTTGCTTGTTCCTCTGTGAACCCCTATCTACAGGATTTTCAGTTTGGCATGGGTCTCCCTGGTGGCTGCGAAGCTATTCTGCATTCTGTGAACAGGCTCGTCGAATCCAAGGGAAATGAGGTTGGGTTCTCTATGCTTTTAGTTGATTTTAAGAATGCTTTCAACCTTGTGGATAAAAGTGTCATGCTCCATGAGCTTAGGTTGCGGTGCCCGTCCATTGCCCCGTGGTTTGAGTTTTGTTATTCCCAACCTGCTAGGCTCTATTATGATGACTCTATTCTTTGGTCTTGTCAAGGGGTTCAACAAGGTGACCCCTTAGGTCCCTTGTTGTTCGCCTTAGCTTTACATCCCCTTGTCCAGTCTATCAATCGTGCTTGTGAGCTTACCCTTCATGCTTGGTATCTTGATGATGGTACTATTATCGGAGACACCCCTATGGTCGCCAAAGCGCTTGATATCATTAGGACTGAGGGCCCGGCTCGTGGTTTGTTCCTTAATGTGGATAAGACTGAACTTTTCTGGCCCGTGGAGGACCCGAGGAGTAGGGTAGAAGGAGTTTTTCCTACAAATATCTTTCGTCCATGTGATGGTGTCAAACTCCTAGGTGGGTCCGTTAGCTCGGATGTGGATTTTTGTCGGGATCTGTTGTCGAAAAGGGTTTCTAAAACCATCGGTTTGATGGAGGCTATCAGCAGGCTTGATGATCCCCAGTGTGAGCTCCTTTTGAACGACCCGGAATTTTGGGCCAGAAAATTTCGCGGTTGTTAATGGTATTTATTAAATTCTAAGTCCAAAAGGCCATGTAATTTGGATTGTTTTTATTTTTGGGCCTAATCTTTTTCTCAAATTGGGCCAAAGGACCCAATCCCCTTCTCTTTTCCTTCTTGGCCGGTCCTCCTTGCTTTGTTTGGGCCAAGGTTGTTTTGTTAATTAATTAAATTTTAATTAATATTTTTGATGATTAATTTATTTAATTAATTTAAATTGAGCTAATTACCCATTCAAAGTTGTTGTATGACCAACAACTACTCTTCCTTTTTTTTCTCATGTGTACACGGCAGTTTGAAGGGGTTTAGGGCTGATTTGTTTTTTTTTTTTTTTATTTTTTTTTTTTATTATTTTCTTTATATATAGGACCCCTCCATTCCTTTTGGGTCCTATTTTGTTAATTGCTCCAAAACCCTAAAGATTTTCTCCTCTTTCTCCCCTTCTAAAGTCAGCCGAGCATATTTTATACCTTGGATTAATTTTGCGATTTAAGGTAACTAGCTTTCCTCTTTAATTAATGGGTAGCAATTCACATAGTTAATTAGGGAATTAAAATCATGAAAATTGTAGAATTTTAATCTTGTTTTACATGGAGATAGCCGAGTGATATGATATTGAAATTAGATGTGTTTTACATGTTTTTCCTTGATTTAATTGTATGATTATGTATGATTTAATTATTAGAATTATTGTAATTTGAATCATGAAATTTTAAGCATGTAATCGAATTTATAGCATGAATTAAATTCTGATTTTAATTGATACTTTTCGAGTGAGCTGAAATATGATTTGGATTGATTCTTGAAATTTTTCTTGAATTTTACATGTTAATCTTGATTGTATAATTAATCTAATTGCATGAAAATTCTGATTTAATTATTTAATCACTCGAATTCTAGCATATATAATTTTAGATAGTTGTTCTTGATTGCCTCTAAGATGTCGAGTGACATGTTGTTTTTATAGTAAGTTTTTTTTTGCATCGTTTCTTGATTGTTTCAAGCATGATTATGATGTGTTTAGTTAATTAAATTAATATCATGTATGTGTAAAATCTACTTACTCTCGGGATATTTCCCGAGTGAGCTAAAGATTAAAATATTAGAAGTTATATTTTGCTCTTGGAATTTGGAGAATGCCGTGTGTGTGTTGGAACCAAAGCATGATTTTGGATCTTAATTCTTGATTTTAATCATGTTAAATGATGTTAAGTATGAATTTTATGATAATTGTCTAATTAATTTAATTATTTTATTTGTATACTTTATTGCATATTTTTGGTCAAAATGCTAGTGTTTGTCGAGTGAAAGCAAATTAGGAAAAAGTATGATTTTTAATCTTGTTTTGCTAAATTTTGGTGATTAGTTGTTAATTAAAAAGAATTAGGAAATTAATTAAAGTTTGCTAATATGTTGGAATGCCGTGTGGTATTAGTCAAAGTTAGGTGATTTTGGAATTATTAATAATTTAGGAATTATTAATAATAAAAGTTACGGTTAAAATAATTATTAGGGATAAGTTGTAAAGTGTAGGATTAAAAGGGAGCAATATTACTAATATTTTCTAATAGGGCTGGAAGGGTGATGATATAATAATATAATTATTTTTGGATAATGTTACAATTAATATATATGGTATAAAGTTAAGGTTAGTATCCGAAGGAATAGGATTATAGGGATATGTTATATATTGAAGGATAGTACATATATATATATATTATAAGATTTAAAGTTGTATAAGATATTATTAGGGATAAGAAAGGAAACAGAGTAATAGCTATACATGTCATGTTTCGGTCTCTGGCTAGGAAAGACTTGGTATTTAAGGTGGCCAATATACGTGCCGCACCTCTCTTTCCTGGGACTCCGAACATTTCATTTCCTATTACGGTCACCTAGTATTATCCTAATATATGATATGATTAAATTAAATGAAGATATAAGATACAATATAGACGCCCACCTGATGATACACGAGTCGTTAGTGGGTTAAGTCAGAGCCACTGCTCAGTGGGACGAACACACGAGTTCCCCCGAGTAGTTTTGGGTCTTAGGATATGTAGTCGTCTGGTAGTGGTACACGAGCCGCTACTAGGAGTTATGGCCATAGCTTAGGCTTAGTGGTGAAACACGGGATCCGCTACGGGTTGAGTACACGAGCTCCTCCCGGCATGTTCTAGGAAGTTATGGTGAAACACGAGATCCATAACGAGTTATAGTGACCGGTCCAACAAAGATGTTATGTTACGATCATACGATTGATAAGATGAAATCATAAGAAGAAGTATAAGATGATTTCTAAAGAGAGGTATGATATGATCTGATATGATAAGATATGAATTATGATGATAAGATTATGATAAGATATGAATTATGATGATAAGATTATGACAAGATATGATTATGATTTATTAATGATATAAGAAGAGCTAAGTATAAGTCAAGGAATGGGATAATTTAAGAAGTATAATATAAAGTATAAGACCAGTATATTATAAGTCTTTCGCTGTGTATTTCTGTAACTATATGAGTATGTATGTGTATGTATGAGTATACGGTTGTGGTATGTATTCTAACCGTATTTGCAGGGTTGAATGTACGTATTTTTATACGTAATTATACGTATTCTAACCGTATTTCTGCAGGGGTATTTATACGTATTTTTATACGTATCTCTATACGTATTTTTATACGTATTTGTATACGTATTTTATACGTACTTTTATACGTATTATTATACGTACGTTTATACGGAATTTGTGTTTTAATGTGTAAAGCATGTATTGAATTCTTTATAGTTTTTATGATATTTTCTATGATATTATGTGTTTGGTGGTCCCTCGATTAAATGGGACAGCCTAGTTACTCGCCACTGACGGTGGACCCCCCCCTCAGTTTCAGGTGATGTTGCAGCAGATTAGAGCGGGCTTCGCCGGATGGGCTTGAGAGTTTAGGCCTTTATTTTTAAAGTTTCTAGTATTGCCAGAACAATTTAAACCTTTATTCAGTTTATTATATGTTCCCAGCATGTTGGGACAGTATTTCAGACATTTGATGTAATGACAATTAGTGGTTTATCCCGGATTTTAGCAGTTATATTAATAAAAGATATTTCTTCCATTTAATTTGTTTAATTTATTGTTAATATGATTAAGTAATGATCCGAATGTCGATTTCCCTTCGTAAATCGACAAGCTAAAAAGTCGGGTCGTTACATCCTTCTTCTCCGTAATTGTGCCGGTGTTGCAAAACTTTCCTATGCTTTGAGAACCTGCTCCCCCTTGTCCTTCTCAGATGCTCATGTTCAGTTTGATCATGCTTTACGTTCTTCTCTTGAGAGGATTGTTACTGCTTCTGGGTCGGGGTTTGGCGATTGGCAATGGCGGCTTGCTACTCTTCCCATTAAGCTAGGAGGCCTTGGCATCTTTTCTGCAGGGGATGTGGTTCGATATGCTTTTCTTGCTTCTCGCCTTCAGACAGATTCGCTGCAGGCTCAGATTTTGTCAAACTCGGGTATTTTTTTCATTTGGCCTTTCTTTCCAACGTGCTCTTGATGATTTTAATGTTTTTTGCAATGTTGATGCTCTCTCTCTCACCACTGATTCTTGTGCCCCCAAAATGATGAAAACTTTGGCCAAGTGTTATTTTGGTGTCATTGAGAAAAATCTTATCGCGAAATACATGCTTAGTTCAAGGCAGGTTGCAGTTCTTAATTGTATCCGGGGTGCCCATGCACAAGATTTTTTGCTCACTATTCCAATTGATGGCTTGGGGCAGACGATGAACCACCGTCAATTTCGTTCTGTACTGTGTTATAGACTCATGGTACCTTTGTTCGTTGAAGACAGTTTATGTCCGAGTTGTAATGCTCCTAAGATGGACCAATGGGGAGACCATGCTGTCCATTGTTCTAATGAGGTAGGTGTGAAGTTCAGGCATAATTTGGTGCACGATGTCCTTTTAGACATTTTCTCTAGAGCTGGGATCATCGTGCGTAAGGAGGCCCCTATGGGATTCCTTTCAGAGGAGGGGAGAGATCTTAGGCCCGCGGATCTTTTACTTCTCAATTGGTATCGGGGCAAGGATGCGTGCTTGGATGTGACTGGTATTTCTCCTTTTGCCGGTACGGGGTCGGGTTCATGGGTCCCTGGGCTGTCCTTGCATAACGCCGTGGAGAAGAAAATGAAGAAATACGTGTCCAAATGTGAGGAAAATGGATACAAGTTCATACCCTTTGCTTTTACCACGTTTGGGGAGCTGGATAGGGAGGCTCTTGATACTCTGTCTCAGATCAAGTCATTTTTATGTAGTCATTCCATTAATGCTAGGGATAGTGTCTTTATTTTTCATCGTTTGAGCTTCTGTATTCAGAAAAGGGTGGGGGCACAACTTGTTTATCGGCTCATATTATTAATAATAATAAAGAGTAATAATGTCTGATCTGATCTGACTAAGTCTGATCTGATCTGATCTAATCTAATCTAATAATAAAGAACATGGCCTTAGTGTTTTAGTAATATTAGTTGGGTGACTAGTGAGCCTTGAACCCTAGTCTAAGAGAGTATAAACAAATAATCAAACCATTTGAGCTACTATACTTTTAATGTTTAATTTCACTTATATTTTCAGTTAAAATTAATATATACTAACAATTTTGGCCAAGGGGGAGGCCAAGGCCCCCGCTAGTCCCTGCTTAATGTGGCCCATTAATTAGGTTGTTTTTTTCCATGCATGCATTTGGTTTTTGCACTTCCTTATCTTACTCTCGAATCTCAATTTATTTGTAATATGATCACCAAGGACCTATTTATATGCTATATATAGTTTTATACTCCGTATGTATGAAGAAAAAAATATAGTCACCTACAATTTCATATGGTTCATTTCAGTAATTATTATCTTTTAAAATATATTGCTATCGTTTTTTTACTTGCCACATTATGTTTTTTAATCTCCTAAGATATGTTATGTTCAGTCGACATTGGAAGAAATTTGAAGTTTTTTTTAGGGTTTATGTAACACCCCGTATTTTTGGGGTTAGAATTTTAGATAATAAGTTTGTCTTTCTTGTGCATTAAAAATTTATTTCGAAAACTATTAATGAATTCCCTATTTTATAAATGGAAATCTTTTTAAAATTATATTCCGGGAATTTATGTTATTAATATTTTATAAAATGTGTCAAACAAATTTTTCTTTTGATGGCTATCCTACATTATTTCATTTGGCCTCAACCGTTAGGTTCCTAAAACCCCATCTTAAAGCAATTCAAGGTTGTAGACCGACTCAAATTTAATGTTGAATTAATGACGAGTTGGCTAAGTAGGGGTTAGAAGTAATTTTAGTCCCTTCCTTGGTACCCGGACTTGAATAGCCTTTTCATATGATTTCTGGCCCAAGTTAAAAATTAGCTTTGGGAATAATAATTCAGTTCAGGAATTAATTCCAATTGATCAGTTTTCTATCCCTTTAATTATCTTATTATCCTATTTTATTCTATTATATCTTTTAATGGATGTAACCCCATATTTTCCTAAAGGTGGTTACACATTTATCCTAATTATTCATTCTATTTGTTAACCAATTACACCCTTTAATTATATCATTCCCTATTTTCTCTAAGCTGTTACCCTTTTTTTCCTTATAATTATTTGGACCAGGATCCTCTTATTTCTCCATCATTTTTCCCTCTACCTTTCCTCTCATTTTCCTTTAATCCTTTTATTCTGATTATTTTATTTATTTTAATTATTCTAACCATTCCTTTTAGTTTCTTTTAATATCTTTTAATTAAATATGCCCCTATTCTTTCTCCTTCCTTTTATTAATTTAATCTTATGATCTTACTTTATCCCAATCATTAAACCCACGACCCCTTATTAATTTATTTTATTTTATTCTATTCTATTTTCAACCAAAATTAGCAATCTATATCTATTATGACTTAATCTAAAAATCCAAATTTTATTCCTAATTATCCTACTAGATTTTAGGAAGACAATACCCTTCCTCACTCACCCAAAAACCCACGGCCCCCCTTACTTTCCTTCCATTAAATTGTTTTATTTTATTTTTCTAACCAATAATACCAATTCATATCTATATTTGACCACACCTAAAAAGTCACACCTTTTATCCTAAACACACTACTAAAATTTAGGAGAAGAAAACAATCCCCTTTATTCCATAAACCTACTCAGCCCTATGATATTTTTTTAATTGCTTACAATCTTTCCTCCATCAAAACAATTCACAAAAACACCTCTAAAAATCCTTGCTTGGAATTTACCCTCAAGATTGGAGCAAGAAGTAAAAGAAACACCAAGAAGCCGTGTGATACCTTGAGATTTTCGAACTATATCTTCCATTAATAGGTAATTAGATTGCTTTTATTTAATTAGTAGGATAGAATAGTTATATAATTTTTAGAATAGGTTTAGAACTACATAGAATTGCTTAGAATTGTGTAAATAATATTTTGAATTAATTGTTAGTACATTATGGTGCATGTCGAGTGATATTCATGAAGTTCTATGATATTTTGTTAAACTATTTACATGATTTATTATTAATCCATGCTTGTTTCATGATTCTTGCTAATTAGAATTGATGGAAATAATTGTTGAATAGTTTATATGTGTTGTTCGAATAATAGCCGAGTAATATATATCTTGTTCGAACATTTAATATGACTAAAAACTTGATCTTTTTATTAAAATCTTGATCTACTAATAGTCTTGGTTGTTTTTCTTGAATTAAATCTTTAACTAGCATAGTTCTTGAATCATAAAAACTTAATCTTGATAGTTCTTTTATAAAAACGTGTGATAATCTTGTGGAAGTGATCTTTGGTTCGAAAATCTTGATTAATAGAGTAAAGTACTAATTTTTACTTAATTACTTTAGTATAATTAATTAAATCTTTATTCATATAGAATTGCAAAAGAGAGAATTAATCTTGCTTAATTTTATGAAATAGCCGAGTGGTTTGTTAAAATAAAAGAGTGGATTTTAATTTAGGAAAAATTGCCAAGAATAAGCCAACCTTTGGCCGATCTTCCACAAATAAGTCAACCTTTTGAAAATCCAGAAATAAGCTAACCTTGTTATCATTTAAGCCAAAAATAGGTCAAATGATTATTTAACATGTTAATTTCTATTGTTTTTTATCACTATTTTACAATCATTCAACCTATTTTTTGCTTTAAATGATAACAGTAACTTAAAATAACAGATAACTAATACATTAAAAAATCATTTAACCTATTTTTGGCTTAAATGATAACAAGGTTGGCTTATTTCTGGATTTTCAAAAGGTTGGCTTAATTGTGGAAGATCGGCCAAAGGTTGGCTTATTTTTGGCAATTTTTCCTTTAATTTTACTTGATTTTATGATAAAAGATTAGAATTTGAACCTGTTCTTTAAATTATTTTAGATTAATTATATATTTAAACAAAGTTAGAATTTTTAATTAAATTGTTCTTTATTGTGTTATTCGAAAAGGCCGTGTGGAATAGAAGCAAGAAAGACTTGATTTTTATGATTCAATTAATTAAAAGACTAGAATCTGATTATGATCTTGGAATTATTTTAGTATATTTAAATGTGTGTATTAATTTGATGATTGAATTGATTCATATGAATTATGATGATGAAGTGTTGTAATGATATTATTGCAAAGAGAACCGTGTATGCAAGGTAAGCAATGGGTAAGTTTTCAACTTGTAATTTTACTTATGAATGAGTTATTTTGTGATTATTGCATGCCTTTATATATGAACTTGTTGAATTGAAGAAATAATGTTGAATGATGGTTGTCGTGTGATGTTGGTTAATGTCGAGTATAATGAGTCCTGGTCTAGATTTTTAAGTCATTAAAAGTTGAACTAGAATTGAATAGAAGTCAAGTCTTGTTATTGAAAGTCAAATTGTGAACTAGAAAGTTGAATTTGAAAAGATAATAAACTATGAAGTGACCGCTTATCTAGTGGCTAAAGTGTCATGAACATAGGTATAGTCGAAGCCACTGCCCCTTCTGCGGTTTTGGGGCAGTTCTGGATCCCAATGCTCGGAAAGTAGATCCTTTGTGGTTGACCCGGCATGAGACAAAGAAAGTTGGGGAAGAGTTAAGGTTTCCCCTACAAGCATATGACTGTGTCACGGATTAACACTTGAATTGAGCTAGAACTTGAAAGTCAGTAGTGGTGTCTAGAAGTCTAGAGTTAGTATGGTCTTGTCTTGGGAGTCTTGTTATGGTATTCTTGTGTGTCTTGTTTCCGCTGTGTACTTGATTTATTTAATTGTGAATGTTATATCTTTGTTGACTTGTTTGGTTGTTCTATTGACTTATTCTAGTGATTATATTTCTAATTGTGTTCTACTGATTAAGTAGAACAATCTAATTACTCCCCACTGACTGTAGACCCCAAAATCCCTTTTCAGGTACAGGAGATGAATGATTGGGTTACGCAAGGGCTGGGATTGTGAGCAAGCGAGTATAGTAGTTTAAATATCTTGATCTCAATTTCTAGCCTTTGTAATTGTAACACCCTGAAAATTCCCTACTTTTTAATCCGTAAATACTCTAAAACCCTAGGTATAAAAATATTCTTGAAGAGAAATTTCCAAAGTATTACCACCACGTGTGGAAATGTTTCGGCTTTTTCAGAATTTTGCAGCGGAAAAACTTTAACAATTATCTAAACCAAATAACGTAAATGAATAACATTTTAAAATAAGCTCAAATACAAGAATTGTTAACTCTCGAATCACTATCATCCCACGACAATGCATATGCCGACTGCTTGAACTTCACATCATTAAGCTAACCTGTGCAATTCTGCTCTCCAATAATACAAGTGTATAAATTGGTTCATCACAGGGTCATTAAGGCAAGGGCCATGACCAAAGAAGACACACACACAAACGCACGTAATCAGCAAAAGCTGAGTACATATATACTACAGGCGACAATAAGTAAATTTATAAATAAATAAACAAGTAAATTTATAAATAAATAAATAAATGACTGTAATTGAGCTAAGACTATGGACTCCATGATCCGACAAATTAAAGATAGTGGTCAAATTAAATAATGGTGAAATGTATATTATTTGTTTATTTTATTAAGAGATTGGATTCACATCGAACGGGCTTCCAAAGATAAAAGATAAAGAAAGTTTCCTACCACGGCTGCCACCTGGCCACGCACTCGGTTGTGATCCGAGTGGGAATATCCACCATAAGGTGGGTGAAAGATAAAACGTAAAGAAAGTTTCCTACCAAGGCTGCCACCTGGCCACGCACTCGGTTGCGATCCGAGTGGGAATATCCACCATAAGGTGGTTGGGATCCCAAAATAAAATAGAAGAAGAAAGAGAAAAAAGAAGAAAAATAAAACAACACTACAAGAAAATTGAGTTTTAACAGCAGATATTTACCGACAAATGCTTATATTTGTTGGTAAATGAGGGTAATACCAACAGATTCGCTGTTGGTGAAAAGCTTGTAATACCAACAGACACAGTATCTGTTGGTGAAACTCAAATATCTGTTGGCATTACCACATTTTACCAACAAATGTCAAATATCTGTTGGTAATAGTTTTAGCAACAAAGGTTGTACCAACAGATAAGCCCCTGTTGTTATAACTCAATTTTCTTGTAGTGCAAGAGTGAACGACGTCTCGTACCTCTTGATAGGAGCATAAGCTCCCCCCATTGTTCATACTCAAGGTATATACGTTCCAAGAGTTTTGGTGTGAATCTCGTTTCACTTTACATGATTTACAGTGTTATTAAGATAAGTCAGGTTTAATTTAATTTTCCCTAAAAACTCACTACTACAATAAAAGTCTAATGCAACGATTTAGATGCAACGCTTATATCTAATGCAACGGTTTTATGCAACGATTTAGGCTAATGCAACAGTTTTATGCAACGTTTTAGGCTAATGCAACGGTTTCTTGCAACATTTAGTAACAAGCGTTGCATTTGCCTTAGATATGCAACACTTTTAATGTCTAATGCAACAGTTTACATTCAACCGTTGCATTAGGGTATACCCAAAAAATAAAACCTCACCATATATCTATAACCGTTGCATTAGGGACTTAGGGGTGTATCAAAAAAAGCGTTGCATTAGACTACTCTATTTAAGAGATAATATCCAGCCGTTGCATTAGGGGTGTCTAAGCCAAACAATTAAATTAATGTAACTGTTATTATTATTCTTATTATTATTATTGATATTATTAATAATATTATCATCATTATTATTATTTTTCGGCCGATTGTTCCAACAATTTTTTCGAGCTGACTTTTCCAGCAGAGGTTTTTCGGCCGACTTTTCTAGTGACGGTTTTTAAAACCGATTTTCTCGGCGAATTTCATTAAAATTAAATACTACGTATAAAATCAAAAATTAAAATAAATTATTAAAATTAGATTAAAAAAATAAATAAAATTGGCGGTTCAATTTTTTTTTCATCTCCATCAATTTCGTGTTGTTCGTCCTTCGTTCACCTCCATCAATTTTTATTCATCTCCATCAATTTACTTCCAAGAAATTCGTGCTGTTCAATTCGTTCGTGCTGTTCAATTCGTTCACCTCCATCAATTTACCTCCATCCATCAATCGATTGTTCGTTCTATTCTTGTGTGTTGTTCGTTCGTCCAAGGCACGGTAGTTTCTTTTGTCCATTGTTGTTCGTTCGTCCAGCTGCTGGCCTGGGTTGAGGTAATTGTTTTTCCTCTTATTTATTTTTCTTCTCATTGTTTGATAATTTTTATTAGTCATTAGGTGAATTTTTATAAGTTCTTGAATTAGGTTAATTTTAATATGTTGTTAAATTGTATGATAATTTTTTAGGTCTTTGTTCTTTGAAGTGTTATGAATTTTCTTTGCTTTGGGGGGGAGAAGGGGCTGTTAAAATTTCATTTTTAGAGTTGATAATTTTCGTTGCTTAGGGGGGTGGGGTTGATTGGGGACGCGATTGTTGTTTTGGAGGAGTTGGGGTTACCGTTTGGGAGGGGTCTATGTGGGTGGTTGCAGTGGGGGCAGTTTTGGGGCGGGGGTGTTGTAGTGGGGGTTGTTTTGGGGGGTGGGGTGTTGCAATGGGGCTGTTTTAGGGGGTGGGTGTTGTAGTGGGGGCTGTGAGGGGCTGCTATTGGGGGCTGGGGGCTGTTGTATGCAGTGGGGGCTGCTATGGAGGGCTGGGGGTTGTTGTGGGCAGTGGGGGGCTGTTATATGCAATGGGGGGTTGTGGGGGGCTGCTGTGGAGGGCTGGGGGTCGCTGTGGGCAGTGGGGGTTGTGGGGGGCTGCTGTGTATGTCGTGGGGGGCTGCTGTGGTGGCTGTTGTGGCATCTGTGGGTTGTGGCAGAGGGGAAGGGGTTGTATAAGGGGGAAGGGGAGCAGGGCAGGGTGTTATGGGGGGCAGCAGGGGTTATGGATCCCCGATGACCTTTCATAAATCACAACCAACATTCTCCAGCCATGTGATCACATAATACTATTACTCTCCAAGATGACATACCATTCTATGCTAAATAATCTGACTTTAGCCACAGAAAATTATAGATCCCCTAATAGCACCCCAATGACCTTTCATAAATCACAACCAACATTTTCTGGCCATGTGATCACAGAATAATATTACTTCAATGTCCAAAAAAATATGGAAAGTACTGCCACCAGTTCACCACTGTTGCCTACATCCACAAATCGTCCAATGAATTAGAACCTCAGAATGGCATCGTCATTTGGCTCTAACTTTCATACTAAGGTGCCAAGCAGCAAACATTTTTCTACTGCTCTGCCCTAATAATTGATCAAACATCGATATTAACAGTTGGGTAGTTAAGCAGCTCTGACAGCTCATGATCATAAATTCAAAACATTTTGCAGCTGTAGCAATGCAAGTGCAAGGTCACTCACTACATCCATCTACTTACTATTATTATAACTTTAGAATTCAGTGCAATTGAATTAATATTACAGAACAAATGCATAAAAAAAATTCGCTTTATTAATTTTTATTGATTGACAAGTTCAATCCAAGATGCCATACCATGGAGTATGATTTTTGCAAATGACATTGTTCTAGTTGATGGGACAAAGGGAGTGGATAGTAAGTTGGTGGAGAAAGACTTTGGAATTTTGTGGTTTTAAGTTATGTAGAAGTAAGACGGAGTATTTGGAATGTAAATTCAGGGGACATGAAGTAGGAGGACATGCTTGATCAACTTTGATGGAAAACTTTCTGACATTTTTAATCCCCTGCCTGCCTTCTTGCTCTGTTTCTTGATATGAATTGCTTTCTTGTTTAATTGGACTTTTGTTTTAATTTCTTAGTTATATATATGTAGATATGGAGATCAAGGTATAAACGAAGGTGCTGTCGGTGGGTTGAATTGGGTTGATTAGTGTAGAGATAAGTAAGAAAATTAAACACAGCTAAAATTATATTATTGCTTTAATGGCTTCATTAAGATGATTAACAATACTTTTAGTTACAACACCACTAATCAGTGGGTTATATACTAGCAACGTTTTTTTAATGGCTTCCTTTAAATATTATGATCGAGTCGAGCTTTGACCGAGTCGAACTCGAGCTGCTCGTGAGCTACCCAGCTCAATAAGCACCCCTATATGTAACTATACTATATGACAAATTACAACTTCACTCTAAATGTCTATATATACTAGTCGTGGATCGTTTTATATTTTGTTTAACTGGCTTCACCATTTGGCTGTATGGTTAGTTTTTTTGTTCAGTATGGTTAGTTTAGTTCACTAGATATGAATTGATAATCTAAAAATTATTACGCGTGTTTGGGATACATTACCTCTTTTATAATTTACCTCTAGGAAATAATGGTTGAAGGAAATAAAGCGTGGTGGGAGTTTCCTAAATGGACTCATGAGTATGAAAAAGGAGTTGATGACTACATTGAGAAGACTTTCGCCATCAAGTCTCAAGGAAACCAATGCCGTTGCCCTTGTATTTTTTGTCATTTTTGTTATTGGCAACATAGGAATGTTGTGAGAGATCATTTGATTTGCAATGTTTTTATTCCAAAAGAAGATGATTTGTCTTCACTTGAGTAATTTTTAATATGTGTTAAATGTTTTGATATATGTATTAAATGTTTTGATATGCTTGATAGTAACCTACTATATTAATTTTGAATTTTAAAGTTTGTATGCTTAGTCATTAATTTTGAATTTTAAAGTTTGTATGCTTGATAGTAACCTACTATATTAATTTTTCACTTGAGTAATTTTTAATATGTGTTAAATGTTTTGATATAGGTACAAAGTGGAGCTAACGCATCTCAAAGGCCTGATGGAGAGGCATTCGAGCGTGCCATAAATGAAGAATGACTTAATATAGTTATTTTTTTGTAGGGTATGAACACAATAGTGGCGCATTAGATTTTATATTTTGTTGAATGGATTAGACAAACCCTATAATTCAGAGTATTAATGTTGAGATAGATATAAATTTCCTGTTGTATTTTGTTTTTTTGTTAATTACTCTGTGTATGACGTTAAACTTCATTAATTACGAATGGGCCTAATGAAATTGTCTTCATTGATTGGGGTTTATTATATGTTTAGTATTTTTTCTAGTTTGGTATTTTCTTTCTGGTGGTTGGTCTGGGTTGTAGCTAGTTGCAGGTGGCCTGGTTTAGTTGGAATGGGTGGGTGGCTGAGCTTGTGCAGTGTTGTTCTGCTGGTGGTGTGCAGTTGTGGTGTGGTGGTGCTGCTATGGTGGTGGTGTAGTGGTGGTGCTGCTGTGTTGCTGCTGTGCTGTTGTTGCTGCCGTGTGCTGTTGCTGCTGTGTGCTGTTGCTGCCGTGTGCTGTTGCTGCTGTGTGCTGTTGCTGAGCTGCCGTGTGCTGCTGTTGCTGCCGTGCTGCTGCCGTGGTGCTGCTGCCGTGGTGTTGCTGTGCTATTGTGGTGCTGTGGTGGAGCAGTACATGGTGGTGCAGTAGTGGTGGCTGGTGGTGGTGTACGTATATGGTGATCATGTATATAATATAATATAATAATGTATGCTTTAATTTGGTCATTAATAATAACAATTATAATAATAATAATAATAATTATTATTATTATTATTATTTATAATAATAATAATTATTATTATTAATTTATTATTATAAATAATAATAATAATTATTATTATTATTTTTAATAGTAAACCTAATGCAATGGTTATGTATATGTTTGAAAACCGTTGCATTAGCTATCATAGTAGTACAAAAGACCTAATGCAACGGTTGAGATTAGCTATTATAGTAGTACAAAAACCCGTTGCATTAGGCTTTATAAACATTGCAAAAGACCTAATGCAACGGTTGTTATTAACTGTATAAACCGTTGCATTAGGTTCATTTCACCATTGCAATAGGTCTAATGCAACGGTTTATACTTTTGTTTATAAACCGTTGCATTAGGTCTCTATAACCGTTGCATTAGACCTAATGCAACGGCAGCAAATGCAACGGTTTGCAATGTGTTGCATTAGGCCTTTAGCAACAGTTTAAGGAACCTAATGCAACACTTTTTAGGTGTTGCATTAGGCTTTTATTGTAGTAGTGACTACAACACAAGCCATCACACTTGAAATCACACCATTGCAGGTTTATTTATATTTTCATTTAGCGATCACATAGTTACTAAGTCCTTTAATGCCCATGGCCCCACACAATGGTGGTAAAATAATATTGACATCTACTGGCCCCACATTACGTGGTATAAAGGTTCATAATTGAACTCATATTCCAAACGGTGATAAAATATTCAATTCAGGACAACATGCTCTGATAATATATATAATTTCCTTCTTCCACAATCACAGATATAACATATAACCAGTCATCACAGTTTAAATCATGCCCTAGACATGCTACTGCATGCAAACAATTTCCTGAGTACATACGTACCTGGTATATTACACTCGACTAGCCACAATTAACGGAATTCACCAAACTCAAAGTCCCCTACAATTAAACATTGGGGCTAATTAATATCCCTTCAACACCACAACTAACCTAAATACATATTACAATATTCCAGCATCTAATAAAATTTAATCGTAACACTTATTTCCCCTATTTAATTCCAGAATTATATATTTTTGCTCTCCTAATAAAATAAAAATTGGATAATAATTCAAATAATTGAAATATCGCCTTATCATATGATAATAAAAATTCCAGCGCGTATAAAATTATTTAAAAGCCTTTTTCCAAAAACTCCATGGCAACCTCCAGTAATACATACCAAGAGCTTTAAAACTTCATAAAATCAATCCTTTACAACTTAAAATCAATTCAAACTATTTAAAACATGAAAACTAGTCAAAATAACATGTTAATCAAGTTAAATAAATAATTTAAATCTGAAATTTAAAATAAAACCTCAAACTTCAAGATTCAAACCCCAACTTTAATCATAAAACTTTAATCTAAAACATGATTAAATAACAACATCAAATAAGAAAATAACCAAATATAATAATTTATAAACTTTAAATCAAGAATTAAAAATAAATAAAGAAAAGTTTTTATTTTTTTATTTTTTAAAGAAGAATCACGGCATAGCAGGTGGTCAGCTACGGCAGGTCGGCGGTCGGCTGGAAGGTGGCGACCGGAAGGCCGGCGATCAAGCGGGTGGCTGTTGTGGTGGTAGACCGGTGGTCCTTGAGGTGGAAAGCAAAGTTTTTTTTCTCTTTATACGAGATATAGTGAGAGAGCAAGAGAGGGGGCGAGCCACCAGTGGCGGTGGCAGCGGCAAGCCGCCAGAGATAGGCCGGAGGACGGCGACGGCACAGTAAACAGGGTGGTGGTGGTGTAGGCGTGGTGTTCATGGTGGTGTTGAAGGCTCGGTGGCCATGATGGCTTGGTGGTTGTGCGTTGTTGTTGTTGTACGTAGGAATTAAAAGTCCCTTCTGTTTTTGTTTAGATTATTTAGGGTTCTGACCTATTTTTGTTTATGCTATGGGTATATATATACAACTTGGTTTTGATTTGGGTTTTCCGTTGGGTTGGGCTTGTGAAAGTTGTTATAAAAACTTTTATCCTTTTCCAAACATGAATATTTTATTTTATAAACGACGCCCAAAATACATAATTAAAACTTTAAATATTATTTCAAAATATGATTTTATATAATTCCTTTATAAACATACATAAGTTATTTAAATATCCAACGAATAATATTTTGTAAATATTGACTTTAAGCCATTTTATTAATCCTAATTCGTAAGAATATAAAATATTTTTTAGGCGTATAAAATACGTGTATAGGTTATAAAATACGTATAAAAATACATGTATAAATGTACAAAAATGCGGGGTATTGCAGTAATAACTTTTTAGTGGACTTTCCGTAATTGTTAGTAATATTGGACTTTGGTAATCTAGCTATTTTGGACTATTTATTGGTTTAATTGAATAATTTGAATTAAGTTTAGAGCTTCCGTTGTCATTAATGAGATTGATATTAAAAGTTTATGGTTAATAGTGATCCGTGTTGTCGTTTTCTCCGAAAACAACGTTGCTAAAATGCGGGTCGTTACAGTTTAAATGGTAGTGTTCTCTAGGCTGACTAGGCTCTGATACCATGTAAAATTAGGGAAATCTGTTTTCTACCTTCTCATTCATGTAGCTTACATTTATATACAAAATTTATTCGGGCTATCAAATATTCACAAGGTAAGCCCAACCATATACTATAACATATCCTAAAAAATATCTTTAACTACGTAAAATAAATATTATATATTGGATATTACTATTGGATACATTTAAGACTCAATTATGTTTGCAGTTCTCCAAAGATAATCCAACACAAGAAATATGTGTATAATTATTTGGAAAAATACTTATTTGGATACAATTAAGACTCAATTATATTTGCAGTTCTCCAAAGATAATCCAACACAAAAAATATGTGTATAATTATTATATTTTAATTTGATACTTAACAAATTCTATTGTCTACAAGCTTATAACTGTGGTTGCTAACTTTCCTTTAATAATTTATGTAGTCTTCCACGGTGTTTAATAAAGTTTTCATACATTGTTTTGCGATACAACATTGTTATGGTGTCACCATAACGAGTCAAGATTCTCTCCATTTTTTTTAGAAAATGGATGGTACATTTCTTAATCAATGGTTGAGAATCTATGAAAAGGTATATAAAAGAAATTTTCGCAAATTTTATTATAATGTTAAATTAGGTGTCAAAATCTTAAGATAGGAAATGGAGAAAAGGAAATGGAGAGGATCCTAATTCCACGATAACAGTACACTCTGAATTATCCTCATATTCCTCATATTTAGAAAATGGATGGTCCATTTCTTAATCAATGGTTGAGAATGTATGAAAGGGTATATAAAAGAAATTTTCGCAAATTTTATTATAATGTTAAATTAGGTGTCAAAATTTTAAGATAAGAAATGGAGAAAGGGAAATGGAGAGGATCCTAATTCCACGATAACAGTACACTCTCAATTATCCTCATATTCCTCATATTTTCTTATGTATGGAGTATGTTAATTTTCTAAGGTTGAATTTTGGGGGTGTTACACAAATTCACTATAGATTAATTAATGAGATTGGGTTCATAAGTCTCACATCCAACAAATTGTTAGGATAATTTATATATATATTAGTAAGTTGGTAACCTTTTCATTAAAATCTAATGATTTAATAGCACTACGGCCTAATATATAGCGTCCGCTAGTTTGGATCAATAACACAAAGGGACTAATTTTCTTTACAAATTGAAAGGTATACACATGTGTACCAATAGAATGTCTCTCACCTAGGTTGCACTAAAATGAATACGGGTACGGGAAAATGCCATTAAAAAAATTAAGGATACGGGTACGTGAAAGAATACAATAAGAGAATCTATAAGGTTCAACATAATTTCAATATAAAACTGAGTTAAATATTAAATTTGGTGATGATAATATGGTTATTCACTACATAAATTATTCAAAACACATAAGACATGAACAATTAAAGTGAGAAAAATAGCTCTAAAGTTATGGTACACTTGAGTAAGCTTAATCAATTAGTTCAATGTGGGTACGTGTGTCCAATGAGTGTCGGTGTCGGACACGGGGTACGATAGGATGGAGGTGTATTCGTGCATCCTTGTGACCCTCACATTATATATATATATATACACATACATACATATAGGGTTGGGTTCCGGTGAGAAATTTCTTATGGTGAGAAATGTGAGAAGAGATAAATACATCAACTATGACCTAGAGGTACGTTGAGCACCAACTATAGGTACATTCACCATACACTATAAATACATTGAGTAAAAATACATTGACTTTATACCATATATACATTGACTCCAAACTATCAAAGGAGTAAGTAGGAAAAATCAAATTTAATCTTAGCCCTTCATTTGGCGATCAAAGGGTTGTGATTGCTTCTCACCCTTCTCACCAAAACTACATTTCTCACATGAGTCTACTTCTATATATATATATAGAGAGAGAGAGAGAGGAAGAGGATCGATTAAAAATGTTTTCAACCTAAAAACCCCTACATTAGACACTTAAAGGGGTACACGTGTGATTACTAATGACAATCTTTGTAAATATTAGTAACTTTTGCTAAAAACCATTTGTACCCCTTTAAACATCTAATGTACCCATGCGACTGCTAATGTACCCCTTTAAACCATTTTCTCTCTGGTTTTCAACCATCTTTTGGTTTTTAGCCAATCCTCTCTCTCTCTCTCTCATTCATATATATACACATTAGTTTAATTTGGATGAACATTCATCAACTTAATGAGCATTAATTAATGACCTTCTTTTAGGTACTCATTAGAGTACCTTATATGAATTAAATTTTCTTATCCTATTAGGAAAACAAATAGATAATCTATGCTATTGAAAAGATACGTCATCCGTTTTATAATAAATGCAACAATTCAAGAGGCACAAAATCTTAGTCAAAAGAATATTTGTGAGAGTAAGATAAAGTTTACACTTAGGGTAAGTTTGATTCAACTTAATTAAATAAACACTATAGTGCTTATTTTCAGAAAATTCAGATCAAAAAAATCACAACTATACTAATAACAACAATTAGATAATTCTGATCAGATCAGAAATTTTCAGATGAATCAAATACACCCTTACACATATAGTGTAACTTACACAAGGTTAAGTGGCCAATATATAATAACCCTTAGCATTATCCACTAATTCATTAATGTCATGAATTATTATTGATCATTTAAGCTTGTGTAAGTTACACAATTTATGTGTAATTAAGTATATGTAGACTTTCTCTCAGAGTAAAAAGGGACATGGAGTGAAAGTAAAATATGTAGTGATGTGAGAGATAAAAAAAGAGTTACGAAAATTTAAAAATTAAAATTGTTCCATTTATTTTAAAACTTCATAAAATGAAAATTGTTAACATTTTGGATTAAGAAAAGTAAAAGAAAAGAAAGAAAACTCACATTAGTCACATGAAACCAAAGTGTAGACTAGTGATGTAACGTAGATGAAACGGCTTTAACCACTAAAGGCATGCCACATGGTAGGCACCAACAATTGTTGATGCTTTGTGGGGTTCTTCATTAAACACCCCCTCTTTTTAATTAAATTAAAGAAAGAATTAACTTAATAATGTATGGTTTACAATGAATTAAGTGGACATTGGCCACTTTTTGTTGTCAATTCAAAAGATTATTTTTTATAATTCCTATCTTAATAGAATATTGGGGCTACCTAATCAATGGCTTAATAAAAAAGATGCAATGCCATGTGCTTTGTCTATTTCATATTATCACCTACAATATTTTAAGCATGATATTTCAATTTAATTTATTGATTAATTTTTAAAAGGCATGAACCAAGCTATAGCGATTTATTCTAAGTAGGCAAAACCTAATCAACATCTTTAGTTAAGTTATACAAAAAATTGATTTATGAACGACGAGCACATATTAGTGACGGGCCTAAATCCCGTCGCAACTGTAGATCTTTTGCGACGGTTTTTGAGCCCGTCACTAAAATTTACCGAATACCTAACCCAAACTCTATTAGAAATGACTCATTTACAACGGGATTGTGACGGGCAAAATTATTTGCGATGACCCCCTTTTTTGAGACAGGGTCATATTTTTGCAACAAGAAAAATCATTTGCGACCCCCTCTTTTACGACGGGATCACATTTTTGCGACGAAAATTCCCGTCATAAATAACATCTTTTCTAGTAGTGTTGGAATCCTGATAAGTTAAAAATAAAAATATTAAACATTAATTACATCGATAATTTTCTAATTTTAGTATGTAAATGAATTT
Organism: Salicornia ramosissima; assembly: GCA_951394345.1. NCBI lineage: Eukaryota > Viridiplantae > Streptophyta > Magnoliopsida > Caryophyllales > Amaranthaceae > Salicornia > Salicornia ramosissima. The sequence goes on along the minus strand of OX596237.1, from coordinate 48,793,027 downwards.
TAATAATACAAGTATTATTAGTTTATAAGACAGTAAATTATATTATCTATCTGGCTTTATCTACTTCTATATATATATATATATATATATTATATATGAGACTTTCATTAGCGAGATTGTTGGAAGTATCCAATTTGGATTTTTATTGTTTCTTAAGATAAATAAAATGAAATATAACTGGTCCAAATCACCAAATGTGCCCACTCAAGGAAAGTAAAATATTGAATTATATATATAAATTCAATTGATGACATGATTGTCATCTACTGCTCTTTTTGGTGATTAAGATTATATATGTAAGTAATAATAATAATTTTAGAACTTACGTAAAAGATTTTAGTTTCTCTTTAAAAAGAATTTGTCTTTTGGCCCATTCGATGAACGGGCTTATCTTATGAAAAGTTTAAGAAACTGTATAAAAATTGAAAATTTATTAAAGCAAGCTAAGACTTTAAAAGATCATTATACACCCTGCTATTTTTAATGTTTCGTGCAATTTCCTCATTTGATCAATTTTAAATATTGTGCACGACCAATTATAATATGAAGAATCAGAATTGTTCCCAATACGGGAACGAATCGGGTACGGGGATGACTACCCATATGAAGTACCGTACCCATGCTACATAGTTCTCACCAAACATAGTCTCGCATAAGCTTAATTCTACACACATGCATGCACGCAGACACTCATATAATTAGACTCGTGTGAAAAAACTATATATATTTGATAAAAAAGGATCGGATATGAAAGAACATTGATTCTTACAGCCCGTTTGGTTGTTGGTAATAAATTGTGGTAATGGTAATGAATTTATAGTGTAATTTTGTTAAGGATGAACCTTATAATCTCCATGGTAAACAAATTTTCATTCCCAAGCTTCAATTTTCATCTCATTTTTCATTCCCATCCATTACCATTGGGGAGGGTGGTATTTGATAGGAATTGATATTTGTGAAGAAAATTAGATAAATTGGAGGTAAGATAACACCACCATGGGAATAGATTTTAATTTTCCTTCCAAATTTTGTTATAAATTCATTCCCATTACCATGATTTATAACCGCCTACCAAACGGGCCGTTAGGATTAACAAGTTAATTATTCTTATTTTATTTTTTAGAATGATGATCAAACAAGAACTCATAAAACTATATTACTTCATATAATCCATATCATATAAAGAAGAATTTAAAATAATCGCCTATATTATTATAAATTGTGTAAAAATTCCGTATATAATGAACAAAAAGAAAAAGAGGGGTGTAAATTATATATTATGTTCATAATTTTTATTGTCAAAAAATCAAATATGCTGTTTAGGGACTAATTATAGTTAAATTTATGATACTTTTGTGATATATTTGCCTAGTTCCTTTTTTTAATTAGCAGGTAAGGTGTACCATCCCCAACAATGGCTATTTCAGAAAATACCATGGACAATGGAGCTGAGGGGGGCATGACCGCATGAGGACTCGAACCTGGGTCTTCACTCTCGGGGAGCATTGCTCCTACCACTGGAGCAACATCGGTCCTCATATATGCCTAGTTCATGTTTACTTTAGAGGCGTTCACAAACTGGCCTGGTCCGGACCAAAACCAGGTTCGTTTAGACTAGAGACTGACCCGTATAGTACCAGTCCGAACCGGTCTGGTCTGTCATTGAAAATAGAGATTTAAGTCCACTGGTCCTGTCCATTCCGGACCGATTTGGTTCAGGTCCACAAAAATTGTGAACTCTAGTCCAACCAGTTCCGGTCCGATCGCCCTGTTCAATTTGATTGAATATTAAAAACGGGCCTAGACAACCCAATATGGAAGAGGAGAGTTATGTCACTTACAAGCCATAAGAGGTTCCTTCCTAAAACCAATTGGTAACAGGAGGAGTAACTCTTAGACTTATAAGCTAATTTAGTGTCTCCTCATTCTCCGATGTAGGACACTCAATAGTGCACTATATGGGGTTCAACACGCCCCTAGTTGACTTAATTAAGTATAATATATCTCTAATATGTCTGCCCATTCTGATCACTTCATTTTTTTTCCTTCTAATTTAACATATATAAGTTCATATTAGTTCAAAGTAGTTTACTTTTTTTAGTAAGTTCATATAAGTTAACATAAGTTTTGATAAGTTCAAATTAGTTTAGGGTTTCTCCCCTTGACAAAATAAAGTCTAATAAATCTTACTTTGTAATAAGTTTAAAAATAATTGGAAAAATTGTTAAAAGATAATATGAAATTCTTGGTATTTTCCACCATAAATCACAATGCAAGTTTCATATTTCCCAAAATAATCTGAAGCTAGTATAATTTTTTCCTACATTGGTCCTAGGTGAAATGTCATATATATTGAAGGTAAAAATTGAGGGGCAGAGAAAATGAGTAGATAAATGTTGTTGGATTATATTCTAATTCTTCTATCCCTTAAAGTTTGTTATATTTGCTTTTTTCACGCCTCCCAAAATACAAATTTAAATGAATATATCTTTAGATGTATATAATAAAAAATTACGAAGTATAAAAATTACATATTAAAAAATACACATTGAGCCGAATCAAACGAGATCCCACTTGAGTACTTGACTATATTTTTTCTTATACGTATAAAATTAGAGAGAGTCAAAGTTACACAATGAATAGTGTTAAAAGCCCTTATGTAGCAAACAAGTAGTCTTTAGTTTCATGTTTAATGAGTTCAGATGAGTTCAATTCAGATATAATATGTTCAATTAGGTCTAATAAGTTCCAATAAGTTAAAACAACTCTAATATGCACAGGTTTTGGATTATTTTTGACAGTTTTTTTATAAAAAAAAAATGAAAAAAGCATTTTTTTTAAGACGGAAAGGTGTCCGAGTGGGCCCTTGTATTGGTCCTATCTCAGAATGCAGTACAAGGGGGGAGGGGAAAACCTAGCAAGTACTGGGGTGAGGACTCAAATCGTGTCCCAGGAACAGAGGTGCGGGTCCCACTAAGCCACGGCGTCTGCCTCAAATGAAAAAAACATACTCCCTACTGTTTATCATGGTTTAAAGTAGAGGCATATCATTTTTGTTTTTATTGAAAGTGACAATATAATGCCCATATAGCATGTGGTGTGCTTTGACTCCAGTAACCCTTAATTTTGTTAAACCCACTGCTTTATTGAAAGTACAGACTACTGAGGAAGATATAGTCATATAGATGGATGTTTGTCTGATCTCTAAATAAATAAAGTGATTATAATTAATTAACACTTGTTTAATTAAAGCCTAAATCAAATTCCAACTTAAATTTTCATAATTAACCAATAATCTAAATGAGTTTAGGACACGTATCGATATATAATATGGTATTAGGTCAATGTCACAACTTAGTTACTCTTCCCATATAAGTAATTTAGAAAGCTACCAACTTTGTCCATCAAAATCTACACTAACTTCTCTAAAAACATTATTAATTTTATAAAATGACCAATTAGTTTGGTATAATTGAGTTGAAATGAAAGAAGAAATTTGAACTTCCTTTTCTCCATTGTCACATTACCTGCCTACAATTCTTTGAACTTCCTTTTCTCCATTATCACAAAAAAGTAATTTAAAAAAAGTTTCTTCTCACAAAATAAAATAAAAGGTGATTTCTCGCAAACAAAGCGTTATAAAAGGTGATTGTTCACAAATTTTCCAAATAAATTATCAATTAACACGATTGTATTTTAATCTTGTACATGCATGTGAAATAAGCTGCTATCAATTACGTACTAACTCTTTTTCAAAATATTTTTTACATTTGAAAGATTGGATACGATGATGAGAGAGAAACTTTGACCATATATGAAGAATTTTCAATATATATAAGAAAAAATATATTTATAATTTTTTTTATAAATTCTTCTAAATATATAGTTTTTAACAATAATTTTCAACTTTTATATTTTTTATAAAGTAAAATGGAAGATATTGATATTTGAAAATTGTACAAAAAAACAAACATAATAAGCATTTTGAAAAGAAGGGCGTAGTTCATAAATCACAATATTTGGCCCTAACAATTTTGGGTACCTTCTATTTAATTACCTTATTTTGTTTTGTATAAGAAAAATTTATAAGTTCATGTAAATTGACATTAGCAAATTTAAGTAGGAGAATGATATACAAATACAAAAGGTTATGCTTAAGGAGCTAAAATAACAAGTTTTAGTTAAATCAAACACTTTATTACTCTGATTTGTGTATAATTTTGGCATACATTTACAAATGTTAAGAATTTTATTAGGAAGTATATTAAATTAAATGTTTATACACAACCCTAATGGCTACAAAAAACATTATACATAAAATTAAAGTATAAATAATGTTTATCTCTCTCACAAAATAAACTTAGATAAAATCTGAAAAGCTTTAGACAAAATTTGATAAGTTCATACAAGTTTAAATAGGAAAAAACTTGTCCAACCCACCGAGTAGACTACCTACCATTAATAATGTATTGTGTTTAATGTTGATAGTGGAATCTAAGTCATATAATTAATAATATTTTAATATCTTTATTAGCAGTGGATAATTTATCCAGCGAGTATGTGTAGCAATGTCCGTTTAAATAAGCTTAAAAAAGGACCCTTAATTAATTATGAAATTACCATACCTTAATTAGATAAGATAACAATTAGCATATTTCTATTTCTTTTCTATACTACTAAAGTGAAAGCCACCTAATTCCTCTCAAACTTTTATTTTCCCTCCTAAAGTACATTTCTTCCTTTAACTCTTCCCCACCCTCTTTAATAATCTAATTAATAATAAATGACTTTTTAATTTTAAAGTACATTTAAACTGAAAATAAAAAACTGTATTAATAAAAGTTTGCTTCTATAAATAATTGACCTTTAATGTTAAACTAAAAATGTATTGAAAATACAAGCACAGAAAGTAACAAACATAACACTCCGATTTATTTTGAGAATGGAGAGATTAGAGTCGCGATTATTTTAAAATAATGAAAAGATCAGACTTGATTATTTTGGAAAGATAAGTAAAAGTCGAGATATTATTGTAATAAAATTTTAATTAAATTGCATTATAATTTTATTTTTATACTACATTATAAAATTTTAAAACCGAGCATTTGCTCCATCGGGTACCACCTAGTTATCATGATAATTCTTGATGAACCATAATTAAGTGACATGATAACACTAATTTAATTGACTTAATTATCTATTAAAGCAGCCCACCTAATCTCTACACACAACACACAACACATTCTCGTGAAGTGAAGGCTGGTCCCCTTTCTAAAACCCAAGAAACAAGCATTGTGCACATTAGGGCATCATTGAATCAACGATAAGAGATTTGATTATATGCCAAACTAGATAATAACTGAGCAAATGTTCGGTTTTAATTAATGGTTAGGAAATATTTTTTTGTGGTTATTATATTAGTATAAAAAGTATTGATATACTATAAGGATAACCGAATAGAATTATTGATATGTTGGGATAGATAATACGGGCTTAGAAAAGTTTTTTTGTGTGTTTAATACGTTAGTACTACGTCCGTATTGCAAAACTCGCAACTTTTGCCATTTTAAGTTGTAACACAACATTTACAACAAATATTTTTTATTATATTTAGTGAAAAATTATCCATGTATAGCATTTTTAATTTTTTATACTTTAATTTTGTAGTGAGCCTAATTATTTATTTATTTTTCACACTCTCTTTAAATCCGTTTTTTGCCTATAAGTCCTTATCTCATACTTATGTAGCGAGTATTGCGATACAGATGTAGTATACAAGATTAGTAGAGATATAAATAAAATAATTACGAACTATAATAAAATGCACACCCATTTTTTTATATCTGCTCATTTGTGTTTTCATCAATACCAATAAACAATAGAGTAACAAAAAAAAGGTAAAAATCATAAATTATGATAAAAGTTGTACAAAAAAAGTAAGAGAGAGGGGATGATAAAATAACTTGGGAAAAATATAGTAATAAATATAAAAGAATAAAATTTTACTATAGTTAGATAATGTATAAAGTCAGCAAATTAAAATAAAAACAACCCAAAAAAGAAAAGTGCGCAAATTAAATAAAGACAAAGTGAGTAATTTAGTTAGTAAATAAAAAATTAATGTCAAAGTTTTTTTGTTATAATATTATTTTAGTTTAAAAAGGATATATATTTGGGATTTTATTTATTTATTAGGGTATTAATTATTGTATTAAATATAGAGAGAGGTGGAAAAGTGAGATTAGGATGAAAAAAAAGAAAGTGGGAGGGAAATAGTGATTAGAAGTTTTAGTAGTATAGAATATATAGATAGATTTTAGCTTTTAGCAATAAGAGATAAATCTATTGTAGTAAAAAAAAAAATTGTACACACAGGTTACTTTAGTATAACCCAATCAAATAAACCATTTACAAACTTAGGTTACTTTAATTTAGTATGACCCACACAAACAAACGATTTGCTAACAATAGGAGGTTAATTTGTAGACAAGCCAAAAATATATAAGAAATTTGGAGACAAACTAACAATAAGGGTACGCTTGATTCATCTGAAATTTTCTAATCTAATATGAATTTTTCTGATTATAGTTATTTTTGTAGTTATAATTTTTCTGATCAATCTGATTTGAACTTTTTTGATATGATCTGAATTTTTCCGAATGTATCTGATATGATATGAATTTTCTGAAAATAAGCCCATAATTACTTATTTAAGTTGAATCAAACGAATCATAAGAGGTTTGCTGCATTATCAATGAGTGTAATAAAATGTTGCTCATGCAAGCTTTCATAATGAATACTTTCTCTTTTTTCTCATCGAAATGTTGTTAATTAGCTGGTAAAATGTTTGAGTAATCTTGATGCAGTTGAGGGTTGACATTACTTTTAAACTCATAGAACTAAAAAAATGTAGATAAAGTTGAAATAAATTACAGAGAGGTGTGTATTAAAAATTAATGTTTTAATGAACAATTGACGAATGAAAATCTAAATATAATAAGGTTGTTATAGAGTTAAAAACTCCTCCTCAAGTTAGATATATTAGTAGGCTATAAATAGGATACTCTCTCTCTCTGTATTTAGTAGTAACTCATATAACTCAAACATACTTTTTATCTTCATTTTCCTGATTCTCTCTAATAATATAAGATTTCTTTCTTCTCTATTCTTGGATTCACATGGTATCAGAGCTAGAATCTCAATTAGAGATTGGAGTTAGTGTTCGAATTTTTTGGTGCAACCTAGGGTTAGCAAATTAATCAATTTTGAAATTGGGTGCTGCAATTCGTGCAATACAGAAGAAGTTGTAGTTCGAATTCTTGGTGCAGCAGTTCGAATCAATTTGGAAATTGGGTGCTGCAAATTTCTGTAATACAGAAGAAGTTGTCGGTCGAGTTTCTTGGTGCAGCAGTTCGAATTAAAACTTGAAGATGACAAAAGTAAGCTCAACCAATACTGCGGACAATTTTGTGAGTCCAATTACACCTCAAAGTATGATCAATCCTTTATTTGTCTCTCATTCAGACAACCCAGCAGCTTCTTTAACTGTAACCTTGTTTAATGGGAACAATTATTTGAGATGGAGAAAGAGTATTAGGCGTGCTTTAGGGGCCAAAAATAAATTGGGATTTATTGATGGCACCTTGCTAGAACCTAGTGAAACTGACAAAGACTATAACAAATGGAAAACTGCTGACTTTATGGTGGGGAGTTGGATTTTGAGTTCCATGAAAAGTGACATAGCAAAAGACTTTGCTTATATTGAGACTTCTTTAGAATTATAGTGTGCTATTAAAGAACGCTTTGGTCTAAAGAATGGTCCATTAGTTTACCAACTAAAGAAAGAAATAACAATGCTTAAACAAGAAAATTTAACTATCTTGAACTATTATGCCAAGATTAATAAACTTTGGGATGAATTAGGTAGCTTAAGGGTTATGCTTAGTTGTACTTGTAATGCCATGAGCAAGTGTACTTGTGAATTTTTCAAGAAATTAGCTGACTTAGAACAAGAAGATAGACTTATGCAATTCTTGCTAGGACTGAATTCTGGGTATGATAACACTATATCTCAAATTCTTTCTATGGACCCTTTGCCTTCTGTAAACAAGGCCTTCTGGGATAGTTCAACAAATTGAGACCCAAAAAGGTATCACTATTGCATATAATGGAGTTACAAAAAGTAGTGCCCTATAACTCTTATTCGAGTTACTTTATTTAATTTACACTAGTATTCTAGCCCGGACTTTGCTCCAGGTTGTTGAGGCCTTTTATTTTAATTCATTTTGGGTTTTAAATTTGCGTGATGACAGGTAGACTAATGATATGGACAATGATGTGGAGCCTACGTGGCGCAATACAATGCGATGAATGCCTTTTAATATATTGTATAGATTTGAGTTTCATAATTCGCCTATTTTCAATGATTTCAGATAGCTAGCACGTATTTGATACGTTACCAAAATTAACTTAAAGTAAAAGCTTAAATTGATAGCTTGAGTTTTGATTCGATATTTACACTTCTATTCTTAGTACAATACTCCATTCATCCCAAATTATAATGTGTGAGAGTTTTTGTCAAATGTTGTATATAATTTGAAAGGGAGCGAGGGAGAATAATGTTGGAAATGACTAGTAGGAATAATAAAATCTTATGTGGAACGAATTATCTTGCCGTGAAGATAAAAACTACCCCAAATTCGAACTTGCCTTCTAATCGTACATACATACTCTTGACAACCGACCCCAATTCACGATACACAAAGCACACCTCGATGGTGTACAACAACAATGATACAAGATCATAACGAACTTAGCTTGATCAAAGATACGAAGAATAGGGATGTCAATGGGGCGGGTTGAGGCGGATGTTTCCCTCCCCCCATCCCCATCCCCATGACAGGTTCGGAATTCCTCTCCATCCCCGCGCCGATGGGGATTGATGCAAATCCATCCATGCCTCATCACTCACTTAGGTACACCGTACACATATCCACCTAATTCCCACATTCACCACCCCAACAAATTAATTTATAATCTTATCACCTAAAAAAAATGGAATATATATTGTAAATTTTAGATGAAATCTAAAACAAAATTTGTCAAATATATATTATAATACTTAGCATAAAATTATGTAATTTGTAATGTAAAATTTCTAAACCTCTAAAAACCATTATTATTTTTAAATATGAGTATTAACAGGATCGAGTGGGGATGGGGAGGGGACACTCTAAACTCCATCCCCATTCCCACGGTGGGGATGTTAACCACTACTACCCAAACTTATAAGCCCCATCCCCGTTGGGTGTCCTTAGGGGCGCTTATTGAGCTGAGCTACTCGAGCTAGACTCGGTCAAAGCTCGACTCGATATGGCTCATGAAACTCGATAATGTTACAGGTTAATCAATAATTTTCTATGTGAAATCATTGAAAATAATTTAATATAATAAATAAAGAAAAATTTGTTTGACACTTAATATAAGAAAATAATACACTTTAAGAATAAATAATTTATCTAAAGAAAAAAATTTAATCATTAATTTTCTTTAAAAAAATTAAAATTCAATAGCGCCAAAACATTAAACGAGCAACTCGTTATCGACTCGAGCTCAACTCAAAATCTAATGAGTACGGGTTGAGCAACCCCCAGTTCTAGATCAACTCGCTCAATAAGCACCCCTACGTGTCCAATCATAACCCATTGACTATCCTATAATCTAAGTCAAGCACTCAAACTTGAATAGTTCACGAACAAACTCGATTCAGTAGCGCCCTACCTCAAATAGTCAAATGTCAAAAACACATTCTCCATTATAAGCTTATCAAATTGTCATCAATGCATTGCAACATATAATATTTTTTATTAAAAAAAAACCTTAGTAGTATTCACCCGGCCTTTTTTTTAACCTGCTATGTTTTCTTCTTTTTTTTTCCATATATCTACATATTTTTTTTTTTGCGATTTGGAGCTCACATAAATTATACATAGTGCACCTTTAATTTTATCATTTATCTACTTTATTCTACCCAAGGTATTCAATTCTCATGGGAAATTATAAATTTATAGGAACTTAATTACCTTATTTAATTAACAATATATAAATTTAAAATTCCCATAAATTGTCATTAAATATAATGGAAGTTTTTGGTACTTTATTTTCCATGGTTTGAGGGGAAGTGAAAATTTTAGGACAACCAAATTGTGCTACAGAGTACAAGAGACTGTGTTACAGATTATGCTAAAGAGAATGTAGCATTTGAAAAGATAAGGAGCATAAGAGATACCCTTTTCCCACACCACATGTCCTACTAAATAATCTGAAAATTGTCTGGTGTTAGATTAATTTCACCAAATTTGTGTCCTCAAAGGATTTTTCAGGGAAACAAAAATAAAGAGACACAAGTATATGTGATTTCCATTTTCACATGGGGAAGGGAAGTGGGTCGATACTTGTTTTTTTTGTTTTTTCTTTAGGGGAAAAAGTAGAGACTACCCTACATAAATGAAATGTTGTTTTTTTTTTTTATACATTCATAATAACATTAATTATCATAACAAATAAAAACCAAATTAAATCGAACCACTATTTTCCGGCGCTGTGGACCCAGAACTAGAGCCTGTTCCATTTTCACCATCTCCATTATTTCCGGTGCTCAGAAGAGATAGAATGCTTCTCATGGCTCGAATCTGCATCTCAAGTGCTGGAATATAATCTGTTGCTTCTTCTAGAATCACTGGAAGAGGTTCCTTTTGGCAACCGGGAACTAACCTGCCAAGTGTCTTCATTTTCCTTTGAACAGCCGGTAAATTGTTACCTTTTCCCTTAAGCTTCAGAATCTCCAATTTAGGCTTCCTCTGAGGTGGTGACCGATTAACGCCGGTAGCGGTAACACGTTGCCGTTTGTGACGCTTTTTGTTGAGGAATTTCAGCCGAAGTCGGTTTGTTAATATGGCTCGGCTCCAGCGAGTTTTTCCACGCGCCGCTACGGCTAAGGCTTTGTCGGCGGCTTCTCTTACGACTCGGCTTCCGCGCGGCGCCGGTGATGTTGTTGACGATGATGACGTGTCGGGCGAAAGACGAACTTGTCGAAGAGCTTGAAGGAGCTTCGAGGAGTAAATTTGTTGAGTTGTTTCGGATTTCCAGGAGAATTTTTGAATGTCGTTACGGTTTACAGAAGAGAGTGATGATGATTGTTGTTGTTGATGATTCGTTTTCATCTTCTTTTTACGACGCCTTGATTCTCTTGCTCTGTTTGAACTGCTTGCTACTGGATTTGCGACTACTGATGGCGATGATTCCATTTTTTTCCCCTGTCTTTTCGATCAAAAGTTATTGAAGATTTCAAGGAATAGCACTTCGAGGATTCAGCCTATTTCAGATGATCAAAAACCTGCAGAACAAAAAGGAAAAAGAGAGAGGAGCAGAGATGATTAGATACACAAAAAGCTGATCAAGGATATTCCTGTAGGTAAGATTCGCGTGGTAGAATCAAGTTTCTTGATAAAATGTGAAGTTTCTGACAGATTAACTGACTGAAAAAGCAAAAATCACAATAAAAATCAACGTAACAAATTGAATTCTATAAAAAAAAATAATAAACGAAATCATCAACAGTGTAACAACGAACGAACAACAACGAATGTGAAATAAAAATGAATCAAATCATCCACCGCTGAGAAAATCAGAACAACAAAATTAACAAAAGTAAATAAAAATAAATAAGGAGTGAGAGAGAGAAAGTTGATGGAATCAAGTAACCTTAATGAAGTAAGAGGAAGAACAGTGATGGCGATCAAAGAGATAAGACAAATGAACAACCGCTTTAGAAGATTTGAAGAAGAGAGAGAAAGGAAGAAGGAGAAGAAGGTAGTTGAAGCAGTGGTTTTGTTAGAGGGAAGGATAGAGAGAGAGAGAGGAGAGAGAAAGAAAGAAGAAGATGAGGAGAAAAAAATGCATGTGCGGGGTGTAAAGGAGAAGGCTAATAAAAGCAAAAGGAGAGTAGTGGCTAACTGGCTAATGGCTAATGGCTAGTGGGGGAGAACGAAAAAAGAAAAAGAAATACTCACTCATAACACAATACTTGCAATAAATAAATTAGGGGGAATTATTAGGTTAAATTTATTAATGATTGATAAATGTGTAGTTTGGTAAAAGTATGTGAGAGAATTGATATCTGATTAGGTGAAAGAAAATGAATAGAGACTAAGGGCTCGTTTACATTAGCTGAATAGAGATGAACTGAACTAAATAGAAGTGAATAGAGATGAACTGAATATAATCTAAAGTAAACAGGTCCTAAAGAAACAAAAACAAGTACAAAAGGGGTGAGGACTATTGGTAATTTAATGTGAAAATTTTCACCATAAAAAAAAGTAGAGAAATTGCTGCAAGTATTATATTACACTTATTTTTGGAAAATGTTGCGAGTATTGTGTTACGAATGAAGTAAATGGTACTATACAACAAGTGGTGCTTCTACCCATCTTGTATTCTAAAGGAGCAAGGTTCGATTCTTACATATTGTTAGATGATTCATCTTATCTCTTTCTCAAGTGCAAGTGTTATTGATTTATTATATCATACTCCCTCTGTCTCTTTTTGTTTGCCCCATTCATTTTTTCTCATCTCCCGAGACACAACTTTAAACGAAAATATCTTTTGATACATGTAATAAAAAATTATATAAATTGCATATTAAAAAAGTACACATTGAGCTGAATCAAACGAGATCCCATTTGACTATAATTTTCCTTATATGTATAAAATTATAGAGAGACAAAGTTACCAAATGAACAATGTCAAAAGTCAATATGGGGCAAACAATTAGGGGCGGAGGGAGTACATGTTAGTAATCTATTACTAGTCAATGAGCTGATATATTTCATCATCGATCATATAAAAAAGAAAAAGAAAAACAATATGGTGGATATGGAAAAGCACGAGTCATTTCTTCTCTTTCACAATTGATATTTTCTCTTCTTGGTGTCGTTTTATAAGGATTCTTTCGACTCTCTATCGAATAAAAGGGCTTGTGTTCGTAAATTTGTTACGGGTGTTTGTGAATTAGAGATTTGAGGGGAAAAATTAAAGAAGTTTAATGTAAAAACTATTTTTGGTGTTTGCTAGTTAAAGGTTTTGAAGAGAATTTATGGATGAAAAAACTCTTTTTCAAAAAAGCTCATATGTGGAGCTTTTTTTTAGAGCTTATAGCTTTTTTGTTCTTTTTACTCTGAAATATGTAGCAGTTAACCGCTATTTACCAAACATTTTTACACAACAATTAATATAATCAGCTAACTCAATCAACTAACTAATATAAGAAACAACTGAAACTTATCTTATTTGATTGGACCTGATCGAACCTTATTAAACTTAAAAAGATTGAAAACTAATAATCCCACCTTTTATACCAATCCAACTAATAATCCAACATTTCATAAATTCAGGAATAATCACACATTTGTATATCGTCTTCATTTAATTTGTTTGGACCTTTTTTACGATACTGTCATAATTTAAGGTTAATTTTGGAGGTCTGTTTTACTTAGCACACTACATTCAACCTCACAGAAAGTCTTAACACAAGTTTCTAAGCCCAATAAATTAAATAGACCTTATTTAAACGTATTAAACTTAAAAATTATAATTTAAGGTTAAGTGAACGCACCCTAATAATATAATGCACATCATCCTTCATGCCATATCAATTGAAAGACAAATGATCATTGGTTATCAACTTATCATATGGCTAAGGCTTATCAATAGAATGTTAGTCTTTATTTGTTTGTTCTTGTGTCCTATAAGCCAATAAGAAAATAGACATATGTCATGAGCTTACAAGGAATAATGAAAAGAATTGGGTTCAAAACCTCATTGCCTCGGTGTTAAAAGAAAGACCGATTGATTTTAGGGTAGGGTAATGATATATACAGCCCTTAGGGCTGTATATAAGCATTTATTACTTATCTAAATTAATATAAGTTTATAAATTTATTGTGAAAACATGATTTGATCGAGACAATTAATGCCTGTTTTTTATTGGAAAAGCTAAATAAAAGACTAAATATGAAAAGTTTTTCAAAAAACAGGCATTAATTGTCTCGATCAAATCATGTTTTCACAATAAATTCCTAAATTTATACTAATTTAGGTAAGTAATAAATGCTTAACTAAACTTATATTTTAGATTTAATTCCTCATGAACCATGTAGAAGTTTTTTTTTTTTTTTTTGTTTAATTTCATCAACATATGAAGGTGATCCATATAAGGAGCGTTCTCTTCATCTGAAATTTTCTAATCTGATTTGATCTATAACTTATGAAAATTAATAAGATGAGATCTGTTATGATATAAGTTGAAGAGAACACATCAATAATGAGAAACATATATACATGCCACATTAGATTATATAACAACGCAATTGACCCTCTTCAAACATCTCTCACAATGCTGAGTCATACTTTCTTTTATGGGGAGATGACTGTGAAAATTCATTACACATAATGTCAATTTCCACCAAGGCGATGATGCCTTGGAGGAAAGAGTCCAAAAATATATGCTCCATAACATCTAAAGAATTTCATGTAGCCATAAAATGAGCGGCCGTGTTACCACTATATATGTTTAACATGTACACACAATTAAAACTATCAAATTATTTATTTATTTATTAATATCTGCTACTATGATTTATTTATTCTTTATTCAAGAAACTTATTTTGATTTAATAATTAGACAGAATATGCAATTTTAATTGAAAATTTCATCTTTCAATTTGTTTTTATTTGTGTTTTTTAAAAGGAAAATTTGCTTTTAATAATCCAACCTTTCGAGTTTTAGTAACCAATTACCAATAATCCAACCTTTGTGCGCACCCTAAATCCATGCAATAATCCAACCTTTAGATTTCTAGCAACCAATGAACTAAATTTGAAAAATTAGAGGTCAATTATATGTTGATCTATTGTTTTCTTGGTTTTTTTTAATCAACTACCCATTAAAAGTCTAACGTTAACTTACCTATACAACTATTAAAACTCTAAAATGAGAGGTTCAGGTTCATTATATTGGTTGGATTTTGGTGCAAAGGTTGGATTATTTGAGAAATAATCCAAAGGTTAGATTATTGGTTGCTAAAACGTGAAATGTTGGATTATTAAAAGAAAATAATCATTTTCAAAATGGTATAAATCATGTGGCCTTTAATAAAAAAAAAACTTAAATTAAATGGTCAAGATCTAAGAATATCAATGCACTTTGGCATCTTGTAAATTCATTCAAGATGAGATTGCTCTTTTTTTTTCATGCCATATTAATGTAGATAACTAATTGAAGGTATTTTTCTTTCCTTTTTGTTTTGTTTTGTTTGATTATTATAAACGGGTCTGGGCAACCCAATATGGAAGATGATAGTTATGTCACTTACAAGCCATATGAGGTTCCTTCCTAAAACTAATTGGTGATAGGAGGAGTAACTCCTAGACTTATAAGTTAGTTTAGTATCTCCTCATCTTCCAATATGGGACACTCACTAGTGCACTATATGGTATATGGGGTTCAACATTATAAGTTGTGCCTAGGCGGAATATTAACATAAAAGACCAATAAAGATAAGGTCTAATAAGATGCGATAAGTTATAGTGAGTTGAGATGAGCAAAAATTAAATTTTATAAGATTTAACTAAGACAACAAATAAAGTCAAATAATAATATTAGAGTTAGACAATCTAAATAAGTTGAAAAGAACATATATATATTTCCTTCAATTCCTATCACATGCTCAGATTTCCACATCCTTAATTATATGATTATATCAAGGGATTTGAATATCAACATGCATTTAGGGCTTGTTTACATCAGATTATATTCAGTTCAGTTCAGTTAATCTCTATTCAGTTCAGTTCAATTAATACACTTCTATTCAGTTCAGTTCAGTTCAGTTCAGCTCTATTCAGCTAATATAAACGAGCCCTTAGTGTACATTTTTTTAACCTATTATTAGACTTGAATTTATCTGAATTGAACTTAATAAACCTAATACTTTTTTTTTTAAGGTTTATTGCCAACTTATTATATCCGAACCTATTTGAATTTATCAGAAATCAATAAATGTGAAGCTTTTTTTTTTAAGGTGAATAGAACGCACCCGGCCCTAGTGTTAGGTTAGGGAACATTGACTAAAACGCAATTTACAGTTAAGATAGTGAATGTTAGCTTGTCATGTTTCTCATAAAGTGGAAGAATTATTAGAAGAAGATGCAAATAATGGAGATCATATTAACATGTTGTTGGCTTTATATTAGGAATTTTTTTGCTTACAAGAGCAAAACTATCCTAATTAAGTAAAAATTATTCTATCATTTTTATAAAATATCTTATTGCATCTTTGGTAAAACCCATCAATTCAATAAAACAGTCATAAAATATCCTAATTCAGGAAATTTGTAATGGACACTCTTAACTTGAAAGGCATTTCTTGTTATAATGACTTAAGAAAAAGTTTGAAATGATGATAAGTGCTAAACCACCATTTATCTCAACCTTAAAACAAATGAATCAATTATTATTGTTTATGGTGGTAATTTTCAAATCAGGGGTTGTACAACGTTTAATAGCCCTAAGGGCTATGCATAAGAATTAGCAAATGCATTAATTAATGTGAAAAACATATTAAAACTTGTTTTACACAATGATTATATGAAAATTTTCCATTGAAATGTGAAATACTTTTCATATACTAAATACGTATTTCAATTTTCTATGTAATATTTTCATATAATAAATAAATAAAATATATTTATTTCACTTTTCAATGAATTTTTTACACATATTAAATGTAAATTTCAACTTTTAATGCATTTGTTAATTCTTATGCATAGCTCTTAGGGCTATGAATAGGAAAACCCTTCCTAAAATAGTAAAAATTTGAGAATTTAATATCACGCATTGTTGACTTGCTTGGTGTAATTAATGTTTGATTTTACATTAATGTTTCCACTTTTAATACTATATAAAACTTTTACGGTCAGTTTGGTAGTTTGTTATAAAAGGTGGTAATAATGAAAATGAATTTATAACTAAATTTGGAAGAGAAACCAAAATTCATTCTCATGGTGGTTCTAGTTTAACACCAATTTATCTAATTTATTTTTTTCACAAGATATATTCCCATCTAATACCATTATCCCCAATGGTAATGGATACTAATGAAAAATAAAAAAAATTCAAGTTTCGGAATGAAAATATGTTTTCGATAGGGATTATGAGGTTATTTCTTAACAAGATTATACTTTAAATCCATTACAATTACCACAATTTATTACTCCCTCTGTTTTTTAGATGTAACACTTCACTTTTCACACTTGCCGAGACACAACTTTGACTCGTAATATCTCTAAATATATAAGTGTAAAAATTATAAAAATTATATATTTGAAAAGTTTATTCCGAGGTCAATCTAACAAGATCCCACATGACTATATTTTTCTTTATATATAAGTAACAATTAACTGTCAAAGTGAGTCGGATGAATAGTATCAAAGTCAAAGTGTTACATCTAAAAAAACGGAGGGAGTACTAATTTAACAACCAAACTGACCGCTAAGGATGGATATATCTGTCATTATAATCACTATCGATAGTATGATTAGGCTTTTTTGTACATATATATGCCAAAAAGAAAGCATGGGTTGTATAAATTTTGCTTTCTTAACTGTAGTTAAATAGATTTATCTTGGCTTGGACCAAAAAGAAGCTTATATATACGAAGTATATAGTTTTGTCCACAATATGATTGAACCAATGGTGGCTAGGACAAATGCTTGGACCGCATTGTAATGATGTGCATGTTTATAAATTGATAATCCATAATGACAATTGCTTTAATAAAAAAAAAAGTAAAATATATGATGGTAGTACTAAAATTACATTACGAATTACTTTAAAACCTACCTATTGTAGGACACCAATGTTCTTATAGCCTATATATATAGTCTTACTTTTGTAGATGATATTAGAATACACTATTGAATAAGATTCAATTGCATGCTATCTCATATTTCCATAAAGAACATTTTAATTTCCTTTTTTTTTGGGATATTAGTAAAAAAAAAAAAAAAAATTTGCTTTAAAACCTCATCACCCCGACCCCTGATAGGATCATGGCGTATTGTCACAAAATTTGTGTTTAGGACTGACAACTATATATCACTACAAGTCAGCACAAGTTTCACTCTCCAGTAAATTAATCTTGTGGAAGTAGGCCCCACTTTAAATGGGAATCACAACACTACATGTGGTATCAGAGCAATCTTGAGATATAGTTATAATCATGCTGGCCAGAGTTAGGCGCTTAATAAAAGAGGATTATGGGACTAGGGTGACCAACATGTTGTGGCCGAATATGTGGAGTCTCTAGGCACAACGAAGGCATAAACTTAGGGCTTGTTTACTTCAGATTATATGCAGTTCAGTTTAGTTAATCTCTATTAAGTTCAGTTCAGTTCATCTCTATTCATCTAATGTAAACGAGCCCTTATATGGTTTGTGTGTGCTTCAAAGGAGTGCATTAATCTCTCAATCTAGCTAGCTTAATTCTTCAACATATTATATTCTTAATAATTGCCTATATGGAATTGATGATATAAATCACCAATATTATGTATCGATTGCAATTCCAATAATTCTATATTAAAAATCTATTTTTCATCAATATTTTAATTGCTTTACAATGATTAGTGATGTTTCAAATTAAAGTGTAAAAAAGGAATCATAATTTATAAACTAAAAGGAGTCACCATGCATGTGACTTGTTTCCCTAGGGCAACATTAAAATCGGATTTGTTTATTATTTCACAAGTTGTATTTAACTTTGTCTTTAATTTTTTTTACCCAAAGAACGAACAAAACATGCTTGTGTTATTACTACTATATATTAGCTATATATATATATATATAATCGTTTAATCACTAAGCATCATTCTCTTTTTAACTGCGAGTACTTGGCCTCAAAGTTTTAGTTTTTTTGGCACTTTAATTAATTAATAAGTTGCTTCAACACTCTGGAAAGTATATAGGTTGTTCCGGGCCCACCCATGTGGTCAAATCCGTATTAGTGGGCCCAAATTCTAGGCCTAGTTCTGATGGGGCTAGGTACATATCAGATATTCTATGGCGAATACAGAGTTGCCACATGTCAATCATCTTGGTAAAGCTTTGACCAGGTTTCCATGGGCCCGGCCCATACGCCAGCCTAACCGGCCCAGCAAGAACCCTAACCAGGGATCTAATGCCTATATAAGGATCAGTCCTACCATTTTACAGGTACGCAATTCATAGTCCACAAAACTCACAAAATACTCTGAATTCTTATTTCCGATATCTGACTTAAGCATCGGAGGGGCGTTCCCGAGTTCCACCCCCCGGATTAGCAACCTTTGACTGTTTTGCAGGCCATAGCTAAATTGAGGATCGTCCAGAGCACACGTGATACACCAAAAGATCGTTGACTATTCAAAAGAAGTTCCAGAACAGGAACATAGGTAAAGAGTAATAAACTAAGCATTACCCCCTCTATTGTCAAAGTTTTAATATTCTTTTAAGTATTTGGAAAGCTCATAAGAAGCTAATCTTTAACAATAAGGCCCTGTTCTTTTGGACTTAAAAGCTACAGTAATCAGATCAGATCAGATCAGACTTAGTCAAATCAGATCAGATCAGATCAGACATTATTACTCTTTATTATTATTATTATTATTATTATTATTATTATTATTATTATTATTATTATTATTATTATTATTATTATTATTATTATTATTATTATTATTATTTCGAGCATTGTTTTTCCGCTCGACATTTTCCGACGACGGTTTTCGGACTGACTTTTTCAGCGTTGATTATTCGGCCGACTTTTCCGGCGACAATTTTCGGGACGATTTTTCCGACGACGGTTTTCGGAATGACTTTTCCGGCGATGATTATCCGGTCGACTTTTCCGGCGGTGATTATTCGACCGACTTTTCCGGCGACGATTTTCAAGCCAGGTTTTTCGGCGACGATTTTCGGGACGACTATTTTCGGAATGACTTTTCCGGCGGTGATTATTCGGTCAACTTTTCCAGCGACGATTTTCAAGCCGAGTTTTTTCGGCGATGATTTTCAGGACGACTTTTCCGATGACGGTTTTCGGACTGACATTTTCCGGCGGTGATTATTTGGCCGACTTTTCCGGCGACGATTTGCAGGCCGCGTTTTTCGGCGACGGTTTTCGGAATGACTTTTCCGACGGTGATTATTCGGTGACAGTTTTGGATTCAGATTGAATGAAGGGTTTGAAAAGAATGAAAAGTAAAATACTGAAGAGGTGAAATAAAATGAGCTTGAGGCTTTGGGCTCATTAAATTTTTGTCCCTAATAAAAATAAAAATAAAAATAAACATAAAAATAAAAATAAAAATAAAAATAAAAATACAAAAAAAAAATAAATAAAAAATAAATATAAATAAAAATAAAAATATAAATATAAATATAAGTATAAATATAAATATAAGTATAAATATAAGTATAAATATAAGTATAACTATAAGTATAAGTATAAGTATAAGTATAAATATAAGTATAAGTATAAATATAAATATAAATATAAATATAAATATAAATATAAATATAAATATAAATATAAATATAAATATAAATATAAATATAAATATAAATATAAATATAAATATAAATATAAATATAAATATAAATATAAATATAAATATAAATATAAATATAAATATAAATATAAATATAAATATAAATATAAATATAAATATAAATATAAATATAAATATAAATATAAATATAAATATAAATATAAATATAAATATAAATATAAATATAAATATAAATATAAATATAAATATAAATATAAATATAAATATAAATATAAATATAAATATAAATATAAATATAAATATAAATATAAATATAAATATAAATATAAATATAAATATAAATATAAATATAAATATAAATATAAATATAAATATAAATATAAATATAAATATAAATATAAATATAAATATAAATATAAATATAAATATAAATATAAATATAAATATAAATATAAATATAAATATAAATATAAATATAAATATAAATATAAATATAAATATAAATATAAATATAAATATAAATATAAATATAAATATAAATATAAATATAAATATAAATATAAATATAAATATAAATATAAATATAAATATAAATATAAATATAAATATAAATATAAATATAAATATAAATATAAATATAAATATAAATATAAATATAAATATAAATATAAATATAAATATAAATATAAGAACGTAATGGACCAATTCCATGAAATTCAAAGGATCTTGACAAGTCTTAGGCAAAACAATATTAATATTGATGAAACATTTGTTGTATTTTTCATAATTGATAAGTTACCCCCATCTTGGAAAAGTTAGAAATGCTTTAAAACATAAGAAAGATGACATAAATTTAGAACAATTGAGTTCTCATCTTGTTATCGAGGAAGGGATTCGTAAACAAGATGAACTCAGGGATGGAGATTCTAAGTCTACCACCATAAATGTGATAGAGGAAGAAAAGTTCAAAGGTAATTCAAACAAATCAAAGAAAAGAAAGTATGGTGATTACAAAGGCAAGAAAGGCTCTAAGCCAAAAGGAAATGTGGAACAATCACAACGTGGTTGTTGGGTTTGTGGTAAACCCGGACATTTCAAAAAGGACTGCACCATATGGAAGAGAAGGATGGCCAAGAGCAAGGGTGATGGGGACACAAGCCAAACCCTAGAGAAGCAAGGATGATTGTTCTTGGTATGTCGATTCAGGAGCATCGCGACATGTATGTAAAGACAAGTTGTTGTTCAAATCGTTTCGTGAGGTTCACAACGGAGAAAGTCTTTACATGGGAAATGATTCTACCGCTCAAGTCTTAGGAGTAAGGCATGTAGAATTATTATTTAGTTCTGGAAAAATTCTTGTATTACAAGATGTGTTGTATTCCCCGGAACTAAGACGAAATTTAGTGTCCGGTGCCATCTTGAATCGATTAGATTTTAAATTAGTGTTTGAATCAAATAAGTTTGTGTTATCAAAGGTGGTAACTTTGTAGGATTAGGTTATTTGTGTGGTGGTATGTTTAAACTAAGTATTTCGGTTTGTAAAGATAATGTGTGTGTGTTGAATGATGACTCTTCTCTTTGGCATGTCCGGTTAGGAAATGTGAATTATAAAAAGTTATATTTTATGTCTAAACATGATTTGATTCCTCCTTTTGATCAAAATATTGAGAAGTGTCGTACATGCATGTTAACAAAGATTACACGAAAACCTTTTTACAGTTGTGTTGAAAATAATACTACTTTATTGTTTTTGGTGCATAGTCATTTGTGCGATTTTCATAGCACACCGTCTTTGGGAAATAAAAAATATATTGTAACTTTTATTGATGATTTTTCTCGTTTTTGCTATGTATATTTATTATTTTCCAAAGTTGAAGCTCTTGATAAGTTTAAAGTTTATAAAAACGAGGTTGAATTGCAAATGAATGAAAAGATTAAAAAGCTAAGGACCGATAAAGGTGGTGAATATTGTGATCCAAATTATTTCCAATCTTTAGGAATTATACATGAAACAACCGCCGGTTATACACCACAATAAAATGGTGTGGCGGAAAGGAAGAATAGGACGTTGCAAGAAATGGTTAATTCCATGTTGTTCTATTCGGGGCTAAGTGATGGCTTTTGGGGTGAAGCCGTTTTAACGGCTTGTTATATATTAAATTGTGTTCCGATGAAAAGGAACTCGGTAACTCCTTATGAGTAATGGTTCAAGAAAAAACCAAATTTGAGCTATCTCAAAGCTTGGGGTTGTAGGGCAGTCGTAAGAGTGCCGGAACCCAAACAAAAGAAGTTAGGTGAACGTGGAGTAGAATGTATCTTTATTGGATATGCAGAACATAGCAAGGCTTACAGGTTCTATGTTATAGAACCTAATGACTTTTGGTCGGTTCATACCACCGTAGAGTCAAGAGATGCTATATTTGATGAAACTCATTTTTCATCAATTCCTAGACCCAAGGATGTAAAGCCCCAGATTTTGGGCTACTTTCGTGTCAGTTGCTAGTAATTATTGTTGTTGCGGTGCATGGTCTAAATTTATTTTAGACTATTTTTAATGCTTGAGTGTAACCATTATTATTTAATGGTTTAGTATTTCTTGATTTTATTTTATTTTAATTAATTAGAATTTTATTATTTAATTTTCTAATTAATTAATTAGTTTTGGGCCAAGTGCAAAATTAATCATGATTAGTCATGAATTAGTGCAAATGGCCCAAGTGAGCATTTTGGCCTTTTTCTCCTAAGCCCAACCGGCCCCCTTGTGATTGATGGCAAGTTTTGCCACTTGCTTCAAGTTCACACTTTGACTAACCTCTATAAATAGAGGAGTTAGTAAGGCCTTAGGATCCTTTTGTTCATTTGCTCATTTAATCACCCTTGCCATCTCTTTAAAAAGGCAAAACTCCCTCCTCTTTGCCCATCATTCCACACGCCTAGTATGGCCTTTTAAACCCAAACTTTGTTCATCATCTTTTCTAAACCCATACTTAAAGATTCTTCATCAATTGATCTTTAAGTATTCAAACACAAGTTATTCCTCTTTGTCATCGATCAAGATCGGGTGTTCGGGTTTTGTTTGGGGTTTTGGTTCGTGGTTCAAGAAGTGGCTCGTATGGGGTGTCCGTGCAGCCATGGGCAGCCGTGTGTGCAGTGGGCAAGTGGTGGTTCGTGCAGTGGGCAACCGTGCGGTTGTGTTCGTGGTGTCTCGGGGTGGTGCACGGTGTTGCCATGTTGTTCATTTGGTATACGTGATTAGTGGGACGTGTGATTCCATTTCCGGGCAGCATGTTTTGGTGGGTTTAACGTTCAAGATTTGACTAAGGTAACATACTTTCTCAACTTATTTGGAATACTATGATTATAGTATGAATTAAATGCATGTTTGGGTTGATTGTTGATGAATATCCATGATTTTATGTATGATTTTATAATCTGATTTTTATGTGTTTTCATGATGTTTTGATAAAGGTTTTTCATGATTTTACGATTGATTATACGTTGTTTTATGATCATGAATATTATGTTAAAGTTTGATGAATTTTGGATGAGTAAAAGTTGGATTTTCGATTGAATTATGATGATGTTATGCGTGTAGTATGAACATGTTGGATGAGTTCTTGATTGAGTTCTTGAATCTTGAATGAGTTCTTGGTTGAAGATCTTGAATCTTGAATGAGTTCTTTATGAGTTCTTTGAGTTCTTTATGAGTTCTTGATGAGTCTTTACGAGTTCTTGATTGAATCTTGAAAGTTAAAGAAAATGGTTTAAATAGTAAAGAAAGTTAAAGAAAGTGTCTAATATGATTAAAGAATGATTATTGGATGTTGGATTATGATTGGTTAACCTCAAGATTAAGGCTAGAGGCAGTTCTTGAGAATAACTTCGATATTTTAACTAGTTAATTTCGAGAATTAAGGCTAGAGGCAATTCTTGAACTTAATTTAGTTATGATTGGGTAATAATGAATAATATGAATAAGATGATTAAAAGATTTAATTAATTAATTAGCTTGATTTCATTTTTAGACGCCTGATACTTTGAGTAAGATTCATTGCATTCGGGTTAAGACGTTGCCCCTATTCCATCCGCGGTATTGGGATAGTTGGAGTCATACTATGGGATCTTTGTGAATTTCCAGTAAGATTGGTTTCACGGGACATGGATTTCCAGTAAGATTGGTTTCATGGGGTTTGGGAGTAAGATTCTCAAATCCGAGCATAGTAGAAAGTTCGAATGCGTAAGATGCGTTTGTACGAGCACAGTCCGGTCTAGAATATGATTGATTGCGCCAAAGATAGTTGATTAGGTTGGTTTGAGTCGAGTTCACATTTTGGGTTGTTCTCGTACTTTGTTTATCGATGTTGTTTATTTGATTTGTGCTATGTACATGTGTATTCCCATTAGGGTGAGTCAGTTATGTTACTCGCCACTGATGGTGGACTATTGTATATTTTTCAGGTATTTCTGATGACGATACTCTTGCTTAGCTTTGGGTTGGGCGAGCGACGTTGTTATTATTGTTATCTGTTGTATTTTCTATTACTGTTGTTTTTGGATAGTATTGGAGCATTGTATGGACTCTTTTACGTTGTTTATAACTCTGACATGTAGTTGGAGTTTACTTGTATTTTTAGTAATTTTAGTTTGACTTTTGGGACTAGTTATGTACAAACTTGTGGGTATTTGTACGTTTTTTTTTGGATAATTAGTAACAGTTTTGAGGAATTAGTTTAATTTCTTAAGTATTTAAGTTGTAGTTTATAACTATTCGACTCGTCGGTTTCTTCCGCGCCGAATTAAGCGAGTCGGGTCGTTACAAAGGATGTTACTCCAATAACCAATGCTCATGAACTTGGCCAAAGTTCTTCTAGTCAAGTTGATAATCATCTTCAAAATAAAGAGGAATGGTCTACATCACTTGAACCTAGAAGAAGTAAAAGAGCACGAAAGGAGAAAACTTTCGGATCATATTTTCATGTATATTTACTCGAAGGGTCACGTGATTCGGTTTTGACACAATTTCCATATATTTTTAATGTGGAGGAAGACTCTTTGACGTATGGTGAGGCCATGAGGTCTCATGACTCTTCCTTTTGGAAGGAAGCTATTGATGACGAAATGAGTTCGATCATGGGTAATAACACATGGGTGTTAGCAGATTTACCGCCTAAATGGATTTTCAAGAAGAAAATAAAAGTCAATGGTACAATTGACAAGTTTAAAGCCCGGTTAGTGGCTCAAGGTTTCACTCAGAAACCGGGTATTGATTATTTCGATACGTATGCACCCGTTGCAAGAATCTCCACAATTAGGTTATTAATTGCTCTAGCGGCTATTCATAACTTATTGATCTATCAAATGGATGTTAAGACAACGTTCTTAAACGGAGATTTAGAGGAAGTTTATATGCGTCAACCTGAAGGGTTTGTCGTGGATGGTCAAGAGCATAAAGTTTGCAAACTTGTTAAGTCTTTATACGGGCTAAAGCAGGCACCTAAACAATGGCATCAAAAGTTTGATGAAGTGGTGTTGGGTAGCGGGTTTGTGTTGAGCAACTCGGACAAGTGTCTGTATAGTAAGTTTGATGACACCGATAAAGGTGTCATTATTTGTCTATACGTGGATGACATGTTGATTTTCGGGACTGACTTGGAACAAGTCGAGTTATGTAAATCATTTTTGTCATCACAATTCTCCATGAAGGATATGGGGGAAACGCATGTCATTTGAGGTATAAGGATCAAGAGGGAAAGTGAAAAGTTAATCTTAACACAATCTCACTACATTGAGAAAGTGCTTAAGAGGTTTAAAGTTGATGAAATTTCTCTTGTGTCCACACCTATGGACCCTAGCATAACACTTCTTCCGAATAAGGGAAATCCAATATCACAGCTTGATTATGCTAGAGTTATAGGTTGCTTGATGTATGCCATGACAAGCATAGACCGGATATTGCCTTTGCGGTTGGCAAGTTGAGTAGATATGCTAGTAATCCAAGTATGCTACATTGGCAAGCAATCCGTCGAGTACTAAGGTACTTGAAGAAAACCATAGATTATGGTTTGTGTTATAGTGGAGATCCTTCGGTTTTAGAAGGCTATTCCGATGCAAGTTGGATTACAAACAAGGAAGATCACTCATCTATGAGTGGTTGGATATTTTTACTTGGTGGAGGAGCTATTTCTTGGGCTTCCAAGAAACAGACTTGCATTGCCGATTCCACCATGGCATCGGAATTCATAGCTTTACATTCGGCAGGTAAGGAGGCCGAATGGTTGAGGAACCTTATGTTTGAGATTCCTCTGTTGCAGAAGCCAATTTCACCTATTGTTATTCACTGTGATAGTAATTCAACTTTGGCAAAAGCATATAGTCAAGTTTACAACAGTAAGTCGAGACACATTGGTCTTCGACACAGTTATATACAAAGCTTGATCAAGGATGGTGTTATCACCTTAGACTATGTGCGGACTAAGTTTAACTTAGCTGATTGCTTTATTAAAGCATTGATTAAAGAAACAGTATTGAGGATGGCAATCGGTATAGGATTGGAGCCCACCAGTAATCACGAGTGAGAGAATCTCAACTTGATACTCAAAAGGTCTTTGAGTACTAAGTTCAACGAGTTAATTCTCTTGTTTGATGATTGGGAAATTATTTAATCATCCAAGGTATATTCCTATTACTGTGATGGATAAAAGAGGTTGGTTTATCTTTAATAGATCTTGACAATGTGCTTTATCTCAGGAGCATGCTAAGAGATCTAACCTAATCGAGTGCGAAGTGTAGCCGCTTCAAGAAGCTAGTGGGGTTAGTTTCGAAGCATTCGAGAATAGATATGGGACACATGGCTGTAATAGTGTCAAGTTTATTTTTGTGTGTGGGGTAAAGTATTTTGTGCGTGTAATAACGTCAGATTTTCATATGTATTGAAAATGGTTCAATTGTTTATCAATACCGTTTGGATACGATTATTTTGTATGTTTATTACACTAGCTGGAAGTTCAAGTCATGTACACTTTCATTTATGCTCAAAATTGTTTTGGTGATGATATTTTGTGATTTATTGTGTTATGCTCTAAATGGGGGAGGATTGTTGGAAATTTATTTAGAGAATAAGGATTATAGGTTACATTTGTTAGGGAATGGTGAAATGAACATACGTATAATGTTTCCATATAAGGCATAAAACAGTAAGGAATCGCGACTCGTGACTATTGGTCACTACCCGCGAAAACATGACAAAGTTGGAAAACGAGGCAGAAACAAGTCGTGGCTCGCGACCCATGCTCGCGGCCTGCGACCCAAACTCGCGGCCCGCGAAAATTTTTCCGCCTCTGACAGTAGTTTTTCACGGCCCGCGAAACTGCTTCTGAGCAGTTATTTTCGTGCAGTTTCACACGGAATGCTGGGGAGATTATTTTGACAGTTATGCCTGAATGGATGCATCACTTGAGTGATATTATAAGTGGGATTATGAGAGAGATAAGAGATAACTTCTCATACCCAAAAGTAAATCAGTTTTTTTTATCATCATTTCCTTTGAAAAAACCAAACACACATTGTGACATTGTTCTTTGAGCAAAGACTTTGTTGTTCTCAATTCTTCATTGTATCTCAAAGGCAAATCTGAGTATCCCTTGCTCCGTTGATAAAGGTCAGAAATTGTCTTTAGAAAAGCATTTTTGTGCCTTGAAGGTTTTACATTTTCTGTTCTCATTCTTGTTGTTCAACCCTTAGTTTCTAACATATATGTGGAGTATATTTTTACATGAATCACGCTAGCTGCTTCTCTTATACCTAAGACTATGCAAAGCCTACATTTTATTATTATTATTATTATTAGGAGAAAATGAAATGCAAAACGTACATAGACGGGAACTGATTTCCGCACCCCAAAAATTGATTTTTGCACTTTACCTTTATAGTATTAACCCGGGTTAATACTATATAAGGTGCAGTGCGGAAATCAATTTTTTGGGGTGCGAAAATCACCAGCCTCCATAGACAAACTACGAGTAACTTTTATTTTTTAATTTGTTTGTGTAATATATTTATAAATATATACAAACAAAACATTGTCATGTATTAGTATTTTTTAAGCTTAAAAATATTTATTTTCCTATGATTTTTTGGATTTTTTTTGGGGTTATTTTAAAAACAATTAAGCTCTAAATATCCACCTTAAAGTAAAGAATAAAAGAAATTCTTATAAGAGTAATATACCAATGCAATGAAGTAAACCTCCAACCTCTGTAATTAATTACTTCCTTTGTTTCGAAAAAAACGCAACAAATTGGATGGCACAGACTCTTAGTCCATTTTTTGTTGTGAGAGTAAAAGGAATAGAGAAAGAAAGTGGAAAATGTGATGATGTGAGAAATAGGAAAAAAATACTTACAAAATTAGAAAAATTAAATTGTTGCATTTATTTTGAAATTTACTAAAATATAAATTTTTGCGTTTATTTCGAAACGGATGAAATATTTAAAAACTTTGTTGTACTAAAAAAACAGAGGAGATAAACAGAAATTACTGACGTCATTCTCACAAGTCTCACGCGACTGTATCTTAATTTATTTAATTCTAAAAAATTAGAGAATTTAGAGTCAATACTTTGTTATGCATTAGATGTTAGATTGTTTGTATGTTACACTCATAGTCAGTACACACTTGTGGACCTACACAATGACTAATAAGGGTGACATATGCTATCATTCATTTTCAAAAAAAATATTTTAAAAAAATTACAAAATGCTATAATAATAAATAGATATTGCGTTAAATTATTAGAATAATTTGAGTGCCATTATGGCAAAATATGATTTCGCTTAGTCCTTTTAAAGGGGTCAATAGGCCACCAATTCAATTTTTGTTCCAAGCAATGATAGTCAATTTTTCTAACCTAGCTAGCTTGAAAAGGGAAAAAATAGTTTATCCATCGGGTTAACTGCTCACTACTAATAAAGTGTTGTGGTTAATATTGTTAGTGTAATCCAACTCATAAGTTTAATAATATTTTAATGTCCCTGGTCTATTAGTAATGAGTAGACTACCCACCGGATAAGTGTAGCAATGTCCGCTGGAAAATAATAGAGAGAAATAGAAATGAGAAATAGAGTTAAAAGATGGGGGGAAATTTGAGGGAAGAGAGATGAGGTAAGTAGGTAACCACTATGGAGAAGAGAGAGTAGTCCTAATTTCAATTGTTTTTTAAGCATAACATTCATGGGAATCTGGGATACCAAACAACTAGTAACAGTAACACTATGCATTACCCTTTCCTTCCCTTATTTGTTTTTAATCCAAATATTTACTAATCTCACACCAAACACACTTTAAATGTGATTTTTGTAGCTAATTGACATTCCTTGTCCGTCTTTATTGTTATTTTATTTTATCTCTAATATATAAGGGAAGGGTGAGGTTGCGGCAGTGTCCAATGTAAGTGGATTACCACACTACTCTTACTCATATGCATCCTTCATAATTGTTAGTCAAGTTCGACAATTTTGTCATTTGTGTACTAAAATCTTCCATAACAATATTTGATTTTTGAAATCATTAATAGCTTTATTTAAAACAAGTAATCACGATTTTAAAAATCACAAGTACAATTAATTGTAAGATTATAATCAAATTTAATAAATGTTTTAGAGAAATAAATTATTTAATCAATTAGCAATATACACGTAAGAGCGAAATCTTTTAGTGTTTGTTTTGTGTTTAGAACATACTTAGTATAGATTGCAAGAAAATACTAAGTGCTAGCAAGTTGTATGAAGTGTAGAATTTCATATTTTCTTGTGTACTTCAACTATGAACTAAGCTAGCCTATTTATAAGCACAAGGGCAAGAGGAATCAGCTCCAAAAGCTGAGTAAAAACCACCTTCAAAGCTCATAAACTCAGCATTAATGGTGATTAATGTTGAGCCATTAACACCTATGAAGATGCCATTCACAAGGCAACCTTCGCACTTCTGAATTTAATCTGCTTTAACCTTGGTTTAATACTGCAATGAGGCTTTAATACATGCTTAATACGTACAAACATCCTAGGCAAAAGTATCCAAGAAATCGCAAAACTGCTCGTATTTTTCCAAAACAAATCGCGAGCCGCAACGAGCTTTTGTCGTCGCGAGTCGCGACTTGCTTCTGTCCCTAGCTGGCTCGTGGTTATGTTTCTTCCAGAAACTTTTCACGAGTCGCCACAGGTCCTCGTGAGTCGCGAGGTACCCGTTGGACTCGTAGTTTCTTTTTGCCTAACTCATCTTTCCTTAGTTCATAAGACCAATCCCATTTAGTCATAAATGTTCCAACAAATATTCAATACAAAATAGTATTCATAGTTAAATTCTCTACTACATAAATGATAGGTTCAAGCACTATGATATCAACAATCAACAAAGATCAACAGCTCATACTTCATGATCTGTTTAGTCAAGGACATTGGAATTTGCAACCTCTGAGCTTCCAATTATCAACCCCCATTGCCATTGAGTAACTGTCATGACTTGCATTGTTCCTTTTTTGAACACCATGATAAGTTCAGCATTAAGAAGGCTTATAATCATTTCTTTAGCGGTTTGTTTGTTAAAAATTGTGATTTTAAATTTATTTGGAATTGCAATGTCCCTCCAAAATTAAAAGTGTTCTTATGGTAAATTTGGTGGGAAAGCCTCCCCAAAAATGTCACCCTTGCCTCCAAACACATTCCTATCAACCCAACCTGCCCCTTTTGCCCACATGACCTTGAAACTACCACCCATGTTCTTTTTTACTGTCCCAGAGCCATTGAACTGTGATCAATGCTCTAATTTCCTAACCCTTCACAGTCACACTTACAACCTTGGATTAAAGCTAACATTTCTTCAACCTTCTCTTTATTTGACTTACCTTGAAACCTTCTCTTTACTTGTTTCTTATGGAACATTTGGAAAAGAAGAAATTCATGGGTTTTCAGGAAGGTAAATATTAAATCCAGGGATTGTTTTCAATCCACTTTGTCTCAAGCCAGGGAGTTCAACACTCTAAGTTCTCAAACTCAGTCTGACCCTCTTTCTGAAAATCTTATCCCATAACATAGGCATGTTGGAAGGCCAAACCAGGTTTCTATCCATCTTCTTTTCCCTTCATCTTTAAACATATATGTTGATGCCTCGTGGAATGAAAGCACTTGGACAGGTGGCACAGCAAGAGCATCCTTCAATCAACATGGCCACTGGCTCTCAAGGAGCTAGCAGAAGGTTTATGCTCAAAATGCTGCTCATGCAGAGTTACTGGCAGTGAGAGCTGGTCTTTTTTGGGTAAGAGAGCAAAGCAATACTAGCATCACCATTTTTTCTAACTGCAAGACCATTGTTGAGGCACTTAACACTAGAAGTTCTCATTCCTTTAATAATCTTGCAAATTTATTATGTGAATGTAGGGAAGCTCTGGAATGAAACTTAGGGATTCGCCTTCAGTATGTGGCTAGGACAAAAAACCAAGTGGCGGATAGAATGACAAGTTTTGCAGCTTTCTCTTTACAAGAGCCATTCTATATTATTAATCTATTTTCCCCCTATTGTATTATGGACTTAGGCCTTCCCATTGAGGATGTGTATGTGTTCAATGATGCTGGTCAATTTGTACATTTTGATCTAGCTTTGTTTGGCATTCGCCAAACCCTTTATTAATTTAAGCTTATACACCTTTCCAAAAAAAAAAAAAAATCAACAAAGATAATTAAAAATCTGGAATCGGCCACTGCCCGTAGACATCGTAGTCATCAAATTTTACTATATATCCACTTGATGTTGTCAGAGACACTGCTTGAGGTGTACGTGGCCGTGTGATAGTAACATCTGCTTTAATGTGGCCGTGTGGTAGTAACATCTGCTTCAATGTTCCTTTCATATCCTCCTGCACATTACAGAAAATAATGAAAAAACATAATATTAAGGCTATGTTCTTTAGGACTGATCTGATCTGATCTGATTTATTTTGAGTTTTTCTGATTTGATCCGATCTGATTTGAGTTTTTTTGATCCGATCTGATTTGAGTTTTTTTGATCTGATCTGATCTGATTTTATTTTTATTTTTAGTTCTATTTTTATTTTAATTTTTTTTATTTAATTTTATTTTTATTTATTTTTATTTATTTTTTATTTTTTATAATTTTTTTTATTTTGATAACCAATTTTTATTTTTATTTTTAACTTTTTATTTTTATTTTATTTTTATTAGGGACAAAAATTAATGAGCCCAAAGCATTAAGCTCATTTCATTTCACTTATTCAGTATTTTACTTTTCATTCTTTTCAAACCCTTCATTCAATCTAACTCCAAAACCGTCACCGAAAAAGTTGACCGAATAATCACCGCCGGAAAAGTCATTCCGAAAACCGTTGTAGGAAAAGTCGTCCCGAAAACTGTCGCCGAAAAACGCGGCCTAAAAATCGTCGCCGAAAAAGTCGGCCAAATAATCACCGCCGGAAAAAGTCAGTCCGAAAATCGTCGCCAAAAAACTCGGCTTGAAAATCGACGCCAGAAAAGTCGGTCGAATAATCACCGCAGGAAAAGTCGACCGAATAATCATCGCCGGAAAAGTTATTCTGAAAACCGTCGTCGGAAAAGTCGTCCCGAAAATCGTCGCCCGAAAATGTCGAGCGGAAAATAATAATAATAATAATAATAATAATAATAATAATAATAATAATAATAATAATAATAATAATAATAATAATAATAATGATAATAATAATGATAATAATAATGATAATAATAATAATAATAATAATAATAATAATAATAATAATTACCAATTGGTTTTAGGATGAAATCTCCTATGACTTGTAAGTAACCTAACTTTTCTCATCCATATTAGGTTGCCCATGCCTGTTTCTAATATTCAATCAAATTCAACATTAAATCAATTATTTCTTAGATGCATGAAAGTATGAAACGATGTATGATTTTGACATGCACTGCACATCCAAAAGCATTATCAATTTAGAAAATAAATTAAATGCTTAGTTATATAGAACCCTAGAATGAAATTGTATCTCAATATCCTTAATAGAAATAGATGAAAAGTAAATAGCTTCAATATCGTTAGTTTTCCAAATTGCCCCCATTGTATTAATTAGTCCTTTAAATTCAAGCTATATATATGTAGTTCGTTTGAATTTATCTGATCTCAACAAAACCTTTTGAATCCTATATTAAATACTCCGTATATATTAGTTTTGATACAGATCAAAGAGTATATGCATGCAAATCTGAGTCTAACTGCAAAGTAGTTTTGCCCTTTTTTTTTTTTGTTTACCAAAATAGATAGTTAAAAGTTATGTCATATCGTTAAATAGTATTAGAATAGAAATAATACAATGGATACCTCCCTTTCTTTCCTCTTACTTTTCATGCAGTTTTTGCCCTATTCAAACACACCCTAAATTGCTAAAAAAAAGTATAGAAAATATAAGGGCTCGTTTACTTTAGCTGAATATAGCTGAATCGAACTGAACTGAAATGAAATGAATACAACTAAATGTAATATTTTGTAAGAGAAGGAAATTGAGGGGTGAACTGAATTTAAGCTGAAGTAAAAACAAGCCCTAAATTAAACAAAAGAGAAATGAGTAGGACAAAAAAGAATGTCATTCGAAAGCATGAAAAAAACCACTACAGAGGGCTACACCTAACAGTACAGCCTAAGCACTCACAAATCACAATTATTTGATGACCTGATCCAATTAATTCAATAATTAGGGAGAGATAATATATAATTTTTTTTTTTAATCTTTACTAGAGAATCTATTAGCTAGGGCCAAGGCCAAACAACTAAACTGCGGGGGGGCGTCTATAATTGTCCAAATAACATTGATTATTTATTATTTTTCCCCTTGGAATTAGGAAAAGAAAACATAATGGATCACTTTTCTTAACTTGTCTTTATTATTTTCGGAAAAAAAAAAACATTGTATAAAAGGCTAAAAATAGAAATATTAATCTAAATCAAATATTAATTATATTAATTTTGACATGTATTACTGAATTATTACTAAATTTTCATCTATCGAGATAATCTCATTTTTTCAATAACCTCTATACTCAATTGTAAAGTATGTATGCAGAGAAGCATCTACAACATTTATCTAATGAATAATGAGCATCTATCTATCTATCTTCTATACTATCTACTAAAGTAAAAGCCACTAAAAAATAAAATTTTCCTCCTAAACTCCTAATTTCCCCCCTTTTAATTATTTACAATGATATTTAATGCTCCCCTTTTTCAAGGAAGCATTTTGTTTTGTTTTTTCCCCCTAAAACAACTATGTACATATATTTATCTCCCCTTATTATTTAATGCTTACCCATCTAAAACTCTTACCAATAAAAAAAAAATCATCTCAAACTTCAAATTTTTCTTCCTGAATGCACATTCAAGTGAACAAAAAAAATGCATGCAGCTCCTATCTTTCTAATATGGGAAAAAACATACATTGGAAAAAAAATTAATTAAATGAAGAAGGTTTATAGCCTTATTTTTTATAAAAAATAGTTTACAACCAAAATTTAATGTCATGGATTTGGAAAATAAAAATGTACACCTCAACTGTCTAATACTGAAATATACTTTTATTTCTCAAAAAAAAAATTACCTTTTAAATGAAAAGCCTAATTTTTTTTCCCTTTCGCACATAAAACAATTTTCAATCTTTCTCCTACATTTTGTCTTCAGATTGTACACTGTCGCCCAACCTTTTTTAGAAGGTAAACAAATTAAATTTTAGAGGATTAATGATGGCATAGAACAATCTAAATTTTAAAATATAAATCCAAATACTAATTATTTACTCATTATATCGATTTAGACATGTATTTTTCTCCATAAAATTTTAAAGTTTAAATACATACCTAATGACTAGACTATATATGACATAATCCAATCATAGTTTAGGTCTTATTGAAAATTTACTGAATGTAAATCAATTGAATTTTATCTTAAGCTGTACAATGAAGAGAAAAAAGATTATTTAAATTTGATACCAAATTATTTCGTTTAGGGGTGAATGTCCTCCTTATTGTTATAGAATATCTTAATTGTCATATTTAAATAGTTAATAAATATGTCTTAATTAATTTTTTTAATTATTCAATAATATAATGTCTTAATTGTTATATAACTTCACGCCAAAGCAATTTGAAATTCTTACATAATGTCTTAAATATTAAATAAATATCAATTACATTATTTATGCAAATTAAACATTTAATTTAGTTCGATCATATTTTTATCCTATATATTAACTTAAATTAAGCCGTGCATTGCACGGGCATTACCTAGTATTATAAGAATAGGTGGATGTTAAATGATGATGTATATGTCCTTATTTAGGTTATATTATCTTCATGTAATTTAATATGAATTTTTCTAATCAAATTTGATCTTCATCATTATATTGTATTGTTGAACAGTTTTCAACTGTGTAATCTTCATAATATGTTTTACTACGTAATTAAAGATATCTGATAATAATTAAAAGAATATATATATATATATGAAAAACTGATTCGAATTTTTCTTAACTCTAATCCGAAATCTGGCCTTATTTTTACAGTAAGCCAGAGAGTGCTTAGACAAGTTGACGAAAACACAACCTAGATATATAACTTAATAACTACTCCATTACTTTAATCAATGCTTACCAGTTACCACCACTCGGCCAAAAAGAGCCACCACTCGGCCAAAAAGAGCCACCACAACCGGGACAGAAAACTATGGTTGTCGCCACCACCACCACCACCATTATGGACGGAAAATGGTGATTCACTAGTCATCACTCAATTTGAGCTTAGACTAAATAATATAATAAATTTATTTTGATGGGGTCACACATCTTAAAATTAATGCTAATGTTAGATAAAGGCATTTCCTAATGATAATGAATTAATGATCACGATAATCTTTCATAAACATTTAAACTAAACCGATAGTACACAATAACCAACTCAACAAACACACACAAAATAAAATAATCATCATCATCGGATTAACCCATACAAATTTATATACAATCCCTAGGGGAAGTAGATATGTATTATTCTGTATTGTAGATCAAATATAATGCATCAAAAGTCAACCCCAACCTTTGTAACTGTAATAGTGGTTACACTATTTTTGAGTAAAATTATTTAATTATAATCTTTCATTTTCTTCTTATTTTTCCCTATGTAATTGAAAAAATATATAAAATTTAAATAATGACACCAAAAAGTTAATAACTTCACATAAACAAATTAAAAGTAAAGTCTATAAAGTTTAATTAATTATCTGTCATGTTAAGGTCAAATAAGTTCATATAAATTCTATCGATCGATCTCATTAGAAAATATAAGATCAGATAATAATGACAACAAAAAAGAGGTTAACTTCACATAAACAAAAACTGAGGTCTTCATATAAACAAAAACTGAGGTCTATAAAGTTTAATTATCTGCCTGATGGAGTATATAACATATTTCTGGGCCACAACTATCAGCTTAAGTTTTTGGTTGAGATGGTTCATTAACATGGTATCAAGAGCCAACGTGACACATACATCACGGGTTCGCGAGGGGGAGTGATAGAGTATATAACATATTCCTGGGCCACAACTATCAGCTTAAGCTTTTGGTTGAGATGGTCCATTAACACTGCCAAGCTAATTAAGGTAAAATAAGCTCATATGAAATTATTTGCCAAGTTAAGGTCAAATAAGGACTATAGTAAAAAAAAAATCCAGGTTTTCTATTTTAGGCTATATAATTGGTTTATTTTGTGACATATTTGTGAAATGGAGAAAGTATAAGAAAGTAATCTTAAATTTCTGGAGATTAATTTATTTCTTCTAGAACTTGTCTTCAAAGTTGCCCAAAAGCAGAACCAATGCAAATCCTGAAGTACATTTTTATGCAAGCAAAAGTCAATACAAATACTACCATGTTGCATTTGGGTAAAGATTTAGGTTTTCTTCTCTTCATCTGATATGATAGTGATGAGCTCTAGCGAAAGAATTTTATGTGTTTTTCTCAGAGATAAATGTCTTCCCACTAGAAAAAGTAAAGAAGCCTTTCCGTTCCTCTCCTCTGCGGAAAGTTGGTATTCAAAAGACGAAAACTGTACTGTTCGAAGAGAGTCGCTGAAAGGAAATACGAAATATTGGGCGTCATCTATCAACCTAATTAAAATATCGACGCTGGGTCTCATACTCTTGAATAAACTACTACTCGTTGAGTAGCAGCATTGCATTCAAGAGGGTAGAAGGCAACAAAAGACAGTAGCTACATTTAATTTTTTTTGATTTAATCTAATCGAAAATTTTGACTACACTTTGACCTCCTTTATACAGTAATTTATATGAACAAAAATTATCAAATGAGGTACCATTATTGTATTCGTATTGATAGATAGTTTTCAACTATATAATCATCATTAATTATTTTAGTATAAATTTAAAGATATATTTTTTTGAGCAACAATTTAAAGATATGATTTTATTTTATTTTTTCTGATTAGGCCTGGTCTGATTTAATTTATTCTATATTTTTTCCTTCAATAAGCAATAGATTGTTTAAAAGAGCTGAATTAGAACATAGCCTCAAAGAATCATCAATTGATTTCGAGCCGTGGCTCCAAGCTTGAGAGTTGAGACGGCACCGTGATGTTTTGTAACAATGCTAATGAGAATTTCACAATAACACATGATGAGTATATTGTATATTTTTGTTGTTAAAGAATATACCTCTCAAGTTCACCCCACATAAGCAGGGGGGTGTCGGGTGGGTGTGCAAAAAGCCCTACTGCACAGGGCCTCGTTATATAAAGGGCCTATATTTTTTTGTTTTTCTTAGTCATTTGTCTTAAATTATTCTTATATTTTTATATAAATTAATGATTTTCTATTAAAATATTTTTGGGATGTATACATGTATTGTCAAAATAATATCAAATATTAGCATTTATTAAGATTTGAAGGGTCTAAATACAATTTTAGAACAGGGCCCCCGATAACTCCGACACGGCCCTGCACATAAGTGTCCCATATTGAAAAAATTAGAGAGATAATAACTTGCTAATATATAAGCTTGGTGGACTTAAAATAGCTTTTTTAGTTTAAAAGTATGGTCAGGCTTGAAAAATCCACAAATGGTCCCCCAAATCCGCTAAAAAATTCAGACTTTAAACACACGTGCTTAATTAAGACCCCACCCAGGTCCCAGCTCAAACTTTTGATCACCTCTACTATAACATGCATGATATATATATATATATATATAGGGTTGGGTTCCGGTGAGAAATTTCTTATCGTGAGAAATGTGAGAAGAGATAAATACATCAAATATAACCTAAAGGTACATTGATTAACAACTATAGATACATTCAAAATATACTATAAATACATTGAATAAAAATACATTGTTTTTATGCCATAGATACATTGACTCCAAACAATAGAAGGAGTAAGGAGGGAAAATCAAAATTAATCTTAGCTATTCATTTGTTGATCAAAGGGTTGTGGTTGTCAATTCACAAAAACTACATTTTTCACATGAGTCTATTTCTATATATATATATATATATATATATATATATATTTATATATATATATACACCAGAATGCCAATTCAAAGGCAGCAAAATGTGTTAGTAAGTTGATAAAAAATTTGAGTTTTAATTAACTAATTATTCTAAAGTGTACACTAATTATGAATGCGCATAATGAAAAGGATTACCAGCCTACCACGTACAGATAGAGTAAACTTGAACATCAAGATTTTGTAGAATGAAAAAAAATTACTCCGTAAAACAATAGTTTTTGACTTGCAAAGCTTAATTAATGATATGATGTTTTAGCTCCACTATCAGATAAGCATCTATCAATGCACC
The DNA here is from genome assembly GCA_951394345.1 of Salicornia ramosissima. Taxonomy (NCBI): domain Eukaryota; kingdom Viridiplantae; phylum Streptophyta; class Magnoliopsida; order Caryophyllales; family Amaranthaceae; genus Salicornia; species Salicornia ramosissima. The sequence continues at coordinate 48,753,445 of OX596237.1, read as the reverse complement.
AAACATTAAACAACGAACATTCAATTGCTGCAATCATCATATATTTGGAGCTCCCGACATCATCCTCTTTGTCATTCTTAATTTTTTTTCACGTATTTTAAGGAAGTGAATTAAAGGTGTAAACGATTAAATTAATTAAATATTAGTAACTTATATTCATATTCTTACTTGTATTAAAACCATTTTGATTAATTCATTCGTTTACACTCTTAAATCGTTTACTCAAAATACGTGAAAAAACAATCGTTGTCATTTTTATTTTACGGAGGGAGTACATAATAGAGTTGTTAGATCATTGCTAAATGGGGGCGGTGATTTTGGCACCTCTCCCCCTCTCACACAAATCTCTATTATATAAGCAAGGAGAAACTATGGTGTCCCCATTCAAAAAGTCTATGTTACCCCTCAAATCTTTCTAAAATCTCAATTTGTATCACTCTTAATTATTAAGAAAAATTATTACAATTTTGAAACTTTTTAAATAAAAATAGTACAAAATATAAAATTCAAAAAAATAAAACAAAAATATTAAAATTCATATTTTTAAATTCTCTATAAATAGACATCTATATTAATATAGTTCATCAAATAAAAATTTTACATTTTGATTATCGTAGAAATTTGGTAGCCAATAAAATATGAATGAGCGTGAATTTGACAAATTTTTCAATTTTTCGAACAAATAATCTTTTTTTTTTGTTTAGACAAATTAATATATGTATTTAAAATACCATCGCAAGCAAAGCATGCATAGAAGGCTAGTATATTCATGTGAGAGGGGGAGGGGTGTTGTAACATAAAAATTTCAACAATTGTTTTTTCTACGCATTTTGAGGAAGCGATTTAATGGTGTAAATGATGAAATTAATCAAAATAATTTTAACACAAGCAATAATGTGATTATAAGTTACTAATATCAAAATTATTTTGATTAATTTGATCGTTTACACCCTCAAATCGTTTCCTTTAAATGCGTGCAAAAATAATTGTTGAAATTTTTGTGTTACGGACTTACCCATGGAGTATAAGTGGTGAACCAATGGTAGAAGTAGAAAGATACTAAGACATTTTTGAACTAAATTAATCTGAACTAAATTGAATTAAACTAAATCATAAAATTAACAGAAGGCCAGAAGTTAAACTGAACTGAATTTGTATGAAGTTAACTGAACCTAAAATTAAAAAATGAAGTCAAAAGAACTGAAATTAAATTTTCAATGAAATACAATTAACTAGGTTTGCTCCCCCAAAGAAATGTTAACAGCTATATATAATCATGAGTCTCTGAGTGACTTATCTAACATTTAAAAACATCATGTTCATTTACCCCCCCCCCCCCTCTCAATGATATAAATTAAATAACATAGTAAAAGCATCATCCTTAGCCTATGCCATTTATGCTCAATATATAACTGTATATAATCACAGTTTCACAGTTAAAATAACTGGCAAAATTTGACTATTGTTCCGACAAGTCTTAGCGCCTCTGGAAGTTTTTATTGTTCCTGGTGTCTCGTGTGGTGGCAACCTGCACGATGAACAAATGGTGAGCCGACCCCGGGGTGTTTCCGGGGAAAGACCATCCGATGCTTAAGTCAGCAATGGGATTTAATAAGAGAGAGAAAGAGAGAGAGAGTTTGTGTAACGACCCGACTTTTTGACTTGTCGATTTACGAAGGGAATCGACATTCGGATCATTACTTAAACAATTTAAACTATAAATGAAATTAATTAAGTAAAATTAAACAACTTTTATTAAAATACTGAACTATAATCCAAGAGTCAAATAAGGCATATGGGGCCTAAGCGTTACATGAACAAAGTAAATGTCTTCCCAACAGACTGGGATTATAAATATAACCATATTATTGTCTCAAAAGTTCTGGAATAACTAAAATGAATCTAAAATAAATCTAAACTACTCAAGCCCATCCAACGGAAGCCCGCTCTATGCTGCCGCATCGTCACCTGAAACTGAGGGGGGGGGTCCACCGTCAGTGGCGAGTAACTAGGCTGTCCCGCTTAATTGAGGGACCGCTAAACACATAATATCATAGAATATACACATGAAAACACGCATAGAACATAATATAATGTATATAAAAATTATACGAGATACGTATAAAAATACGTGTAAAAATACATATACGAATACGTATAAAATACGTATACAAATACCTGCAGATATACGGTTAGAAATACGTATAAAATACGTATAAGGGTACGTATACCATATGTATAATAATACCTGCAGAATACGGTTAGGAATACATACAAAATACGAATACAACACAAATATACATGTACACAACACATACGAATACAGATACATATAATCATACGAATACATATACATACATCATCACATCATACGAGTACATATATACATATAATGTATCTGCTCATAATATATATACTTCGAATCATACACAGCGGAAGACTTATACATTTAATCCTTAGCTTATACTATATGGTTTTCATACTCTCGTATTCATATCATATCTTATTCTTTCATTTCATCATATCATATCTTATAATTTATATCATATCATCTTTCATTGGACCGGTCACTATAACTCGTTGTGGATCTCGTGTTTCACCACAACTTTCCTAGAACATGCCGGGGTGAGCTCGTGTACTCAACCCGTAGCGGATCTCGTGTTTCACCACTAAGCCTAAGCTATGGCCATAACTCCTAATAGCAGCTCGTGTACTACTACTAGACGACTACATATCCTAAGACCCAGAACTACTCGGGGGAGCTCGTGTACTCGTCCCATTGAGCAGCGGCCTCGACTTAACCTAGTCTGACTACTCGAGTCATCAGGTAGGCGTCCTTATCTCATCTTATATCTTCATTATCATATCTTATATCGGGAAATACTAGGTGGCCGTATTCGGAAATGAACCGTTCGAAGTCCCAGGAAAGAGAGGTGCGACACGTATATTGGCCACCTTAAATACCAAGTCTTTCCTAGCCAGAGATCGAAACGATTCGTATTCCTTTTACTCTGTTTCCTTTCTTTCCCTATTAATATTTTATGTCCTCAAATCTTATATTATAACCTATCCTTAAAGTTATATCTTATTCTATAAACTCTTAATAATTATCCCAATATAATTATAGGTCTAAAATAAACTAAAAATTATCAACCTATAAATGAGCCATTCGACATTCATAAAAATATTACCCAAAATTTATACTTTAAATTAAATAAATACAATTACTAAATATTAAATTAATTAGATTAAATAATCATCTATAATAGCAACAAACAACAATAATTACCTAAAAACATGATAAAGATCCTATTTTTCATAATTGGACCTACTCGACATTTTCCCATCAAAATACCAAAAATTATACTTTTGATCAATTAAATACAATTAACAACAATTAATCAAATAAACTTAATAATAAACAATTTAATTTACTTTAAACATTAAATCATAAAACATGGATTAAAACAAGATCAAAATCATTCCTTTATTTACATCATACCACACGGCTATCATAGGGTTCAAACAAGATCAAGATTGAATTCAAGAATTCAAAATAACATGTTTTAATAATTTAATTACAATATTTTACACAATCTGATTTTTAAAGAATTAAATTACGAACGACCTTTTAAAGGTCTCTATTACTCTCGAAATTTTAATGAAAGTTAAATGTAGGTTCAAGGTTTATCGTGCATAATTTTCGTCCAAAAATAACATCTTTTACTATTTTTAAGGAATTTTGTAACTAACAAATCAGATTAGGCTGAATTCAGTTTCAGATTTTTCTTCCATATCAAACGAACTTTAAAAATTACGAAAATTTAACACAAGCTGTAAAACACTATTACTGACTTCCACCTAAAATTTCGTAGCCATAAGATTTGATTAAGTATATTAATAAATTCGTAAACTAAATCTGGACAGTTTTACCGGTTTAAAAGATTAAATTTTTATAAGCAATAAAAGGACGAATTTTGTCATGAAACAATTCATGATTCATAATAAAACAATAAAGAAACTTCCATGAAAAATTCATCAAGAAATAATACGATTTGATTAAGAAATAAATTCATACAAGTAATTATTCAACAATTTCAGATTTCAAGAAACTACATAAAATAACCAAGAAAAATTTCATAATAATTCATAAATATTACATACTATCATCAAGAATAATTACATAATAACATCATCATGGTTTCGACTTTTCCTAGATGAACATGATACTAAATCCTAGCAATTTTCATGTTTTAATCCTAATCAACTATATGATTAACTTTGTTCCAAAATTAAACGAGATAGCGAAGTTACCTCGAATCGCAAAAATTATCCAAGGCAATCACCTATTGGTGATAGAAGGTTCACGGTTTTGAGGAAGGAGAGGAAAGGCAAATATTTTTGTAGGGTTTCTAAACCTTTTGCAATTAGGAGCAAAATAGGTTGCATATGGCCTATTTATAAAAAAAGAAAGCAAAGAAAACAAGCCCTAAAAAAAAACTAAGGGGTCGTGTGAAAGGAGAGAAGAAGGGGAGGGTTTTTAGGATGACTTAGTTTAGGGTTAGACTAGGTTTGAATTAGTTTAGGGTTTCAAAATCTATTTTAATTAAATTAATTATTTAATTAATCAATTTAAATAATTAATCAAATTAAGCAAATAAAAAAATGATACTTGGCCCAAACAACAAGAGGGGACCGGCCAAGGCCAATAAAAAGGAAAAAGTTGGGTCTTTGGCCCAATTTAGAATAAAGAATGGAAAATACAAATAAAACAGTCCAAAAATAATGGGTCTTTTGGACTTAGAATAATAAAATAATTAGGAGAAAATAAAAAAAGAATATAGGGGTCGTGCAACACCGGTTCTAAGGAAATAATTGGGCTCGGGTTTTGGCGAGATAAAATGAAAAGGTTAAGGCTAGGCTCAAAATAAATAGATTGCTACACAAAATCATAATTAATTAAATAATAATCAATTAAATAGCTAATTAATTATACATTTAATTAATAAATAAAAAATTTTAAAATATCCCAAATTTTCGGGGTATTACAGTTTGTGAGTGAAAGAGTATGTACCTTTTAATGGTGAGATCATCCCCTATTTATAGAGAGTGGTTTAATACCCTGCCGACCTGTCTGGAGGCTGGCAGGGACTGGTCACGTAGATCGTGTGCTCAGAGTTAGTTATAACTCTGAGTGAGTCGCCACGTGTAAGTCCCTCATAGGTTGAGTTAGTTAGTTTATTAGTGAGTGGGGCGTGCGCACTTGAGTGGTGCCCCAAATGGGTGCCACGTGGTGTGCTGGGTCTACTGCTAAAAGATCCCCTTTGGCCTCTAATAGCTGCCAGTTATAGGCTGGCAGCTTCCGGGTCCGACAACATGCGGGTGCCATCATTGGTGTGGACTGTGGGCTGGCGGCCATGACGCCAGGCGGCCAGCACCTCTGGCGTTTGTGACATCTTGGCAGGGAAGTCAGTAGGGTGGACCTGCCGGTGAACCGGTAGGCCCCATACAACTACCTATAAGCTATAGAAAGTGTCATGTCAATCTAATGATATGGGTGTTTTCAGATTTTCTAACTTCAGCTAGTTATTCAAGACCATTATTACACATTCAAAGTTCAAACTTACTGAAGCTTTTTTGTTAACTGTATATTATGATTTGATGATTGAATTTGTTTGAATTAGTGCATTGGTTGTAGAAAGTTCTTGATTTATCCTAGTTTTGGGGTGTTTTCTGATAACTAATTGATACAATTTCCAACCTTCAATCATCAACTTACGCTTTCAGTTAAAAAGTGTTAAACAAAGTATCAGAGCTAACGTAACGATAACAGTCATCAATTCGAATCTCATCCACCCCAAGTGGAATATTTAACGCTAGCTAGGTAAGGGGAGGCTCATGCTGCATCCACACTTCAATTTCAACGGACTATGTACATTTATGATAAAATATAAAACTAATTCATAACTTCAACAATAATCAGATTAAATTTTGGTTGAAATAGTGTCATTTAACACTAATAGACAAAAATAGCAAAAATAATAAGAGTAATATATATGGACATGAAGAATTTGATACAAATATTATTATATACAAGTAGTAATGACAGATTCTTAAGTTAACAAAGACTTTAACTTGGGTATTGCCATTTCATGCTTGTTTGATGGTTTCTGACTTTTCTGCAGAGTTATCTGATGTACAAGTATTATGAAAAGGTCAAGTGTAGTGAATTAGTTGTGGGATGGTGCCCATTATCACCTCGTATCCTTACAATATGGGTTCGAATCTTATTAGCCTTGAAATCTTAAACACATATGGATTGTACATTTGTACGTTGCACTAAATAAAGAAAAAAGTGTTGTTTTAGTTCCTCGTCAAAAATAAAAAATAAAAAAAATGTGTCATCAGTTTTTTGTGTCTTGCCTAAACAATTCATTTTCACATAAGCTTCCAGATTATTTACACATACAACCATTATATGTAGTCCCTCCTATAATAGCCAATAAGATTTAAAAAAAAAAAAAAATTTGCCGCTAATTTCATGTAAAATGTAATACAGTAATGGCTATGCAAAGTTTTTCCACTAATTTCATGTAAAATGTACCTAATTTGCAGATTGTGCAAGCAAATTACTCCAGATGTCTATGATCACTTGCCACATTTTCCCTTTAAAAATGGCTATAATTACTTGCCAAATTTTTTCGGTATATGGTCCGCTGGTCCCCATATAAATTCTGTCTATTTTACAAGGGGGACAATGAGAGTGTGCAAAGAACTAACAGTATAGAACCTCAAAATAATATTTTTATAAGAAATCACTCTTATTTTTTACTTTTAATAAAACAAAATTCGATAACTTATATTTAAATTTCAATATTTAATCTTTTATGTTTCATTTTTAACTTTCCATCTCAATTATTTATTGGGCCCAACTTTCATGTCAAAAATGGGCCCACAAAATTTTTAAAATGGTCTTGCTACTTTATGCTTATTTTTGTGACTTTCCTATATAATTCGCCTTTTTTTTGTTACTTTCTCATTAAATACCTAACTTTTTACTAAAACTATTTACTTTTAGCACGATCCCCACCAAGCAATTTTTTCTTTAGATGTTTAGAAAGCCAAAAGGGCGAGTATGAGAATCAATCACAAGATCTCCTAGAAACGAGGGGAAGGTTTTACCACTTGATTTATCCCCACCAAGTATTATGACTCTCCTAAAAACTCATGTCCTTTTTGCTTTCTATACGGTGCAAACAACAACCAATTGCATGCAAAATTGTATTCTTATTTGGGCCTTGAATCATTATCGTTTTTGTTTTCCTTTCGGCCTAGTATTTGATGTGTATTGGGCTTTCAAAGACCAGTGATCTTGGCGACCCAAATTTGCATTAAAGACCAGTGCATACAGATCTTGCCGTTCCAAATTGGAGTGTTTCTACTATCTTCACCTCACCGTGTAGAGTGTGTACTAGGATAGGTTCAGTAATGTAGTTTTGGACAAAAAACTCTAAGTAGTAATAGTCAATTTGTCTTAGCATGGTGGTAGTTTATTTTGTCTCTTAACAAAGAGCTCGGGAGTTTGAATCTCAACTCTTGGGAGTGAATGTTCAGCTCTTTATCCTTTAGTGGAGCGCCCAAGGCGAAAGGATTAGTCATTGCTTTCAGCGGATAATATCTGGATACACATATTTCATTTGAAACTAGTTTGTTGGCCTGGGCGTTGCCCCGAGTATTACTTTTTTCCCGTTAATAAGTACTTGTGAATTTTTTTAAAAGACCCAATATTTAATTGACTTAATAAAGGAGAGTAATATATAATGTTCTGTGCAAATTTGAAGCATTAATAAAAGTTGGTTGAGACGGTAAGTGGGTGACATTGAGTTGTAAGAGGTAATAGGTTCGATTTTTGTTCTAAGCATATTTTATTTTCTTGTATGATGTGGCAATGCTTACGTGGTACATATGCATTAGAGAGTACGGTGTCTTGAGTGCCTTTTAATATATTGTATAAAAATGATGAATTTGGCCAAATTATATGTTTGACAAGTAAAAAAAAAAGAATTTAATTTGACCCAATTTTCAATCCAAATTCTTAATGGGTAAATAAATTGACATTTCAATTTGAATTAATTTTCACATATTCAAATGATACCTAAGTGAGACTATTGCTATGTTTGACATTGTCATTTGAAGTACTCTCTTTGTTTCTAATTTTTTAGATTTTTTTTAACACATTTGATGTATCTAGTTTCTTCCTCCCATCTTTTTCCTCTTTTTGTGACTTTTCCGACCGAACCCTATTCAAAAACCATTTTGAGTAGATTTGTGAATTGGGTCGAGTCGGGTTGATGTCAACATATTTACGCAATGAATTGAATCTCATTAACCATACTCCAACCTGTTTAATAAATGGGTCATACTGTATCAACCCGCTAAATAAATCAAACTACTCAACTTAAACCCGATTAATAATATAATGTGTCGATTACGGATTTGTTAGCGGGTTTTGTGTTTTTTTTTTATATATTAAGTTTTCAATCGGATGCAATCGAGATGTGTTGTGTCAAGACTGTCAACCACTTTACTTAAAAAACGAGGATTTTTAATAAATATGCCGTGATTTTTTAACTCTTTCAATTAAGTGTTTCAATCTATTCGGCTCAAACCGATTAATAAATATGTTAATTTTGTGTCAGGTTGATGAATCGTGTCAATTTTTGTTCACCTCTAACTCGGAGCAGCAAGAATTATTAATCTCAATCATCCCTCTTCGACTCACACACATCACATAATGGTTCACCCCCTGCCTTCATCTATATATACCTTTAATCTTTTTAAGCTAATTCAAATTACTTTCTTACACATTATTTTAACTTTCAGTACATGTTTCGTTATCGATACTAAATGGTGATAATGAGAATGAATTGGCAATAAAATTTATTAAGAAACACATGATTCGATCTATATCCATGAGAATCTTAATCTACCTCAGCTCTAAGTATCGCTATTCATTATTTAATTTTCATTTACTATTAATCACCATTTTAAAAAGTGTTTTTTTTTCAAAAAAAAAAAAGTGATATTAAAAGGGAACGTAAATTTAGCTAAAAATTTTCATAGTTAAGGATGGAGTATTTTCCCTACAAAATTTCATATAAATTCATTCACATTACTACCTTCGCTATTTAATATAGATAACTTTAAATAGGATATCAATAATCTAAACAACTCTGACAAGATAAGTTAAGATCACTTTAAGACATTTGTTGGCCCATATTTCAAATTAAAAGTTATATTGATTTGTGAATTTGTTGGAGGCCAATCTTCTGAGGCGGCCCAACTCAACATAGACTTGGTTGTGCTAATAACTTTTCTTTTTTAATTTATAGGAAATTAGGAATAGGCCAATTTTACTAGATGGTGCCTTCTAACATCCTAAAAAAACAATTTTCTTTTACACTATAAGATATATTAGGCCTCGGCACACAATTTCTCTCACAAAACTATTGAGTTGATATTGTCCGAAGGGAATAGAGATTGGGGGAGAGGGAGAGTTTCGATGAGGAATATTTAACCACGATTCCTCAACTCGCTTTCAAAACAATAAATACATATTAAAATTTGAAATAAAAGGGGACCAGGGGTAATATATGTATATATTGTTTTTGACATGTGTGTAATATATTTTTAAAGGGTAAAAACATATTGAATAATGCATACTAAAATCACACGCGTCATTCGGTGTTATTAATGTTTTTTTTTTTACTTCAATATTTTCACTATTTGTTTCTTGTATACAACGCTAAGGTTTTCATTATTTAACATTTTTCTTTTACCATTTATTAAGGAAGAAAAACTTGTCACCTTTTTGGTGGTATGAAGAATCAAACCTCAGATCTCAAGAATCTGAGACAAACTTAGAACCACTGCTTCATACCTCTTGTCTCATCAAGAAAAACGCAACGACCACAAATAGTATATAAAAAGCCCGTAATATTTTTATTTGTTTACTACCTTAACTAACATTCCAAAACCAAATGTTTTTTAAGCTTTTGTCTTCAATTAATTAATCGTTTTACACCTACATTGTTGATCCATTGAACAAGGACACAAGTACAATTTCTCGTACTAATTAAGTTAGTACTAAGTATTATGTATGCTCAAATCTTATTATATACAAAATATGTAGGGAGTAATTATTATTTTATTTTTTTAAGATTAGACACAAAATCAACAAAGAAACACAACAAATCTATAGAATTCAGAAATCAAAATGCAAGTGGTTGTGGTAATTAAGTTGACATGCATGTTGGGGATTTTGGGTAATGTGATGTCCAAGTGCATAGCATTAAGCTCTTGAAATTTACTTTAATTTACAATAAAAGCTACTCAAACAATTAAATTATGATGAGATTGTCGGATAAAATCCAAGTTTTTGTAGGTACATTTTACTTATCTTGTTGCATTGGATCTGTTTCCCTTTTCTCTTTCTAACGAGACACTTAGCTTGCTTCTTCAATCTCTTTTTTTTTTTCACTTGTTGTATACTTGTATGGGAGAGAGGCCAGATAAGTCACTAACAATTAGTGGATCAATTGATCAAATAATCCTCAAATATATGTTGGTAAATATAAATCAGTTGTCCAAAGCAAATTTTTTAATGTATGCTTGGTAAATGAAAATGGCGGTGTGGTGATTGCACAAATTTGCACATGATGGGGGCAGTTGTTTTCTAGGTTAGTTTATATGGTAAAATGACCGAATCACCTATATCAGTGGACCATTTTGATCCACTAGTTGATAGTGATTTATTCATTCTTTATGTGGGATGCAGGATTTATGAGAGGTAAAAAAGGATAATTTTGGATGTATTTCAAATTAGTATATATTGATTGATATTGGAAGGGGAGTGATTTTGGCACTCCTCAAGGTTACTATTTATGTGAGAGGGGGAGGAGTGCCAAAATCATTTTCCATATTGGAACTATAAGTATTTATATTCGCATTATTGTGAGAGAAGCATTGAAAATTGTGTTGTTACAAAGAGTGCCAGAATTATTTTTGGAGTGCTAATATCAGTTTTCATTACAAATATGGTACCACATGGGGTCTTATTTGATTTATCTCAATAAAAAAAACTTCGTGAAAGGGGGGGGGGGGTGTGTTCTCTTCAAGGCATTACAATAGGTTTGATTGGAATTGATTTGAATAGATTGGGATGAAGGGATGATAGGATGAGAATGGATTGGATTAAAATGGATTAAATTGGATTTGATTAGGATTATAAAACCATAAAAAGAACATAGCCTAAATCAGATTCAAATTGAATTAAGCTTCACTCTATCATCCGCATCTATGATCTATCCATCATACACTTTACCCATCACACGAATCCACCCACCCATCACCCACGGGTGAGGAGTACACAGGGTCATTGATTAGTGGATGAAAATGTTTATACATTATGACAATATTTTTCATCCACACTTGTTTATACCGGCTGAAATGAAATACTCTTTACGTTTTTTTTTTTTTTCTAATTACTTGGTATATTCTGTTTATCTATAATGACTATATTTTTATTATCTACATAAAACTAAAACCAATCAAAGTTTTAAAATAAAACGTAGGGAGTACCATTTTATGGATATCCACGTACGGAATATTTTCATGAAGGCAAAACTATAAGTCCATAACCGATAGAGAGTGAAAAAGGCGGTAAATGTAGGCAAAAAATAAAGTACTCATCTCCCGAGACACAACTTTAAACGAAAATAACTTTAGATATATGTAATATATAAAAATATATAAATTGCATATTAAAAAAATACACATTGAGCTGAATCAAACGAGATCCCATTTGACTATATTTTTTCTTATATGTATAAAATTATAGAGAGTCAAAGTTACCAAATGAACAGTGCTAAAAGTCAATATGGGGCAAACAATAAGGGACGGAGGGAGGGAGTAGTCTGTAGGTGGATTTGGGTGTTTAGGTAGTCGAATCATAACAGGTGATGGAGTAGTAGATGATGTTTTTGGCATCAAATGAAATGAAGGTCTCTACTCTCTATCTAGCTGGTAGAGCTAGAGCTAGAGCAAAAGCAAGCAATACACTAGGCAGTTCATTAATTACAGTCAGATGATATATTGAATATATTTAGAGCATTAATACTACACTTATGATTATTTATGCTAATTTGTGTGGATATGGTGTAACGATTTAGAAAAATATATATAATGATATACGTATTATTACAAACTTACTCGGAAAATTTTTCGGTAAAAATAAGCTAAGTTGCAAAACTTAGGAATGTACATAAATATGTCGTGGACAGGGATTTTTGGGCGTTCCCGCGCCATTTTCCCTCGTCCGCGACGAAGAGAAAACGAGCAGGGAGAACAAGGCTGCCGCGCCCGCGCTTCTGGTGTCGCGCCCGCGACTTCTTGTTCCTGCGCGCCCGCGATAATTCTTCAGAGACGTTTGAATTAGCGGTTTTCTCGGTCAAGGCACGATGCTTTATCATAGGGTATGATGTACGTGGTTATGTGCATTTGTTGAGCATGTGATGAGTGGGTAATTGTGTTTTGAATTATAAAACAACATATAATTCATTTCTCTCTACACAATTACAAAGAGCCAGAGTGTTTATTTTCTCTCAAAAGTTCATCTTCAACCTTCACAAAAAATATAGAGTTACATTGGGTATTATTCATTGAAAGCTTGAATAATATTGTTTTCTTCGTTGTATCTCAAAAGTAAACTTTCGTGATACCCGTGCTTTCGTAGGGTCAAAGTTTTGCTTTTAGGAAAGTGATTACACGCCTCGACGAGTTTTACTGATTGTTTCATTTTTGTATTTAAACCCTACTTACATATAACATGATACACATACTATTATTGTATCTAGTCACATATATAATGACTAATAGATTTTTTTTTTTAAAAGAGTGAAATATAGGAGAACGTTTTGAGATCGATGCAATTAACTAATAAAAAATCATTATCTACGAGATTTTTATACGACTATTGTATGTGTAGATTTATCCCTGACGTAATCATTCACAAAGAAGGTACAGTATGTGTATGAGTGTATGTACTCACTCATTACGTGCAATTGAGGCTATCAGATCAGTGTGCATGAGATGCGACTCTTTTAAATTTCTACTCCCTCCGTCCCCTTTTTTTTGCCACATTCTGACTTTTTTCATTATTCATCGGATGTTTCTTTGGTAGTCGTTGAAAAAACGACCACCGAGGTCAACTAAATCTAGACCGTTGATTTTTGTTATTAGATTTGACTTTTATTTTAAATAAAGATATATATTTATTTTAAAAAAAAAAGTAATACTAATTCATTTATAATATATTTTGATTTAACTAAAATAATTTGTATTTTTGGTAATTTGGGACTTAAAATAAAAATCAAAACTGGAAAAAAAAAATAAACATGTTTTTAATTGTGATTTCATTAACTAAAAAAAACAAATTAAAGATCTATCAAAGAATGAATACACGTGATTAAATTAAAACAATATGCGCATCTATCCCAACCTTCAACCCAACCCACCTTCATCCCTAACCCTAAATGAAGCCTCAACCTCCATTGAAGCCTTAAACCTTTTAAATTCATAATTCCTGCCGCAATGGATCAACAACACCACATTCCTTTTAAATTCCAAATAAATTTGTTAATTTGGTTAAAATTCGTTCTAATGAATTCATATTCCATTAATTCGCTTCTAGGGATTCAAATAAGTCATTGATTCAAGTCATAAATTCGTTGTTAATGTTGCAAAAATGTTCCTACTTGCTAATGGTAGTTCGATATTCATGAGTTCTAACACAGATTGGTTCGATCTAGGAATTTTATTTTATAATTTTCATATGGCTAATAAAATCTAGATGACAAAGGAAGAAGATGAAACTAATTGTGTCTTAATTCGGCTCTTTTGGATTTCGTTGGCAATGTCCAATGTGTAACAGGACATTACCAGTGGAAACTTTTAACATTTAAATAGTAGCAATGTTAATCATATGTAATGTCCATAACACAATTTGGATATGTCCATACAAAGTCGAATAATAATTTTAGGCCATATTATGCATGGTCGTATGTACAAATTTTAGACCATATTCTAGGATTATAATAAATAAGGCAATATTCTTTCTAAAACAAAAGACAATATTTTAGGAGTATGACTGTATGAGGATTGACGAAGTTTTGGTATGTAACAATTAAGGAATTATATATATAGTAATTTTATTGGGTAGTTTGTAAGGAGTGGTTTTTTTTTTTTGTTTTTTGTTTTTTTTATAAAAGAAAGCAATCTAACTATGTTTGTTAGGTAATTTATTATGGTAATTGAATCTTTGATATTTGGGAAGTTTACAAATACACAATGACTAATCGGCAAATTGGACATTACATAAGATTAATACTGCTACTATTAAAATGTTAAAATTTCCATCAGATAATGTCCTATTGCACGTTGGACATTGCCAACTAAAACCAGCAAATTCGAATTAAAACGTAATTAGCATCATCTTCTTCCTTTGTCATCTAGGTTTTATTCTCCATGGAGATTATAACAAACATTCATAGATCGAACCAATTTGTGTTAGAAATCATCACAGTCGAACCATAATTAACTAGTAACAACATTTTCACAACACTAACAATGAATTCTGACTTCAATAATCAATGATATATTCGAATCGACCAAATTAATGAATTAATGGAATATGAATTTATTAATGGAATATGAATTTATTAGAACAATTTTCAACCAAATTAATGAATTTATTTGGAATTTAAAATAAAGGAATATGGTGTTGTTGATCCATTGTGGCAAGAACTAGGATTTATGGAGATTTTCGCACTTACTCCTTCAATGGAGGTTGAAGGCTTCAATGGAGGTTAGGGATGAAGGTTGGGTTGCATATTGTTTAAATCACGTATATTAATTAGTTCAAGCTTCAATGGAGGTTAAAGCTTCAATGAGGTTGAGGATGAAGGTGGGTTGGGGATGAAGTTTGGGTTGAAGCTTTAATGTGGGATGAAGGTAGGGGGTGATGTTTAATCTGTTCAATGGATAAAACTTAATTAAAAGGGTGTGATGATTAATTTGTTTTGTTTAATTTGTTAATGATTCCATGTGATTTAAGTAGTAAATAATGATGATTGTTTTTTCTATTATAATTTTTATTCTAATTCATAAATTAAAAAAAATCTAAAATTATTTTTGTAAATTCAGAAAATATTAAAAATGAATCAAAATTCGAAGAAAATATTCTTAAATGTATATTTTAATTAAAAAGAAAATCAAATCTAATAAAACAGCAAGATCAACAGTCTAGATTTAGTTGACTTCGGTGGTCGTTTTTTCGATGACTACCGCAGAATTTTCACTATTCATCGGACAACTTTGACTCTCTCTAATTTTATACATATAAGAAAAAATATAGTCAAATGGCATCTCGTTTGATTCGGCTCGATGTATACTTTTTTAATATACAATTTCTATAACTTTTTACTATATATATTTAAAGATATTTTTATTTAAAGTTGTGTGTTGGGAAATGTGAAAAAGTAAATGTTGCAAACAAAAAGGGTTAGAGGGAGTACTCTTTTTTCTTTACTTGCTACATTTTTATTTTTACCTATTCTATCCTTATTTTTGTTATTTACCCTCTTTATTCAACTTATTTTTGTCATTTTTTTATAAATATTTTTTTTAATGGTCCCTCCTATCACATGTTTCTCCTAAAAAATTATGCTAGAACGAATTTAACAAATAATTAAAGACAGATAAAGTATAACACTAGAAGACTAGAAATTTTATTTTTTTTAATATAGGCAAAGAGTCTACCATCGATCTTAAGGGTTTGGATAACACTTAAAAATACCCTCTCCATCTCCAAAAAAAAAGTACTCCGGAGTACCATTTTAATTTTGTATCTGTTCCGACAAGTCTCGGCGCCTCTGAAAGTGGTGGCTGCCCTTGGTGTCTTGCAAGGCGGTGAACTGCAAAATGAACAAACGGTGAGCTGATCCCGGGGTGTTTCCGGGGAAAGACCCTCCGATGCTTAAGTCAGCAATGAGATTCAATAATAGAGAGAGAGAAAGAGAGAGAGAGAGTTTTTGTAAGTGAAAGAGTATCTACCTTTAAATGGTGAGATCATCTCCTATTTATAGGAGATGGCTTGGTCCCCTGCCGGCCTGTCTGGGGGCTGGCAGGGACACGTGTCCCATGGGGACTGATCACGTAGATTGTGTGCTCAGAGTTAGTTACAACTCTGAGTGGGTCGCCACGTGTAAGTCCTTCATAGGTTGAGTTAATTAGTGAGTGGGGCGTGTACACTTAAGTGGTGTCCTGAATGGGTGCCACGTGGTGTACTGGGTCCACTGTTAAAAGATACCCTTTGGTTCCTAATAGCTGCTAACCGTAGGCTGACAGCTTTAGGCTGGCAGTTTCCGGGTCTGGCAACGTGCGGGTTCCATCTCTGGCGTGGCTTGTGACCTGGCGGTTATGGCGCCTGGTGGCTGACACCGCCAGATGTCAGCGGTTAACATCTTGGCCGGGACGTCAGTAGAGTGGTCCTGCCGGTGTACCGGTAGGCCCCCATACAACTAGCCCCCCCAAAAGTATCAGCATCGTTAAGGTGGGGATGCTTTTTAAAGTAAGTCCCACAAGATGTGAAGTAACCTACACGTGTCCGTAGAAGACCAAAAGTCGAATGGTGGACCCGGTTGTACCATATATAACGTCTCTGAGACGCTTTTTCTCTCATTTCAATTTCAAAATTCCAAAAAATTTCTAACCTTCGTTCTCCTCCCTCCTCAAAGCGATTCGAACAATTTTGCGCTAATTGCACCTTCGACCCAACGTCCAAACTGATTCGACATTGTTGAAGGACATTTCTGCAATTTAAACACAAGGTATGTGGTTAACGTCAAACTTCTGCTGCTCGAATATATGTTTTTCCTTGCTATTCGGTGTGTTTGAAGTGTGGGGGAGTTTGCATGGATGATTGTTCGATTTTTCGAGTGAAAAATTTGTATTCTTCGTGTTTACTAAACAAATATCTTGCTTTGTGCAAGAATTTTTAGGTGAAAAAACCAATTTTGTGAAATAAAAACGTGCATTGTTCTGCTTGTCACTGTGCAAAAGATGTTGTTGCCTCGTTTTGTGTGTCACGTATTATCGTTTGAATTTGGTGTTGGTGACTTAACTTGACGTGTGACAGAGCAAAGAACGATGTCAGATGCCAGTGACAGTCAAAACGACAGTCGCATCTTAGAGAGCGATCCAGACAGTGGCAGTTCGTTGCCAGAAAGTGAGTCAGATGACTCGTTGTCGGTATCCTCAACCGAAGAAGGACCGTCAGGTAACACTTGGGGTATTTCGGAACAACAGCCTGAAGAGGCTGTGGTTCCAAAGGGCATTGGCGGTATTACGTGGAAACCCGCATACTGCCCCCGAAAGCCAGGATATCCTATCCAGTTAAAAAAGGATATTCTGGACAAAAAACCGGCGTCTCAGAAAAGCGAGGTGAAACCGTCTGCTAGAAGCAGACGGCTGCCTAACTTTTCGTTGGCGTCGCGAGTATGGACAGACTGTGAGGGAACACGCAATTCGTCAGGGTTTAACCATGAGCAGCAAAGGGATGTGAGGGTTCTTCGTGAAATACTGCGCTGGACCGGGGAGTCCATGGTAGTAGGAGCGTCTGAGCAGTATTGGTTCTCCTCCATACGCTCCAGCCTGGAATTTGACCAGTATGGCACGAACGAAGATCCTTCGCGGCCTAACCCCTTCGCTGCTCTAGGTAAACTATTCAATTAAGTTTATCTTCTCATTGTCATGTTATGCTCGTGTGTGTCTGCAGAGGAGGTGGCCGCCGATGGGGCCCTTATTGAGAACAACACAGCCTGGAAGGAAGCTGGCTGGGAATGGCAGCAAGAAGCAGAGAGCCAGCCAGCCATGCATTATGAAGCGATTAACTTTGGTAACGGCCCATTTCCCAAAGGACACCCAGCCACGACGAACCCCGACGACGAGTGGTACAAGGATCTGGAGAAGTGGAATGGGGGTCCCAAGGGATACCTCAAATGGTTTAGGGAGACCTATTGCATCCCCAGCAATTGGGACGTAAGGATACCTGGGCCGAGCGATGTCATTCTTGAAGCGCCCGACGGTTATTTTGCCATTTGCAAGGACCACTTCAAGTTTGGGTTACGATGCCCGTTTGATTGGGCAATAATGTCGGTTATGCGTAATTTTTCAATCAGCCTGGCGCAACTGAGCCCGCTGTCATTTTGAATGCTGATATCGGTATTGCGGACCTGCCGGTATCTGAGGATGAAGGTCAATCTTCATGTGATCCGGACCTTGATGTTTGTGAAAAGGAATAGTTCAGCAACAGGCCGGTTAATGTTCCAGACTGCCAGCAAGAAGCTGTTGGTGTTTCCCAAAGTAAGCTCGCTGAAGTATTACATGAGCAGATGGGTCTGGGTGAAGGCGCCGGCAGATGCCGTAATAAACATGCCAGTCACATTCACTACTCCAAGGCCGCATATGGAGCACCTAGCAGTCCGAGACCTAATGGTTGAGGAGCAAAGGACCGTTGATTATTTCAGGTCCAAGAATGGTGTCCCCTCCAGGTGGCTGCCACCTTGTGGGTACATAGTGGGAAATCGCCCGCTCGCCTATTGCGGCCTCTGTGGCGAGATAGGTGCCCCTGACTCTGGTAATGTCAGGCCCCCGGTGTAATATTAGAAGTGTCCTTTCATGTTATTTGATTTAATTGACGGTTTGTTGTGTTCCAATTTGTATTGTGTGTTTGCTTGCTCCCACCTTTGCTGCTTGTTGCTCTTCTTCTGCTTTTATTTTTATTTATTACTATTATTATTTTTATTATTATTTTTTTTTTTTTGGTTGTCTAATCTTTGCATCCTGCTGATGCAGACTTGAACATTAAACGCCTGAAGCTACCGAGGATGGCTGGGGAACAGACAGCCTTCGGTTCCACTTCTCAAACCGCCGGTCGTGGGAGCAAGGGTGCGGTCAGTAAACGCGGGGGGCGGGGAACGGCAGTGATTAGCCGTCCCGTCCAAAAGGAGATTGTGGCACCTGTTGTGTCTAAGAGACCAGGTGCATCTGCCAGGGGGGGGCAGGACCATTACAATAGCCAAGCAACACAAGAAAAGGGCCAGGTCGCCGTCACCCCCCCGTACTAAAAAGGCTACCAAGCCAACTGCTGGGGCTGCCACTACCAGCGTGGCGCCAGCCCACGAAGGTGTGTCTGCGGCCGTCAGCGCGGTAGCTGGCACTGTGGCTGGCGATCCCCCGGCTGAGATCGTTACGGTTGTTGCCCCTGAGGCCGAGGCGACAACAACCATGGTCGTGGGCGGTATTGGGGCTTCAGTTCCCTCTACTACTAAGGTGGTGCCCAGCGTGGTAGGGGCTGATGGTGCCACTATTGAGACTGTGACGGAGCTCCCGCCGGTTGGGGAGGCTAACTCAGAGTGGCAGGTGGCATCAGGGGCTACCGCGAGGCCTGTCACTCCTCTCACTCCCATATATGAAGGGGGGGTGAGGTGGAAGAAATTACTGCTACTGCAGACATAGAGCGGGTACGGCGGCTTGCTTATGAAAGAAGCTTAAAAGCGCCAGAGCCAGATAGTACAACTGACAAGGTTGCAGCTGAAAGTGTTGCCCCTGTTGCCGGCGAGGTATGTTTGTTTTCTTGAAGTTAACAGTCTCTGCTTTTCTTTTTCTTTTTTTTTTTTTGTAACTGACGTTCCTCAGACCAATTCTCCTGGTGCCACAAATCGCTGCATTCAGTATGTAGGTCCGATGCTAACTCGGAGTACTGCCGTGCTTCATTTGGGGGAAACTGGTTTGTTTTCTGCCCATCCTGAACAGAGGATTGGGTCCTTTGGCTTCCCCCTGGCGGATGATATTACCGTCCGTCGCTGTTCGTGGGGGTATAGTCATCTGGACATACCTCACACATTCCGTCCAGGGCCTAAGCCTGCCGGGCCCATGTTCCGTCCAGAACCAGACGTGGGTGTGAACGAATCATTGATGGCAGATTTATCCCAAGCTGGTGGTGACTTGGGATATCGGCTGCTGAGGGCGAACAGACTGCCAGCGGACTGCAATCAAGAGCGTTGGGTGAATCCTGCTCAGGCATTGTGCCACGACGTTGCCTGTGTAAGTACCTTGGCACTTGTCAGATAGCTATTGAGTTTAGATGTTATTATTTTTCAGTATTACTATTTTATTCAGGACTCTGCCAATCCTCTAACTAACATGCGGTTGGGACTATGCAGGCTGCCAACTCTGCCGCGGAGCTCGCTGAGGCCTTCTTTACTCTTGGGGCGGACCTGGCCGCAGAGCATGGATCCTTAGAGTCTCTGGGGGCCGTCAACAAGTCCTTAAACGAGGACTTGGAAAGCAAGAAAAAGGAGGTGGAGACTCTCAAGGCTCAACTCCTACAGGCAAACTCGTCCTTGTCCGAGAAGGACGAGGACATTAAGAAAAAGGAGTTGGAGACTGACAACCTGCTGCTAAAGAAGGACGAGGAAATAAAGGATCAACAGAGCAGGTTGGCAGCTTTGGCTGAGTCAGATGGCAAAGCCCAGGCTGCTGCTGAGGCTGCCAGGAGAGAGCTGGCGGAGACCAAGAGGCTGCTGAATGCCACAATTGCTGGAGCTGTTATCGCCAAGCATGACGCTGAGACGGTCGTTGGTGCCTCAAGGAATAGGGTCAGGGCAGAGAAGGTTAGAGCTCACCGTGAGGTGGAGGCTGCTAAAGCTGATGCTAATTCTGCTGCCCAAAAGGCTGTGGAAGGCTTTGTGGCCTCCTCTCGCTTGCGTCATTTTTGCACCGACCGTTTTGATGGCGGTTGGGTGGCAGCAATGAGGTGTGTTCTGTCTCTCCACCCAGATCTTGACTGGGTGGCAGTGGAGACTGCCTTTGCTGAGGGTGTTGGTAATCAGCCCTTGAATATGGCTGACACGTTCCCAGAGGAGCATGTTGGGAACTTGTCGCCTCGAGTGACGGGGGTGCCCCTCGACCCCTGTGGAGGCAGAGGAGTCTAAAGCTGCCATTGTTGAGGAGCAGCCAACGGTGTCTAGTCAAGCTGATAAGACTGAATGACGCGTTTGGCAGCCTTCTCCTGTGTCTTCTTGTGGTTGTAATTTTTGATTTAATTTTGTAGTAACTTTGTACATACTTGTTGGTTGGTGTAGATACTTAGGATTTTTTCCTTTTTGTGCTTCTTTTTGTAAAATGGGTTGCCATACCAGTAGAGCAAAAATCCTGTTGTAATATGCTGCCAGTCATTACTGGCTTTTGACGTATAAAATATTATTTATGAAAAATGTGTGCCAAATTTTCATTTACTCTTGTTTTTGTAAGTAGTATATTACTTGCATTTGTTAATCTTACACATAGTTATTTTATGTCTTAGCTGGCAGGATTTATCATAGCTAGTCTTGATTGGCAGAGCTATACGTCGAGCTTGCTAGCTGTCGTATTGTAGTATTTCAGCTAGACTGTTAGATGGCAATGGCTCTAGGCCTTAGCATTTAGCTAATCCATCTTAGCCTGTCAGCTGTGGTCCGTGACCTTAGCTTTAGAAGCTATCTGTGGAGCTCATTGGCTGCCACACATTTAAAGATTTTAGCCTGCCTGTTGGATGGCAGTGGCCTTATGCCTTAGCATTTAGCTAACCATCCTAGGCTGTCGGCTTTGGTCAATGATCTTAGCTGTAAAAGCTATCTGTGGAGCTCATTAGCTGCCACACATTTAAAGTTTTTGTAGCCTGCCTGTTGGATGGCAGTGGCCTTAGGCCTTAGCATTTAGCTAACCATCCTAGGATGTCGGCTTTGGTCAATGACCTTAGCTGTAAAAGCTATCTGTGGAGCTCATTGGCTGCCACACATTTAAAGTTTTTGTAGCCTGCCTGTTGGATGGCAGTTGTCTCTATCACATAGTCTATGCAGCTGTGCGTAAGTAAATAACGAAACAAACACAGGGAAGGTGGCTCTTTTGGCCTTTTATTGATGCTTTTGCTAGGTGGTACATAAAAATTTAACTACATATTTAAAAGGACAAACAACCTTATACGTAATATTTTTTTAGTACCCTAGCATTCCACGTATTTTTTAATTCTTTGCCTTCCATTCTGGCTAGCCTGTAGGCTCCAGGGGCTACTGTCTTTGTGATTCGATAGGGCCCTTCCCAATTGGCTGTCAGCTTTCCCTCTCTATTGTGCTTGCCGGTGGCATCTGTTCTCCGTAGAACCAAATTGCCATCTTGCATGTGTCTATGATGAACTTTCTTGTTGTAGGCCCTTGTTATTTGATCCTTGTAGGCTGCCTGACGAAGTTCAACTATGAGTCTGACTTCTGTTAGCAGATCAAGGTCTTGTCTTAGCAGGTCATCATTCAACTCTGGTTGGTATGCTTGGACCCTGAAGGATGGCAGTCCCACCTCTACTGGTAAGACAGCTTCGTGACCAAAGGTGAGTCTGAACGGCGTTTCTCCTGTGGCTTCTTTCTCTGTCGTTCTGTTTGCCCATAGGACGTCAGGTATTAAATCTGCCCACTGGCCCTTGAGGTCCTCAAACTTTTTCTTTAGAGCGTTCAGAATTTGCTTGTTGGCAGCCTCTGCCTGCCCATTGCTTTGAGGATGGGCTACTGAGGCGTATGCCGTTTTGACCTTCAGTGGTTCTAGGTACTGCTGGAGGGGCTTGCAGTCAAATTGGGTACCATGATCAAACACTATTACCTGGGGGAGCCCAAACCTCGTGATTATTTGTTCCCAAATAAACCTCTGCACTTGTGCAGCCGTGATGGACACTGTTGGGATGGCCTCGACCCATTTAGTGAAGTAATCTATGGCCACTATAAAAAATTTTCTCCCCCCTTTTCCTTTGGTGAATGGACCAAGGATGTCCATTCCCCATTGAGCAAATGGTATTGGGTTGAGTATTGGCTGTAGATCATTTGGTGGTGTGTTGATCATGGGGGCAAACTTTTGACATTTGTCACACCTTTTAACATATTCCTGGGAGTCCCTGAGCATGTGGGGCCAGTAGTAGCCGGCCCGGATGGCTTTCAAAGCTAAAGCTTTGCCACCAATGTGATTTCCACAAATACCCTCGTGGATTTCCTCGAGAATTTTTTGAGCTTTGAATTGTGTGGCACATCTGAGCAGAGGTAGATGGAAAGACTTTTTGTAAAGGAGTCCTTGGAACACACAATACCATGTTGCCTGCCGTCTTATCTTGGCCGCTACCGTTTTATCTGCCGGTAGGACACCTGTGTTTTTGAACTCTAGGATGGGGTGAAACCATTCCCCTGTCGTGTCGCTGATGACAGCCACCGCCAAGCTGTCAATAGCCTTTCCCTGACGTAATTCGATCATGACGTGTCCTTCCAATTCAGACAACGGTGAGGTTGCCAGTCGAGCTAGAGCATCTGCCTGCTGATTGTTGTCTCGTGGGACCAGTGGCATCTCAAAGGACATCAGTTGTTGAATCAATTGCTTTAGATGATCTCTATATTTGACAATGGTAGGTTCCCGGGCCTCTGTTGTGCCTTCCATTTGTGTTGCCACTAACTGAGAGTCTGTGATTAACTTCACTCTCTCTGCTCCGGCGGTTATACATAGATGGATGCCAGCTATTGCTGCCTCGTATTCAGATTCATTGTTGGTGGCCTTGAAATTAAACCGCAAAGCGTAACGGTGCATTGTACCATCTGGGCTGGCTATCTCGACGCCGGCCCCAGATCCTGTGTTGCAAGATGAGCCATCAGTGTGAACTGTCCATACCTCTGAAGGATCAATGGTTGAGAATTGTGTCTCCGCGATGAAGTCTACCAAATCTTGGGCTTTGATGGCCTTTCTTGGTCGGAAGGAGATGTCGTATTCTGATAGCTCAATTCCCCATTTCATCATTCGCCCGGAGACTGCCAGCTTTTGCAAAGCCTTCTCTAATGGATGGTTGGTTAGTACCACAACTGAATGGGCATCAAAGTATGGCCGCAAGCGCCTTGCTGCCACCATTACTGCGAATGCCAGCTTTTCTACAGATGAGTATCTAGCTTCGGCCCCTGTTAGCACATGGCTGACAAAGTAAACTGGCAGCTGCACCTTTTCTCTTTCCACCAAGAGTACAGCTGCTACAGTGTTGTTGTTGGCGGATATATACAGTTGGAGGGGTTCTCCTCCCTCTGGACGTGTCATGGTTGGCAATGTTTTTAGGTGATCTTTGACCTTTTGGAAGGCGGCTGACTGCTCTTCTCCCCATTTGAATTTTTTGTTGGATCTCAATACTTTAAAAAAGGGTAGGGCTTGAGATGCAGACTTGGCCATGAATCTGGTAAGGGCTGCCATCCTGCCTGTCAATTTCTGCACATCCTTGATTTTAGTAGGCTCTGCCATATCTACTATAGCTTTGATTTTGTCTGGGTTGGCGTCTATTCCACTTTCAGATACCATAAACCCCAGGAACTTCCCT
This sequence comes from Salicornia ramosissima, assembly GCA_951394345.1. Classification (NCBI taxonomy): domain Eukaryota; kingdom Viridiplantae; phylum Streptophyta; class Magnoliopsida; order Caryophyllales; family Amaranthaceae; genus Salicornia; species Salicornia ramosissima. The sequence continues at coordinate 48,728,904 of OX596237.1, read as the reverse complement.
GATGTCACACCAAACACACATTTCTTGGGATTTAGTTTCATTTGGAACTGTCTTAGGGTTGCAAAAGTTTCCAGAAGGTCAGCCAAGTGATCTCCTGGCGTCTTGCTCTTGACGATGGTGTCATCTACATATACCTCCACATTTCTCCCCTTCTGCTTTGCAAAAACCATGTCAACTAACTTTTGGTAGGTTGCCCCTGCATTTTTCAGCCCAAAGGGCATGGCCTTGTAACAGTAGACGCTAGCTTCTGTGATGAAGGCTGTTTTTGGTCTATCAGACTCAAACATGCTGATTTGATGGTAACCTGAAAAGGCATCCATGAAACTAAGTAATGCGTGGTTAGCAGTGGAATCTACTAATTGATCTATCCTTGGTAAGGGATAGCAGTCTTTAGGGCAGTGGCGGTTGAGGTCTGTAAAATCAACACACATCCGCCATTGCCCATTTGCCTTTTTTACCATTACAACATTAGCGAGCCACTCAGGGTAGTCACAAGGTTCTATGAACCCTGCTAATAATAGTTTATTTATTTCATTAGCTACAACGTCATTTTTCTCAGCGGAGAAGGATCTCTTCTTCTGCTTTACAGGCCTAACATTCTCATCTACATTAAGTCTATGTTGGATTACAGAAGGATGGATGCCAGGCATCTCATCAGCAGAAAAAGCAAAAACATCAGCATTGTCTTGTAGTAGTTGGATGAGATTGATCTTTACATCAGCTGGCAGCTTCTTGCTCACCTTGACTGTTCTGGAGGTGTCAGTGGCAGACAGGGGTACTTCCTCGACTTCATCTTCCGGTTCAGCTCGAGGGGCCTTGTCGTCCTCAGGGCGACCATGAATGTCTTCCATGGAGACCGGGGAGACCTCTGGCTCCCTCTTCCTCTTCTTCTCAGCCTTGGGCGGTGGGGGTGGCGGCTTCATGGCTGTCACGTAGCAAGAGCGAGCAATCTCCTGGCTGCCTCTTATCTTCCCAGGCTGCCCGTCATCAGCTATGTAAAGCATTATCAGATGGTAAGTTGACGGTATGCCCTTGATATCATTAATCATTGGCCTCCCCATGATGGCATTGTAGGCTGCTGGTATGTTGATGACCAGGAACTCCACCATTGCCCTCTTGACCTGTCTGCCTTCACCCAGTTGAACTGGCAGTCTTATGATGCCGTCTGGAGTAACGCGAGCTCCCGTAAACCCGCTGATGGAATAGTGCACTGGCTGCAAGTACTTCTCTTCTATTCCCAGCTTGTCAAAGGCCTCCCTGTAGAGTATATTGGCAGATGAACCGCCATCGACCAGAATGCGATGGACCAGATTACCAAGGGATCATCATGAGGATATATGATCCCCTTGGTGTCCTCTGCTGAAAATGTCATTTCCGGCACATCTGCCGGTCCAGGCCAGTGTCTCTGGTTATTGAAGTTCACTTGGTGCCTCACTTCCCTCAGACTTGCCTTGGCGCCGCTAAGTGTTCCCCCATGAACCGGCCCTCCTGTGATTGTGAAGATCTCGTCTTTATGTTCCTGCTGCTTGTCTTTCCCTTTCCATCCCTTACCGCTAGGCTGGCGGTGTATGAACTCCTCCTTCCTCTTGTATTGGGCAAATCGCCCCTACCGGACTAGGTCCTCTATGTTTTCCTTCAAGTGGGCACATTCGTCAGTCATGTGCCCATAGTCATTGTGGAACTCACACCACCGCTTAGGGTCACGGTTTAGCGTGGTCATCTTCTTCGGCTTTCTCCACTTTCCGTTTTCCTTGTGGAGAGCATAGATTCTTGATCTGGGTACTGACAACTCAGTATAGTTGCCGTATCTTTCTGTTCTCTGTCTCTTCTCTGTCACCGCGACCTCCTTCCGGTCTGGGCCGCAATTGTAATACTCTTTTCTTTCGAACGGGGCCTCCCGTTTGTATTCTTTCTTGGCTGTCTTCTCTTCAACCACTTTCTTCTTGGTGTTCGAGCTGCCAGCTCCCCGACTGAATTCCTCAGCCCGGATGTATTCGTTGGCTTTTCCCAGGACGCCGGCCAACGTTGTCAAATTCTTCCTGCCTAAATACTGGCGGAAAGGACCATCACGTAATCCTGACATCAACGCCAGGACTGCAACCTCTTGTTGCATATCAGGAATAGTGACGGCCTCTGCCGTGAACCTTGCAATGAACTCCCGCAGGCTTTCACCCTGCCTCTGCTGCATCCCAATTAATTCACTTGTTAACCTCTGCCTCCTTTTGTTGCTGACAAAGTGTGCTAAGAACCTTTGAGCCAGGTCGTCCCATCTTGAGATGGTATAGGACGGCAGTGATTTGAACCACTTCTGGGCAATGCCCGTCAGTGTGGTCTGAAAAACCCGACACCATGCAGTGTTGGCAGTTGTATACAGCTGCATGTGTCCTTCGTACGCAGAGATGTGATCCTCTGGGTCTGTGGTGCCGTCATATTTGGCGGTCGGCATTTTGATCTTAGGCAGATCTTCATCATTGATGGCAGCTACAAACGGAGTCCCTTCAGGCTGGACCCTACCGGCAGCTATCGGGTAACTTCTCCTTCCCACTACTTCCAGGGCATTCTCATGCCTTGGTTGAACGTTCTCGAACCCGGGGGGTGGTTGTACTTCTTCGTTCCCACGTGGTGTGTGTGGGTCTCCATGGACAGTTGAATTGTCCCATTCCAAGTCCTCGACCACCTCCGTATGCGGAGATTGCATCTTGGAGATTGGCGTTGCCACAGTTGGGACCCTCGGTCCTTTCTTCTTTTCCCTGACCCGGAATTTGGGGTGGTTCCGGTCAGAGCGTTGAGCACGGCCGCGACACTAACCAGCTGCTCGGGCGTGAATTGGGTCAATACTTCGAAGTTGAGTGGGGTGCCCTTCCCAATTCCTTTTAATCCATTGTCAGTCCACGTTTTCTCACTATGAGGTGTTTGCTCCCCAATCGCGTTGTTCGCTTGAGTTTCATTGTTTCCATTATCTTGCGATGCGATTTTTCAGTTTCTTGAACGTCCAAGATCTTGTCAGAGTGTTTCTTGATTTTGTTTAGTGAATCTTTTACGTAGGCTTTTTGTAAAGACTCCCCACAGACGGCGCCAATTGTTCCGACAAGTCTCGGCGCCTCTGAAAGTGGTGGCTGCCCTTGGTTTCTTGCAAGGCGGTGAACTGCACAATGAACAAACGGTGAGCTGACCCAGGGGTGTTTCCGGGGAAAGACCCTTCGATGCTTAAGTCAGCAATGAGATTCAATAATAGAGAGAGAGAAAGAGAGAGAGAGAGAGTTTTTGTAAGTGAAAGAGTATCTACCTTTAAATGGTGAGATCATCTCCTATTTATAGGAGATGGCTTGGTCCCCTGCCGGCCTGTCTGGGGGCTGGCAGGGACACGTGTCCCATGGGGACTGATCACGTAGATTGTGTGCTCAGAGTTAGTTACAACTCTGAGTGGGTCGCCACGTGTAAGTCCTTCATAGGTTGAGTTAATTAGTGAGTGGGGCGTGTACACTTAAGTGGTGTCCTGAATGGGTGCCACGTGGTGTACTGGGTCCACTGTTAAAAGATACCCTTTGGTTCCTAATAGCTGCTAACCGTAGGCTGACAGCTTTAGGCTGGCAGTTTCCGGGTCTGGCAACGTGCGGGTTCCATCTTTGGCGTGGCTTGTGACCTGGCGGTTATGGCGCCTGGTGGCTGACACCGCCAGATGTCAGCGGTTAACATCTTGGCCGGGACGTCAGTAGAGTGGTCCTGCCGGTGTACCGGTAGGCCCCCATACAATATCCATTAAACCTAATGCGGCCGTTTAATTATATCATCAAAATAATACTTTGTTGTTCCTATTTATCCATACATGGATGCATTAGCGTTGAGTTAACAGAGTGAACATTGTTAGTTTAAAAAACCCAAGTTGAGGACATAGCTTAAAAGTTTAAAAAAACATTAACACAACTTAGAAAAACGAAAAACTCAAATGCGCAGCACCAAAAAAAAAAAAATACAAATAATAATAAAAAAAAAATGTAAAGAGGAGAGGGAGTAATACTGATGTTACACGAAAATTACATCATCAATATTAGAATCCAACAATAATCCTAGCCTACGACTCGACTGTGAAGGTGGGTCTTTTATAGGCTGCTTGTGCAGTTGTGCCTAAAATACCTACCAGTACGTAATTGCCACTTCCTGCCAAAAAATTAATATGGTGTTTTTTTTTGTTTTTTTTGGAAAGTCATTATTGCAAGCTACAAATTCTAATATTGTGAAACAAAATAGTTTGCCACTTGTGAAAACCTTTACAATTTTTTTAGTCGCACATATTTATTTTTAACTTTTTTCTCCCTTTTAATAAATGCAAAATGTAAAAATAATATATGTTATCATTTAAAGATATATCAATGATGTAGGTAGGTTGTTATTGTAAGTGATAGTACCTCAAAGGCTCAAAATTGTTATAGCTTAGAGATGTGATTTGACGAATAAGGATACAGAAATTGTAGCTTGCCATTGTAGATGCTTTAAGAATTCGAGCTTTTTACTTAAAAAACAAAATTATTTTAGATAAAATTATAAGTTTTAGTTAATCAGATAAGGTCTATACTCTATTTGGGTATGATAATTTCAATAAAATTTGATTTGATTAAATCATTTATGATAAGGTACAATTGCTTTTTATAATCAAGGATAATCAAGTTCAATAAGTTTGTTTAATAAGTTGAAACTAATTCACATAAGTTCAGACATATTAAGTTTAAGAGAACATACCATTTAATCGTCTATTTTTGTCAAATTTTAGTGATACTCCAAATATATTAGTAAATACACTGATAGAATTTTAAAGGAATTTTTATGAAATTTGCAGTAAAAGCTTATTTCCGTCTACAATGGTAATTAGCTCATCGCGGTCCGCTACCTAAGTGAATGTTGCCTTTTGCTGATTGCTTCAATTGCTTTGTAACTCTCAAATCTCCAACTTTAATAATGCACATGATTATGCATGTTTCATTCAATTTTATGACTGCCTTGGCTAGCGATTCATCTCTATGCTTTTGAGATTTTTTCATGTACATACACATCTACACAATCTCATCTTTAACAAAAGGGTTGGATTCTACTTGACTACTTTCATTGTTACATCTTTCATTATTTAGGATAATACCCACAAAACACATTTCCTTCTCCCTCTGTCCAATATTAATGTTGGGTTAACCTCCCCAAATATCAAATATATGTTGTATTATTTATTATGTATTGAAAAAAAAATGAAAAGACAAAAAAAATATGAGCCATGGATTGAGTCCCTTGGTACGGTCTCCAAGTTGATGCTTAAGGTAATGTTGGGGCGTCTGATCTGGACACCTCTATCATGGTTGGGGCGTCTGATTTGGACGCCCCTATCATGGTCGGGGCGTCTGATCTGGATGCCCCTCCCCTTATTAAAAAAAATTTAACCACCACACCATGGTGGTGGCGGTGGTGGTGGTCGAGGTCATGGCGTGGTGTCCGAAATCGTTGTATATTGTTGGGGCGTCCAGACGCCCCTACCATGGTTGGGGCGTCTGATCTGGACACCCCTTCCCTTATTAAAAAAAAAATTAACCACCACCACCATGGTGGTGGTGGTGGCGGCGGTGGTGGTCGAGGTCATGGTGTGGTGTCCGACGTCGTTGTATATTTAATCTAAGTTGTTGTGGTGTAATTTTAAATCAAGGGCAATTTTGTCTTTTTACTTTTGCTTGTGGGCGATTTTAAGTAATATGCGGGCGATGTTTAGCAACCCACTTTTTAGATAATGCCACCACAATCTCAATTTTATTCTTGTTAAATATATACTTCATACAATTTTTTATTTCCATAATTATTACTTCATGTGCTCCATATTAGTTGCTACATTCACAATTCGGGCATTCTTCATAATCACTCTTATAATTCACTCTTGTATAAAATAATATAGTCATGTGGGATCTCTATTGTACCGTCTCAATGTGTTCTTTATTGTGATATAATTTTTTATAATTTTTAGTAAAACGAAATTAAAGATATTACAAATATAAATTATAATCAAACGTGAAAAAAGAAAACGTTACAACTAATATGAAGCGGAAGAGATAGTTCTTTCTATGATTTTTTTAATAGTCATTGTAAACACCCCTTAATTATACAATACGTCATTCCTCAAAATATAAAAACTATTATAATAAGGGCATGTTTACTTCAGTTTAAATTCAGTTCAGTTCAATTTACTTCTCAATTTCCCTATTTCATAAAATACTAGTTTCTTCCTTCAAAAAAAAATAATAGTTTCAGCTATATTCAGTTCAATTAAGCTAAAATATACAAGCACTAACGCATAAACACAAAGATAGGAAAAAGGAGAAGAAATAAAAAGAATTTGTTTCGAATTTTGACGAAGAATTGAGATTAGATGGAAGAAGTGGGTTGAGCTTTAGAAAGTAAGTTTCCAAAAGATTGACCAAGCTAGCTCCTTTTGTTCTTTCCCTTTTTCTTTTCCTTTTTTTCCCTTTCTCTTCTTTTTTTTTTTCCATGCCCAAAAAAAAAAAGAAAAAGAATAAAAAATTGCTTTTTCCTAATAGCTTTTTTTCTTCCTTTTCTTTTTGTGAAAATGTGAAACGTTAAAGAATAAAAAAATGTCAATTTACTATAGATAGGGCCTTTAGTTGTCTATCATCTATTGAATATTAAAAAAAAATAAGACCCTTCTGATGATAAAAAGGACATTTTTTTAAAAAAAAGGTAAAAAAATTCATTTGATTAGCTGGCTTAAGAATTTAAATCTCTAACGTTTAAAATCAAATGGGTTAAATGATATAAATGTAAACGATCGGATCATTTGCTTGTTCATTTTTACCAATAATAAGTTTTTAATTAATATTTGTTACGTTTGTTTTTTTATGCAATTTTCAATACATCAGACTTCTCAAAAAAAAAAAAAAACATTACATCAGTACAAACATCAACCCTCAAAGTTCTCAATAATAATCTCAATTAATCCATTAGGATAATAGATGTGATTCAACTCCATAAATCTAATAATCATATATATGTCATAATAAATAAACTTACAATAGAACAAACTTACATTTTCAAATCATTAATGTACATACCTCATTATCTCACTTCAAACAACACATTTTACAAACAATAAACAAATCTATTAAGAGGTTTGTGCATGAGACCAACTATAAAAAAAAAAAAAAAAAAAAAGAAGAATATGCTCTCACAAAAAAAAAATATTAAAAAATATATATCCAAGTACAAACTTAGGTTCCCAAACAAACAAAGCTACAATAAGAGGTTAGTAGACAAATCTTAATAAAGTTAAAACAAACTTAATGTCAAACTTCTTAGGGTGTGTTTTATTCGCGTGATTAGAATGGATTATATTGGATTAAAATTGATTAGATTGGATTTAAATTGATTTGATTGAATTGGAAGAATGGATGAGTGATATTAGAATGGATGGGAATGAATTGAATTGTATTGGGTTGAAGAGATATGATTGAATTGAAATGGCTTAGAAGAAACAATAACACGTTAAAAGGGTTATTATAATGGATTGGATTGAATGACAATTGATTTAATTGGGGGTATAATGGATTTAATTGATGTTGTAATCCAGCCAAAAGAAAAAAAAATCTTATTGCAGATTCCCTAAGCATAACAACATATTTCATCCGCTTTATATTAATTGCAATATACTCATTGTCCCTCTAAATTTGACACATATTGATTTATGTTACTGTTCACTTGATAATTTTGACACTCTCTAATTTTATACAAGAAAAAATACAGTCAAATAGCTTGTTTCTTTCGACTCGATATGTACTTTTTTAATATTTAGTTTTTATAATTTTTTACTACACTTTTAAAGATATTTTAATTTGAAGTATTTTGAAAGATGTGAAAAATGAATGTAGCAAACTTAGGGTTTATTCTCTTTAATTTATATCATATCAGATCAGATCTCATAATATAAGTTAAACTTCTTATACATTTTCAGATCTTATCTTATCAGATCGGATCAGAAAAATAAGACAAAGAGAAATTAACCTTAGAGGGATAAAGGGAGTACCTCTTTTTTGGCACGCCTTCGTGTTAAAGTTATATTAACTAGTTTATAGTGATGTCAACGAATTGAGTCGGGTAGTAACTTGTTCAAGCTAGGCTTGACTAATATTAATTGAGCTCGAGTCAAGCATAACCGAGCTTCCAAAATCTTTGTTCAAGTTTGGCTCATTTAATTTTTTATGTTCGAGCTCGGCTCAAGCTACTCGTTTACGTATTCGAGCTCGAGTTCGAGTTCGAGTTGAGTTATAAACGAGCATATTAAACAAGCTTTGTATATGTTTTTTTATTAATTTCAAATTTTAACCTTTGGCCAATAATAAGTAATACAAAATATGAAATTTTAAAGTATAATATAGGAAAAATTCATATAAATAATCCCAACTATTGAACGTCTTCCAATATTAATCCCAACTATTAGTTATTACAGTATAATCCAAACTTTGGGGGTTGTTTTATGATATTAGTCCATTGACTTATTTGACCTATTGTAATCGGTCAACAATTCATAAAATATTCGTTATCTTTCCTCTTTTCTTATTTATTGTAATTGACTATACCTTCTTCCCTTTCTACGAAGGAAATCGGAGCCGGTCAAAAGTTAGTATGGACTAATATCATAAAACTACCCCCTTAGTTTGGATTATTGTGTAATAACCTATAGTTGGGATTAATATTGGAAGACTTCCAATAGTTGGGATTATTCATATGAATTTTTCCTATAATATATTACAAAGTATGTTAATATTTCAAATGTATAACCATTTAACTAGAAATTAAACTTATATAATGGGAGAAATATATATTTACGTAGTATATTATTTAAAATGATATGTACTTCCTCCGTAACATAATTCTGGCAACAAGTTATTTTTCACGCATTTCAAGGAAGCGATTTAAGGGTGTAAACGAATAAATTGATCAAATTTTTTTTTTAAGATTAGTAATTTATGATCTCAATCTTACTTGTATTAAAACCATTTTGATTAATTTGTTCGTTTACACCCTTAAATTGCTTCCTTAAAATGCGTGAAAAATAACTTGTTGCCAGAATTATGTTACGGAGGAAGTACTATAAATAAATATTTTTTAAAATACGAAGTATTTAAATGAGTTTTTAACGAACTTTTAATGAGTAGTAAATGATTATAAACGAGCTTATTAACGAAATTGAACAAGATGTTCACAAGCCTTAAAAAGTTGAATACAACCTTGTTCGAGTAAAGCCTGATTATTAATCAAACTTTGACCGAATTTGTTCACGAGTTGTTCACGAATGTATCAACACATTAACGTCCCTAGTAGTTTATCCATCTACATTCTTTAATCTCAAACCTTTAAAATGTGGATGTAGTACTCATGTATTACATAAAATAAATTACATGCCATTAGTAATTTAGTAGCGTAGGAAATGAAAATTTATGAACACTTTAAATCTAATGTCCTTGTACAGTTGTACATTTGAGTGTGTCATTTAACCTGGTGTCAATATTACAAAAATTGAACTATTTAACCATAAAGAAAGAAACGATATATTGAGTGTTTGTTTTTTAATTAAAGTTTGTTAAGAACTTCTTGGCCAGTAAAGCAAACTTGAGGAAGCAAAAGGAAAGAGGAAAAATGAAGCTTTAAGAAACACAAGTTTTTCACTAAAATATACAAAAAGCCATCATCATTAACAATCAAGTTAAGCTTTACAAGACGACTCGAGTGACCAAAGAGTCTCATCCCCATCACTGGTCATCATCCAAATTGTTCATCATCATCAATTCATCATCATCACTCCTAACAAACTAACCACCTAAAATCAAAATCCAAAATCCCTGTAAGCCCTCTTTCTAAAAGAGAGACATTCACCAAATTAAAACTATTTCTCCTAATTATGATATGATTTTTTTCCTACTAGCTAGTATTGTCCCATTCACATTTCAGGGTTAACAAAGTAGCACCGATTTTTGAACCCTTTTGTTTTTGTTTAATAGTAATTCTCTATCTTCGGAGAAAGATTTTCCCGCTTGAATAGAAGCAAACAAACAAAAAAATAAAGTGTTTTTCACGCACCACAACTAATCATTTCATCTGCTTTTTTTTTACTCAGATTCTCAGATTTCTTCTGACACTTGAATTGACTTCTCATGTGATGGATCACTGCTACATCTTGATAATGATGAATAACCTGCATTTCGCATTAACATCATTTTATTAATAACAAATTTCCAAAATTACTGACGCTTAATGCACTAACCCGTAAATTGAAGCTTTAGCTTTGAAATGAATGAATGAATTTAATTTCAACTTTTCAAAATTCAAACATATTCTCACCTTTAGAAGAAGTGAGAGAACGCTTGCAATGTAAAATAGCGCCTTCAATTCCATCTTGAGGACAATCGTTTCTAGCCGCAGAATTTACCGGCGATTGAGCTCCGATCGTCGCTGAAGAAGATTTGCACTTTCCTAACTGCTTAGCTTTCACCTGAAAACGGCTACTCTGCTTCTCCTCCTTTTCCTTCTTCATTGAAGGAAACGAAGTTGAAGGTCTAGTAAGAGAAGCACCAGATTTCTCACCATTGTTACACTTTTTCGACGATTTCGGCTTCATGAGACTCAGGTATTTCTGAACACCGTCCTTCGAGAAACGTTTCGAGGTTTCAGAAATATCACCGGAGCTCTGTTTATCGACCTTACTGGAAACGCTAGTACCGTTACTACAACTACGAGTAAGCTTTGGCACAATCGATCCATCTTCAATTTTGAATTTCACAGTAAACAAGTTTGAATTAGTCCGTTTCGGCGAAAAACTCGATGAAACACTCTCTGTTTCGGACAACTCTGCATCCTCAACAACACGTTTCGATTTGTTGTTGAATCTTCCAAACATGAACACTCGAAACTTCGGAGAAGCTCCTCTGAGAATCGAGATCGGAGATTGAGGTTTCGATTTCGACTTCAATACATCAGTTTCCCTAGCTTCCATGGAATTTGAAGTATTCTTCGAGCAAGGAGAAAATAGAGAGGATTTGGAGTCGTGTGAAGGTAAAGACAGCTCTAACTCGAAGAAGGAATCATCGCCGTCGCTGTCTTCAGTGAGATGATCGGAAATGGTGGATTCGTCGACGGTTTCAGCTCCATCGGTAGTTCCTGCGGCGACTTTAGAGGTATTTGATTTCCAGAGTTTAACCATGGTTAATAACACCATAATCAATCTGAGTTGTTAAAGAGCCTATGGATGTTGTTTGTGAGAAGGAGAAGAGAAAGAATCAAAGAACAAAATTACAGGGGAAGAGAGAAAGACAGAGAGAGAGTGTGTGTGTGTGTACTGATTTGGTTTTAAGTATCTTTAATGGAAAGGGGAGTGAGAAGGGTTTTTATAGACGAGGGAAAAGAATAGAAATTTTCTTTGTTTTGTTTTTCCTCCTAATAAAGTGAATAGAGTTATAAAATTGTTTGTCCTTGGGGCCTGCGGTGTAGATTTTTAAACATTGTTTTTTTCACGCATTTTGAGAAGTAATTTGACTGTGTAAACGTCCAAATTAATCAAAATAATTTTGATATTAGTAATTTATAATCACATTCTTGTTTGTATTAAAATCCTTTTGATTAATTTCGTTGTTTTACTTGTTTAGACCCTTAAATCGCTTCCTCAAAATGCGTGAAAAAACAAATGTTGAAATCTTTATGTTACGGAGGGAGTATTTGAAATTTCTGACTTGATGCGAATTTTTTTTTATTTAATTTGATCTGAATTTTTTTAACCTGGTCTGATATAATATAATTTTTTTTTTGTCTAATCTGGTTTGATCTAATATGATTTGAAATTTTCTAAAATTTTATTCTACATTATTATTACTGTAAAATATTATTAATTTTGTTTTAATACAAATAAAAAATAAAACAAGAAATAGAAAATAAAAAAAAAATTTAAAAAAATTAAATTAAAATTGGTGTTTAGGGCTATGTTTAATGTGCCTAAAATGAAAAGTAAATATTAAATCAAACATTTATTGTGTGATTTTTTCTTATTTTCCCAAATTGTTTCCAATAATAGAAATATATTAATTCTTATATGTAGCCCTTTTAGGGCTACATATAACATAATCTTTTATTCAATTGGTTAACTCTAAAAAATTGTGTTGTAGTATTTTTGTATTCCCTCCGTTCATAAATAAGTGCTTCATTTTGATCAAAATTGTGAGAGTTTTTTTGTTCAAAATGGAGCACTTATTTATGGACATGGGGAGTATCTAATTTATAACTTCCGCAAGTCATAAATTACTTTTTACTCGTCATTATGTATGATGCATCCATCTTAACTTCCACGTAGTTGTTTTATCTTTTATACTACCTCCGTTTTTTTAGTTTAAATGTAGGAGAATAAAATAAAAAATGTAGAAGAATAAATGTGAAAAGTGAGTAAATTAAAAAAAAACATCCCGAAAAAAAAAGTGAGTAAATTAAAAAAATGGAGGTATTTAGCTAGGTGGTGTAATTAAGTAGGTAAATATTTATTAAAATAACAATATATATAGATAAAGATTGTGTAAAAATAATAATAATAATGATTATTACTAACGGAATTCAATAACCACTTTTAAAGGTTGTTTTAGCACATTAACAACCACTAATTCAGTTTTTTCTTTTTATTTAGTCAACTGTGGTTACCCAAAAAAACTAACGATAGTTAACCTAAGTATGTTTATGGTTGAATTAGTAGTATTTAATGGTCTGAAACAGCATTTAAAAATGGTTATTGAATTTCATTATTTATTTAGCTATACCACTGGACCACTGGGAATACGCAAATTCTCAGGTATACCAATGGGAATAATAATAATAATAATAATAATAATAATAATAATAATAATAATAATAAATTAATAATATAGATAATGATGTAGCAAACATTTTAAGATAGATCAAAAAAAATGTAGCAAATATTCCTGGAGGTATGGAGTATCTTATTTCATATGTAAAACAATAAAATTAAGGAATAACTCAACACAACTCTAAAAAAAAACCATATGTTGCTATATTTTTAGGGGACATAGGAGAAAAATTGCTGATTTCTCCCATCTCTTGTGCATATTTCCAGAATTTTGAATCTAAGTGTAATTTGAGAAGATATCCTAATATTTTTTTTCCAATATGCATTTTCTTTTGCTTTCCTTGTTTTAATTATTTACATTTGTTAATGCTTTCAATATGCATAATTGGTGCAATTGTTTGATTCCTACATAAAACGTAAATTTTCATGGGTGTTAAAAAAATCACAGGATTAATATAAGGTAGCGTTTGGCAACCCGTATTTCATTTCAATTTTTGTATTTGAATTCGAGAAATTGAAATCATGGAATTGAATTTCAATTCCAATTCCTTAAACGCGTTTGGGAATTGAGGAATTGAATTCTCATATTTCTAATTCATATACTTGTTTGGCAATCATTGGAATTGAATTCTCAAAATTCAATTCTATATTGCCGTTTGGATAACTTTGTAATTGCATTCAACAAGAAATACTAAATTTTAGCAAATAAAATGTGTTCTTGCATTTTAATAATCCAAAGTCACAACAAAAATATTTCAACATCACATAAAAAGCAACACTTTCTCCATCCACTTGCAAAAATCGATTGTACAAACACTTGTACAAACAGATATTATCATTGTTAGATACAAAAAGCTTTTTTTACAAAAAGGACCTATTGTAGAAATTAAATCTTTTTAGGCACATAATCTTTTGGCACCTAAGATAGAATCAAGCCAGCAAACTAAAGAAAACTTAACAAACTAGCAAGGAATTGAAGATGACGATTAATGCCAGAATTTGAACAAAATTCAAAGTCAAATTCCAGAATTCAAACAAAATACCTAAACACTAATAAAAAAATCAAACGATACTAGAGATCTAACAAATAATCAAGCCAAAATGCTACAAATTGAACAAAATGCCACAAAATAATCAAACCATATACCACAAAAAAAAAAAAAAATCAAACCAAATCCAACAAAAAAACGAACCAAATCCAGCAAAAAAACAATCAAAAAATTAAACAAAGAGATACCTTATTAGAGAGGAAGAATCACAACCGTAGAGAAGGTTGTATTTCCATGGATCTGTTGAAAGTGAGAGGATAGAGAGAGTGTAGTATATTAGCGCGAGAGAGAGAGAAATGGATCAGTTTATTTAGGTTTGAAAAAAAATAAGATCTACTTGGATTTGGTTGAGTTAGTTTGTAATTCAAATGACAGAGCCAGACATAGGAAATGAATGGGCTTATTTTAAGTAGGCTTGGAATTGGGATGGAATTGACCAAATTCCAATTCCAATTTTTATTAAGTTCCCAAACACTAGAATTGACCCAATTCCAGAATTTTAAATGAAATAGTGGTTGCCAAACAGGCCCTAATCGGCATTTGAAGCTTTAGGAATTCCATAGTACGGAGTAATAGAGAACTTGTGGTTGTATTACAGCATGGAGTACAAGGTATCATACTTGGTGGATAAGATAAGTTTTTTTTTTTGTAATACTCTATTGTCCCTTGACGAAAAACAACATAAATAAAATAACATTCTTATATTTGAAAACATATGCATAAATAAATAAATTAGAAATCTTTTCCCCCTGCTTTTAATTGCTCTTGGTGGAGCATCTCCTATGAGATTCCACTACCTAAGAGTTCATCATTTTGCACAAATTATGTGAACCTTGGTGATATTCTCAAGTTCATTCATGTAAAATCATTGTCGGCCCGTTTGGTTATTGGTAATGAATTGTGGTAATGGTAATGGATTTAAAGGGTAATTTGTTAAGGAAAAATTTCAAAATTCCTGTGGAAATCAAAATTTTCATTCCCAAACTTGAAATTTGTTCTTATTTTCCATTATCATTCATTATCATGTAGAAGGGTGGTATTAGATGGGAATAGATATTTGTGAAGATAAATTGGAGTTAAGCTAGCACTACAATGGGAATGAATTTTGATTTTCCTTCCAAATTTAGTTATACATTTATTCCCATTACCTCCATTTATAACCAGCTACCAAACGGATCATGAATTCTTATTACTTGGCCGACGTTCTTTGATGTTCATTATATTTTGTACATGTACTCCTACAAACATTTTTTTAAAAATTTGATTTTTTGTTTGTTACTCCTTTTTTACTTAGTTGGTGTGTATCCTTTTTCATAATCAAATTTTGTAACAAAATACAATTTTTAAAACAAAATTTATGGGTTAGTAATTCATTACTAGCTAATGAGCTACTACTAACTTATTTATCTTCCCTCTCAAGTACAGGGATAAGTTAACATATTTTATAGTTTATAGTTTAGTAACTCATTACCAGTTAATGAACTGGTGGGTTGAAAACAAAGAAAGAGAGCATAGTGTAGTGTAGTGGATACAAAATTACAGATACATACAGTGTATATAAGGATGCATGGAGGAGTTGGGGGGAACAAGATATACAAATAACAAATGCATATATAGAGTGAAGACAAAGTCAAGGGACACACGCCGACTGTACCCCTTGATCTTGAATTGTTTTCTTTACTCCCTCCTTCCATGGCTCCTACATTCCCCTTCCTCCCTCCCTTTTTTTTTTATAACCATACATTTTACACATGTTTATAATTACTCCGTATTAATTTTACAAGTTTAATTTATATTTAATTTAGTACTATTTGCTACTACTTTACTTCTTATTTGTTTGCTACATAAGGACTTTTCTCATCACCTATGTCTCTAATTTTATACATATAAAAAAATATGCTCAAAAGAAACCGGTTTGATTCGACTCGATGTGTATTAAGGGCTCGTTTACTAAGAGAATAGCAAGGAAAAGGAGAAGGAGGATAGATTGCTGAACTGACTTTGGCAAAGAAAAAGAATATACTAGCTGGAAACAAAAGAGAGAAAAATAACAGAATAATGTTCTTGTTCAATTATTAAGTAACTAACCCCAACAACATAACAAAGGAGTATTTATATACAAAACTAAAAAATACAAAAGAGTATATGTAATCTTATACTCCCCCTTCAAGTTGGACTTTATGCAAAAGTCCAAGCTTGGAACAGATGGAAGAATGAACAGGTCCTGGAAGAGCCTTAGTAAGCACATCAGCTAGTTGAGCAGAGCTGGGAACATGATCAACTTGTAAGAAACCATCAGCAATTTGTTCTCTAACATAATGAAAATCCCTCTTGATATGCTTGCTTTTTTCATGAAAAACTGGGTTGTAAGCTATGAACTCTACAGATCTGTTATCACACATAAGAGGAATAGGTTTAGCAAAAGAAATGTGCAAGTCTTCCAACAATCCTGTCAACCATACTAATTCACTAGAGGTGTAGCTTAGACTTCTATACTCTGCTTCTGCAGATGATTTGCTAACAGTACTTTGTTTCTTTGTCTTCCATGAAATTAGATTGTTGCCCAAAAAAATGCAGTAAGAATTTAAAGATTTGCTACTAAAAGTACAACTTGACCAATCAGCATCAGAGTAGGCTAGTAAGTTTGTAGAAGAATTTGCATTATAATATAAACCAACATCCATAGTTCCTTGCAAATACTTAACTATATGCAAGGCAGCCTTTAAGTGTGGAATTCTTGGAGCATTCAAAAACTGACTTAGGTGTTGAACATAATATGACAAATCATGTCTAGTAATATTTAAGTACATCAATCTTCCTATTAATCTTCTGTAGACTTCAGGTTCTTCAATCAAATCACCATCAGCTGGACTTAACTTAAGACCAACAGGGAGTGGGGCAGAAGCAGGCTTGCAATTAGAAAATCCAGAAGACAAGACTATATCCTTAATGTATTTTTGTTGAGACAAAAACAAACCATTTGAAGTTCTGTGAATTTCTAAACCTAAAAAATAATGCAAAGCTCCTAAGTCTTTAATAGTAAAAGCATTATCCAAGGCTGATTTAACCTCATCCATTTGTGCTTGTGAGGTTCCAGTAAGCATCATATCATCCACATAGATAAGAAGAACTAAAAACTCACCATTTAAACTTCTAGTAAACAAGGAATAGTCCTGCTTGGACTGAGCAAAAGCAATTTTAATAAGAAATTTAGTAAGTTCTTTGTTCCACTGCCTAGAGGCTTGTTTCAAGCCATAAAGACTTTTTTTTAAAAGACAGAATTGACTAGGAGTGCCTTTATCATACCCTGCAGGAGATTTCATATAGACCTCTTCTTCCAAAAAACCATGAAGAAAGGCATTGTTTATATCTAACTGACAAATAAACCAATTTTTGATAGTGGCAATAGCTAAAATGACTCTTACAGTAGGTAGTTTAGCTACAAGACTGAAAGTATCTTCATAATCTTGACCAAAAACTTGTTGATAACCAGTAGCAACTAGTCTTGCCTTTAACTTGTCAATTGTGCCATCAGAATTGTCAATAGCCTTTTTACCTGCTGGCAGACTTGTCAAGACCCAAGTATTATTAGATTCCAAAGCATCTAATTCTTTTTTCATTGCATCAATCCATGCTGGATCATATTTAGCTTGATTATAAGAAGATGGTTCAATGATATGATGTGTTGTATGTGGCTTAATGTTGACTGAAAAACTAGTAGATTCAAAAGAACTCGGATTTGTATCATTTTGTGTATTTCTGTGAGGCATATAAGAGACAACAAAGTCTTCTAAATATTTAGGTGTTTTAATTATTCTGGAAGAATGAGGCCTTGTATATGCATCAATAGGGTTATTAAGATCAAGGTCAGGCTGTTCTGTGTTAGCCTGTTCAGTATTAGAATGGTCTGAAAGCAAATCTGTAGGACATATTACTTCCTGTTCATTAATTTGCATATTGTCATTCAAAACTTGCACAGGATTGGAATCAAAAGGAGTGGAATTAGAAGAACCAATATTTTGTGGAGTATCAAAAGAAAGGTTGGAAAGGTTAAAATCCAAATTTTCTGCAACTGAAGGTATGTTAATGTGAGGGGTATGCACATCTAATTTGGAAACAATATTTTCTTGTAGAGAACATTTTTACTCTTGTGGTTATTATTTAAGAATGGAAAAATTGTTTCAAAGAAAACAACATCTCTTGAGATAAAGATTTGATGTGTCTCTAAATCATAAACTTTGTAACCTTTAAAATCAAAAGGATAGCCTAGAAAATGCATTTCCTTGCTCTAGGATCAAACTTGTCCCTATTAATGACTCTATTGTGAGCAAAACACAAACATCCCAAGACTCTAAGTTCTTTATATGTGGGGGATTCATGAAACAACAATTCATGTGGAGTTTTCCAATTGAGGACAATAGAAGGCAATTTATTGATTAAATGTGTGGCAGTTAATAAGCATTCACCCCATAATTTTTTTGGAAGTGAGGCATGAAATCTCAATGCTCTAGCTACTTCAAGCAAATGTTTGTGTTTACGTTCTACCCTCCCATTTTGTTGTGGCACACTAGGAATACTTTTTTGGTGTAAAATTCCAAGGGATTCAAACATAGAAATGCATTGTTTGTTGATTATTTCTGTGCCATTATCTGTCCTAAAACATTTTATAGTAGTGGAGAATTGGTTTTGGACATAGGCAATAAAATTCTTATTGAATAAATTTGGTCCTTATTATGCAACAAATAAGTCCATGTTGTTCTAGTGTTATCATCAACAATAGTATAAAAATAAGAAGAGCCATCAACACTCCTAGTTTTGTAGGGTCCCCAAAGGTCCATATGGACTAAGTCAAAGGGTGCAAAAGCCCTATTTTTACTTTTAGGAAAAGGCAACTTATGATTCTTAGCTAATATATAGAGAGTTTGTTACAATTCTAACTAAAATTAGTTAAGTAACTAACTATCCTTGTGGGGCCCAATACCCCCCCCCCTTCAAGTTGGGAGGTGTAAACATGAAAGACCGGATTTTTTGCTATGTGTAATGCCGATTGACTGTCACAATGAAGGGTGACAGGCTTCAAACTTGAAACTCCTAATTCCTCAAGTAATCGAACCATCCAAGTAACTTCTGAGGCTGCTGAAGCCATAGCTCTATACTCTGATTCAGCAGATAATCTTGAGATAGTACTTTGCTTCTTAGATTTCCAAACAATAGGAGACTTGCCTAGCATAAGAACATATCCTGTTATGGACTTCCTATTAGTTGGACATGCTCACCAATCAGCATCACAGAATGCTTGGAGCTTTAAATCACCTGCCCCTTGTAACAGGATACCCTGTCCTGCAGTATGTGCAACATACATTAAGGTATGTTGCAGTGCAGAAAAATGTGAAGTTGTAGGTGCTTGCATAAACTGGCTCAATGTTTGTACTGTGAATGCTAAATCAGGCCTAGTATGTGTTAGAAAATTTAATTTTCCAATTAGAATTCTGTATAGCTCAAGTGTAGACATCATAGGACTGTCATTTGCAGTCAGCTTCAAGTGTAAGGGCAGGGGAGTTGTAGCTTTCTTGGACAAATCAAAAGTGCAACTGCCTAGTAATTCTCTTGTAAACTTGTTCTGGATAAGTAAAAACCCTCCTTGAACCTTATTCACTTCAAGACCAAGAAAATAATTAAGTTGTCCTAGATCTTTTTTGCTAAAAGTAGAGTGTAAGTGATCCTTTAATTCTGTTATGGCCACCAAATCTGTCCCAGTTACAATGATATCATCAACATATGCTGCCAAAATGCAAATCTTGTCCTCCCTTTTCTTTATGAACATGCTGTAGTCATTCCTAGACTGTACAAAACCTTTTGCAATGAGTGTATTCACCAACTTTGCAAACCATTGTCTACTTGCTTGCTTCAACCCATATAATGATTTTGTTAGCTTGCAAACTTGATTTAGAGGATTTGGAACACCTTCTGGCATTTTCATATAGACTTCCTCATCCAAGTCCCCATGCAAAAATGCATTATTTACATCTAACTGGAAAACATTCCAATTCCTAGCTGCTGCAACTGCAAGAATGCATCTAATTGTCCCCATTTTTACTACTGGAGAAAATGTTTCAAAATAATCAATTCCTTGTTTCTGCCTGAATCCCTGAGCCATTAGCCTTGCTTTACACCTTTCAAGTGTGCCATCTGACTTAAGCTTGACTTTATAAACCCATTTGGAACCAATAGGCTTCTTTCCAGATGGTAAATATGTCACAACCCAAGTTTTGTTTGAGATTAATGCTTGCAATTCTTTCTGCATTGCCTCTATCCAACAAGGCTGTGAACTAGCCTCTAAGAAATTTTGTGATTCTTTGATATCACATACTTGAGCAATAAATGCCTTGTGATCTGAGGTAAAATTTGAAAATTGAACCAGATTACACCAATGAGATGCTGATTGTTCTGACACTGCATTGTAGCATTTGTAATCAACCAAGTAGGAAGGTGGTCTATGAACTCTTTCTGACCTCCTTAATGTATCTGCAGTAGCATAAGAATTAAAATCCACAACTAAACTACCACTGTTAGTATGCAAGCCTGCTTGCTGTGAATCAGAAATTAAAGGAATTACATCACTAATATTTGGTTCAATAATATCAGCAGAAACATTGGTGTCTGACTGATCAGAATTAACAGAAAAATCAATATCACAATTCTGTCCTGTAATAATATTTGATTGAATATTCTGATCAGAATCAGTACTAGTTATATCATTTGGAATTGTAGAAATAGAAGTAGAATGTTGTTGACTAACTGAAGTAATATTCCCTGAATCATAAACATCACCAACATTTGTTCTAGAAGGCAAATAGATGTCAAAATCATGAGAGTTTTGATTTATTTGTTTAAGATGTAATTGATAAGGAAAATGTCTCTCATGAAATTTCACATTTCTTGAAACTACTAATATTTTTCTTACTAGATCATAAACTAAATATCCTTTTTGAGTAACTGAGTAGCCAAGAAAAACTGAAGGATTAGCCCTAGGAGAAAACTTATGCCTATGTACTTTTGGAGTACAAACATAGCACAAACACCCAAAAACCTTTAAATGGTCTAGAGTTGGCTTAGAACCATACAATCTTTCATAGGGAGAAACATTAGAAATAGCTTTCAATGGCATTCTATTGATTAAATAGGCTGCACATTTTACACATTCTCCCCAAAATCTATCTGGAACCCTAGACTGAAAATATAGAGCTCTTGCAGTTTCCAAAAGATGCCTATGTTTCCTCTCAACAACCCCATTTTGTTCTGGAGTATCACTACAGCTTGTTTGATGTCAAATACCAAATTTAGCATAAAAAGTTTTTATAGGCCCTTCACAAAATTCTTTAGCATTGTCTGATCTTATGCATTTAATATTGGCAGAAAATTGAGTAAAAATATATTGTGCAAAATTATTCAAAACTCCAACTGCCTCATTCTTATTTTTCATTAGATGTATCCAAGTGAATCTAGTATAATCATCAACAATAGTCAGAAATTGATTACATCCAGAATGAGTTTTGAACCTAAGAGGTCCCCAAGTATCTATATGAACTAACTCAAAGGGACTAGTAGTTTTTATTCTACTTAAAGGAAAAGGAATCTTGGATTGCCTAGCTTTATGACAAACTTGACAAACACAATCTTTAATACAAGATTGTATATTATTATTGCTAGGAAAAAGAAAATTCATACTAGAAAATGGCATATGCCCTATTCTAAGATGCCACAGCTTAATGTTCTCTACCGCAGAAACACAAGCAACATGAGTGGAAGATAAACAGTCTGTCATATCCACTTTATACAACCCATTACTCAATTTACCAAGAAGCATTGGCTTCCCTTTCTGAAACAAAACAGAACAATGATCATGTGTAAAAAATAATTCACACTGTAAATCTCTACAAAGTTTATGAACAGATATCAAGTTGAACTTAAAAGTAGGAACATAAAGAACATCTCTCAAAACAATGTCCTTATTTAAAGCAACTGTCCCTATTTGTTCAACAGGAGACCTGCTCCCATTTGGTATGGTAATAAATTGTTTGACAGCCCTGCTCAGATCATAAAAAGAAGTAAAACATGCCAAATCCGAACAAATATGATCTGAAGCACCACTATCCAACAACCATTGCACATTAGAAGAATTAGATACAACAGTTAGACTGGACTTACCTGCCAGCATTGCATGTCCAGCCACTGCCCCTTCTTCAAACAAAGAACCAGAATGCCCAGCTTGTTGCTGAGACTTCATATAGTCCATAAACTGCCCATACTGCTCTGCTGAGATTGCAACTGACTCAGGCTTTGCATCCTCTTGCTCAGAGTAGACAGCAGCTGCAATCTTCTTTCCCTTGTGCCAATCACTGGGATATCCATGTATTTTATAACACCTATCTATTGTGTGTCCTGACATCTTGTAATGAGTGCAAAATAAATTTGAATTGCCTCTTTCAAACTTCCACTTATTCCCATACATTCCTCTATTAGCAAAATTAGGCTTACCAAACCTCTGATCTTGAAACCCTCTTTGATCATACCTTTGTTCTTGAAAACCCCTCTGATCATCAGTTCTCTTCCTATCTGCATAGAAGGCCAAAGAATCTTGCTGCACAGGATTTGAAGCCTCTTTATGACTTTCTTCTTGTGCAAACAACCTATAAGCCTCTATTACCTCTGGTACAGGTTTCATCATCAAGACATTCCCTCTTATTGCAGAATAATTTTCTTTTAACTTCATCATGAACTGAAGTAGCATTTGCCTTTGTAATTTCTGCTGTATCTTCTGATTCACATTGCAAGTACACTTCAAGCACGTGCAACTAGGAGTTGGATCAGCCTCCTCCAAAGCATCCCATATGGTCTTAATTGCTGTAAAAAACTTAGACACAGAACTCGAACCTTGAGTAAGAGCAGCCAACTTCTGTTCTAAAGAAAACACTTGAGTCAGAGCCACAAAACTAAATCTCTGCTCAAGATTACTCCAAATACCTCTTCGAAATTGTATCATCAAGATTGTTAATCAACCATGTACACACAAGGTCATTACACCTTTCCCAAGCTATGAATTCTGCTGAAGTTTCATCACTTGATCTAGAAATATTACCATTAACAAAACCCAGCTCGTTTCTTGCATAAAGAGCCAATTTCATTGCCCTTTTCCAGTTAGCAAAACCTTCTCCATTGAATTTTGTTGAAACTAAATGAATCGCATTTGCATCAGAAGGATGAATATAGTACTTACTAGTTTGATCTTGTGTAAGAGGAATCGACATTGTAAGAAAAACAGAAAAAAAAAAAAACTCAGAATATTACTTCAACAATGGCAGAAAACGAAAAAAACACCACTCTTATGCCAGCTCTGATACCATGTTATCAGCAGTGCAGCAAGACAAAACAATGAATTAAAGAAAGTGTGGAATTACTATTAAATTGAATGAATTATTACAGTGGCATTTACTAGATGCTAAGGCATATATAAAGAGTTTGTTACAAATTCTAACTAAAATTAGTTAAGTAACTAACTATCCTTGTGGGGCCCAATAGAGTCTAAACTAATATAAACATATAAGTAAATATAAGATATGGTCGATGGAATTACCATACCAGAATCTACTTCAATTATTAAATAATTTTAGAGGTCATTTGGTTGGATTTTATTTCCAAGAAAAATACAAATTCTTAGAAAATAATTAAATGTCTTTCTGTTTAGTTGACATGAAATAACAAGGGCACATAAAATTGAAATTTCAAAGGAAATAGAAAATCCCATGAAGTGTAGAAAATTATTAATTACCTACCTACATCCCCTTTGGTGAATGAAAATTCATGTGTTAATTTCAATTTCCCATAAAGTTGTAGGAAATAGCGATTTTCTAGGAAATTGATAAGGAAATTTATTTACTAAGAAATAAGACTTCCCGTGTTCAACCAAATAAGCTCTTATATTTTACCACAATCATATTTGGTTCGATTAGTCGATTACAAGTACATATAATAATAATCATCAAAAAGTGTATTGTGTACGTACATATATACTCCCTCCGTTTTTTTAGATGTAACACTTTGACTTTGACACTATTCATCCGACTCATTTAGTCATGTGAGATCTTGTTGGATTGACCTCAGAATACACTTTCCAAATATATAATTTATATAATTTTTACACTTATATATTTAGAGATATTACGAGTCAAAGTTGTCTCTCGGCAAATGTAAATGTGAAGTGTTACATCTAAAAAAAAACATAGAGAATATTAAAAAATGAATATAATTTAGTACAGAGTACTCTACAAGATTTAATAATGGAGGGATTTACATATAAATTAAACAAAGTTGTAAAGTGCTCTTTGTACATCATTAAATGAGATGTAATTTTTTTTTAGGATAATGTGTGGGATACTAGGCCTTGGAATTGGGCCCTATTGCAGGTCACCCGGCCCAATTTTAGCCAATACGCGCATTTGTAAGGGGGATAATAAGGAATCCTCGCAAATGCGTGCGGTGGGAATCGAAACCATAATCTCTTGCCTGAAATTTTGAAACCCTAACCACTGAGTTATGACTTGATCCTCGTTAAATGAGATGTACTTAGAGATGGCGAAGATTCGAATACATGTCATGTAAAAAAGAAAAATGTAATTTTGTCTGTATAATAATTACTGTAATAAATTTTTAGTTAAAGTCGATGCTTATACTCTTAACCAAGGCCAAAAATGATGTCGGTCATTATTTTAAAATGGTTTACCTGACTATATTTCGTCAATGTGCCACCAAGAGTATTTGAGTATGTCCCTCCTCCACAGTACACTTAGGGCCTCTTTACTTTAATTTAAATTCAGTTCAGTTCTGTTCTTAATTTTCTTCTCTTATTAACTATTATTTTCAGCTATATTCAGTTCAGTTCAAATCAGTTCAGAATAGTTCAGTTCAGTTAATTTGTATTCAGTTAAAGTAAACAGACCCTTATGCTATAATAAAGATATATTTGGAAAAAAATGATTTGTTAACTTTAATTTTTCACCAAGTTTAATTAGCCCTTTCTCGGCCTTTACATAAGCTAACAAGTTATAAAATTAAAGTGGAATAATCCCAATTTTATGTATGTTTGAAATTTTACACAATTTTCTCGAGTCCCCTGGGGTCCCTCTGTGACATAACGAATAATGCCAACTCGGTAGTTGTATAATAGATGTTGTGCATTGGAGTCTAATACATCCTACTATATAAAAAATAAATATGATGATTATAGATATGGTAGGGTGAATGCAGGGGTGCTAATCAAGCTTCGAGCTCGACTCGGTCAAAGCTAATGAAAAATTAGCTCGAAATCATTGAAAATAATAAATAAAGAAATTTTGTTTGACACTTACTTAAATAAATTAATACAATTTAGGAAAAAATAATTTATCTAAAGAAAAAAGAATTTAGTCATTAATTTTCTTTAAAAAAATTAAAATCCAATAGGGCCAAAACATTAAATAAGCAACTCAGTTATCGACTCAAAACCTAACGAGCACGAGTCGAGCAACCCCCAACTCGAGATCAACTCGCTCGATAAGCACCCTAGTGAATGAGTGGATCATATAGTCCTTAATCCATATAGGACTTGCCGACTTGGTTGTAGTTTTTATTTTTTATTTTTAAAAAGGATAATGTGTGGGATACTAGGCCTTGGAATCGGGTCGTACTGCAGGTCACCCGACCCAATTTTAGCCAACACACGCATCTGTAAGGGGGGATAATAAGGAATCATCGCAAATGCGTTCGGTGAAAATCGAATCCAGGACCTCGTGCCTGGAATTCTGAAGCCCTAGCTACTAGGGTATGACTTCATCCTCTTGGTTGTAGCTTAGATAAAGTAAATAATGGAGTATATATTTGCAATTCCAATTTCCAATTGCAGATTTGCAGCAATGCAAATGAGACGCTAATCAAGGTATGTATAAATGTATGTATTACTTGCCCATAACAATTGCCGCTAGGCCTCTAGCTTATACGTGGATATATTCATAGCCATACCTAATTAAATTGGTTATACTCCATCTGTCCCAAATTACTTGCTACATTCTCTTTTTCACATCTCCCAATGCACAACTTTAAATTAAAATATCTTGAGCTACACATAATAAAAAATTATAAAAATTATATGTTTGAAAAGTATATATTGAGACGAATCAAACTACATCCATCATGACTATATTTTTCTTTATGTACATGAAAGTATAAGCAGTCAAAGTTTACAAATGAATAGTGTTATTTATCAATATGTAGCAACTAATTTAGGACGGAGGGAGTATATCCTTGCCTGATTCTTTTCATTCAATTCATCATTCATGCACACATCTCGATTGATATATTTTCCTCTTTTGTATTTCATTCCATTCATGCAAAATAATATAATTTGTTGCATTTAATTTGGGACAAATAATAAAGTACATGCATAATATACACAAAATGAGTAATGACAGAGAAATCTATTTTAATTTACAGAGAGAATAATATGATCTAAGCTAGTAACCCTAAGAGTTATAGCCTAATTGTTGTTGTTATGATTAATTAAAAACAATAAATGATAAATTAGAAGGAGAACAAATAAAAATAGTTAAATACTTGGTATATATATGAATGTGTTTCCAATCCTTAGGTCAACTAGCCTAACATTTTCTATTAGAAGACTTATCTTTCCACCTCGCTCTATTTTCATTGTTGATTTTAATGATTTAACTCGGACTTTCACTCATTGATGAGAGACTAGCATTTCAAATGAAAAAAAAAAAACAAATTGCTGATTATAAATCTATATATACTCTTAATCGATAATACTTTGAGAATTAATATTAAGAAATATGATGCTATATTACGTGTTGATAATTTTTTTTTTAATGTACGAGTGAAAAAAAAAAGTACCAACAAATAAAGTAAGATAATTGAATATAAAAATATATATCATAAGTAATAGTCAAATTGAAACATCTACTAGTACTCTAGTAGTATATTTAAATTAAGGTACATGCTCTGTCTATAAATAATTGCTCTATTTTGACCAAAAAACTCTCGCAATTTTGATCAAAATGGAGCACTTATTTGTAAACGGATGTAGTATCTGAAGACAGCCCATAAAATCCAAGTTGCATATATATGTAGGCATGTAGCCATGACATGCATGGGTGAATCATATATGTAACATATCATTGAAATTTTATATTGACTACTACTTGGTATATCATTGGGACTTGATTGTCGGTTAAAGTAAAAAGAGTAGTGTATATTAGCAATTACAAAGGATCGATCATGAGACGATAATCAAGGTATTTAATTAGTTGGCCATAATTAGTACGTGGTAGAAGTCACCCTGCATTGAGCTTCGACAACGTGGATATCTCCATAGCCAATTAGCCATGCAAAAGTAGACATTATATATTATCCTTTATTTTTTGAAAATTCAGATCATATCAGAAAAGTTCAGTTTAGATCAGAAAAATTACAACTATAATAATAACTACAATCTGAAAATTCATATCAGCAGATCAGAAAAGTTCAGATCAGACCAAATCAGAAAAATTCAGATCTTTCTATATTGTTTATACCGTCAAGTAAGCGAGTCCCCTGGCCTCACTCCCTTGACCAACTTTAACTGCAATCCCCCCACCGAGGGGCATTTAAGTCATTTCTCTAACAAAGAGCCGGATCAGACCAAATCAAAAAAATTCATATCAGATCAATCAGATCAAAGAATTTCAGATGAATCAAATGTGAGTAAAACACAAGCCTTTTTAACTCCAATCTATATATAAAAAAGCAACCCTAACGACCCCTTTGGTAGTCCGTCATGAATAATGGAATAAGAATGAATTTATAGCTAAATTTGGAAGAGAAATCAAAATTCATTTTAATGGTACATGATGCTTGTTTAATTAGCTCAAATTTATCTAATTTTCTTCACATATATTCATTCATTCCCATCTCGACATCTTATACCACCCTGCTTCCCTTGATAATGGATGATAATAGAAAATAAGAAGGAGAATTCAAGCTTCGGAATGAAAATATGTTTTCCATGGGGATAATTATAAAGTTCTTCCTTAACAAAATTACACTTTAAATGATTAAATCCATTACTATTATACCTCAATTTATTACAATAAATCAAACGGTCATAATGGTTAAAATTATAATCATTAAGTGATCGAAAGTTTTCATTGGTCAAAATTATATTAAAAGAATAATTATAATCATTGCTCTCTCTAATTTAATATACATATATTGATATATTTATGTTATGTGTCTATAAAGTATTGGTAACCCTTAAGCTAAGGTTGATGAAACATTTTTCTTATTATTAATTTTTACCGGTGAGGGAACTAGATTCTCATTTATACTCCCTTCTTCCCTTAAAGATTGCCCCATATTGACTTTTGATACTGTTTATTTGGTAACTTTGACTCTCTATAATTTTAAACAAATAAGGAAAAATATAGTCAAATGCGATCTCATTTGATTCGGCTCAATGTGTACTTTTTTAATATGCAATGCTTATAATTTTGGAAAAATTGCCAAGAATAAGCCAACCTTTGGGGATCTTCCAAAAATAAGCTAACCTTTTGAAAATCCAGAAATAAGGTAACCTTGTTATCATTTAAGCCAAAAATAAGTCAAATGATTATTTAACATGTTATTTTCTATTGTTTTTTATCTCTATTTACCATCATTTAACCTATTTTTTGCTTTAAGTGATAATAGTAACTTGAAACAACAAATAACTAATAGATTAAATAATCGTTTAACCTATTATTGGCTTAAATGATAACAAGGTTAGCTTATTACTGGATTTTCAAAAGGTTGGCTTAATTGTGGAAGATCGGCCAAAGGTTGGCTTATTCTTGGCAATTTTTCCTATAATTTTTTATTATACGTATGTCAAGATATTTTTATTTAAAGATATGTCTCGGGAAATGAAAAAAAGTAAATAGGACAATCTTTTAAGGACAGAGGGAGTAGGTCTTATCGATGAAATACCAATGTGACATTATCCCATCGAATCAATGGGGCGGGCTAACTGAGCTACTCATCACATACGAGTATCCATTTTACTTTTTTTTATATAGAATAATGTATGAGATATATACTAGGCCTTGGAATCGGCCCTATCACTACAAGAAACTCACACAACGAGGGCAACTTATCATGATTAAAGAGGACAATATGAGTATTGTTTTACTTAATGATGCCAACAAGGGCAATTATTTTTGCACTCATTGATATTAACAATGAAGACAATATGATTATTTTGCCCCCTTAGACTTTTGAAACTTTGCCCTATTTGACAATAAATAAAGTGTTTAAATCAAGGAAAGCAAAATTTATTGCCTTTGTTGATGATCAATGAAGGCAATTTTGTTTGCCCTTTTTGATTGAATCAAAGAGGGTAAAACATCTAAAATTGGCTTTGAAACCTAATACAATGGGGTTACAAGGGCAACATGAGGGCAATAATAAAATTATCATCATAACCTAAGAAGACAAATTTTGTATTAAATAGGGCAATTTTAATTGTCCTTCTTGAACACATTTTTTGTAGTGTATTTCAGGTCACCCGACCCAATTTTAGCCAACACACGCATCTGTACGGGGGATAATAAGGAATCCTCACAAATGCATGCGGTGAAAATCGAACCCAGAATTTCATGCATGAAATTCTTAAACCCTAACTAGTGGACTATGACTTCATCTCAACTATTGATTTTACATGTGAGAAAACAACGTACATTCCTAACACACCGTACGTAATTTCTACAGTAGATTTTAAGTATGTAGCAGTTCTAGTTGATTAAACAAACTCATGATATATATGACAATTTTTTTTATTATTATTATTTCTTTAAACAAATGTTCCAATTTGATTGGACACGTTTATCAACTTATATATTACTACAATATTGATCGACCATTATTAAGTTTGTTTATGAATATAAAAATTCTTAGTTTGAAGATTAAAGATAAGTCAAATTTGTCTTATGAAAAAAAAAGATGAGACAAATTTAATGATCTTGATTTTTATGTATTAGTGAAATATGTGAATATTATCAAAAAATTAAATTGAAATATTTAGATCTTTGAAGGCACTTCATAACCTCCAAGGTTTCATATATTCCCTCCGTAACATATTAATGGCAACGATTTGACATAAAGTAGAGAGAAAAAATGTTAAATTGTTGCCATTAATATGTTACGGAGGAAGTACATCCCTTCCTCCGTCCATTCTTTAATCCCTTATCTTTCCGGCCGGCATATTTTTTTTACATCATTGTGTATTTTTTTTATTTAAGCATCAAACTTTTAAATTAGGCAAAAAAAAAAACTATGAAAAAAGTCTAAAGATACTTATGAGGTACACATTAAGGGTGCATTTTCATCAACTTTTTTTATCAGGTCTCAAAACTTATCATGTTTGAACAAGTCAGATCAGATCAGCTGTAATAAGTTATAATCAAGTAAGGTGTAATAGGTTTGATTAGATCAGATTAGATCAGGTCAAAGTTGAAGATAACGAATTGAACCGTATCGAATCTATCAAACATGACTTCACATATGATTTTCTTCATATACGAATTGAAATATACAAACCAAGAACAATACTCCCTATGTCCCAAATTAAATGATACATTTTGACTTTTGGCACTGTTCATTTTATAACTTTGACTCTCTTGAATTTTATACATATAAGATAAAACATAGTCATGTTGGATCTCGTTTGATTCGTCTCGATACGTACTTTCTAAATATATAATTTTTATAATTTTTTATTATACACAACTAAAGATATTAATTTTTAAAGATGTATCTTAGGTGATGTGAAAAAGTAAATGGAACATTTATTTTAAGACGAATGGAGTAAAATTTTGATGTGAAATAATTTTTTTTATTAAAAAAAACAAGAAATGGGAGGAGTAAAACATTTGAGAAAGTGAATTATTACACGTAAACCTAAGTGATTTTGACTCTACATCAGTTCTTTTTCTTTTTTGTATTTTTTGTTGTTGGTAGAATATACACGAGTTCTTTGAGACTAGAGTCAATAATAATATAGATAAAGCATAACTCCATGCACGTACCTAAAGCCCAAGAAAGCAGAAAGCTCTAGTAGTGAGTAAAAGGTAAATAAAGCTACTCCCTCTGTCCCAATTTACTTGCTACATTCTCTTTTTCATATCTCTCGAGACACAACTTTAAATAAAAATATCTTTAACTATATATATTACAAAATTCACATGTGAACTGTGCCCAAAGTCAGAATGGGGCAAGTAAATTAAGAGAGTGGGAGTAATGAAGAGAGAAGAATTTCCCCAAAAATGAAGGAAAGAAAGAAAGAAAGTGAAGTGAAACTGTGAATGTTGAAAGTAAAGGCCAAAAAGAAAAGAGCTCGCCTCATAAAATACGTACAAAATATACTACTAGTACTACTCAAACGTCTCTTTATTTACAGAGATTCATAACTTTTTTTGTTTTAATTTTATAGTCAATTTCACATTATTTGTACAGTGAAAAAAAATATACACCCTTACGTATGAGTCTAGGCATGTTTATTCCTCAGATTCACTCTTATAATTCAGACTCTGTCACATCAGTTTTTCACTAATATTTACCAATTCTGACTCATACAAGTTTTTACACTTTATTCCAAAGACTATAATACAAATTCATTTATCCATATATATAAAAAAAGTTGTTTTATAAAGACTTGCATTCAGACTCAGACCCAGTTTTATCCCTAAAGACTCAAACTATCTTTATTAAATCTGTGGGGCCCACGAGTCTTGAGTAGAGTTTTGAAAATCAAAACTTGCATTCAGACTCAGACCCAGTTTGTATAAGATTATCCTAAAGACTCAAACAAAACTTACATTCAGACTCTAATTCAGACTACCAATAAACATGCCCTTACTACAACAATGAATATTTTGCCACTGTATGGTATGAGTTTACTGCAACAATTGTTGTAGATAAACTGATACACATGGAGTATTTTATGTCTTGGAAAAAATGTTTTCGTTTGGGGTGTTTGTGAAAAAGTTTTTGAAGTGAGTTTAGAGCTTTGATCACTCAAAAATCTAATGTGTGTGTTTGGTGGGATTGAATTTTAAACGAGTATTGTACCAATATTTTTTTTATAAAAATCTAGCTAGGTTGATCAGCCTTTTCTTTAAAGTTTTAGATAGTGTAAAATTAATTTACAATTTTTTTCATAGTTCTAAACCTAAATAAATATTTTTAGATGTCCATAAATGTCATTTTACATAACAAAACTCTAAGCAATCAACTATGTACTATGCTACCAAACACTTTCACATAATCAACTATTTACGTCAGCAATCAAATCATCTGAACAAAAATTAATCATTTAACCACAAACTCTAAAATTCAACCTCTAAACTATTTTAAATTATTATTTCAGTTTGTACAAATATTTTTGTTACAAATAATATCAAAAGTATGTAGTGGGACAAAATTTGAACCTATCTTTGCTTTATTTAGTTAGTCTTTTAGTGAGCCATAAAAAATATACAGAATATTATAGGACACTTTCACAAGCTAAGCCAAATGTGTGGGTTGGGCCACTCTTTTGCTACAGTAAATTATTTCCACCATCACTTTCTCTCATCAAAAGCAGTTCCATAGTCTTACCCCATTTACCATGTAACCCTAAAAAGAAACTAATGGTTTTGACCTACTTTTTTTTTTCATCCTTAGGTTACCTTTACCTAAATTTTTCTTGGACCATATGCATATGAGCATATCCTATTGTTTCTTGAAGAGAAACTCTACATGGATGTATATGTGACTATAATTAGACCCGTAAAACGGGTCAGGTTGGGTTGGTGTAAAATAATTGCGTTTTCAAGTTATATATCGGGTCGAATGTCAACGAGTTCGGGTTGGTATTAACTTTTTATAATCCAAAGTCTTCGAGTTCGAACGACTAAGCGGGTGAGAAGTTTTATATTGCCATTTAAATTAAATTTTTATGTTTTAATGTAATATGTGCACTCAAATAATCAAATGTACTTTAAACGTTCAAAATTACAAACCAAAAACGTTCAAAATTACTAGTGATTTACTTTGAAAAGTATATATAGATTGAGACGAATCAAATAAACTTTTATATGATTAAGTTTTTCTTACATATAATTAAATCAAAGACGTTCAAAATTACAATATAAGTAGTACCATAAACTCAAAATAGATTAAATATTTTGGGATACATGGAGTAATATTTTAGATAACTTAATATGAAAATTTATTTATCCACTATGCTATTTATCATCCCTTTGACATAATAATTGCATGTATTTTATCCCTTTTGGGATACCAATTTTTTAAACGACAAGGTACATATTGGCCCCACATGTTTATTTCAGGATGCAAGCAGTGCAAGCTGAATGAGGAAGATATATGGAGTACCAAGGTTTGATCCCGGGTTATGCCCAAAGAAAGTAAGGTTGCTCACAACTGAGCTAACCTTTGTTGGTCCTTAAATTTTGGCTTATCATATCCTTCTTCAAAGGACATATATGAACCTAGCTAGCCTAACTCTTTGTCTCTTCCATAAAGCTCATATATGAACCTAAAATTGAAATTTGAATTTTATAAGTAATCTTTAGGGTTAAGTATAAGCATTTAATACATTTCTTATAATAGAAAAATTAAATTGTTATGTATTTTGACTCGTAATCAACTTGGTTTGGATTAGAGGGTGTGTTTAGATTTACATCAAAGAGGATTTTGGAGACAGTAGGTTTTTCGCACCCCGCGACGTGAGGCTCGGACCCCGCGAAAAAGCTACTGGAAGTTGGGTGCTAAAATCATATCGAGGCAGTAGCAGCATCGCGGGGCGCGATAGGGAGCTCGCGCCCCGCGAAGATGTGTGGCTCGCGGGGTGCGACAGGGAGCTCGCACCCCGCGACACTGGGTTTGATGACTTCGTTTTTTCCGCGTAATTAATTACTCGATTGTAGGGTTATAAATACCCAATTACTCTTTGATGGCTGTTGTATTTTCGGATTTGACAAACACAAAACATTACTTCAGAGCTAAGCTAGAATTAGACATCTCTTGTGCTTTAGAGGTATTAGTGGTTGTAAACACTAATTGACATTGCAATAATACATTTCTCATTCTTGGGTGGGTTTTATAGTCTTCAATCACATTGATTGAAGGATTTTCCCACCTTCCAATTCTGGTTTTTATTTGTTTCTTTACTATTGATTTTCAATTTCATTTTACTTCAATTTACAATTCCAATTAAGCAGAGTGCACCCACATAAATCACTAGTAAATCGGTACAACAAATTAATATCTGATTTAATTAAAACTTATAGTTTTAAGCTTCTTAAATATGATTCTTTGGACCGTGTACGTAGTATATCATTTTCCTTATTATTTATTTCATTTTTACAATTATTTGTTAAGAGTAGTATTTTATATTATAGTCGTATAAATAAGGCTATGCTTTCAAATTCGTTCTTTAACAAGTAAGCCTTTTTATCCTTTTGAGTTTTCAAAGGTAATAATCCATTTTGACTCAAAGAAAAGAGAAGGTATCCGAAGTTGTAAAGTCCACCTTCACCTACATATATATATATAACATATCCAGCTTTAGTATAAAAGAAAAAGAGCAAAGAACATTAGAAAAACGTTATTTTTTTCAATTATGTTAAAAGATAAATTAAAGCAAAGGTTTAAAGGAGCCTTATCAAAGAATTAAAGAGTAAAGGTGATGGGACAATTTTCTTTTCTTATTTTGTAGCTAGTTGGAAATCAAGATTTTATGCAATTGTAAATTGTAATTAAATGATAAACTTAAAATCAACTTTATATGAATTGAAGTTAAGTAATAGCTAGAAATCTGAATCTAGAAAAGCTTATGAAAAAGTATGCTATGTAAATTTTATATGTATTTACACATTTATCTCGACTACCTATCGATGTCTCTTTTCTTCATCTGAATGGAGTGTTTGCCTCACTTCTGACATCACAACTTTTCCTTCTCCCCCAACACCACTTCTACTCCCACTCTCACCACAACCAATACAACCAACCCGCTCCTTGTTTCCTGGCACCCGCCTCAATCTCCTGCATTCATGCTTAATTTTGATGGGAGTTATTCAGATACTTCAGCAGCGGTTGGATTCGTCATTCGAGATGCTATGGCCAAATGTCTTGCGGCCCATACCTTTAACCTTGGTTCTATTTCTGCTATGCTTGCTAAGCTTATTGCTATGTGCAATGGTATTCAACATCTACTTCACTCCGGGTTCCTTCGTGTTGAGATCAAAGGGGGCAATCTTTTAGCGGTCAATGCGGTAAACAATCAGTGTCGTCCGTCCTAGAAGCTTGCCAATCTTGTCACCGAGATCCAGTCCCTTCTTTCGCACTATACGTCTTCAGTAGTTCGTCGTATCTACAGAGAAGGAAATCGAGCGGCTGATTAGGTAGCGGCCATTTAGTTAACTCTTCTATGTATTCAGTTTGTTCATACTTCTTAGTTGTATACTATACTTGAGGATGATAGGTTAGGTACTACTCTGATTAGAAGGGCTACCTAATTTTGTATTCCATCTTTTTATCATATAAAAAAACATAAATTTTGATTTTTTTTTCCATTTTTATATTTCGAACAAAAAAGAAAGAATAATCAAGGGCTAATTTCCTTAAGGCCTGTTCATTTCGCTTATTGTCTAGGCCAATTAATAATTAAAAGAAAAAGAGGTTTGAGTTTTTTTTTGTTAGTTATTAAAATTATGATGTTTTCAATAAGTTTGGATATTTTTTTTATTCCTTATACTAGGGGTGTTCAATTTGATTTGATATGGTCGGTTTGATCCATGATTCAATATATACGGAGTATATATCAACTTAAGTTAGGTTTTTAGCAGATCCCAACTCTCTCTCTATATATATATAATGTTTTCAATAAGTTTGAATAATTACTCAATGGTTCAAATTAAAAGTTTTAGTTTTCAACTAAAAATCTAGTTTTTACCGGATCTGCTAAAAACCTAACTTAAGTTGAAAACTAAAAACTATTGATATAAACCATTAGATTTAAATCAACAGTTGTGATCTATTATGGATATTAAAAAAATAGGATGTTAAGTCAGCGCTGAGTCAGCAGAATTAATGTTGATCCACTTTTAATTTTCAACGGCTCAGATTAAAAGTTGGAATTGCTTAGTGGTTCAGATTAAAAGTTTTTAGTTTTCAACTTAAGTTAGGTTTTACATGATCCTATTCATATATATATATATATATATATATAGGGTTGGGTTCTGGTGAGAAATTTCTTATCGTGAGAAATGTGAGAAGAGATAAATACATTAACTAATACCTAGAGGTACATTGACCACCAACTATAGGTACATTCAACATATACTAAAAATACATTGAGTAAAAATACATTGACTTTATGCCATAGATATATTGACTCTAAAGTCTAAACTATAGAAGGAGTAAGGAGGGAAATTCAAATTTAATCTTAGCCATTCATTTGTTGATCAAAGGGTTGAGATTGCTTCTCACCCTTCTCACCAAAACTACATTTCTCACATGAGCCTATATATATATATATTGTTGGGCTCCGGTGAGAAATTTCTTATCGTGAGAAATGTGAGAAGAGATAAATACATTAACTAATACCTAGAGGTACATTGACCACCAATTATAGGTACATTCAACATATACTATAAATACATTGAATAAAAATACATTGTCTTTATGCCATAGATACATTGACTCTAAACTATAGAAGAAGTAAAGAGGGAAATTCAAATTTAATCTTAGCCATTCATTTGTTGATCAAAGGGTTAGATTGCTTCTCACCCTTCTCACCAAAACTACATTTCTCACATGAGCCTACTTCTATATATATATATAATCCAAAATTTTAGATATCCGATCTATTTTTATATTTGATAATTGATATTATTAATAGGATATTGGGAGATATTTGGATTAGATCAGAGTCTGGTTTATAATTTGAAGTTTTAGATATCCAAAATATTATAATTTTTATTACTTCAGATCATATATTATAATACATTTAATTAGATATATATCCAACTAGTTCAAATATCTTTGATTGGGTATTCAAATTTTTTAATATTTCAAACTGTATATCTGGATTTTTCAGATTGAATCTCAACTTTTAAAAAATCGATTATTTCAAATATTGATACACTAGAAGGGTGGGTCCAAATTCAACACAATGGGAAATTCAGCATTTAAAAGGTGTATCATCATCTAACACCCCACCCCGCCAAAAGTTCCATAGAAGAGACTCATCTATAACAATAGTACCACCCCCAAGAGCATCTTCATATTTTGGCTAGCTGTGCTGAAAATTCAAACACTGTATATCTTCCTAAAACCTAATATGGAGGAGTAGAGTTTGGTCACCTACAAGGGTACAAGCCAAAGGAGATTCCTTCTTAAAACCTAATATCCAATTTATCTCTTCTTATCCACCGATGTGGACACTCACTAGTGCACAAATATGGGGTTCAACAATACTTTAACTTATCTCACAATTATAGGATATAAGAAGATTTGGCTAAATAAAAAAAATCAACTGGAAAATGTGCCAAGTGGCAAAGAAAAATGAAATTAAAAGATCTTCGATTTCTCATATCACTCTAATGAGATATTACATTTCCTTACCTTAATAAAAAAAAAAAAAACCATTAAAATTAATCAATTGACATTAAAATTCATGTGTAAAATGCCCTAAAAAAGTCATTGAAATTGGTCAATTGACATTAAAATTCATCATGAGTAAAATGTCAAAAATCTACTGTATAATATATCAATCAAACAACAATTTCAGATTTCATGGACACTCACATTAATTAATGATTACAATCAAACATTGTACCGCCCTAAAATCCATGATGATGATGATGATGATGATAAACAGATGCAAAGCTACAATAATGTGGATTTAATGGCCCCCACATCATTTGATGACTTTATCTTATGATCAAGGTAATTTAATTAAGTAAAGAGTAACAAATTTCATTAATTACCTCAGATTAATTCCTCTTTGTGTGCTGATTTGTAGGTAAGTTGGGTGACATTGACAAGTTATTTCATAGTGGCAGTTGGTAGTTGATTTTATTATGTTCTTGGATTAGGGTTTTGGAATTATGTTAATCTTATTTAGAGTACTATTATGGACTGATTATGTCCCTAATATTTTCTTTATCGCACGGTAACTCTAATGTTTAATAGTTTTATGAATGCTTAATTAAAGTATTATGTAATTGTGGGAGTTGATCACTCTTTCTTTGGAATTTTCCACAATTCCACTTTTACTCAATCAATTGATGACATTTCTTCCACATAAGCATGACATTGCATTATACCAACCAAAGTTCCAGAGTTGGGTCAAGTGGTAAGCATCTTTGACTGTATAAATAAGGCATCAGACAGACTTGAGCCTCATTTATG
This sequence comes from Salicornia ramosissima, assembly GCA_951394345.1. Classification (NCBI taxonomy): domain Eukaryota; kingdom Viridiplantae; phylum Streptophyta; class Magnoliopsida; order Caryophyllales; family Amaranthaceae; genus Salicornia; species Salicornia ramosissima. The sequence continues at coordinate 48,690,438 of OX596237.1, read as the reverse complement.
CTGAAAACAACACTCTTGTTGGGATAATCATCGACAAAAGCTAGGTGTGTGACATGCGTTGGATCTGAATGTAGTCTAAGTCAAGCTTCGCTGAACTAGTAAGACATTTTAAAAAAATAATCCAAATCATGTATTCATGTTTCTCGTTAGTGGGTTATGATATAATGAATAGGTAAAGAGTTCGTTCATATTTACCCATCATAATCAATAATCCAAACTTATTTGAACTTAATTGGTGTGGTTTTATAAGAGGTGAAACCTTATTTTTTATTTTATTATTATTTTTTTGATCAGTAAGCAAATCAATTCATTAAACAACAAAACTTTTTACAACCTAACTTAGGAGACAACCCCTAAGAAACAACCTTTTTAGGCAAAAAGTACCCAAAAAAAACTATAAATTTTCAATCCAATCTTTTATTCTACCTCCTAGCTTCTTAGAATTTATACAACTCAGTCTAATCTTTGTATCCTCATACGTACATGTAACCTTATTGTTTTTAACTATTAGATGAAGTCTTTTTTAATTTTATTTATTTATTTATGGGGTAAGGATAGACTGGACTTCATTTCATGACTCTTATTACATGATGACTGTGAAGGAATAACTCAAAAGGCCGTAGAACACAATTTATTGTTGTTGAGAATCAAACCTCATAACTCAAAGATACGAGACAAACTTCTATGTCCGCGTCAGACATCGATCCTCTTTGTGCTGAAGTTGTAGGGCATAAATCATTAGCCTTTGGGCTAAGGTCAAGTAGAACATTGAATGAGCAAAACGGTCCAAATGGCCAGCCATTTATAGTTTTTTTAAAAATTAAAGTACAAGCTACAAGGTATTAAATAGTTGGCCCAAAATGGTAAAATATTGGGCTCCACAGTATCACAAAAATGGGCCAAAAAAACAACAACTGACACATGAAAGGCCCAATGTAATCAAGAAGGCATATCCCTGCAAAGTTTGAGCATATACCACTGAAAATGTGGAATCAGTTAAATATTGGGGATTTTTCTGTGGGTAATTAAATTCTAATCACCTTCATCAAAAGAGAGCAAATGAGAGAGTTTGAATTTCTACAACTTTGGAGTTATTGGATCATGCTATTGGTAAGTAAAATTATCTTACTAATTACTTATTATAATGAGAATTCATGTACAATTTATACTATATGGCTGATTTTTTTGATACTTTTGACATACTTATTAGCTCTTTGTTTAATGTTTTGCTATGCTAATGGTAGAAAAATAGTTGTTACTGTTTATCTACTTGTTACTATATTTCTTTGCTGAGTTTATTAGAAAGAGTTTAGCTTAAGTTAGAGGTGATCATGGGCCGGGCCGGGTTCGGGCCGGACTGAATGCATAAAATAAAGCCCATAGAGCTGGCCAGGCCTAGTTCGGCTCAAATTTCTTGGACAAAGCCCGAAAAATTAGTGCTGGCTTTTCGGGCTTTTTCGGGCCGGACCTAAAAAATTAACTAAAAAACCTAATTTTTAATGTCCAAAGCCCGCACTAAAAAATTTAAAAGTCGGGTCGGGCCCAAATTCGGGCATAATTTCCATGCCCAAAGTCCACAAAACAAATCGGGTCGGGTCGGGCCGGCCCGCAGGCGGGGCTGCTTTTGATCAGCTCTAGCTTAAGTATATATTACAATGAAAGAATATGAGTTTAGGATACTGGTTAAGTCTTGTAAACGTCAAATTGGGTTGGGTGATTTGTAGGAGGGTTCGGTTCAAGGCCTAGTACTACCCACATTATGTATATAAAACAAAGTATCACAACGTATTTCTAGTAATTTTGAATGAAAATTAAGAGCATATATGTCCCACAATGTAAAAATAGTGGTATCTTGAAAATTTACAAAAACGACATTTGATATGTTTGCTAAAATTATCAGTTTGGAAACTGGGAATTTTCCCTTGAGGAAGTAGTAATGTAGACATGTAGGGAAATGATAAAGGCACAACTAAATTGATATGGGCACAACCCATTGTGAGAGAACATCTTTTCATGCTCCTCCCACAAAAGTTGTGTCCATATCAATTTTAGTTGTGCCAATATCGATTCTCAGACATGTAGTATGATGGGGACCGTTAAGTAAGAGGATACTATTGTAATTTTTATAATTGTTTTAGTTGAGTAATAGGGAAGACGAGGGATAATAGATTCTCTTATGATGATTTAGTAACAAAGTCTCAATCAAAAACTGAATTGTTGGAACAATTTTTAACAAATTGATAATAGTTGGAAACGTTTTTATCAATTTTTCCAATTGTTTGGCTCAAGTTCGATTAATTCTTTACTTAACATGTATGTATGTATTGGATCTTGTGTAGTATTTGTTGTATTGGATGTATCAAACTAACATTAAAAATCATGAAAATGCCTTGATATGTACACTGTTTGTCGTATGGCCCTAACCTAGATCATCCACAAATCACCACAATACAACTATCCTAGATCATCTAACAGTTTTAGGGTCCGTTTACTAGAGCGAAAGAAAACAGTTTTCCTATTTTACATCGTTTACTTTGAGTGAGAAAATAAAGTGTGAAACTTTGGGTGAAAACTCATTTTACACCATATTGAAAACGTTTTCCTCCTAATTTGGAAGTAAAACTTATTTTCTGTACAAGTAAACATGGAAAAATTTATATGAAAATTAGTTTTCCAACGTAAAATGTTTTTTCATGGAAAATCATTTTACATTGAAAATGTTTTACACTAAAATAAACGGAGAAGTTCTTATACAAGTAATAAAGTATATATGTTTTTCTCAAAAAAAATAAAAATAAAGTATATATGTTACATATTGGAACTTGGTTATATATATATATTTGTATATGTTGAGTTTTTTTATACAAGTCTTACATACACTTGGTACAAGATTGTAGTAGTGTTGGAGTTTAAAGTAGAGATGGTGATGCGCAACTTTCAACCTAGAAAATTGTTGTAAAAACATCTCAAATTTGACCGTGCTGAATTGGCTTTTAGGCCAGTCCTCCATTGCTAATCCTCTTAGGATTGTCTGAAAAACGAATATGGTTGAACTTGGGTACTGTTTTATTGAACTGAATTAATGTGAACTGAAGTGAATTGAACTAAATTATAGACTCATCAGGAGCTGAACGTCTAAATTAAACCGAAATTTAACAATTAAATCTAAAAAAAGGGCCTAGGTTGTTTGAAAGGTTTGGATTTTGGAATGGTCAAGCAAGTGTTGACTTTCAAATCCCTAAAACCGTTTGTTTCCCTCCAATCTAGTTAATGACCAAATCTTGAGGTGGAACCACTTTTGTTAAACATGAAGGCCAGGTGATACCTCTTTGTGTGATGAGGAGATCATTTCAATTCTCCATATTCTGCTAGAGTTAGCTGGCAACAGGAATGAAGAAATGATTTTTGGAGTTGCCCTAAAAGATTTATGCTTACAATAGTTGCATGTGGTGCTACACAAACCTGTTGAAGTTTATAGATATGATTAGCGGAATTTCAGGAAACAATTTCCTAACATCTATAACATCAGGATCACTAATAATAAACAATATGAATCATAGATTATAAGGAATAGAATAACAACCTTTGTAGCGTGAATTCCCTGATAAAGCAAATCGATTATGGAGAACAAGAGCCCCAAATGTTGCCCCTCTATTCAGTCCACACAAGCAAAGAACTGGATCTCCTTCACGTATGTCTGCTAGAACAGGATCAGAGAATTCCCAACTCTCTTCTCTCTTTTGTGATGGAATTAAAACCAGAGATTAGGGTTTTTTTTTTATGTCTTATTTTTATGGTGACCAACTGTATATCTAATATATATAGTAGTCACACTTAAAACCCTAATGTCACTAGTAATACTAAAACCTAATTACCATGGGCTTTAGTATATTATGACCCAGTCTTTCACTTAATGTGTGTGACCTTATAGGACCCAGTTATAATTAGCAGTGGCCCAACAATTGGTCCACAGATCATAATTGGTTTCTAGCAAAACATTATGACCACCTAAATAACCGAATAATTAATCTCCATTATTAATCCTATTTTATATTTTAGTAATTGCCAATTGATCGAAGGACATTTCCTTCAATCTCCCACTTGTCCGAGAGCAAGCGTGCAATTATAAATTCCTTGGTCTCTTAATGTCTAATTTGATAATATGATGACATCTTTATGTCATCCACATTTGTTTTCAAATTTATTTCTTGAAATCCGAGTTCGAATTGCGATACAAATGATTATCTCATAATCTATTTGAGCACGGCCATGCATTTTTCAACTCTCACTCTTCAAGAGGCCAAGACACCAATCCTATCACACATAGGAGGACCTTTTCAATCTTGTGGTAACCAAAAACTCCCACTCAACCTTTTGCATAACCCGAATGCTAGCTTTATTGTCTCCTTTTACGGCACGACGTTTGAAAGCATCAAAGTTACACAAAACATTAAGCTAAGTAGTGTCTCACTCATGTCTTAGGAATCCACTAAAATAATTATTAAGTTATAAAACTTCGATATAGGTCAGTTCAATTGTGTATCAACCATACATATCCATATGATTGATCAAACATCTCTATGTTTCCATAGCCCATGAAACAATGCTATCGATCAATCTTATATGCTAATCCTTTTAATAATTCATATATGTCCATTTTAATGACTTAGATTAGGAACTTAAATATTTTATGAATTCAGTTCACTTATGGTGTTTCATTTATCAAATCACGTATTTGACAAACCATTGAATTCAATCAAATATGCTGGACATTTTATTTAACACTAAACCAATATTAAATAAAATTTCAATTATCATAAACATAAATCAGCAAATCATGTCTCTACATTGTAATAAGTTTCTCTAAACATAATACAATCTAAGCCCATTCTAATATTTGCTTCAACCCAACAGCCCTAGTATGACTTTCATGCTTGGGTTGAGGTAGAGGTTTAGTAAGTGGATCAGCCACATTCTCATTTGTATGAACTTTGCAGATCTTGACGTCCTTCCTGTCAACTATCTCACGAATGAGATGATATTTCCTCATAACGTGCTTGGATTTGCTATGTGACCTTGGCTCCTTTGCTTGTGCAATGGCTCCATTATTATCACAAAACAACTCAATCCCTTCCAGAACACTAGGTATAACGCCTAGCTCTGTTAAGAACTTCTTAATCCAAACAGCTTCCTTAGCTGCTTCTACCGCTGCTAAGTATTCCGATTCAGTTGTAGAGTCTACAACAGTGCTTTGCTTTGAACTTTTCCAGCTCACTGCTCCTCCATTAAGACAAAAGATATACCCTGACTGAGAGCGGCAATCATCTCTGTCAGTCTGGAAGCTTGCATCAGTATAACCTTTAACAACCAACTCATTTTCACCACCATAGACTAAGAACATGCCCTTAGTTCTTCTTAAGTACTTTAGGATGCTCTTAGCTGCAGTCCAGTGTGCTTCACCTGGATTTGCTTGGAACCTGCTACACATGCTTAAGGCATATGCAACATCTGGTCGAGTACATATCATCGCATACATTATGGATCCTATGGCTGAAGCATAAGGTATGCTACTCATTCGCTTCAACTCATCAGGCCCTGATGGACACTGACTCTTGCTGAGCGACATGCCATGTGACATGGGAATAAACCCTCTTTTAGAGTTTTTCATGTTGAACTTTGCAAGAACCTTATCAATATAAGTCTCTTGACTTAGTCCAATCATCCTTTGAGACCTATCTCTATGGATTTTAATTCCCAATATGTATTCAGCCTCTCCTAGGTCTTTCATGGAGAAACAACTTTTCAACCATCCCTTGACTGATTCAAGCATTGGTATGTCATTTCCCATGAGCAGTATGTCATCCACATACAAGACCAAGAAGACTAAGCTACTCCCACTAAATTTCTTGTAAACACAAGATTCTTCTTCACATCTGAGGAAACCAAACTGTTTGATCGCCTCATCAAATCGAAGATTCCAGCTCCGAGATGCTTGCTTTAGTCCATAAATGGATCTCAAAAGCTTACAAACTCTTTTAGGATTTTCTAGATCCTCAAAACCCTCAGGTTGTGTCATATACACATCCTCATTCAAGAACCCATTCAAGAATGCAGTTTTGACATCCATCTGCCAAATCTCGTAATCGAAATATGCAGCAATCGCTAAAAGTATCCGAACTGACTTAAGCATTGCTACTGGAGAAAAGGTTTCATCATAGTCTATACCATGAATTTGCCTGAACCCTTTTGCAACCAGTCTAGCTTTATAGACATTTACATTTCCATCTTTATCAGTTTTTATTTTGAACACCCACTTACAACCAATAGGTGTAACCCTATCAGGCAAGTCGACTAGGGTCCAAACTTTATTTTCTGACATGGAGTCTATTTCGGATTTCATGGCTTCAAGCCATTTCTCAGAGTCTGAGCTCGCCAAAGCTTGTTTATAGGTAGTAGGCTCTGAATTTTCCAAAATCATTATTTCAGAATTTTCAGTTAACAGGATATCACCCAACCTTTTGTTTGGAATCCTTGGTCTACTTGACCTACGTGGGTTTTGAGCATCAATAGAAATATTCTCTTCAACTCTTTGAAGATTTTCGCATGAATTAGATTCAAGTGGGACGGTAGGAGGTTCACGCGTTGAATACGTCATCTCCTGAACTAGACTTTCGTCTGGTCGGGCCGCCTCTGACATGGTGTGAGCCACGTCCATTTGTTGCTCTTCTCGAATTTCTTCGAGCATTATTTTACTCCCACTTGTCTTTCTAGAAAGAAATTCCTTTTCTAGAAAGACACCATCTCGAGCAACAAACACTTTGTTCTCTTGACGATTGTAGAAGTAGTAACCCCTTGTCTCTTTTGGATAACCCACAAAGAGACATTTATCTGATTTGGGTGCAAGTTTGTCTGATAGTAAACGTTTTACATAGACCTCACATCCCCAGATTTTAAGAAAAGATAGGTTTGGAACCTTTCCATTCCATATCTCATATGGAGTCTTTTCTACAGCTTTTGACGGGCTTCTATTTAGTGTGTGTGCAGCGGTTTCTAAAGCATATCCCCAAAATGAAATTGTAAGATCAGCAAGACTCATCATTGACCGAACCATATCCAATAAGGTTCGATTCCTTCTTTCAGAAACTCCATTTAATTGAGGGGTTCCTGGTGGCGTCATTTGTGAAAGTATTCCACAACTTTTAAGATGATCATCGAATTCTTGGCTCAAATATTCGCCACCACGATCAGATCGTAATGCTTTAATTGTCTTACCAAGTTGATTTTGTACCTCATTTTGGAATTCTTTAAACTTTTCAAAGGATTCCGATTTATGTTTCATTAAGTAGACGTATCCATATCTACTTAAATCATCAGTAAAAGTAATGAAGTAATTAAACCCACCCCTAGCCTTTGTACTCATTGGTCCACACACATCAGTATGTATGAGTGCCAAGAGGCCATTGGCTCTTTCACCCTTTCCTGTGAACGGTGATTTTGTCATTTTCCCCATTAAGCATGATTCACATACATCAAAAGATTCGAAATCAAATGATGGAAGGATCCCATCCCTACGTAACTTTTGGATACGCTTTTGGTTTATATGACCCATTCGGCAATGCCAAATATAGGTTGAGTTTAAATCATTCGATTTTTGTCTCTTGCTATCTATGTTATAGACTTTAACTGACCTATCAAGCACATATAAGCCATTAATCAATTTAGCACTAGCATAGAACATGTTATTGTAGGAAATGGAACAACATTTGTTCTTAATTTCAAAACAAAAACCTTCATTATCCAAAACTGAAACTGAAATAATGTTCTTAGTAATAGACGGAACGAAATAACAATTATTTAGTTCTAATGTCAATCCAGATGGCAAAACTAAACTATAACTCCCGATGGCATGTGCAACAACTCTTGCTCCATTTCCGACCCGAAGTTCTACTTCGCCTTTTGCTAGTCTTCTACTTCTTCTTAGTCCCTGCACATCATTTACAATGTGAGAACCACAACCGGTATCCAATACCCATAAAGAAGTAGAAGTCAAATTGATTTCTATAATATAAATACCTGAAGTAGAAGCACCTGACTTCTTGTCCTCCAAGTATTTAGGGCAGTTTCTCTTCCAGTGACCTATCTTGTCACAATAGAAACATTTGCTTTCCGCAGCTACTCTGGGCTTGGCGGTTGGTTTAGGCTTTTCAGGAGCAACGACAACTTGGTTGCCTTTGTCCTTCTTGCCCACTCCTTTCTTTTTGAAAACCGTTTCTTCTGAACCATCAAAACTTCTTTCTTTGGTTCATGGGGAATGTTACCTTCAGCATTGACCAACATACCATGCAACTCTTGCAAGGTCTTTTCAGTCTCATTCATGTTGAATGTCATCCTGAACTGTTTGAAGCTGTCAGGCAATGAATAGAGAATAATGTCAGTAGCCAACTGTTCCCTATAAGCGAAACCAAGGCGTTCCATGTTCTCAAAAAGGCCTAGCATTTTGAAAACATGTGGGCCAACTGGTTGACCCCCTTCAGATGACATTCCAAAATCTCCTTATTAGTCTCATACCTCTCAACTCTGGCCTGTTTCTGAAACATAGCCTTGAGTTCTTGCATGATGGTGTAAGCGTCTTTGTTTTCGAACCTCTTTTGGAGGTCCGGCTCCATAGCTGCCACCATCAAACAAGTGATAGGAATAGACCTTTCATTAGCCTGTTTAGCACGACGCTTTTCAACTTCAGTTGATGCATCAGTCACCACTGGAAGTGGGTTTTCAATAACATCCTCCCTTCCCTCCGACCTAAGCACAAGTCTTAGAATACGTTCCCAGTTCATGAAATTTCCTCCATTCAGCCTATCCTTCTCAAGGAAAGGACGAATGTTGAAAACAGAGTTGTTGTTGTTATTGTTAGACATGGTATCTACATACAGAAAAGAGCAAAATTCAATTTTTATGTTTATGAAAGTACCTAAAACATGCAATAGTTTATAGGTTACTTAATAACTCTATTCAATTTTTAATGTCCCAATTTGAACGAGTTAATAACAAGATCCTATCAACATGTAATGATAAGCAGACGGAGGCCTTTTCTTATAGTTACATTATCAAGGTAAGCAAACTATTTACTAATTATAACATTTATAATTCTTGTTTAGATAAGAAAACATCTCATGTTAAACTATCTCTTGCTTCAAAATCCAAAACGCTTTTGGTGATTTTGTTGAGACTAACCAAATTAAGTATGTAAAATTCGCAATTTTACCTTATCTCCCAAAATTATTAATAATACCCTACGGAGGCATGACCTATTATTTTTAATTAAGGGTTAATAAGTACTTTATATTTGGGAAAGCAATCTCAATATTTGCGGGACCTAAGTTTATTATGTTGTTATTAATAGTGAACTCTAGCGTATTGATAAACAACATACAATAAACTAATATGCATTTTAAAATAATAAATAAAATAAAATGCAATAAAATAAATATGATCTAGTATGGCCCTTAATCCTAACAACTAAGCTCTTGATTGGGCACCTCCTTCGACTCTTCATGGATCTCCATCCATCTTTGTCATGGGCCTCCACGGTCTGGGCTCGTCTTTAGATTATACAAGTATTAAAGTAATTAAAATGCAAAATAAATTACAAATTTAAAATAAAACTTAACGATGCGCAGATCGTATTTAAATTACAAAAATACAAAACGGTTCGCAGACCGTATTTACTATCCTAGATTGGGCCATACTAGTCACAGCACGCAAATAATATCATATATTATAAACCTGCATGCATTTAATATACTACAGACAAAGTATAATATCAACTAATATCACATATTAGCTTACCATTATTTTCATTCAATTAAAATTCATATATGGAATTAATCATCATTAATTATTAATTTGCATTATATTTGGAATTTAGAAGTATTTTATACTCAAAAGGAATGTGTTATATATTTAATTATTTAAACACTTTAAATAATTAACTTATTTCTTAAAAAAAAAAAAAAATTATCCTGTTTACTTTGTCAATTTAACAAAACTGCTTTAGACTTTTAGTTAACAAAATATACTATGTTCCGTGATGGTGGTGGTTTATTTGGTCAATACCAAATTAAACATGCTTAATTATAGGATTTTTTTAATTTTTTTTTTATTTAAAAAAAAAAACAAAAAAAAAAAAAAAAAACAGTAGCAGTAGACTTATTGTAAAGCAGTAGCCACGCACGGCCACGCACCGCCGCCGACAACCGCCGCACAGCCACGACCCCCACCCAGAAACGCCGGCCGTCGCACGTCCGACCTCCGAGCACCATCCACTCCACCTAGAAACTTCGAGAATCGATCTGTTTTGCCCCCAAATTTTCGAACATTTCGAGCAAGATCTGGGACAAATCGAACAACCATTGTTCGAATCGATACTTGATACTATTTTCTGGGTTATGTGAATGCATTTCAATCAATTTGCAAAAATAAACACTATAAATGATGTTAGATTGAATTTGAGGAAGTTAGGGTTCGAACTTTTCGAACCAAAAACACGCAAATTCGTTCAATTTATTGAGATAAAACAACAATTTTTGCTATGAATTTGCAATTAAAGATGTAGCAAACAAAAGCCCTAATGTAATTTTGAACAATAACAAGGCTAAATCCTTGAATCTGGGTCCTATTTCGTTCGAAGTTCGAACTGTTCGAACATTTTTTTTTTTTTTTCAGTATAATAAAATACAATTAAAATCAATATTTTAATTATGCAAATTAATCCATATATTTAATCCTCCCTTAATTGAATGAAAATAATAATTTTTATCAGACCATATTAAAATTATTAGAGGGCTAACTGATACCACTGTTGAAGTTTATAGATATGATTAGCGGAATTTCAGGAAACAATTTCCTAACATCTATAACATCAGGATCACTAATAATAAACAATATGAATCATAGATTATAAGGAATAGAATAACAACCTTTGTAGCGTGAATTCCCTGATAAAGCAAATCGATTATGGAGAACAAGAGCCCCAAATGTTGCCCCTCTATTCAGTCCACACAAGCAAAGAACTGGATCTCCTTCACGTATGTCTGCTAGAACAGGATCAGAGAATTCCCAACTCTCTTCTCTCTTTTGTGATGGAATTAAAACCAGAGATTAGGGTTTTTTTTTTATGTCTTATTTTTATGGTGACCAACTGTATATCTAATATATATAGTAGTCACACTTAAAACCCTAATGTCACTAGTAATACTAAAACCTAATTACCATGGGCTTTAGTATATTATGACCCAGTCTTTCACTTAATGTGTGTGACCTTATAGGACCCAGTTATAATTAGCAGTGGCCCAACAATTGGTCCACAGATCATAATTGGTTTCTAGCAAAACATTATGACCACCTAAATAACCGAATAATTAATCTCCATTATTAATCCTATTTTATATTTTAGTAATTGCCAATTGATCGAAGGACATTTCCTTCAAAACCATCATTATTCCTGCCTCAATAGAACCAAAACATAGATCCAAACTTATTGATAACTTCAGTCCTCAACTATCAGCTTAAGCTGGGGTCGAAACCCAATCTGATATCATTTTTAGAGGATTATCTCAACTAAAAGCTTAACTTAATAGTTGAGAACCAAAAATATGTTATATATTCGATCACTCACTATCATGCATATAATATTGTAAGAACGCATTATGACCTGGCCTATAATTCGTATTTTGTCTAAACCATCACACTTTTGTTATATATGTATGATGTATAGTAATATAATACAGTATGTTTATGAAAGCTAGATGTTATCTACATTGCTATTAAAGATCAGATGTAAAAGTAGCTAATTAAAATGTTAGCGTTTGACACCAGTAAACCGGAGTAGCTGTTTTAATAGTAAATTCATGATAAAATATATAACATTGATAAATGATAGTAACAAAATGAAAGGAACTCATGTAAGCCTGTGTGGGAGTGAGACATCTTGTATAGAGTCCAGTTAACCTTAACATGTAAAAAAAGGTTAGAACAAAGCTAAGGAAGCGAGTCAGAGAAATGATTTTGGCACCCTCAATTTTGATTTTGACACATTTCTTATGAGGATACATTTTTCTATGTTATACTCATATAGAGCCGAGGATTGCCAAAATTAAAACTTGAAGTATCCAATCAACTCCCAAGAGTTAGACGTATACATCGTAGACGAAATGAGCTTTTAGCTTGCACAACTTTTGTAGCTCAACAAAGCTATAAGATTTGGGGTTGCACTTTATTTTTTTGCCTTTTTATTTCACTATTGCGTTAAATTTCAAGCACATAGCTACAAGTAGTTGCTTATTGAGCTGGGTAGCTCGCGAGCAACTCGAGTTTGACTCAGTCAAAGCTCGGTCAAAGCTCGACTCGAGTTGGCTCGAACTCGCTCAAAACAGCTCGTGACTCGATAATTTTACAAAAAATCAATAATTTTCTACGTTAAATATTTGAAAAACAAAATTAACCTTGATATTTAATATAATAAATTAATAAACTTTAACAATATATAATTTTCGTAATGAAAAGAAAATATAATAAATGCTTTTATTTAGAAAAAAGTAAGATTCAAGAGGACTAAAACATTAAACGAGCAGCTCGTAATCGGCTCGGCTCGGCTCGAAACCTAATGAGCACGAGTCGAGCAACCCCCAGCTCGCGATCGACTCGCTCGATAAGCACCCCTAGCTACAATTTTTGCTTATTATCATTGTAGTTAATTTTATCTTAAAAATGATTTAGCTAAAAAAAATGATGTGACAATCAAAACTACAAGAGTTGAGACTTGAGCCCACCGTTGAAAATGATTTAACTTGAAATATTTTGAATAAGTTCAGAAGGTGCCAAGTGTACATTTGCATGTAAAAAAAAAAATAGAAAAAGATTAATACTCCCTCATCACAATTTAGTTGATACATTAACTTTTTCATATCTCTCGAGACACGACTTTAAATAAAAAAATCTTGAAATACATATAATAAAAAATTATAAAAATTATTATTTATTTGAAAAATACACGTTGAAATGAATTAAACTAGATTTATTATGACTATATTTTTTCTTACGCTTATAAAACTAGTTACATTCAAATAACACTATAACAGACAGTATTACAAGTCAACATGTAGCAACTAAATTGATACAAATGAAGGGCTTGTTTGTTTCGGCTGAAAACAGCCGAAATGAACTGAACTGATTGCTACTGAACTGAATTTAAGTTAACTTAACTTAATTATAATTATTATTTTTAGTATGTACAAGTATAGGAGATTAAGAAATTAAGTAACTTATAATAATTTCAACTATGAAAATTATTATAATTATTATTATTTCATGTATGAAAATTATTATTTCAACCTATAATTATTTTTTCCAACAAAGAATAATTTGATATCAATTGTAGAAAATTTGCCCCAAAGTTGTTATTCAAATATTCCTAGCAAAATTTCCAAAAATGAAAATTTCAATCACTCTCAAAATTAACTAGGATTAAGGTATCAATTCTTGTTAACAACAACAATTAACCCCCTTTGTTTTGTTTTATATGAAAATGTATTATTTCAACAAATGTATGAAAATGTATGATTATTTCAACAATGACAATTATTATTGTTGGTAGTATTATTATTAATATTATTGTTGTCTTTTATTGAAAAATATTTGTTCATTCTAAAATAAAATTTGTTAACTACAATTATCATTTCAATCATTAACAATTCATTCGTATAAAAAATCAATGATATAAAATAAATATATTAACAACAAAAGCAATTCTTATAATAATAGTAATACCAATCGTTATAATAATAATAATAGTAATAGTAATGATAACAATAATAGTTATTAGTGTTTTATTATCAAATTTGTAAAACAACTGAACTGAACTGAAACAAATAGAGCCGAAAATGATCACACAAACACAAATGGTAAGCAATAAGTGCTCCACATGTAGATTCCACGACCCCACAAAAACAACATACGCCCTGAAAAATGAAAATGGTATGCCACTCCTTTTCATTTCTCTCCTTCCACGTGTCACTCAACTCCTTAAATATCTCTCCCCCACTCTTCCCTTAACGCCGTCAACAAACCACTTCTCCACCTCCCTCAAAAAGTTATAACCCCCTGATTAACACCGTCACCACTTCTCTCTCCTCGTTTTTTTCTCCCATCTCACCTTTCCCCCCCCCCCAAAAAAAAATAAAAATTCTCCAATTTTCCATTTCCTCTCAATTTTCTCTCTGAAACTCGTGTCCGCCATTGAAGAATAGCTTCCTTCCATCCAACCAACCAACCAACCATGTCAGACCATCCTGAAGAGAAACACGAGTCGTTGATGGAGAAGCTCTCCGACAAGATCCACGGTCACGATTCATCCTCATCTTCTTCAGACGATGAAGACGACAAGAAGAAGAAGAAGTCGTCTGAGGCAGTCCCTGCTTCGGCTCATGTCCCGCCGCCTGAGGTTGTTCCTGAGGCGGAGGTGTCCGCGGCTCCTGCTGCTCCTTCTTCTTCGAAGATCTATCGCCTTTTTGGTCGTCAGAAGCCTGTTCATAAGGTCCTTGGTGGCGGCAAACGTTCGTCTCTTTTGCTCAATCTCTCTTTTTTACTGTTTGACTGCCTTTTTTCTGAAATTGCGGTATTGTTTTGCTATTTTAGGTCAAACTTTCATTTGATCAATTTCCTTTCTTTTTTTTTTTCTGATTTTATTTGTCTCGGTCGACTAATTTTATCGGAACTACAGTGTGAGCTTTGCAGGAGAGGGCCTATTGTGAGTCTGTGACTTGATGCTTTTGAAAAATTGCTGTTTTGTTTATTATCTGCAATTCATACGTGATAATCGATTTTGTGATCTTTTGTTTTTTAGCCTCTTCTTATGAAAGAATTGGTGCAAAATTATGATGTTACCTGTAGGAATTTTTTTACTTCAATTGGAGCTTTGAAATTTGCTGTTATATACTTATATTTGGAATCTGGAGGTCATAATTTCAAGTGATGGGCGTAATTGATGAGCTTAGGTCAACGTTTAATATGATGAGCTTCCCCCATGTTAGTGGAATAATTGATGCGAAACTATAGTATTGACATTCAAGAAAAGGTTTTGTTGTTAATTTTGGTATTTTCCATCTTAAGATCATAATATTTAGGTCATAGATAACCTCCAAATTTTGTTTGTTTATCTCTTTTTTAGTAATGTATCCTGTAGGAGGAGACTTTTATTTATTAATTTGGTAACTTTGAGAATTTGTGGTAACATTTGCTGTCTAATGATAAAAAAATTTTCCCATGAGCTCTTTGATTTCGTTTTTGTTGTGAGATATTGGTGTTATATTAGCTGCTGGTCAAAACTTTATCTGATGAAAATTTCTTATTTGAGGTGGATTATGTGTGCAAATTCAAGGTGTGATCTTTAGAAGAAGACTTTGTCTTGTAGTTTTGTTTCTTTTGAGAAATTTCACTATTTTGATTATTTATTGGTATAAAGAAATGTGGATTTAATTTGAATCTTTCCAGTTTATAATAACTATGGATGATTGTTTATTGGTATAAAATGGAGTTAATTGATCGCTGTTATAAAAATATGTTTCTGTTTTCTTTTTATGGGTGAAAATATATTGTTTTCGGACTTCGAATAAGTTTTTGATTGGTGTAGATGGTGCCAAATTGTGAAGTGATGTCTTGGAGGAGCTTTTGTAGTTTGATTTGATGCTTTTGAGAAATGGAAGTTATAATGTAGGTTAAAATTTTGGGAGATTAAATAGTACTGAGGTGCAAAATTATATTGTGATCTTTGGGTGAATATTGGGGTGCTTTTGTGGGTTTTGCAGTAAGATTAATCATTGATCATTGTATCCAAAATCATGAGGTTTTTTCAAGACTTTCTTTTTCTCTGAAAGGGGCCTCCTATATTTTCTTCTTCCAGCCTTCTCATTGGTGGTTTAGTGTTGATTGCTCAATTCCCTTTTCAGAGATGGGGCTGATGGTTGAAATTTCCTTTTGGGGAGAACATTTATCTCTGTGATGGTGTTGACAGTTTGACATCTGTTTGCTACATGAATCAATATTAGACTAGAGAGGGATATACTAGGAAATACATAAATAAGTTGTAATTACTAGGTTAATAGTTTTCTATAAATAAGAAAAATTAGGTAGGGAGAAGGCTTGGAAAATATTTTTGAGAGTTCTCATTAGTTCTTGGGTGTGAACAAGTCACTCCAAAGTTTGACAGTTTGACATCTGCTTTCTTCTTTTTGATGTGCTTGTAACTCCATATGGCTGATTGGCTGTGAGGGTGAGGGAAAATAATCTAATATCTTGAAGTTATTTGTAGATTCTTTCCTCATTTTTGCAGAATTTTCTGTTGAAGTTGGAGTTTGAAAATTTGTGTAGTTTTTACTCTTCTCTGATCATGAGCTGTTTGAACATTTGTCTACAGCTGCTGATGTTTTCTTGTGGAGGAACAAGAAGATTTCTGCATCTGCACTTGGTGTAGCCACTGTCATTTGGTTTCTCTTTGAGTTGCTTGAATATCACTTGCTGACTCTAATGTGCCACATCTTGATACTTGTTCTATCAGTCCTTTTCCTTTGGTCAAATGCTTCCACATTCATCAACAAGTAAGTGGCTTGATCTCATGTACTTGCCCACCCATGTTTCTAAGGAACCTTTGTCTTGACTATGTTGTCTTGTGATGGGCTAGGGCTCCACCACGTATACCAGATGTTCACATTCCAGATAATGCTCTCCTGGAATTTATCTCAGTATTAAGATTTGAAATTAACCGAGCTCTTTCTGTGCTACGGGACATTGCTTCTGGAAAGGAGCTTAAGAAATTTCTCGGAGTATGTGTTTTCACTTCTCAGTCTCTCATTATATCTGCCCTCGATATCAAATTCTATATAAATGAGTTGTATGATTTAGTTTAGCAGTTCCAAAAACTGATAAAATAACTTCATTTCATCTGGCAGCTCAACTGGCCTGCCCTCTCTCTGCATTGCATGAATTGTTATGGGTCTTATCATTTTGCATGATTCTGAGAATCTGAGTATTATGCCATCATGTCATACTGCAATAGTGGCTAGCCATACTGCTTTAGTATCTAACAGGAGAATGTTTGTTTTTGAAACGGTATTATAACAGGTGATAGCCGGCTTGTGGGTTCTTTCCATTGTTGGAAGCTGCTTCAACTTCCTGACACTTGTTTACCTATGTAAGATACTTGATTTTTCAAACTTATAAACATACAGATGCAGCTTATATGTAGATAGATATATTTACTCGTTGATTGACACGGATATGCTTGTTTGGGAACAGTGTTTGTTCTGTTGCATACCGTGCCCGTGCTCTATGAGACGTACGAAGACCACGTAGATGCTTTTGCAGAGAAGGCAGCAAAGGAGATCAAAAAGCAGTATGCAGTAGCTGATGAAAAGTTCTTGAGTAAGATCCCGAGAGGACCGTTGAAAGACAAGAAGTCTGCTTGAAGAGAGAATTCAGCAGTAAGCCATGAAAAATGCCTTTGTGCTGAAATTTACCCCTGCTTCTGTTTTTGGAATTGTAGTTAAGACTTGGTGGTATTTAGGATTCTTGTTGTTGATTGTTTTTCAAAGTATATGAGTTTTTATATCTGAAATGAACCAGGTAACTTTTGTGTAAGATAGCCAGCCCCAATTCCTGGATTCTTTTAAACACCTATAGCTTCTAGTATTATGTTCAACCTTTGCCACACTATAGAAAGTAGATGGAACAATAATGTATTTTTGCACGTTTGTGTTCGTCCTCAAATACATTTGTTTTTTCTAAATGGCTCTTTTTCAAAGGGATTTTGTGTGCAGTGTTGGTGAAGAAACCATACACTAAACTCTAAAATTAACTATTATAATTCATTGGATAATTGGTTAGAATTGAAAGGTACACCAAAAGAATGTCCATATGCCCATGTGATTAGCTTGTACCCTTGAGAAAACACTGTTTCTACTATGGCTTTGTTTGTTTTGATGAAAAATAATTTTAATGGAAAACAATTTTTTTAAGTAAAACAATTTTTTTTTTTTTTAATGGAAAATATGATTGTCAAACTCATTATTCTTTGTTTTACCGTAGAAAAATACAGGGATGAAATAGAAATAAAAAAGAGTGCAAGGATGATAGTAGAAAGGAAAAGTTATGAGTAAATTGAAAAAAGTGATATATCTTGGTTTGAAAAGGAAATTGGTTTTCCTTTTTAAAACTGAAAATTTCCACCCTTGTAAATTTAATTTTCACTCTAACAAATAAAGGTAAATGAAAAGGTGGAAAATCATTTTCTTCGCAAAAAAATTGGAGCTTGATCTTGAAAATAATGTCATGCCAATTGAGATATCATTTTGGTGGAAATTTATAACCAATGGTAATTGAAATTTCAAGAGGATTTTGTAAAAACATGGAAAATTATTTACTCCCTTGTTAGGTGCACTTGCTACATTTTTAATGTATTTTAACAATATATTATCAGATAATGATGGAATTTTTCTTATCAAAAAAAAAAAAACATCCTGTTATGAAATTGTTAAAAGCTGAGACACAAAACATAGCACCATTCGTTAACCATTTTTTTTTTCTCATACTAGTTTGTACTCAAAAAAATAATCAAAACACTGAAGCATATACTACTTCCTCCGTGAAAATAAAATAAATATTAACGCTATGTATAAGCATTAAATACATTTTTTAAAATAGAAACAATTTGGGAAGTCATGACAAAATTATACATTATTTGAGGCAATAAATGTTTGATTTCAACTTTTATTTCCATTTTAAGCTTCTTATATGTAGCCCTAAAGGCTATGTATAACATTTTTCAAATATTAATTGCAACAATTTGACCAAAAAACTCTCTACTTTTTGATTAAAATGTTAAAACTAATACTTGTATAAAACAGATGAGGTATTAAAATGCTTAAAGTGTAGTGTTTTAGACTTCTCTCAAATACCTTATATGAATCACTTATGCTCCGTTTGTTTCGACGAAAAACTATTTTCAATGGAAGAATTAAAGTAAAGAACAAAATAAAACGAAAATAAAAAATAGAAACAAAAAGAGTGGTGATTGGAGTAGTGAAGAAAAAAGTAATAGATAAGATGAAAAATGTGGCATACCTTTGTTAGAGAAAGGAAAATGATTTTCCTTCTCAAAAGAGAAAATTTGCATATTTGAGAAAATTATTTTCCTTCTCTTACCTAATAAAACAAGGAACCTAATAAAACAAAGGAAAATGATTAGATGGATGAAGGAAATTGTTTTTCTCCAAAACAGCCGTAGGAGCAACAAGCTAGAAGGCTGAAATAAAGAAACAACTTCAATAAGACTAAGGGCAAATCTTCTTTGAGATCAAAATAACTTCTTTTGAGCTAATCCTTGTATTTATATAATCAATTATATCCTTCACTGTGCAGAATTAGAATCATGCTTAAAACAATTAGCAAGGCATATAATAATGTGATCATTGATCATTTACAGCTACATGACGTCACGAATTTTTCGAAGCAAAGCATCAATGGTTAGCTTCAATGGTTTTTTGGCTTGCTTTCTTTGTCTTGCTATTGATGACTTGATGGCGCTGTCAATGGCAGAGGTTCCGTTTTTTACTACAATAAAAAAAAGTTGATATGTTATCCTCGGCCTTGTACAGGGAACTTCTCTTCTTCTCCACAGCACCTCTGTTGCCTTCATTCAATTAGTCGACCACATCAGATGCATTCTCAACTTCTTCATTCCCAACAGTATTATTGAAGCTAATATATACGAAGTGTTTATTTTTCCTGGAACTTCAAAAAAATGGAAATGGTTTATTTCTTACACCTGAGGCATTTTATAATTTATATGGCTCTGGCGCTCTGCCATGTAAATGGAAAAACAAAGTTCATCAACATCAGTCTTTCTATTTTGAAATAACATACAGTACTACATAAAATACAAAAATTAAAGCATTATTTTCAGGCAATCCATTATGTAATGACCCAGATTTTATTAGTATTTTTGCCGATAATTATGTGTATTTATGTGTTAGTTCAAATTTATTTTGAACTATTTATTTTATTTTATGTGAACAATTTCGATTTAATTCGAAATATTTATTTTTCAGTTTTTATTATTTATGTTATTTATTATTTAATTAATTAGAATTTTTATTTAATTTTCTAATTAGTTATTTAATATTTTGGGCTAAATTGATTTATGCATGATTAATTATGCGATTTTCGCAAATTGGCCCAATTGATCACGAGAGCCCATTTTAGGCCCATTTTCCCTTGTTGGCCGGTTTTCCTAGTGGCATGGCAAGGCTTGTCACTTGCCTTGTGTTCACACCTTAACTAACTCTATATATAGGTGAGTTAGTAAGGCTTAAACCTCATTTTGCTCATTTGCCATCTAATGCACTTGCCATCAAAGTTCAATCACCAAAACTCCCTCCACTTCCTCCTTGCCTCACGCCATTTATGAGCAATTGAAGCCATCAATTGTTCATCATTTTTCTTAGCCCAAAACTTAAAGATTCAAAGTTCATTAATCTTTAAGTGTCCAAACACAATCTAAACCCAATTATTTCAATCAAAATCATTGGTTCGGGTTTGGTTTGATCGTGTTCGTGTGTGGGTTCGTGGTGGTGTGCCGTGTTGAAGACCGTGCAAGGGTGGGGTTTGTGTGGTGGCAGCCGTGTGGTGAAGCCGTGCAGTCCGTGCAAGTGTGCCGTGTTGTTCGTGCTTGTGCCGTGTGTGTGCCCGTGTGGGTGTCTAGTTTCGGGTTGCATATTTGTGTTGAATTTGTGTGTAATCTTCAATAAGGTAACATACTTACTCAACCTTGTTGGTATACTATGTTTATAGTATGAATTAAATGCATGTATGGATTGTTGATGGTTGATTGTTCATGATTTTATGAATGTTTTATATTCTGATTTTTAAGTGGTTTTAATGAGATTTTGATAAAGGTTTTTAAAGGTTTTATGATTGATTATATGTTGTAATATGATCATGATAATTATGTTAAAGTTTGATGAATTTTGGATAAGTTGAAGTGGAATTTTCGTGTAATTCATGTGGTTATGCGTGTGATGATTTGGGTTTGGATGAGTTCTTGATTGAGTTCTTGAATCTTGATTGAGTTCTTGATTGAATATCTTGAATCTTGAATGAGTTCTTTATGAGTTCTTTAAGTTCTTTATGAGTTCTTGGATGAATCTTGAAAGTTAAAGAAAATGGTTTAAATGATAAAGAAAGTTAAAGAAAGTGTCTAATATGATTAAGGAATGAGTAAAGATTGTTGGATTATGATTGGTTAGACTCAAGATTAAGGCTAGAGGCAGTTCTTGAGAATAACTTCGCTGTTTTAACTAGTTATCTTCAAGAATCAAGGCTAGAGGCGAATTCTTGAACTTGATTTAGTTAAGTTGAGATAATTAAATGAATAACATGATTAAAATGACTAAAGAATTAATTAATGATTAGCTTGATTTCATTTTTAGACGCCTGATACTTTGAGTAAGATTCATTGTATTTGGGTTAAGACGTTGCCCCTATTCCATCCGCGGTATTGGGATAGTTGGAGTCATACTATGTGATCTTTGTGAATTTCCAGTAAGATTGGTTTCACGGGACATGGATTTCCAGTAAGATTGGTTTCATGGGGTTTGGGAGTAAGATTCTCAAATCCGAGCATAGTAGAAAGTTCGAATGCGTAAGATGCGTTCGTACGAGCACAGTCCGGTCTAGAATATGAATGATTGCGCCAAAGATAGTTGATTAGGTTGGTTTGAGTCGAGTTCACGTTTGGGTTGATCTTGTACTCTAGATTATTGATTCGATATTGTTTATTTGATTTATGCTATGTGCATGTGTATTCCCATTAGGGTGAGTCAGTTATGTTACTCGCCACTGATGGTGGACTGTTGTATATTTTTCAGGTATTTCTGATGACGATACTCTTGCTTAGCTTTGGGTTGGGCGAGCGACGTTTATTGTTTCTGTTGCTTGATGTATTTTCTATTTTTGTTGTTTATAGATAGTATTGGCGTATTATTTAGACTTTATACGTTGTTGTATGGACTTTCATACGTTGTTTTAGACTCTGACGCGTGGTTGGAGTTACTTGTATTTTAGTGTTTTTAGTTTGACTTTTGGACTAGTTTATGTACAAACTTGTGGGTATTTGTACTTTTGTGGTTTAATAATAATATTTGAGAAATTAGTTTTATTTCTTAAGTATTTTGAGTTGTAGTTTCTAACTACTCGACTCGTCGGTTTCTTCCGCGCCGATTTAAGCGAGTCGGGTCGTTACACATTAGGCCTCGTCGTTGTGTATCCAAATCTACTTACACACAAGCATGTCAAGGATGGCATCATATTATTTTGTTAAAGCTCAACATGAGACTCAATATGAGGCTTTTTTTTTTTGTGGTATTTGTTGGCAATTTAAGAGCTAATAGCTTAGCAAAATCACCATTTCTACATTAACCATTGTTTGTTTTCTATTCACCAAGATCAACTAAAAAAATATAGTAGGAAATACTCCCTCCATTTCAAAATGTTCTCCCAACTTATGATCTTTTATTTTATTTTTTCTCACAAGAAGATTCTTTATTCTAATTTCTAAATGGGAAGAATATTTTAAAATAAAGAGTATAATCTCAAGGTTTTTTATGGATATAACATTGGACTTGTCACGTTTGTCGACGCATAACTTTGACCGAATTTTTTTGTAGTTGTAAAAATTATAAAAATTTATATTTGGGAAGGGTTTACAAAGACGAATCAAACAAGTGCCCAAAGTCAACATGCTGCATCAAAAAAAACATAGGGATTATATTTTTTTTTAATATAAAATGTAATCATCGAAAGAATATGTAATTTTAACAAATGTGGGATGTTATAACAATTTCCATACGTTAAAACTCTTGCTGCATATTAGAATAGAATCACTGTTATTGTTATAAAATGATGTCCTATCTCTGCACAACATGTTAAACCTACTTTATCTGTCCTTTCAAAGATGTCCCCAACGAGTTGCCCAAAAAGTGACCAAGAGAACACAACATTGCTCTCACACTAACTCTATCCAATCAAAATTTTATAACTAACAAAATCCAAAAGGGGCGAGCAAAAGGGGATGAAGTGAATAAAACAAAGAAGCTGGTCTAAGTAAGTCATTGAGGCAGAGCTACCTACCTTCTTTGGCATGCACTTGCTCTTTCAAACCAGCATCTGGCTTGATTTGGCTAAGTGTACGTCCAGAACTTGAGACCAGGCTCATCATCTGACTCACTATCATTATCTGAAGAATATTCCCACCAAGAATTATCACCTAAAATGTACATTGCAATCTGCAGTAGAGGGAAAGATGGTTAAGATAATGTATTTTTAGTCAGACCTTTTGCAACTTACATAGCAAGAGAAGCCAGGTAAAGCACACACAAATATTAACAATGAACAATATATGATACTCCCAAAAAAAAGATGCCAGAGAAATACTTATGACGGGTCAACTTTACAAAAGATTTCTTAACGGCACTTATCAATCCTCATTCATACAAGTGTACTTGAAAACTCTCTCACTAGAAATTTTGGGTCTCCTTCTCTGGGAGTCTATAGGCTTCTTTGTTCAAGTTCATCTCTGTTAAAATCTCCTTCTTACTATTTTGGGTTTTACTAAGCTACCCCTAAGATAGTCGAGTTTCTAAGGTTTGTCCATGCCTTTTCAAATTTCTAATTAAGTTGAAATTTCTAAGTTTTGCCCCTCAACTCACTATCATTAATGAATGGTACCCTCCTAGGGGATTACACACTTACACGTCACCAAACGTCAACTATAAATTTAATAAAAAGAAAATAAAAGGCAAGGAAATAGGAGAGAGAAACCTATCAACCAAAACTCAAGCCATGAAATTACGGCCTCACTTAACTTCAAAACACCCAATTAGGGTACATTTTAGTATTGATAAGGATTTTTGGGGACATGACTTACAAATTTGAAAAAGGCATGGCACACCTTAGAAACTCAACTACCTTAGGGGTAATCGCTTAGAAAAACCCTGTTATTTTTCATTGCCTCCCTTTCTAAGCTTATTTTTAATCCTACTTCCACTAGGGGTTTATGTCTGCAACTCTTCCACGAGAATGAAAAGTTAAATGGGTCCAAAAGTATGAACACACCCCAAAATTAAAAACAACCTCATGGTTGTAGGCTTGTAGCTGCAACTTTGAAGGATTTATGTGATTCCCTCCTTCCTACCATTCAACTATGGGTTGCTCAACTCTGGAAAAAACATGTTGAATATCCACGTGAAAGAAGTGGGGTCTTTTTTCCCCATAAAAATCACATTGATGGTCCTAATAGTTTACATGGCATGGACTGAGCTAATTTTGAAGGTGCGCTCTTTGAATTCAAATCTTTTCTCCCTCTGTTAGTAATTTTGAATTCAATAAGGCTGCTTTGTGGATCTAAGTTAGAGATCTACCCTTAACGGTAAAAAAAACCTTCCATTGTGTCCAGAGATCCTGAGAAAATTGGAGCAGTAAACTATTTTAAGAAGAGTTCATGCAGGCTGGTACAAAAAATGTCATAAGAGCAAAGGAATGTCAACCATGATGATCCTGTATGAGTAAATGCACATGGGCTATAAATGAGAAGATTTCTATTAGAGCCTAGAGGGAGTCTGTAACACATTTCTGGAAGGCACTCAATATCACTCATGGAAGGCACGTGAAGAAAAAGGAAGGTAGCAGATGATGACATGGCAGATACATTGGAGAAAAGCTGAGACTTGGTTTCTGAATAGAGAGTATTCAGAAAATGCATTTCATGATGAATATTAAGTAAAGTTATCGGAGTGTAGGAACCACTTGAAGCTCCCCGCCTAATGTTACTTTATAATTTAGGTATTTATTTACAGTTCAGTCAACTCTAAAATTCATCAATGTGCTCTGAATTTATGGGTTTGTTACAGGGTCTTTGTGTACTGTGTGAGATATGGGAAGGTGGGTCTCCAGAAGTCGAAGTCTAAGCTTTTAGATGAGGAGTTCAACTCCAAATCAATGAAATGATAGGCTGAGCTTGTAAACTACAATATAACCTGCAAGTCTCAGAAGCTGTCCTCCCCCTCTTCTCTAAAAAGTTACTTGGGATGAAAAGGACGGAATGTTTTTACACCTCCAGACTAAACCTTCTGCTAGAGTGCTAGTTCCGGATATTTCAAATCGCCATTCCAAAGGCACAGATCAATCCAACTCCTCCGACAATGATGACGATCACCATCCCTCAAATCAAGGTGGTACAAAGAGCAAAAGGCTGAGGGATATTTTTCCTTTGGATTTTTTTTGAGCACCAATCCTCCTCTGGTGGAGAGGCCTTTTTCCAGTGGCATAGGGTGCTTCTTCCATCACCTAACCCATTCATTAGCCCTTTGTTTTCCTATGTAAGTTCAAGGCTACTTTCATCCATTCACTTGTTTTCTTCATCTCTCCTACTGCTATACCTATGAGCTGCTTCATTAATTGTCATGCAGACTGTCAACTTTACTATATGCTTCCTGTTAAAAAAAACCCTTCTACTATATGCTTATCTAATCATAAGCTCCCACACTCTTTCCTCTTCTGCTCCGCAATTCTTACATGGTCTTCTAATCCTGCCCACCCTGTGTAGGTTTTCCACCTGCCATATTAGGAGTAAGTTAAGACCTTTCTCTAATTCCCTTACTTCCATCTTGTTAGTTTGCTCCATCTACCCTGCTTTTACACAACTACCAACTTCCTTCCTACTTTATTCCAACACTCCAACCGTATGAAATTATTCCTCTCGGGTCTACTTTTCTCATCCAATAACATCTTGATCAGTCATTTTCACATAGCACTATTGCTCCCTCTTTTTCTTTGAGGTACCACCATCCCTTAAATGCAAGTCTATATGTCCAAATTCCACTTACCCAATTGTGAGCCTTTTTTTCGAACAAGGCCCATTATAGATTAATTCAATTCAAAAGAATAAGGCCTTAGACCACCATTCCTTAAATTCAAGTCTATATGTCCAAATTCCACTTATCCAATTGTGAGCCTTTTTCGCACAAGGCCCATTATTATGCATTAATGCATTTATGATTGGGTAGTTCCAATCCCATTTCTCCACCTTCTTGTTGAACACTTTCTCTTTTCCTATCTTTAAAACCCCCTCTTTCCTCATATGAATTTTCATTCTTTTTTCCATTTACCCATAAGAATACCTAGTTTTATTCCTTAACTAAGCTCTCTAAGTTCAGTGAACTCTAAGGAATGATATAACTTTATGATAAGTGTTATTTGCAAAAAATGGTGTGTTTTCTATGACCCCTCGTAGGTCCTTCAACAATTTGGTGTATGAACAAAACGTTTGAAGAACCCTGAACACAATTTCGCAAAGAAAAAACAAATAACTGCATTGTCAATATGAATGTCCCTCTCCACTATGAGGGTTTGTCTACTGTGTCTCCTTTTCAGTTTGATTTTCTAGTGCTAACATCATAGTGATATCAGTAATGAATATATAATCTACCTTGTTTATGGTTCGTCTTGTTTTCAGATATCAATGAAAGCAAATACTAATAGGAAACTTCAATCAAATTGAAAAAATGAAAACCATCATCAGATATACCATATTTAGATATTTCAAAGTCTTTGCTATATTTACTTATTTTTAGTATGTCGTCCCTATTTCTATCTATTTTAGTAATTTTACACTTCAATTTTTCATTAATTTGTATTATTTCTTCCCATACTATCCTTCTATTGTCATCTACCAATTAAATAAATGGTTTACACCACCTATACATGCATTACCTATAATCTTGTGTGGTTGTGCCACTTAATAAGCTAGCAGGTAAAAAGAGGAGGAAACAGTATAAACAGGTGACAACTTCTGCAGCCAAGCATCTTAGTAACACATGGAAAAAGTGAGAAAACCACCTGGGAAGATGATAAGAGGTTCAGCAACGTAAATCTTCGCCCCGGGTGTTGATTAGGACATTTCAAGTTCTTAAGCCAGACAATTGAATTGCAGTGAGCACAGTATCCACGGAAATACTTGTATCTCTGACATGGAGAGAGGGCTGCAAATGGACAGCACTTCTATGAATGCCTTTTTTTAACCACCCCCAAAAAAATGAACAATTGGATTTTATAAACTTAAAAAATTGACTTGTAACTTTGTCTCAACTTGATTTGAACTGTATGTCCTCAAAGCATAACCTATATTAGTACCTATCTGAGGAAAGTGTGACCGTGATATGGAATTGGAAATAAGCAGTCATTAAATTGGGGCATCTCAAAGTAGAAAGGTGGTTAACTTTTAAGTAAAGGAGCACTTTCCAATGATAAGCACAGCTAAGCAACTACTAGAGTATCATAAGTATATACGGATTAAATGTATATGTATACCTATGTATGCTCTTCTAAAAGCATCTTTCCAGTCATAATCAGCATCTTGACAAATACCATCTGAAGCAGTAAGTTGGTTGTCTCCAGCAATAGAAGTTATACAACCACCTTGAAGCTCTACCGTTTTTTGAGTACTCTCCAATTCACCAAAATGGGTGTTATAATGGAGCTGCCAAAGATAGCTGTCATTTGCTGCTTCATTCCATGACCTTTATAAAGATTAATTAGCAGGTGATGTTACATAAAGCAAAGTAGCAAACAGTAATAGTATGATATTAATAATTATAAAAACACTTTGACATTTAGATTTGCCCAAAATGGAAGGTAAATTGGTGAGCATTCAAATATGTAGGATGGCAAAAAATATTACCAGCACACCAGACCAGTGGATACTAATGATTGCATGTCCAGGAAACTGAAGACATGCACAAGGACATCTTGAGGCAGTTGGATAAGATCTGGAAAAAAAAAACTAAATGTGTCATCAATGTCATTTCACAGTATACATATAAATCAACAATGAAAAATGATCAAAGAAATAGAGACCGCCTGCTTTCTTGTTCCAAATGTCTTTAAGCTAAGAAAATGGACATAGACTTGCAGTGAAGTAGAACCTTTAATCACAAATCCTCACCAACATGTGCCTTTGTGTAACTAAGAAGGGTCATAAATGAACAGGATTTAGTTATGAACTGAGATGGTGAATTGATTTTGAGATGATGAATAATATTAATGATATGAGAATCACAGCAAATGTGAATGATATTCAAGCATCTGAGAGACTTAATTCTCTCCAACTACAAGCTTTCGAGTGGCTTGTTCACTCCCAAAACACTTAACAATACTTTTCCATAAAATCTTTTCTCCTAATCTTCCCTATTTATATTAAACTATTCACTCACAAAGCTTACTAAATTCCTCCACAAGCTACAACTTATTTATGTATTTCCTAAAATAACCTCACTAGCAATGATGATTTATAATAAATTTCTACCATTTATGAATAGGGATGTATTCGAGGGCGTTGGGGGAAGGGGGAGGACATAGAGCATTCTCTCAGCTAGGCTGCCAAAACAGCACTTGGTTTCTTTGCATTCCTCGTTTCCTTATCCTGGTGGTTGCGATGTTGAAAACCAGAGAGCTTACGTGGCTGAGCTGATAAAATTTCACACTTTTTATGGAGGTAATAAAAAAAGAGGCTACCTTTGTCTTCTTGCTGACCTTTGGCACGTCTCTTATAAGCTATTTTTGATTGCTTGAATTCTGCAGCTGCAAGACCTCGTTTCTGCTTTGGCAAAGCAGCCTCTGCACTCTGAATAAGAAGGTTAGCTGCTGAAACAGCACTTTGTGTCTGCATCCTAGAACAGAACTTCAATCATTAACTAAATAATTACTGGAAAATTCCAAAATTATCAAATTATGTAATCTACTTGGTTAAGGGTATTCACACCGTTACTATCAGGAAACCAAAATCGCGAAAATGCCAAGTATATAATCTGTGACTCAGATGTTTTATAAGTTCTTCAGTTCTATGAATGATTTAGTTAGAGGTGGGAAACGTGTCATGTCGTGTCGAGTTCGTGTCGTGTCATTTAATTAAACGGGTTCACACCCCTCAACCCTAACCCGACCCGTTTAATAAACGGGTCGTGTCGTGTCAACCCGTTTATATTAAACGTGTCGAAATCATTGACCCAAACCCGTTTATTTCGTGTCGAGTTCGGGTCGTGTTGGCGGGTTATGTAGTTTTTTCACGCTAAAGTTGAAAATCAAGTAAAATCGTGTCGGGTCGGGTTGACCCGTTTAATTAAATGGGTTGAACTCCCTCGACCCTAACCCGACCCGTTTATTAAAAATGTCGTGTCGTGTCAACCCGTTTAATTTAAACGGGTTGACATCGTCGACCCAAACCCGTTAATAACGGGTCGATTTCGTGTCGAGTTAGCGGGTCGTGTCAAGGTTTCCCACCTCTAGATTTAGTGTTTTCACTTGTAAAATTTTTAAAAAAAAAGTTCAGTCCCAATTTTAGCAAAAGGGAGTAAGGGACAGGGCAGAAGCTGCAAGAAAAAAGAGCACTGTAACATATATATGAACCTCTCAATTCAAATGAATTGCCTCTCATTTCATCTCGAACATATCCCCAATTTCCAACCAAAAAATCCAGAATTTGAGCATTTATTTTTTAGCTTCCTTATTTTCTCAAAATTTTAAACATAAGTTTGAATTGTCTCTGTAGCCAAACAAATAACACGAATTTAATGCAATAAATCCACAACAGTAATTCTTATCATGCTTACCAAAATTTCGCTCATTAAATTTCCTACAAATTTCTATCTATTTAAATAGTAAAACGACGCAATAAACCTGTAACACGAAGCAGATTATGCAAATTAATCAAACCCAGTTCAATCAACTTCATAGGGATATACACAATTTGTAAAATGCATTAGGCCGACAATCATCACAATTTTTATATTCATAAAAACCCTCTACCATACAAAAAAAAAAAAAAAAAACCCTACAATAACAAATTGAATTGCATGATAACAATAGTTTAAATTAAAGAAAAAAGAGAGAGAAGGAAATTACTGAGGAAGGAGACGAAAGGCGAAAATGGTGTCTTCAAAAAGAAGAATCTGAAGAGATTTGGTTGATTTGGAATAAACTAAACGAAGAAGAACACTAAGTTCTCTGCAAGCCATTGGATAGCGGTATGAAAGAGAAAGAGATTGTCGCAATCCCAAGCTTTGGTATTTCTCTAATGCACCAGTCATTGCAAATTTTGATCTTGCCAAATAGGAGTAATTGAGAAGATAAAGAAGATCAAATTGTTTTAAGGCTAGGTTAAGCTTTGTTTGCTCAGCATTTCAGAATTGCAGCCATGAAAGGGCTTCGATGGAAGCACGAAGAGGGATTTGGGAGTTAGAACCATACAAGTTATGGCGGTTCACTTCACGAATCCCGGGGCTGGCTGTTTTGGTTGTTAACACAAGAGTAATCATCAACGAACACGAACCCATCGTTGAGAATTTAAGCATTTGGGTATTTTGGATGATTGTGATGTGACCAGATTGGATTGTAAAATGGGGTTCAAACTTAAAATTGTAACCAGAAAGGGGAATAAGGGTGCGTCTCTTCACCTTAAAAAACAAATTTTAGGTTTAATAAGTTCAGATAAGTTCGAACCTTAACCCACAACCACTAGTCGAAACACCCTAATCGAACCCTAGCCCACAACCACCAGTCGAACCACCCTAGTCGAACCACTCTACCCACTCGAAACACCCTACCCACAATCGAACCTAACCACCACTCGTACCACTCACAATTGAACACAACCACCACTCGAACTCTGCCTCTCCCTCTCTCGCCATCGATCTCCTCCCCTCTCTCTTCGTCGATCTCCTCCGTCAATCGGGGTTTAGGGTTTTGCTGATTGGTGGTGCTGTGGTGGTGGATCGATTAGGGTGCTGGGGTTTAGGTTTTTAATTGGGTTCAGGGTTTTGGGTTGGGTTGATTTGGGTGGTGTTGGTGATGTTGTTGATTATTGGTATTGTGTTGGTGGTGTTTGTGTTTAGTGATTAAGGCCTAATTAGTTGTGTTGATTAGAGTTTGATTAATGCTTAAAACTTCATTGAGAAAAATTGACTAGGAGTTCGTGAATGGGCAGTTTGTTGCCAGAATTATGTTACGGAGGGCGTAGTCATATACTCATATTCACAACATTATATAGTCATTGATTTGCTATTTTATGTTATCGTTGACTCGGTGGGTGGGTGGGGTGGCTGGTTTGTGGGTTGGTGGGGGCCGAGTGGGTCGGTGGGGTGGGTGGCTTGGCTGGTTGGTTGGGTTCGGTGGATGGTTGGGCTGGACGGGTGGTTGGCTGGCAAAGTTTATTGTCAAATAGGGCAAAGTTTCAAAAGTCTAAGAGGGCAAAATAATCATATTGTCTTCATTGTTAATATCAATGACTGCAAAAATAATTGCCCTTGTAGGCATCATTAAGTAAAACAATACTCATATTGCCCTCTTTAATTATGATAAGTTGCCCTCGTTGTGTGAGTTTTTTGTAGTGTCATTTTGGAGGGGTAAATTGTAGAAAACCTTATACCACAGGGGCATTACATAGAAAAATCCTAAAATTTTTGTTAAGGTGGTATTTTACAAATTTTGGAAAACATATGGTGGTAAGGTACAATTTTTCCTCTCATTAACTACTCTCTCCATAACATAAAGATTTCAACAATTGTTTTTTCACGCATTTTGAGGAATCGATTTGAGGGTGTAAACGACCAAATTAATCAAAATAATTTTGATATTAGTAACTTATAATCTCATTCTTGCTTGTATTAAAACCATTTTGATTAATTTCGTCGTTTAGATCCTTAAATCGCTTCCTCAAAATGTGTGAAAAAACAATTGTTGAAATCTTTATGTTACGGAGGGAGTAGTTGAAGTTAGGAAGTCCTGAACCCTTAGATGGTTTCATTAAGAATCTTAGATTTGTCTAATTTTTTTTTATCATCTCTTTAGCTGGTCTTTTGTTAGAGGAAATTAGGAAAATGCAACATGGTTACATGCATGTTTGTAATGGGGTAGAGAATATGGGTGGATGAGTTGTCGGATTTTGTTCTCGATTTGGCTTTAAATGATTAGTTTAATCTGTTAATGAATGAATAGAATAATTTCCCCCTTCATATAATCAAAGAAAAAAGAAACGAAAGAATTATATGCATGTAAACTGTGAATGGTTTAGTACATGTTCAACCCTAGTTTTGTCGTAAGACCGACCTTAGTATGTAAAATGTAATAATATTTCGTAATTTTTAACAATGTTTTTAAGGACTATCAAGATTCAACAAAATTCATCTCTTGGACCCAAAGTTTTATTTAATTTCTCTTTATCCCATAAATTTAATTAGTGGTTGTTGGTTGAATGAGTATAACATTGTTAATGGGCTTGTCAACTTTTTAATTAGCTCAAGATCAAACTATACACCTAGCTTGACTTTATTATTTGTTTGGTTTCAGCTGCTAAGAAGGCAAAGTTAGAGGAGATAACTCCTAACCCCCAAGATGGCAAGTCTTTCTTTGCTTTATTCATTATTTTACAATCATTTCCTTTGCATGAATATCTCTAACTTCGTCATTACTGCATTCTTCATATCTGGTTTTTGATTGATTTATTTATTTTTGGGTAGGCACCAATGATGAATCTTTTGAGCATCCTGAACCTATAGAGGTAATTTTGTTTTTTGTGTATGTTTTTTGGCTTCTAATCGTGATCAAACCAAGACATACCTGGTGGAACTTCTATATATATATATATATATGTGTGTGTATATATGTGTATTGTGGGTTGCAAATTGATTGATTGTAATTGTAATTGAAGTAAAATAAAATTGAAAATCAATAGTAAAGAAACAAATAATAAAACCAGAATTGGAAAGTAGGAAAATCCTTCAATCAATGTGATTGAAGACTATAAAACTCACCCAAGAAGGAGAAATGTATTATTGCAATGTTATAATAGTGTTTTACAATCACTAATCCTCTAGAGCACAAGAGATAATATTTCTAGCTCTAAAGTAATGCTATGTGTTTGTTTATAATCTGAATATCAACAGCCATACAAGAGTACAAGGGTATTTATAGACCCACGATCGAGAAATAAAACACGTGGAAAAAACTAGGCCAAACCGCCCCAGTGTCGCGGGTCGCGAGTCGCGAGCCAGACCCTGTCGCGGGCCACGAAAATGCTACTGACTTCCAGAGACTTTTTCGCGGGGCGCGAGCCTAAGACACGGCCGCGAAAAACCTCTGCTCAGAAATCCTCTTGATGTAAATACCAAACACATCCTCAAGTTGATATCGAGTCAAAATACATAACATGTATATATATTGAAAAGCTTGATTCGAATTTTTCTGTTTTCTTCCGGGCCACCTTTCTTTCGGTGGGTTGAAATCGGATCGTGTTGCAGCTAGCCCTGAGTCCAAGATCAAACCAAGACATACCTGGTGGAATTTCTATGCAAATCTCACTCCAGATGAAGTCAAAAGGCTCTCTTTTCTCCTCCCCTCTTCTACTCTTTAGGGGTGTTTGGTATATATGCGGGAATGGGAATATGGGAATGGCAATGTGGGAATTCATACAATATTCTCAATCCCTCATCTTGTTTGGTATGAGTTTCAGAGTACAGCTAGAAATGAATTACTCGCTCCATCACTAAAAGAATTCTACAATTTATTTCGCACAACTTTTTAAGGGATTGATTTAAGGGTGTAAATGAAGAAATTAATCAAAATAATTGTGATTAGTAAAATATCATCCCATCCTTAATTGTCTTAAAATCATATTGATTAATTCGTTCGTTTGCACTTTTAACTCACTTTCTTAAAATGTGTGTACGTAAGGTGAAGTGTAGAATTTTTTTATTTATTTATTATTTATTTTATTTTATTTTTGTGATAAAGGGAGTACATTATCTCATTATCTTACAAAAAATTCAACAAATAATTAAAACTTTGAAATAAAAATAAGAAATTGAATTAAAGTGTAATCTTGACAACTATGGTAGTTTCTAGATCTGTTATTTTTCTATCTCTTGGTTGAAGCAAGAATTTCCCAAATACCCATTAAAATTCAAACTAACAAAGGATGGTTTAGATATGTAATTGTTGGAATATTTGGTTTAGTTGGTTAGCTTGTTAATTCAAGTACTCCCTCCGTAATGATAAAATGACCCAGTTTGATTTTATTTTTTTTTTATTTTTGATCAAGCAATTTAAGGGTGTTAATAAATAAATTATGGAATCTTACTACTCCCTCCGTAACGTAAAATTGTAAATCTTTGACTTTTTACGTATTTTAAGGAAGCAATTTAAGGATTATTTCCATTAAGAATTATGTAAATCCATATAAGCTTTAGTTTAAGCATCCACAAGCAAAGACTCTACAAGACGCAATCAAGATTAAGCAAGAATCAAGGCAATTAATCCCTATGCCATTCGGCCTTGCACGCATAATCACAGCAACAATATATAACTATCAAATCTAATTATTCAATGAAGTTTAGTCCTAATGCTAAGTGAAAAAGCTAGTTACCTTAATTGAAGCAAAACACACAAAAGCACGCCAAAGACCCGTGGGAAAAGAAAGAGAAGAAAAGAAAAGATTTTGTTTTGAGGTTTGATCATATAATGATTAAGGAATAAAGAAAGGAAATTAAAATGGGAGTTTGGGTTTCTAAAATTTAGTAAAGATTGTTAGGAGGAAAGATATGATTTTTAGGACTAGATAGAATAAATATGAATTGCTAATTATGGAAAATAAATTAAATTGATTAAGTAAAAGGAAAATATAACAAGGGCCGGTTTTACATGGATTTTGGGCCTGATCAATTAAATAAAAATTAAGTCTTTGGGCCCAAATCGGATGATTCGGATTTAAAGACTTAATTTTACACGAAATTTTACGGCCCAAAAATCCGGGTCGTTACAACTCAAAGGGAGCACAAGTTACTGGAGGATTTTAGAGGTGCGTTGGACGACTGTGGTCTGATGGATTTGGGGTTTGTAGGGGTTTCAGTTCACTTGGTGGAATGGGAGGGAAGGTGATCAAAGTCTTCATGAGAGATTGGACAGAATGGTTGGGAATAAAAAATGGTTCGATGCTTTCCCTCTTTTAACAGTTCATCACCTTGATGAGGGCGGGTCGGACCACTTACCTCTAAAGCTAGTGGAATATACTGGAAATAAAAAGACAAAAAGAGGCTTCAAGTTTGAAGATTTTTGGCTAACGTCGGAGATGTGTGCGGAGGTGGTGGAAGAGGCGTGGGGAGAGGGGTATAGGAGCAATGGGATGTCAAGTCTGCCATGTCGCTTGGAGAAGGTGTCGGCTGCAATAAGAGATTGGAGAAAGAGGGAATTTGGTAGTATTCATGAGCAAATTAAAATTAAAAGGGAGAAGCTTGTTCAAATAGCTAATAGCGTGCCTTCTCAAGATGTTTGTAATGAACATAGAATGATTTTGAAAGAATTGGATGATCTCTTGCTTAAGGAGGAAATTTACTGGAGGCAACGTTCGAGGGTTTAACATCTAAGGGAGGGGGATCGCAATACGAGCTTCTTTCATATGAGATATTACCTTAGAAGGCGGAGAAATTTAATCAGGGGGATTGAAGGGGATAATGGAGAGTGGGTGGTAGATGAGGATAAAATGGAGGAGGTGGCGGTTAATTACTTCTGAGAGCTTTTCACTTCTACAATGCCAAACTCTTTTGATGAGACCCTAGAAAATCTGGATTGCCGTGTGACCGCAGAGATGAATGAGAACCTGTGTTGTAACGACCCGACTCGCTTAAATCGGCGCGGAAGAAACCGACGAGTCAAGTAGTTATAAAACTAAAACTCAACACTTAGAAAATAAACTAATACCTCAAAATATTATTATTGAACCAAAGATGTACAATAACCCACAATCTTGTACAAAAACTAAATCCAAAAGTCAAATGTACTAAAACAAAAGTAAAGTGCAACTCTAACCACATGCTAGAGTCTTATACAACAAATGTAATATCATACGTCTGAAACAACGTCTATAGAATCTAATACTATGAAACAACTGTAATAAACAACAACAAAGCACACAAAGCGTCGCTCGCCCAACCCCAAAGCTAAGCAAGAGCATCATCGTCAGATGTACCTGAAAAACACAACATATCCACCATCAGTGGCGAGTAACATAACTGACTCACCCTAACGGGAATACACAAGCACATAGCAATAATCAAATAACATCACACGTAAATCCTCGAAGACACGAGACAACCTCAAGCTCGTAATCCAAACTCGACTAATCACTCGACATCATCATCATACGTCATCACTATACTCAATTCTAACTCAGGTGCAATCATTCTAGTTCTAGACCGGACTAGGCTCGTACGGAAGCATCTTACGCAACCGAACTTCTACTATGTCAGGACCGGGCATAAGCCATACACCCAAATCCCACGAACCCAATCAATCTGGGAAATCGTGTCCCTAATCCCCAATCATTTTGAGCGTACTAGGAATAACATAGTGAGACTCCAAAACTATTCCGATACCGCGGACGGAAATAGTGGCAACGTCTTAACCCAAAAACTAAGCATAAGCCATACACAAAGTCAAGGGCGTCTAGAAAAGAAATCAAGCTAACCATCATACCATCATTATCTTTTCATCATAGTTAAATTAAAGACAAGAATAAGCCATACTCTTGAATTTAACAACTAAATCATCGAAGTTAACCCAAGAATTGCCTATAGCCATACTCTTGAGACTAACCAAACATCATATAATCATTCTTAACTCAATCTTTAATCAACTCATCCCAAATCTTTAACTTTCAAGACTCTTTCTAACACTTTCTTTAACTTTCAAGAACTCTAAAGAACTCAATCAAGATCCTCAAAGAATTCATCTATGACTCAAAGAACTCATCAAGAACACATTCAAGATTAAAGAACTTCAATCAAGAACTCATTCAAGATTCAAGAACTCAATCAAGAACTCATACAACTCAAACTACACGTATGAACCCTCATATCACACGACATCCTTAACAAATTTAATCAAAATTCAACAAAATCAAACCCAATCACCATGATTTCCAAAATATCATAAAAATTACCTTAAAACATGAAAACCACCATTAAAATCATCATTTAATACTTCAAAATCAGAATTAAAGATTAACTTCAAAAAAAATCATGAACAATCATCAACAATTCAATCAAACATGCATTTAATTAAGGCTATAAACATAGTACTACCAATTAAGTTGAGTTAGCATGTTACCTTAATCACGAATAACCTCAAGAACGTACCAAGAACATGCTGCCCGGAACGAACCACTTCTGGCCAGCATCATACGCATAACACGGCACCAACCATGGTCACCATGGACACAACACCACTGCTGCCCACTGCTGCACGGTTGCATCACCACGAACAGCCACAACTGCACGTCCCCTCTGCTGCCCAGCCAGCCTTGCACGGTTGCCCAGCTCTTCTCTACACGGCTGCCCAGCTCCTCTCCACACGGCTGCCCAGAAATCAGCCACACACCAACCACGACCAGCCCCACTTGGAGTACGAAAATGAACCCAAAAACCACCCCAAACTAGTGATCTTGAATGAAATTGTTGGGGTTTAAATTATGATTTAATACTTAAAGATCAAAGGATACATAATCTTTAAGTTTGGTTTAGAAAAGATGATGAACAATGATGAGTGTTCATCTAATCAAAAATGGTGTGAGGTTGATGGAAAAATGGAAGGAGAAGTTGGCTTTTAAAAGAGATGGCAAAGGATGGCAAATGAGCAAATGAATCCTCATGCCTTACTACTACTTCTATTTATTGAAGTTAAGTGAGGTGTGAAAATGAAGCAAGTGGCAAAAGTTGCCATCAAACAAGGGGAAAAACCGGATGGGCTTACTAAATGGGCTCAAAATGATTACTTGGGCCTTTTGCACTAATTCATGACTAATCATGATTATTTTGCACTTGGCCCAAAAATAATTAATTAATTAGAAAATTAAATAATAAAATTCTAATTAATTAAAATAAAATAAAATAAAGAAATAATAAACCATTAAAAATAATGGTTACACTAAAAACATTAAAAATAGTCTAAAATAAATTTTAGACCATGCACCGCAACAACAATAATTACTAGAAAGTAATTACGAGATTAGCCCAAAATCTGGGGCGTTACAATCTCCCCTCCTTAAAAGAATTTCGTCCCGAAATTCAAGCAAAGGAGATTATTCACCATCAGTAATCCGGGCTCGACACACAAAAAGTCAGACGAAATCTGACAGAACTTTCGGCTTCCACCAACGATCAACCGATCCTCGCGACTTGATGCTTCAGCCACTCAACTCGACTTGCCAGCACGATCGAGAAGCGTTCGTCGAAGTCCCGAACAAACTCCAACACTCTTCGACGCACCACTCAAGACCTCGGGATCCTCCTCGTTGCTTGGAAGGTCAAGATAGATGCAAGTCTATCCTTTACTCCAACGACGAACCCAGACTTACGAACTTCGGTCACATACTCAAGTTACTCCCCTCGACTACAGACTTAACTCTCAGAGGTGTAAAAACAATCAAATGACCGAAAACTGGTATACGGGTTATGATCGATTGGCCAAGATTGAAATGCAGATACAATCAGTCGATCAGGGTAAATGTAGAAAGCAACCAGTTGTCTTGGACGATCGAACAAAATTCCAAAACAAACAATTAATTTCAAAAATTCTATATCAGGTTTAGATCACCTGGATTAGAATGCGGGGATCGAAACAATGCCCACATTTGAATGATGAGAATAGCAAAGATGCGAATAAATGCCTGATATGAATATCGAATATTATATAGAAATTAAGGAACGTCTCGATAAGTATATCGATTTACGAGAAATAGGATAACTATGATTACAAAATAATAAATATATATATATACATATATATATATATGGATACAATAGAAATAATGATACGAAGGTGTGTAAATGGCATAAATTATCCATCGATAAATCCTAGCGATGATGGACGAAATTAACAAAAACAATAGCCAAAAACACCGTAGATGTCACAAGGTGAAATGATGTTAAACACAGGGTTGGCCAACATGAATAACGTTAATGATTTATGATGGCCGTAATTAGGTATGATGATAATAACATCGAAGATGGATGATCACAGATGACAATAACGATTATGATCGACGATAACGATGACATGAATGATGATAATGGATTACGACGCTCATGACCAAGGGTTAAGAACTTATGACGTCCAATAAGGGAATGACAATCGATATGATAAATTGTCCTAAATGATGATGAAGGCATCATGAACAATAAAGAATTGACTAGAACCAGGTAATAACAATATTGTTAACAATTAGAAGTAATAATGAATCGATAGTGCTACTTATGTTAACAATGAGAGTACTCACAAAAATAAGTTTAACATCGGAAATAAGGTTAATCGTAAATCAATTGTAAGGGTGATCAAATAGGTTTAGTTCAATTAGATTCTGGTCGAATACGGTAGGTCAAGCGGTTTCCTGACCACAATTACACCCCTATAAGTTCTAGTCTGGTCTACCTTGACACCTTCCTTTGTTGAGTACGTGACCCAGAAATACAAATTCGCGAAGACAAAGCTCCCACCTGGAGATATTCGCGAATCATCTTCTGCTCCATAATATCCTTAGTGCCATACGGAGATGATCTGCAAGCTCAGACTCGTCTCTCGCTTAGACTAAGATATTATCGAAGAAGACTACGACGCACTTATCGAGTAAGTGATGAAAAGTCCGGTTCATCCGATCCATGAACACGGGTAAAGCGTAAACGAAACTGACAACATCACTTCAAAACCCGTAGTAGTCGTATTCGTACGAAGAAGCGGTCTTCGAAATGTCCCCATATCGCCCTTCTGGCAAAGCTTCCTCATCTTCAAGGCTGAGATTACTTCCACTCCTTTCTTAAGGACGAACCCAGAGTAGATAACTCGGTTGCCCTGAGATCCTCGGAATGTCACTGACTGATCTTGGCAACGAATGATCGCTCGATACCTCGACAGCCAGTCCATGCCAATAATGACATCGAACTCCATCAGCGGGAAATTCTTCAAATCGGTTGTCGCCTGCTTCACCAGCTAACACGATAGGCAAACCTCGGAACTCGAGCTGACAAACAAGATCCTCTCCAGAAGAGAGTTATAAATGGACTAACGGAAAACCGAGACTCCATCGAACTGGACCTCTGCTACTGCCTTGGTCGTACAACAGACTCGATCCTTCATTGGAGACTTACCCAATGTCGAAAGCTCCTCTCCTGCCGATGAAACATGCCATAGGCGTGTCGTCACATCGCTTC
Source organism: Salicornia ramosissima (assembly GCA_951394345.1). Classification (NCBI taxonomy): domain Eukaryota; kingdom Viridiplantae; phylum Streptophyta; class Magnoliopsida; order Caryophyllales; family Amaranthaceae; genus Salicornia; species Salicornia ramosissima. The sequence continues at coordinate 48,650,029 of OX596237.1, read as the reverse complement.
CCTGGGTGGAAGTCCTTGCGCAACTTCTATACCTCGAACCGTCGAAATCCTAATGCGATCAAGCGGTCGGAGGGGGTACTGCTAAGAGCACTAAATCGAGCTTCCCAAAGGATAGCAACATCCTCGGGGTCGGGGTCTTCTTCTAGCTGGCATCCTCCTCGATAACAGACGCCTGAAAGTCGAGTGCTACCTCGTAAGCTTGCCGTAACGACTTCGCTCCACTGCTGATCATATGAACGCGAAACCTCGTATCCAACTCCTTGACGTAACGCTTGTCCCGCTCCTCCTCGGATGGAACGACTGACGTAGCGAACATTGATAACTCGGCGAAACTATCGGGGTACGCCTGAACTGTTATCTTACTCTGCATAAGAGTAAGAGACTCCTCTGGTTTCCGTCACCGCAACTCGTCGGGGTAGAACCTCTTCTGGCCTCAGCTACGAACTCGTACCACGATATCGAATGCGGGGTAAGCGCGCGTTCCTAGCTATGCTCCACCAGTTATCGACATCTCCTCGCGAGTGATAGGCGACGAACTGATCCTTCTCGTGCTCGGACAAAACGTAACGTTGAAGAGCTTCCTACCTCGTGGATTCAACTCCTCAACATCGTAGGGCCGACAACCCATCGAAAGTCGGTGGTCGAAGATGAGCGATACGATCGAACGTCGACTGCGATCTTGATAGTTGTCAACTAAAATGCGCTAGCGTATAAATCGCTTCCTCGAGCGCTCGTAATCTCTGTCGTCCCGAACTCGACCGGCGAGGTGTGAACACGTCGAAACGTAATACGACAAGGACACAAATAAGCAACCCATGTTAATCAAAAAATCACACTCAAGTCAAGAATACACATAAAAGAAGGTAAGAAAAAGAGTCTTATCCCGGATCATTCTACCCGTCACTCTTCTCCCTTCACATAGTCCTAGAAATGGTTTAATCACTCGGGAAAGTAAAGCTCTCATCTCCCGGGTTTAACTCAAATCCTAGAAACTTCACTTAAACCTATTCGGCTCTGATACCAACTGTAACGACCCGACTCGCTTAAATCGGCGCGGAAGAAACCGACGAGTCAAGTAGTTATAAAACTAAAACTCAACACTTAGAAAATAAACTAATACCTCAAAATATTATTATTGAACCAAAGATGTACAATAACCCACAATCTTGTACAAAAACTAAATCCAAAAGTCAAATGTACTAAAACAAAAGTAAAGTGCAACTCTAACCACATGCTAGAGTCTTATACAACAAATGTAATATCATACGTCTGAAACAACGTCTATAGAATCTAATACTATGAAACAACTGTAATAAACAACAACAAAGCACACAAAGCGTCGCTCGCCCAACCCCAAAGCTAAGCAAGAGCATCATCGTCAGATGTACCTGAAAAACACAACATATCCACCATCAGTGGCGAGTAACATAACTGACTCACCCTAACGGGAATACACAAGCACATAGCAATAATCAAATAACATCACACGTAAATCCTCGAAGACACGAGACAACCTCAAGCTCGTAATCCAAACTCGACTAATCACTCGACATCATCATCATACGTCATCACTATACTCAATTCTAACTCAGGTGCAATCATTCTAGTTCTAGACCGGACTAGGCTCGTACGGAAGCATCTTACGCAACCGAACTTCTACTATGTCAGGACCGGGCATAAGCCATACACCCAAATCCCACGAACCCAATCAATCTGGGAAATCGTGTCCCTAATCCCCAATCATTTTGAGCGTACTAGGAATAACATAGTGAGACTCCAAAACTATTCCGATACCGCGGACGGAAATAGTGGCAACGTCTTAACCCAAAAACTAAGCATAAGCCATACACAAAGTCAAGGGCGTCTAGAAAAGAAATCAAGCTAACCATCATACCATCATTATCTTTTCATCATAGTTAAATTAAAGACAAGAATAAGCCATACTCTTGAATTTAACAACTAAATCATCGAAGTTAACCCAAGAATTGCCTATAGCCATACTCTTGAGACTAACCAAACATCATATAATCATTCTTAACTCAATCTTTAATCAACTCATCCCAAATCTTTAACTTTCAAGACTCTTTCTAACACTTTCTTTAACTTTCAAGAACTCTAAAGAACTCAATCAAGATCCTCAAAGAATTCATCTATGACTCAAAGAACTCATCAAGAACACATTCAAGATTAAAGAACTTCAATCAAGAACTCATTCAAGATTCAAGAACTCAATCAAGAACTCATACAACTCAAACTACACGTATGAACCCTCATATCACACGACATCCTTAACAAATTTAATCAAAATTCAACAAAATCAAACCCAATCACCATGATTTCCAAAATATCATAAAAATTACCTTAAAACATGAAAACCACCATTAAAATCATCATTTAATACTTCAAAATCAGAATTAAAGATTAACTTCAAAAAAAATCATGAACAATCATCAACAATTCAATCAAACATGCATTTAATTAAGGCTATAAACATAGTACTACCAATTAAGTTGAGTTAGCATGTTACCTTAATCACGAATAACCTCAAGAACGTACCAAGAACATGCTGCCCGGAACGAACCACTTCTGGCCAGCATCATACGCATAACACGGCACCAACCATGGTCACCATGGACACAACACCACTGCTGCCCACTGCTGCACGGTTGCATCACCACGAACAGCCACAACTGCACGTCCCCTCTGCTGCCCAGCCAGCCTTGCACGGTTGCCCAGCTCTTCTCTACACGGCTGCCCAGCTCCTCTCCACACGGCTGCCCAGAAATCAGCCACACACCAACCACGACCAGCCCCACTTGGAGTACGAAAATGAACCCAAAAACCACCCCAAACTAGTGATCTTGAATGAAATTGTTGGGGTTTAAATTATGATTTAATACTTAAAGATCAAAGGATACATAATCTTTAAGTTTGGTTTAGAAAAGATGATGAACAATGATGAGTGTTCATCTAATCAAAAATGGTGTGAGGTTGATGGAAAAATGGAAGGAGAAGTTGGCTTTTAAAAGAGATGGCAAAGGATGGCAAATGAGCAAATGAATCCTCATGCCTTACTACTACTTCTATTTATTGAAGTTAAGTGAGGTGTGAAAATGAAGCAAGTGGCAAAAGTTGCCATCAAACAAGGGGAAAAACCGGATGGGCTTACTAAATGGGCTCAAAATGATTACTTGGGCCTTTTGCACTAATTCATGACTAATCATGATTATTTTGCACTTGGCCCAAAAATAATTAATTAATTAGAAAATTAAATAATAAAATTCTAATTAATTAAAATAAAATAAAATAAAGAAATAATAAACCATTAAAAATAATGGTTACACTAAAAACATTAAAAATAGTCTAAAATAAATTTTAGACCATGCACCGCAACAACAATAATTACTAGAAAGTAATTACGAGATTAGCCCAAAATCTGGGGCGTTACATGTGTGCTCCTTTTACTCATGATGAAGTCTATTATGCTCTTTCCCAAATGAATCCAAGTAAGTCCCCTGGTCCTGATGGTCTTAATGCTAATTTCTTTCAAAAATTTTGGCATATTATTGGTTCTGATGTTTCTAGTTTTGTAATTAGCGTTTTAGAGGGTCATACTAGTCTCGAGTCTATTAATCAAACTAGAATAGCTTTAATCCCTAAGGTTAAGTCCCGTCTTTGATGTCGGATTTTCGCCCCATTTCCTTATGTAATGTTATTTACAAGCTTGTGTCTAAAGTCTTAGCTAATAGGTTAAAGAGAGTCCTACCTTCAATAGTCTCTTTCAATCAAAGTGCCTTTACCCCGGGTAGACTTATTACTGATAATGCTCTTGTTGCCTTCGAGGTCTTTCATTTTTTAAAAAATCAAAAAAATAGGAAAAAAGGTCATATGGCTCTCAAGCTGGATATGAGTAAAGCTTATGATAGGGTTGAGTGGGATTTTTTGGAGGCTACTATGATGAAGTTGGGTTTTGATGATAGATGGGTGCACATGGTCATGAATTGTGTTTGTACTGTTAATTTTATGGTGCAGGTCAATAGTTTGGATTCGGTTTCTTTTACTCCAGAAAGAGGTCTCAGACAAGGAGATCCAATCTCACCATATCTTTTTATCATTTGTGCAGAGGTTTTTTCTAATTTGCTTTCCAGGTGCTTGTTAAATGCTCGAATCAGTGGTGTTAGAGTGGCCCGAGGTGTTCCTGCTGTTAGCCACTTGCTTTTTGCCGATGACAGTATTCTCTTTGCCAAGGCAAACGTGGAGGAAGCAAGGGCGATTAAGGGCGTCCTAGAGGTGTATGGTCGGGTTTCGGGGCAAGTGGTTAACTTCCAAAAATCTCAACTCACTTTTGGTCCTTGTGTTAAGGAGGATTGTAGGGAGGCTATCTCAGAAGTGTTAGGGGTAAGCTTAATTTCTGCACCTTCTAAATATTTAGGGTTACCTACTACGGTGGGTAATTCTAAAAGATGGATTTTTAACGTTGTCAAAGAAAGGGTACGCAAAAAGCTGAAGGGTTGGAAAGAGAAGTTACTTTCTTTTGCAGGTCAGGAAATCCTCATTAAGGCAGTTGCCCAATCGATTCCTACCTACATTATGAGTATCTTTAAGCTTCCAGCTTCGGTTAGTCATGATATCCAATCTTTGGTGGCTAGATTTTGGTGGGGGTCAAAAAGTGGGGAAAGAAAAATACATTGGATTTCCTAGGAAAATCTGTGTAGGGATAAAAGGGATGGGGGAATGGGATTTCGCCACATATTGATTTTTTTAATGATGCGCTGTTGGCTAAGCAAATCTGGAGGATTCTCCAAAATCCTGATAGTCTAGTAGCGCAAGTTCTTAAAAAAAGATATTTCCCAAGGAAGTCGATTATGGACGCTACTGTTGGGTTCAATCCTAGCTATACCTGCAGGAGAAGTATTATTGGTGCAAGATGGATTATTGAGGGAGGTACAAAATGGATGGTTGGAGATGGTATGAACATTCAGGTGTGGTCGGACCGATGGGTGGATAATATCCCGTCTTTTAAGGTCGTATCGCCTAGAGGAGGCAACAATCAAGATATGAAGGTGGCAGATTTGATTGACTGGTCGAACAAGGAATGGGATATAGACAAGCTAAGAAGATTGTTTCTTGATTTTGAGGTTGATAAAATCTTATCTATACCGATTAGTGAGACGACTTGTACGGATAGATTGGTTTGGCATTACACCTCGAGTGGCGAGTATACAACGAAGTCTGGGTATAATTTTGCGAGATGGTCGAAGGTGGGAAGAGATGCTCCCTCATCATCCACATCCTCGGCGACATTCTGGAAGAAGTCGTGGAGCTTAATGTTGCCTCCCAAAATCAAGGTCTTCCTTTGGAGGGCTTGTGTTAATGCATTACCTTCTAAAAATGGTCTGGCTAGGAGATTGAAGGACATGGATGATAAGTGTAGTAGCTGTCAAAGTGCCCCTGAGTGTGTGTTACTTGTTCTGTATAGATGCCCGGTTGCTCTTCGCGTCTGGTGCTATTTTGGGTTTGATGTGTCATACCCAAGGATTGAAAGGGCATCTTCTTTTTTAGAATGGTGGGAAGCTATATTGGATTTATTTGAGGATGATGAGTGCTGCAAGGTGGGAGTTATTTGTTGGGCTCGTTGGACATCTAGGAATGAAACTCTATTCAAGGAAAAGCCTAGAAGCACGGAGGAAATTGTTGCAGCAGGAATAGCATATTACTCAACATTTGTGGAGGCGATGACTGGTGAGGATAGCGGTCGCCGAGATGATGATGTGAGTGTGAGTTGGCAGCCGCCCCTCGGAGGGACTGTCAAAATCAATTGTGATGCTGGTTATGTGGGGAATGGCGTGATAGAGTTGGGTGTAGTGGTGCGTGATGAGTATGGTGATGTGGTGATGGCGGATGTGCATCAGGTGCATGCAGAGTGGTCAGTGAGGGTGGCGGAGGCGAAGGCTTTGCTCTTCGGTATCAAGGTGGCGCTTCATGGGGGCTACGACAAGGTGGTGTGTGAGAGCGATTGCCTGGACGTCATCCAACATTTGCAAGGAAGGAAGACCTCCATTAATGCTTTCTCTTTAGTTATTAATGATATTTTGTCTTGTTATTTGTTTCATGATAATGCTTGGAGCCATGTTAAACGGAAGGGCAATGCGCCTGCCCATGTCCTAGCTAAGTATTCTCCAGTTGTGTTGGGTGATCGTATTTGGGTCAATGAGGGCCCTGACTGTATTGCGAATGCAGTCACTTGTGATGCTTGTAAAAACTTTATTCTTAATTAATTGGTTCTTTTTCTTTCAAAGAAAAAAAATACTATATGTAATCCTAAGGTTTGTTTCAAAAAAAAAAAATCCTAAGAGTTACATATAATCATTAAATAAATTACTCAAAATAAAAAAAGTTAGTAGATTATGCCAGAAACATGTGAAAATCGATATAACGAATGAATAATTATTGCTTATTCTTTCAATTTATTATTTACTTATTAACAAACATGACATTTTTTATTATTAATAAAAGAAGTACACCATGTAACGGACACTCAATTTGTTATTATGGACGACAGGACAAGAATTGAATTCCCAATTCTACAGTCACTGTTGATCCTAAACACACACAAGTTTCAAAAGGTGAAGGCTAAACAACAACACCAAACAAGTGTAAGATTTCCATATCAGCCAACATAAAAATGCTCCTTCATTAATACAAAAGGCAATACAAGGTTCAGAATTCAAGATCATTGCAAATCTTCATTTTTTTTTTAATAGGATAATGTGTGGGATACTAAGACTTGAAATCGGACCCTACTGCAGGTCACCCGGCCCAAGCCAACACACGCATCTGTAAGGGGCATTGCAGATCTTCATAGAATTGATACACTTCAATAGTTTTATATACAATGTACAATTATTTATTTACTTCAATATTTAGACTAATAAATTGAGTATGGACATACAAATAATAAAATGCCCTCTCACTAAGGAATATAATACATGGGATTAGGAAGCTTGAAAGAACGGGCGGACATTGAAGAACCCAACAAATCACTCCACTGATCCCCAGAGTTGCCCAGTATGTTGAATCCCTCCTTCACCATCTCATTCCTCTTTTCTGATTTGTAAATCGTCGCCAACTTTCCATGGTCTTCTGTGCCCCTAGAAAAGGTATTTAAAGAATCGGTGGTTGGAGATTAATGCACAAAACACCTAAACAAGTAATTTTTCCATACTAAGTAAAGTTGGCTACATGAATGATATGTTCATTTGTATGTTCAGAAGAACAAAAAAACAACAGAATAATGAGAAAGCATATTACAAATTTACAAGATTTTATTACAGTGGCTAATTCCTTTCTATTTGTTTTCTGTACTAAAATTGGTAGGAATCAGCTGCAAATAGCACATGAAATGGTTGTAATACAGTAAAAGCCAGGCAATAGCTGCTTATTTTGTACTTGCCAAATAAAAAATCATGTGCTATAGTTAGGACTGAACTATGACCCCTTGGAAGTAGTACTTGCTTTTTTTTTTTCGCAAAGAAAGTGTAATACATGATAGAATCTTATTATTGGCAGAAATGCACAATAGAACAAGATGCAAGCTAAACAGTTCGAAGTCAATTAAGGGTCCGTTTGATAGGGCGTAAAACATTTTCAATGTAAAATGGATTTCCATGAAAATCATTTTACAATGGAAAACTCACTTTGAAAAAAGTTTTCCATTGTTTGGTTAAATGGAAAATGAGTTATGAGAATAGAGAATGGAAATCAGTTTTCCTTTGATTTTGGGAGGAAAACGTTTTCAACTATGGTGTAAAGGCATTTTACACACTAACTTTTCCATTTTAATTTTCGGTGTAAAATGATGAAAATAGTTTTCAGGGAAACCATTTTACGCCCTACCAAACGGACTCTAAATTCGCAAGCTTTACAGGAAGGGGGAGTGAATTCACAAGTCTAAGTGATTAATATTAAGTTTGAGATTGGCAAGCTATGGAATCTACATTACCTAATACCTATCATTTACAAGAACTCAAGCAGTTAGCAAAATAAGAGGCCACTCTTGAAATAAAATGAACCAGGGTTTTCAACCAGAGTTGCAAGCTTATTTTGCAGGGGTTATATTCTTTTTTCACTTGGGTATAATTACAACTATCATAATTCACCGCAAAGTGAACATAGTTAACAACTAAACAACAGGACAAGTGTGTATAAGACAGCAAACAGGTTGATAGATAGGTCCAAGAATTATGTCAATATGTCAACCAATCCTAATACCATGTTCAAAATTATCATAAAGTGCAAAAGTATAAGACTGAATGAAGATCAGATTCCTCACCTCAATATAAGCTTGTCCCAGTTCTTAAAACCAGCATTCCTCAAATTCTGAACAGTAACTTCCCTTTGCTTTTCGCTGCGTCCGGTCAGCAGGAAAATTCTGAATCCCAGACTTAAAACCTCCTCATAAAGCCTTAAGCTGGGTTCAATAACTGGAGCCATGGCCTTTCCAACCCATTTGTCAAACTCAACACCATCAAACACCTCCAAACTACAATTGTCCACAAACAACAGTAAATAAGATATCTATCAGATTCAACTTACACATAAGCATTACTATACATAAACCAGAAATCTAAAAAAATTCACTGAAGCAGCCTGAATTCGAGGTATTTTCACTAGAATTCCCTTCAATTAGGAGAGTATTTGGACCTAAAACTGAAACACTAAGAACTAACTTGACCCAAAAAAACAAAGCTGTTCCAATAATCCAATGTCTATTTTATTTTTCTGTCAAATAAGAGTACTTATCCCAAAATGCCACCTTCCTCGCACATATTTGCCAAAAACATTGGGCAACAAACAAGCCATTAACTTCATACTCTTTCAATCTATAATATTTGACACTCCATTTCCTCTTTTTTTCCCAGGTTGGTCACTTGACAACAAGAGTATGGAATCCTTACACAAAATTTTAATTGTCTTTTGACACTTAATTATCTAGAGCCATAAAAACTAAAGAAAAACCGTACAATAATAGGAAAAGAGAATAAAATGTGACTTGCGATTAGAAATTTGCTTTAGATCATAATTTCAACAAAAACAAGCAAATAAATCCAGCTTAAAACATTTTTTCCAACTTTTAAGGCATGAAAAAAGGGCAAATGCCTAAACCTGCAATGTGCATCACTGCATTGTGAAAAAACTATGCAAACATTGCAAAGTGACATTTTAGTACATAAAATCAAAACTCCAAGCACATGGCACACACTCATTGGTGATTTTGGCATGCAAAACTAAAGTATCAAAATATCCGGTAAATTGTATATTTCACACAACACCGTGTAGGTTTTGGAAAAAAACACGTGCCAATCTGCCAAATTCTATGTTTTCGAGACCTCGAGATTGTTAATCATAAATATTGAGTCCCTGCAACCATGCCTTATTTTAGGACAAGCCCTCTTGTCCAAATTTTTAGCAATTTACATGTCTAACACTTAGATATGTATCTGTATTCAACACTCATACATAGCTTTCAATATAGCACTCCATAAAACTACTATTCCAATGATGAATTTTTCTTGTTGTTCGCCCCAAAAAAATGCTACATTTCTTATTTAGGTCACATGTTTCCCGCAATTAGCCAATAATGTGCAGGTTGAAAATCACGAGTACAATGATAGTTTTAGTAAATAACATCAAAATTGCATAACATATAGCATACATACAATGATGATTTTGGCAAACTATGCATTATGCTGTTTATCCTACAGTAAGCAGGAAAACATTGCACAATCACATAACATATAATTAACACATACACACTATGATTTTGGTATGTTAAAGTACTAATTACTAAAATGCAATGTACATTGTGTTACTATCCCATATCCCCCATGCAAAAGGATTAAACTCTTTAAAAAATTCCACCCAATAAAATCTCTTGGAAAAATAAAAAAAAATGCAAATATATTAAACAATGAGGCAAGGAGTAATGGACTAATGGGTGCTATGTTATGCAATTTTTGTATCTCACATAACATCACAATGTCATTTTTTAAACTTTATTGAAAATATATTCTCAAAATATGCCATGGACATATATGCTCCAAATTTTTTTCAAAATTACGTCAAAATATCATTGTGAGATACAATCTGTACCTTGATGTGATTAATTGGGAATCCCTACTATCCCTAATAAATAATAATGCAAGCCAAAATTCCTTAATGCTATGTTTGGATACAAACATTTCATTTGAAACGATGGATTTGGTTGAAATTACATGTTTGGCAAGTAAAAAAATTTGGAATTGGATCTGACCCAATTCCCAACCCAAATGTTTAACAAACAAATTTCATTTGAAATACTAAAACAACTCAAACAAATAATTGTCATTTGAATTATAACATTTCAATTTCAAAAATTGAATTCATCAATTTAAAATGAATTTCACACGTACAAACACTACGGCTAAATTGGGAGCTGAAAAGTGAATATAATAACAACAATAATTGTAATAAAAACAAAGAAGCTTTTATTATATTAGTAGAAAGAAAGAAAGACATACCCATAACCATGACGAGCATAATAAGGGAGATTAGAAAGCAAAGTCTCATCAACATCAAAAACCCAAACAGCTTTGCTATCATCTCCAACATCAACAGAATTAGCAAAAACAGAAGCCTCATTGGAAACCTTTTCAAGATCCAATTTATAACCCCTACCCACCATATAACTCCTCACATATTCACCACATTCTTGTGGGATTGTCTTCCATGGATTCAAGTTGTTTGCTTCCACTGCAACCCTCCAACTTGTACACTCCAAATTGTTTCCTTCTTGCTCTGCTACTCCATCTGGGTATTCCATAATCAAGGGTCTTGGAAGATGATGACCATCTGATGATTCTTCGGAACAAAGGTACAATGAGGGAGATAAAAGCAGAAATAGCACAAGAGTAATCATCAACGAACACGAACCCATCGTTGAGAATTTAAGCATTTGGGTATTTTGGAATGGATTGTGATGTGACCAAATTGGATTGTAAATTGGGGTTCAAACTTCAAACTGTAAGCAAAAAGGGGGAATAATTAGGGATTCGGAGTAGAAATGGCAAGGCAAAAAGGGGGGAAAACAAAGGGGTTTTAATGTTTTATATGAATAGAATCAACAAATTAAAAATGCGTTGCCTAAAGCTTGGAGAGAGGTGGAAATACTTAAGAAGAAAGATTGGAAAAGTAATCTTAGGAGTGAAGTAATTGGCCAATGGGGGAAGAAGAAATCAACAAGATTGGTGCACATTCATGATTCATGGATTCATTATTCTATCGTTCTTATTTTACGAAATTGAATAGTTGAACGTGACAAAGATTTTATTTTACTGAATAAAATAATATAGTCATATTCACAACATTATAGAGTCATTGATTAGAGATGAACAATAAATTAATTTGAGATACAAAGTTTGTATCTCAAACGGTATTTTAAGGTAATTTTAATAAACTTTAGGGGCAGGGATTCGAGCACCAATTTTATAGGGGTGTTTTTGTAATTTATTTTCAACAAAATTACAAAAACGTCATTTGATATGTTTGCTAAAAAAATCAATTTGATTTACTAGCTATTTCCCGTCATTGATTTGCTATTTTATGTTATCGTGGACTCGTGGTCGTTAGAGTCTAGCAATGACAATTTAATCAGGATGAGGATGATGTTTTAATTGAGTGGTTAAGGTTTTAAAATTTTAGGCATTTTTGATTCTCACCGCATATACTGATATACTTGTAAGAATGTTTTTTTTTTGTGTTGGCTAAATTGGGTTGGTGACTTACATTACGGTCTAGTTCAAAGGTTAGTATCTCATACATTATCACACAATTTAGGTCAGATACGACACTAGTTTAATATGATTCGTAAGAAAAAAAAATTGAGTCAAATCCAAAAAAATACAAATTTGCATCAGACTCCAGTCGGGGTTGGTTGTTGGAAAAAATCCAACAATTAGTTCGACTCTGACGTGTATTGAGAGTTTTTATCTTTATATAATTTGTATTTAATTAAATTTATATATTTTTTATCTAAATTATTTGGTAGTAATTAAATATGTTATGTTTGGAATTTATTTGGTTTTATATAAATCAAGAATTTCGGTTACGAACACAACAAATACCAATCTGAACCCATAACATGCAACCCATTGTAACCCGAACCTAAAAATATTTTACTTCGACACAACCCACCAAACCGGTTTGACAAGTCTATATGTAGTCGTAAGACTTATTTTAGGTAGAGATGACAAAAACTAACACAACATGAAAACACGGTCCGAATACGACACAAAATTAGTGGGTTTAGGTCATGGATCAAATACTTTGACACACCTAAATAAACGTATTGACATGACAAGAAACACGTTAGGGCTCGTTTACATTAGGTGAATAGAGATGAGCTGAACTGAACTGAATAGAAGTGTATTAATTGAATTAAATAGAGATGAACTGAACTGAACTGAATAGAAGTGTATTAACTGAATATAATCTGAAGTAAACAAACCCTAAACATATCGGGTTTTGGTCGAGGGTTTTAATCCGTCCATAGTTAACACGACATAATTACATCTTTGTATTGAAGGGAAAGATAGACACAACACAATTACACTTGATTGTTCACTTTACATTACAAATTTTCAATGACATGCTAACACGATCCGAATAAAACACGAATTAAATGCGAATTGACACAAACAAAACACATCCATATTTTTAGGTAAGAGAAATGCAAAAGGACAAAACCTTGGTAGTTTGAAATGAAGAAAGAAATCATCCCACTTGGAAATTGAAACTACTCGTGTTTAATTAAGGATGATAAAAATGGTGTGATTTGAAACCCCAAATCCCCAATACTCGGCTCAAGTGCACAAGGCGAAGCAAGCGGAGAAAGAGTGAAAGAGAAGGCATGGATGGCCAGAAGATCAAAGTTGACAATCCAATTGTCGAGATGGACGGTGAGTCACTGAGTCCTATGTTGCCCTTAATTTGATAATTTTTAATGCCCTCTTTTTCTCCATCTTCTTCTTCATAGGTTAAAAAAAATTACGAATAAATTTGATTTATGCTGCAATTCCACTTGAATGTTTCTCATTTATGATTTATGATATATTCCGATATTCACTTGGTTGGTAGTGATTGATTTGCCCATTCGGATCAATTCAATGTCCGGAATTTTTTTTGGACTTGTTTTTAGCTTACTGAACGATACAAATCAAATCAAGTGAAGGAAAATTTAACTTTGTTGTTTTGTCAAATTTTTAAGCTTACTGAACGATACAAATCAAATTAAATTAGGCTCACAGTCAAGAATTAGGATATGGGGGACTGATGTGCAAGTAATACTATTCTTACCATTTCGAAGTTGAAAATTATAACGTGGTCTTATGACTATGAATTACCTCCACGGACTCACCTGGGCTGAGATTGCTTTTTTTTTTTGAATTATTTTTAATTATTAAATCTAAGTATAAATCATTTTTTCAATTGCTTTAAATACAATTTTATTTTCAGAAATTATTTTCTTTTTCTTTTTTCGCAAATGTTTTTTTTTTTTGACAGAACATAATTTCCAAAAATAAAAAGGTACTTAAAAATGATTTTAGTTAGATTTAGTAATTAAAAATAATTCAAAAAAAGCAATCTCAGCTCACTATTTTGGTAGTCTGTAGTTATAAGACCACAATAGAATTGTAGAATCATCCTTTGGACTTGTAATCACTTTAAAAAGACAACAGTAGAATCATCCTTTGGAAGTTGGTAATAGATGGCACCAATGGAACTTCAATTGTAATAATTTAGCAAGGAAAGCTGTGTCAGTGTCATCTCCATGGTAATGCAATCTCATTTCAGGACTTGTAATCACTTTGTGAAACTTCATTATCTTCCATCGCCACTTGATAATGGTATTGGATGAGAATGAAAAGTTACCAAGAAAACGGAACTTGCATCACCATCACCATGAGCATTGATTTTCCTTGTAAATTTACATACAGATCATTCTCATCACGATAATTTTTTTCCGGATATCAAACAGGTCATTAGATTTTATATCTTGAGAGAGGTGGTTTCAGATTTCATCTGTCTTATACTTCATCTTAAAACAATAAAGTGCATTGTTGTCTTACTATTTCACTACAATTTGCTGAGATATTTGGTACGGTCCAAAATAATGCGAAGTTGAATTTACACTCTATTGACTCTTGAGTCATGACTAATCTTTGTACAAATCGGTGTTGATATTTAAGGTTTGTGTCATTGAATGGCATGGTAAGATTCTTAGCTTAATGAAGTTGATATTGTAGAAGTATGCATTATACTTCTGTAATTGATTGTAATTGATTTGCATGCTGCAATGCTGCCTGAAAAGTCACCCAACACGCACCACCAACAGTAGCAATAAACACAAGAAAATAGAAGAAGAAGGATTACTTGCTATTGATTGATAGATAAACAATGACTTTAGGTCATAAGTCTCTAGAGTTTTCTCAAGGTAATTTTCTGGATAATCATTCCCTTGTCTTTACTCCTATTTATATCCCCATACCACCTTTGTCTTCTTCCCCTCTACAAAATCACAAAAGCTGCTACAAAATAAAAGGTACAAACTAAAGGACAAAGTTCCAACAGAAATAAATTAACAGAAATAAAACAACAGCTTTAATGTAAATGATAATTAGTGCAGCAGTAGCCCTGTTCCTTTGTTGTGCTTCTTCCCTCTGCGTACATATGTCTTAGTGGTCTTTGGTTGAGCTGGTGGGTTCGTTGCATTGCCGCCCCCTAAAAGCACCACCTTGTCCTCAAGGTGGAAGTCCGGAAATCTGAGTTTAGTAAGTTCCAAGTCCTCCCAAGTTGCTTCGAATTCAGGCAGCCCCTCCCATTTCAGCAGCACTTCTCAGCCTTCCTCCCCCCGTACCACGGACAGCCAACAAACTTTCAGGCTCCGCCTCCAATTCTAACTCAGCATTGAGGTGTGGTGGAACTGCCCTTGCCTCGTCATTATGCCCATGTGCCTTCTTGAGCTGTGAGACATGAAACACCGGATGAACCTTTGAATATTCTGGCAACCCGAGCCTATAAGCCACTGCTCCCACACGTTCTTCAATCTCATAAGGCCCATAGAAGCGAGCCGCTAGCTTCTCAAAGGGCCTCTTGGCCAAGGATCTTTGTCGGTAGGGTTGGAGCTTAAGGAAAACCCAATCTTTTCCCCCACTTCAAACTCCTCCATTCTCCTCTTAAAATCTTCATTCCTCCTCATAATTTGTTGGGTCTTGAGTAGGTTTAGTTTGAGCTCGTCCAAAATGTAGTCTCGCTCTTAGAGGGAGGAGTCAAGACTGTCAACCGGAGTTTGACCTCGTCCAATGCACATTAGTTTGGGGGGTTCTCTCCCATAAACTACTTGGAATGGTGACATGCAAGTGGAAGCATGGACGGAAGTGTTATATGAGTACTCGGCCCATGCGAGCCACTGAGCCCAGTTCTTGGGTTGCTCCCCGGTGAAGCACCTAAGATAAGTCTCAAGACGCTTGTTGACCACTTCGGTTTGGCCATCTGTTTGTGGATGATATGCAGTGCTTTGCTTGAGTGATGTGCCATGTAGACGAAAGGATTCCCTCCAAAAAGTGCTAAGAAACACCCGATCGCGATCCGACACAATGCTACTTGGAAACCCGTGAAGCCTTACTACCTCCTTCGTTAAAGATTCGGCCACCCCTTTAGCGGTGAACGGATGCTTTAAGCTTATGAAATGGGCATACTTAGAAAGTCTATCCACTACCACCAAGATCGTGTCCACCCCTTTAGACTTAGGTAACCCTTCCACAAAATCCATGGAGATATCCTCCCAAATTGCCTCGGGAATGGGAAGCGGTTGTAGTAACCCGGCGGGGCTTTGTTGAGAATGCTTGATGCGTTGACAAATGACACACATCTTCACATATTCCGCCACCTCTCTCCTCATCCTTTGTCAAAACCATTCCACGGCCATCCTCAAGTAGGTCTTAGTTTCCCCGGCATGCCCTCCCATTGGAGAGTCATGGTAGGAATCAAGAAGGATTGATTTGAATTTTGATAATTTCGGAATCACCACCCGCCCTTTGTAGAGTAGCCTCCCTTCCACCACGGTGTAACCACTTGGGCCTTTATCTTCCCCCACTTCTTCCCGGATCCGACCCAACATCTCATCGTTAGCTACTTCTTGCTCTAGCTCACTCCAATCTACTCTTGGTGTCGAAATTAGAACACTCAATTCTGCCACCCCCCCCCCCATTCTCCTTGCGGGATAAGGCATCGGCCACTCGGTTGGATGCTCCCGGTTTATATTGCACCTCAAAGTCGAACCCAATAAGTTTCCTCATCCACTTTTGATATTCCATCCCTACCTCCCTTTGTTGAGTGATAAACCGCAAACTTTGTTGGTCACTTCTCACCAAGAACCTCCGCCCAAGCAAATAATGTCGCCATTTTTGCATGGCTAGACACACGGCCATAAGCTCCTTCTCATAGGTGGATTTGCTCCTTCTTCCCGGGCCCAAGGTCTTACTAAAGAAGGCGATTGGTCGTCCCTCTTGCATCAACACTGCCCCAAGTCCGTACCCCGAGGTATCGGCTTCAACTACAAATATTTTCTGGAAATTAGGCATGGCAAGAACCGGTGCTTGAGTCATTGCTAGCTTTAGGAATTGGAATGGTTGTGTCGCCTCCTCACTCCACCCAAAGTTGTCTTTCTTCAATTGTTCGGATGTGCAATGCGGGCATAATTGGCGATGAACTTTCTATAGTACCCGATCAACCCCAAAAAACCTCTCAATTCCCGGAGGTTCTTAGGTACCGGCCACTTCTCCATAGCCTCTACTTTGTCTTGATCCACGGCCACTCCTTCCCTAGATATTACATGACCCAAATAGGCCACTCTTTCCTTCCAAATTCACACTTTTTCATGCTAGCATACAAAGAATATTCTTGCAATTTAGTTAAAACTAACTCTAAATGATATGCATGCTCTTCCCTATCCTTACTATATACAAGAATGTCATCAAAAAACACAAGTACAAATTTGCGTAAATAAGAACGGAATACCTCGTTCATCAATGATTGAAAGGTGGTCGGGGCGTTGGTGAGCCCGAAAGGCATGACTAGGAACTCGTAGTGGCCCTCATGGGTGCGGAAAGCTGTCTTGTGCACATCCCCCGGCTTCATCCGGATTCGATGGTAGCCCGACTTGAGATCAAGCTTCGAAAAAATGCATGCTCCTTCTAATTCATCCAACAATTCGTCGATTACCGGAATTGGGTACTTGTCCGGCACGGTCTCCTTATTCAATGCCCGATAGTCCACACAAAACCTCCATGACCCATCCTTCTTCTTGACTAACAACACCGGACTTGAAAATGGGCTAGTAGATGGTCGGATTATCCCCGCCGCAAGCATCTCTCCAATTAACTTTTCTATCTCGTCCTTTTGAAATTGAGGATAACGGTAAGGACGAACGCTCACCGAGTTACTCCCCTCCTTGAGGATGATACCATGCTCATGTTCGCGATTCGGCGGAAGACCTTCTGGGGTCTCAAAAACCTTAGTGAATCTGCCCAACAGGGGCTGTATGAAGGCTGGGGCGCCTCCGCCCTCTGCTGCCTCTCCTCTGTCCGGCCCTTCGAGGCTGCTAAGTTCCACCAAAAATCCCCCATGTTCCCTCCTTAGCGTTTTCAGCATAGCCTTAAGTGTAACCCCGGTCCTTGCTAGGGATGGGTCCCCGTGGATAATCACGGTTTCCCCCTCATGTTCGAAAGTCATGGTTTGTAACCTCCAGTTCGTGACCACCGAGCCAAGTTTTTCCAGCCACTGAATTCCGAGGATTACATCCGAGTTGCCCAATTGAAGGGGTAAAAAATCCTCCATAATCTCCACGCCCCTCCCCAATCTCATCGCTACCCCTTGGCAGATTCCCTGCCCCCTCACCGACTCGCCGTTCCCCAAAGAGACCCCAAAAGTCGCCTCCCCACTGACCTCTAGTCCCAAGGAATGCACGGTGGTGACTGAAATGAAGTTGTGGGTTGCCCCCGGGTCGATCATCACAATCACGCCTTGCCCTCTGATTTCCCCTCTGATTTTCATGGTTTTAGGGCTAGTGAGTCCAACTAGAGAATTCATCGAAATAATTGGAGTCTCTTCCTCTTCCCCAGGTTTCTCCATCACTGCCATCTCCCCTTCCTCATCTTCCTCATCTTCCTCATCCTCACCCATGATCATAACACTAAGTTGTTTCTCCTTGCATTTATGCCCAATACTCCACCTCTCATCACACTTAAAGCAAAGGCCCTTAGCCTTCCTCTCTTGAAGTTCTTTCTCTGTCAAACGACGAACATGACCAGAAAATGGGGTGGAAGCTACTGATGATGTGCTACGGTTCACGTATGGGGGTGGTGGGGGGTAATTTTTTGAGACTTGGTTGTTATGACTGGTTTGATAACTTGTAGAGCTGGGCTGAATTGTTGGGTTGGAAATTTTAGTGGGTGTTTGGGCTGGGCTTTTTAATGTGGAGTTAAGGGGGCTTCTATTAAAATAAGAGGAGGAATTGTACTTACTTGGGCCCGACTCCTTGGCTTTCACCCTATGTCTCTCTTCAACCCTAATAGCCAGATCCATTGCACACTCCAAAGTGGGTGGGTCCAAGACCCGAACTTCTTCCCTAATACTCTCCTTCAACCCATGAACAAACTGCCGCTTCATAATACTCTCTGGAATATCTTCAAGTGGTGAAGCTTTATCAATAAACCTCCGTCGGTACTCCGCCACCGTCGTGGTATGCACCACGTCCAACCACTGCTCGTGCAAACTCCCCTCGTTGGTCGGCCGGAATTGTATAAGAGCCCTCTCCTTCACGTCCCCCCATGACGCAAATGGCTTCCTTCGGTTCTCCCACCTATGCCACCGCAACGCCTCCCTGTCCATGGCCACTACGGCCGCCTGCAACCTCTCAAACTCCGACATGTTGTGGAATTCGAAGTATTGTTCACTTCGCACCACCCAGCCGTCTGGGTCATCACCATTGAACACTGGCATTTCCAGCTTGCGGTGTCGCTGCCCTCTGTTTTCGAACTCATTCTTCCCTGCGAAGCCGTGAGTACATGGACCGTTGCCATTTTCTGCGATGTCTTCCACATTTTGGGCCCTCATGGCAGCCCTCACCTCTGCTAGAAAATCTTCCTGACCTTTCGCCAGAGCCTCCTGACCTCTTGTTAGGGTTTCTAACTGCCGGTCCTGTCTCTCTTGGTTCTGATTCATGCGACTCTCCAGCCTTTCAAGCCGCTCTTCTACAGTTTTGATTCTCTGAGTGTTGCTTGTTGGAGCCATGGCTGCTCTGATACCAAGTGCAATGCTGCCTGAAAAGTCACCCAACACGCACCACCAACAGTAGCAATAAACACAAGAAAATAGAAGAGGAAGGATTACTTGCTATTGATTGATAGATAAACAATGACTTTAGGTCATAAGTCTCTAGAGTTTTCTCAAGGTAATTTTCTGGATAATCATTCCCTTGTCTTTACTCCTATTTATATCCCCATACCACCTTTGTCTTCTTCCCCTCTACAAAATCACAAAAGCTGCTACAAAATAAAAAGTACAAACTAAAGGACAAAGTTCCAACAGAAATAAATTAACAGAAATAAAACAACAGCTTTAATGTAAATGGTAATTAGTGCAGCAGTAGCCCTGTTCCTTTGTTGTGCTTCTTCCCTCTGTGTACATATGTCTTAGTGGTCTTTGGTTGAGCTGGTGGGTTCGTTGCACATGCATATAGGAACATCTTGTCATACATCCATGTATGTATGTATGTATTTCAAGTGGAAAATATTGGGTATTTAGGGCTGTTCTTTTGGACTTAATTTCTGAAATTTCAATTTTGCTTAGCTCCTGTTGAGTAAGTTTAATTCAATTCAGTTCAGAACTTTAGACAAATTTAGTATTAATTCAGTCCAAATGAACAGGGCCTTAGAGCAGAGGTTTCTGTTAAGGGAATCCTATGTTAAGTCAAGTTCAGGACGTTTTCATCTCCTCTAATTTATAGCTTGAAATGGATATTTAATGATGTCATTTCATCATGTATTCCCTATATCCCTTGTTACTTGTTAGTTGTTACTGATTTCAATTACTTTTTAATTGTTAGTGCTTCATTGAAACTAAAATTTAACCACATAAACAAACCATCCTGATACTTGTAACAATAAGCATCTCTTGTAAGCTAGCATCATATAGTGTGCTCTACACAATTGATATATAGAACAATAAAGCTTGGAGGATCAGGATTCTAAGGATGGAGTGGCCTTATTTCATTGTTTACAATATGATACTTTCTTTTGATTCCCTCTGTAATCTAACTCTGCCACTTGTAAAACTTGCTAGGGGATGAAATGACTAGAGTTATTTGGAAATACATTAAAGACAAGGTCAGTACTATATTTAATGCTTTTGAATCAGTCAGTTTCTTTCATCATTCGACTAGGTCAGACATGTAACTGCATCATTTTTTACATTTTGCTAGCTTATATATCCCTTTTTGGAGCTGGATGTAAAGTACTATGATCTTAGTCTTCCGAATCGTGATGCCACCGATGATAAAGTCACAATTGAAAGTGCCGAAGCTACACTCAAGTATGTAACTCCCACTTAGGCATCATCTTTTGCCTTTCTGTCTGATGCAGATCACATAGTTCCACACTTCCACTAGTATGTTTTTGAAGTAGATTATGATTTCGTTCGTGCTTAGATAATACAAAGTTTATTCTTTCTTATCACTAGCACTGACTGCATTTGTCCCTTTTAGTATGTAACAGTGTTTGAATAGAAGATAAAACACTTGTTCACTATTTCATCTTCAAAAGAATGTTTTTTCTGCAATTTCAATAATTATATTGATTCCTCTGTTCAGGTATAATGTTGCAATTAAATGTGCAACTATAACACCAGGTATCCTTTTCTATTTAGTCATTTTTTTTAATGTAACATTGGGTTAGAGCCTAAATAAAAAATACTATTGAAAACTGGTCTTTTTCCGCTTTCGATTTCAATGTAAGAATTGGTAGTTAAACACAGTTTAGAACATTTTTTGATTGACTTAAAACCCTCTGAATATCTAATAGTTAAGGGAAGATCAGTTTGCTGAAATATAATATAGCACGGGATATGGAGGGGCTGAATAGTTTTCCCATCTTCATTGGGGTGCTAGTCATTGGGTTTTCTTGAGTTCATTATTTTATAAAATAAACTGTGGATGGCATGGCAACTACTTGAATGAATCTTGAGAGAGAATTCCTTGTTCCTCAGGTAGCATTTGCTATGGTAGCTTCTGAAATTTTCTTCATCTGAAAAATCCATAGAAGCATGTTCAGCTCATGGAGTGAGTGAAAGAGAGCTGGAAAATAGGTTGAAGTGTTGAGCACTTGAACATAGTTGGAGTGAGTGAAAGAGAGCTGGAAAATAGTTTATGTTTTTCTGTAAATTGATTACAGTTCATGGAGTCTATAGTTTGTGTAGCTCGAATATATGTAACCGACTTACTGTGCTAATTTCTCTGTTGTCCTATAGATGAAGGTCGTGTTAAAGAGTTCAATTTGAAGCAGATGTGGAAAAGTCCAAATGGAACCATAAGAAACATCCTTAATGGTAAGTTTCCTTTTCTTTGTCTCTAAAATTTCAAGAATTGGGTGGAGCTGCTCCCCTTCATACAATTGGCCGAATTAGGTATCAATTGATTATTTATTTTGATACTTGGAGTTACCTTTTTTTTTTGTGTGTATTTGAAGTCTAGGATCCTTAACTATCACATTTATGATAATTGCCTCTGGGCTCATATAATAATTGCTAATTTTTAGGTATAGTTTTCTGATGATCACTTTATGTTGTGAAATCATTGTATTGAAGCCGTATGGCAGTAAGTCAGCTGTCCTCTAAAGCAGTGGCAAGGAAGCAGTGTTCTTGCTCATCACACCGTCAGAGTCAGTTGAGGTCCACATGGCTACATTTCTCTAACTGCATTCACTGATTGGGTTCAGTAGGATGTCTCTGATAACATTGTCTTTGACTCTTAGCGGACATCTAAAACAGCATGCCTACCATATGCATTATTGTATAAGCATTTTTAAATATCAGATGTAATTAAAAACAGTACCATCCTTTCAGGTACGGTGTTCAGAGAACCTATCATATGCAGAAATGTTCCAAGGCTTGTTCCAGGTAATGAGAAAGTCCTTATGTGCTGCTCTTTTCTGATCAATCAGCAGGTTGTAAATATTAATGTCAAATGGTGATATCAGGTTGGACAAAACCGATATGCATTGGAAGACATGCGTTTGGAGATCAGTATTGTGCTACAGAAAGAATCATTCAGGGAGCAGGAACTCTTAAAATGGTATTTGGTACGTTCCTGCCTTGGCAAGAGTGTTTTGTTTCTCCTTTTACAGTGGATGTTTTAAAAATGCAACTTGATAATGTTAACAATTCTGCAGTTCTATATTTCAATTATTTGTCCTATTTCTCTGTTAATTGTTAAGAATAAAAGGCTTGCTTTTCTTGGATAACCTCCCTGTGACAATAGTGTGCAACTGTGTGCAGTTCCAGATGGGAAAGGTAACAAGACAGAAGAAATTGAGGTTTATCGATTTAAACAGTCAGGAGGAGTTGGAATGTCCATGTATAACACCGACGAGGTACAAAATTTCGGTTTCTCAGGAAGTCATGTGTTTGGGAATGTTTGTAAATTGCAGTAGGAAGTTTTTATGTGAAATTATTCTCTTTTTTTGGTTGAACAGTCAATACAGGCTTTTGCTGAGGCTTCAATGAGCACTGCCTTTCAAAAGAAATGGCCACTTTATCTTAGCACCAAAAATACTATTCTAAAGCAATATGACGGGAGGTGATAACCAAACATATGTTTCTTTTCCCAACTCTGTTTCATGCAAATACACAATCATTTACTTGACCTATTGATTCTGGTTTCTTCATTAAAGATTCAAGGATATATTCCAGGAAGTGTACGAAACAAAGTGGAGATCGAAGTTTGAGGGTTTAGGAATATGGTGGGATCCAACTTCCTTTTCTTAGCATGCACTATTCATTTAGCTGCCTTTTTCATTATTTTGATTTAATCATAGTTTGTAATTTATTTATAGGTATGAACATCGTCTTATAGATGACATGGTTGCTTATGCTATGAAGAGTGAAGGGGGCTATGTTTGGGCATGCAAAAATTATGATGGAGATGTGCAAAGTGATTTCTTGGCTCAAGGTTTGAGATTTATACTGCTGTTGAGTGTAAATAACATCTGTGAACCAAGAATTGGACTTATCCAACAATTTCTTTTTTCAACTAATGCAGGATTTGGATCGCTGGGGTTGATGACCTCTGTTCTGGTTTTTTGTCCTATACTCCATACTCCTTGTTAATATGTGTGCTCAATTTTCAAATGAATAAATTTTATGATGACAGATTTTGTGAAATTCTGCTTTGTTGGTGTCCAGGTATGTCCAGATGGACGTACTATTGAAGCAGAAGCTGCCCATGGAACAGTTACTCGACACTTCCGTGTTCATCAGAAAGGAGGTGAAACCAGCACAAACAGTATAGCATCCATCTTTGCTTGGACACGTGGACTTGCACAGAGGTATCAAATTCTTCAGATATTAACTTTTCAAAAATTCATGTTATCCCTATCCACAAACAAAAAAAAAAAAATCAATCATGTTATCCAATTAATGAAAATTGAAAACATTACCAGGGCCAAGTTGGATGCGAACGACAAGCTCTTAGACTTCACTACTAAGCTTGAGACAGCATGTATAGGAACTGTTGAATCAGGGAAGATGACTAAAGATCTGGCACTCCTTATTCATGGTTCCAAGTAAGTTTTATAATTACTTCAGAATGTTCAGCACAAAACCACCTATTGTCACCCCATTCCGACCCTTGTTCTCTTATAAAAACATTCTAAATGGGAAAAACTTTAATTTAGATAATTCACTAATTAAGACTCTTGCGAGGGCATTATTGCAATTTCACCCCATTCCTGTAAGGTAATTAGCCGAACTTATTGGAAAACCATCCTTACTGCAGAAATTACATGAAACCACCTTCTAACAGTTTGCATTGGTGAAGTGCTTATTTATGCGGAAGATGACAGCATAACACTTAACAGTGGTTTTTGTGTAATTTCTACAGATAGCTATGGTTCTCTAATTGAAATCACTAGTTTAAAGTGGTTATCTTGTTAGTTATCTTTTGGCCTAAATATGATCTGCTTCTATTGCTTTTGTTGAAAATAATTTCTTCAGAGTAAAGAGATCCCAATACTTGAACACTGAGGAATTCATTGATGCTGTGGCTCAGGAGCTGAGAGCAAAGCTGGCTGTTAGAGCAAAGATGTAAATGTAAAATACTTACAACTGCATATAGTATTCAATACACAAATAAATTCTACTATATGCAGTTGTATTATCCTTTTATTTTTATTTATTTTTGCATATTTTAATTTGTAATTAAAGGGTGAAATAAATTCTTGTATAAGATGGTTTCACAATAAATTCTTGGGAGTTTATGAGAAATTTTCCCCAAATATATTCTAGGGGTGAATAATAATTGTGCTGGATTTTTTTTTTGATCTCCTAGCATCTCGTAATTAATTAATGTGAGACGAGCTCATAGAAGACTTGTTTGAGGTGCCAGGTGATTGCTTTTGTTGTTGAGAACAATGATGAAAATGAAGACTTGAATCTAAAAAAGTTAAGAAAAATTACATTTTTAAAGGTATAAACTATAGACGGTCCAATTCTAAATGTATGAACTTTTAATTATATCTGAACAATACCAACTATGACGCTTATCTACAATGGGATGTATTAGTAAGTTTGTAACATGTTGTTAAGGGTCAATGTGATGACGTGTTAGTGTCTGGTAATAAAAATCTTAACAACTATTACCTAAGACACTCACATTAGAAGGTTAAGAACAACTAATACCTTTCATTGCAAGTAAATGTCATAGTTGATATTGTTCATGTATAATTGAAATTTTGTATGTTTAAAATTGAACCGCTATTAACAAAAAAAAAAAAAGAACCGACTATTAGTCATACCTTTAACAACCCGTTTGGTTGTTCGTAATAAATTGTGGTAATGGTAATTGATTTAAAGTGTAATTTATTAAGGAAAAACTTCAAAATCCCCATGAAAAACATATTTTTTATTCCCAAACTTGAAATTTCTTTTTATTTTCCATTACCATTGCTACTGCCAAAATTATCGGCCCAAGTCCAAGGAACACGAGCCCAAAACTTCAGCCCAATAAGGAGCCCAAAACTTCAGCCCAAAAGAAGTCACCAAAGGTCTCAATTACAGGGGATACGTGGCAGAATACTATTGGTCCACGTGGCAGCACCTTATTGGTCCACGTGGCACTTTCCTACGAAGACACGTGGCAGATTGGAGCTCAGACAAGAGCATAGGGAAAACCCCATTTATTGAACTTTGTGCATATGTAAGAATGATCCCACATTGATAGTTTACATTAGGATGTGAGGAGATTCTTGTATATAAACAATAATGTAATGATTGCAACACAGATTCCAAGAATTGGCTGATTGGACAACACATAGTTGTAATTGTCAATTAACCACTAATCAATCCAGATTAGCAGCTAATTAAGTGATTATTATCTTTTGCCATTTAATTATTTATTTTGCATTTATTTCATTTACTGCTCATTATTATAGCATTGGGTAAAGTTTGTAGCATAAAATTGGTTAGCTCTCCTTAAATCTAAAAACACCCGAAACAACCATCTATTACCATGTGGAAGGGTGGTATTAGGTGGGAATGGATATTTGTGAAGAAAATTAGATAAATTGGAATTAAGCTAGCAACTCCATGGGAATAAATTTAAATTTTCCTTCTAAATTTAGTTAAAAGTTCTTTCACATTACCCCCATTTATAACCGGCTACCAAACGAGCCGAACGTAATTTTTCCAAAAAGTTAAGGGTGGATTTTCTTGTTTGGAACTCTCAATCTCTCTTTTATATTCTTCACCCATATTCCAAAGGCTAGACTTGTTAAATATCAAGTGAGTTAGCTTCAAGTTGGGTTTTGCAGGCTCTTTGGGTTAGAGTTGGTAGACCAAATGTTTTACACTTGCAAAAGCATTTCTTTTGCTTCAATTATACATCATCAATTTCCCATTTGGATTCATAAAATGGCTTGACCTTCCTCTAATACCTTTTCTTTCTCCAACATTACAAGTCAATGGACATAGGTTTTTTTTTTTTAAAAAAAAAAAACAAAGCAAAGAACTTGTCAAAATGCACGCTTTCCAAGACTTAGGAGTCTTTTTTTTTTAAATTTCGTTTAATCACTCGTTGCTATTGATCTTTCCTCCTTTCCTTAAAAAAATAGTCAAATAAAACATAGGGCAGGTTAATGAATTAAATGACATTAGTGGACAAAATGTTGTTGCATTTAAAATATTAGTCTTGAGTTCTTCGTTGGCATATTGCCCTCATTTTGCAGCTGTTTCTTACGGCAGGGCTCACAAAATCTCCTTGCTTTTGGTAACTAGTTGATCTGCAATCGTGTCTGTGTTTAACTAGTTATCTGTTCTCCGAAAAATCAAACCCTGAGCAAGTATAACAGTTTCATCTCTATGCAGCTTGAGAGGATTGAAAAGAAGAAAAAAATCTCATTTGATGAGCTCAACTATCCAAAAAAAAAAACCTAAAAAGTGCAGCTTTTTATGGCAATACAGTTAACAACTACCAAAATCAAATCAAAGACTGGAGAATGCACTTTACTTCTTGCACTTGGAGGTTTTAAAGCACTTCTCAAACAAGAACAATATAAAGAGCAAAATCAGCTTCTTTCTGTGACTTCTAACTACAGCCCTATCGCCCAAAAATGCTCTCAAGGACACAATATCACAAGAGGGGCGGGCATACAAAGAAAGTTGGCGAGAGTTAGGTAGATGGAGTTGAGGTAGCTGTAGTACTGCTGCTTGATTGAGCAATGCTCTCTGCTGATGGTGGTGTATATATACGAGCTTTCTTCAGAATCTCAGCTACAGTCCAGTGCTTTCGCTTGCTGAGCGGCCTTGAGGGATCCAATCGGACCTACAAGTGAAGACAGTTTCAGAATATAAATATCAATGGGTGTTCTGAATGCAGGAAAATAAGGGGTGCGAAAGGGCAGCATAATCTTATGTAATCATAAAGACTTCGTTTTGCCAGTCAACGTCATAACAGAGATGGAGAAGCAGCCACTCCGGCTGATGGCAAAATACATATTTATAATTGGGAAATTCCCAGTGGTATACCCGAACTTTTTGGAAATCCCACTGGTATACCCGAGTTTTTTTTAATCCCAGAGGTGTACCTAATTTTAAACATAATTCCCAAAAGTAACCTTTTTGTTTAAAAATTGTTAAAAACACTAACCATATAAATTGAAAAAAAAAACAAAAAAATAAAATAAAGGAAAAACAACCACAAATTGGGGGCAATCGGATCATTTTTTGTAAAATGCGACCTCAAATCGGAACCCTTAAGGATAAAAATGACCCGTAAAACCTAGAGCAGACTATTTTTTTTCACATAAAACAATGCGCGCAAAACGAGGTGAATCGGGAACGCAAATTAGGGGACAATCGGATCATTTTTTGCAAAATCCGACCTCGAATCGAATCCCATAAGGGTAAAAATGACCCGTAAAAACTTCAGCGAACTATTTTTTCACGTAGATCAATGCGCACAAAACGAGGCGAATTGGGAACGCAAAGTGGGGGCACTCAAATAATTTTTTGCAAAATCCGACCTCAAATCAGATCCCGTAAGGATAAAAATGACCCGTAAAACCATGAGCGGACTATTTTTTCACGTAGATCAATGTGCGCAAATCGATGCAAATTAGAAACGCAAATTGGGGGCAATAGGATCATTTTTTGCAAAAACTCATTAATTTAATACATTAGTAGTTTTAAATATTATTTTTTCTTAAAGAAAATTAAAAAAATTGTTAACCAAAGTTAAAAAGTTAAATCTAACCTTAAAATAGGTATATTCCAATACATTTAACAGAATATACCTTCTAAATGTAATGGATGGGAATTAGACGTAATTTTAGGTATACCACTGGGATTAAAATAAACTCGGGTATACCAGTAGGATTTCGAAAAAGCTCGGGTATACCACTGGGAATTTCCCTTTATAATTTTGCTACTGATGCACTCTTGGGAGGCCTATATATACATGGTATTACGCCATTCTAGACTGGCGGAAAGAGTGCTCTGGAACTACATGAGTCTATATGTTAGCTACTATAAAACTATCAGCTAGCTTATTCCAAATCAAAAGGTAAGACCGTAAGAGCTACAAGGAAAAGTGGCGAGGCTTAAAAACAAGAGAATGTCCAAGAAACTGATATAATCCTCAGCTTGTCTTCCTAAGAAAGCTCCAAAAGCTCAAAGGTAATTACAAAAACAAATGAGCAAAAGATCAGAAACCTTCCAAAGTCCTTGTTCTCAAATCTCAACTCTCATGTAAACGAAAAATATGCATGAGATAAACTTTCATGGTTTATAACTCAATTCATTAATCACTAATACTCCTCAATTCAAAGATAAGCTGCTCTGATTTACATTGTTCACCAAAAAAGATAAAAAGAGGTGCAACTTTGATTAGTAAGGTACAAGTTTCAAGCTTAAATGAAGTTGGAAAACCCATTCTGAACAACACTTTTCCTGTTTTTTCTTCATGTTGCAAGGATCATTTCTAAACAAGGTTGCAGGAATAACACATTAATATTAAGCGAGTCGTTTTATGGAAGAAACAGTAAAATTCACAAGTCTGCTCAGTGCTCACATAGTCCATGTAAAAAATAGAATACTTCCATCCTAGTCAAGTTCAGTGAACGGCCATAAATAAAATTCAATGTGGTTATAAATTGTGCACATACACAGGAAAAAAGGGGGGGGGGGGGAACCGCCTGATCCAGATAGGCAAACAAATGAAATATGGTAGCAGATTTCATTTGAATCTCAAATTTCATTCTTTTAAACTAGTATAAAACATGCATTTCAGCAGCCTATGCCAGAATTATATATTCTTCACCTCGAATAATTCCTTTTGATCTTTAAAACAGGACATACCTTCTTTGAAAAATTTCCCACCATATTCTACTGGTCATAATAGATAGATGAAGAATAGGAATAACATCATATCCAATTAATCAAAATTTGTTGCTTATACAAATGCTGAATCAATAACAAGAAATGCTAAAAAGACAAAACACTTGTGTAGGATCAGTGATTACCCGATCGCCAATGTTGCACTGGTTCTGCTCATCATGGGCCATGAACTTACTAGTCCTCTTAACATACCGATTAAATGTCTTATGATGGAAAAGACGGTCCACCGCTACCACTACTGATTTCTGCATCTTGTTTGACAACACCACTCCCACCACTGGCTTCATATTTTTTCCCTTCAAACTACATCATACAATCACAAAAATTCAAAGAATCAGACAAAAATTCGTAACAATTTACAAGAACACTAGTTAGATAAACTCAAAACTAACAAGAACTGAAAGCAATAGCTCAGCGCTTTCCATTTCCATAGATTGACACTAAAATTGAAGGCTTTAAACAAAACCCTGCAATTAATTAACAAACAAATTTGACTCATTTATCAAACCAGGCCCGTCCCTGACCCAGGGCAAGCCCAGGAAGAAAACCTCCATTTTTGTAGTCTACAGCACAGCACATACATAATCTATCAACAATATTCGATTGGAAAGTCATTCTCCTTCTGGCAATAAATAAATTACCCAGCAAAGCATGAACGAATATATATATATTCAATAAACCCAGACTGGAATAGAAGAACCCAACCCAACCTCATTGTATAATTGATTCAACGGGAAGTAAACGACTAAACCCTAGATCGTGAAATTGATATTCGCCGACTAGAAGGTGAAAAAAACTTTACCTCAGAAGCTGTATCAATGAGGGAGAGGAGGCACGGAAGCCGTTTCAATGGAGAACTTCGTGTAGGCTTCAATGGAGAACTTCGTATACCTGTTAATAGAGGGGAGAAGTGTAGTTTTTCATTTTCTTTTTTCCTTTTTTGAAAATAGCTTAAAAGGAGTGAAAATTTTGATATCAAAAATGCTAAACAAAAACACGTCACTATAAAAATTGAGGATACGAGTACGTGAAAGAAAATAATAAGGAAATCTATAAATTTTAATGTAATTTCAATAGAACAATGAGGTAAATATCAAATTTGGTGTTGAAAATATAGTTAATAATAATATAAATTATTCAAAAACTAAAAGACATAAATAATTAAAGCGAGAAAAATAACTCGGGTTACTTGAGTATGCTTAATCAGTTAGCTCAATGTGGGTACGTGTGTCAAACATGTGTTGGTGTCGGACACGGGGTACGGCAGGTTAGAGGTGTGTTCGTGCTTCCTAGTCTACAATTACTTGCTACATCTTTCAATTGAATGGCTTATTTGTAGTATACTTTAACTGTTTCTAGTTTTATGTATATAAAAAATAATATGGTTATGGTTGATCTAGTTTAATTTATCTCAACACGTACTTTTTAAATATATAATTTTTATATTTTTTTTAAAATTATATGTAGTTATGTATATTTTATTTAAAGTTATGCATTGGAAAATGTGAAAAAAAAGTAAATTAGCAAACAAAAAAGACATAGGGAATAGTTAACGCAAATAAAAAGTTACTGCCGAGTTATAAAGTTATTCACGTATTTACACGCACGCCACATTATTATTAAATGGTGCGGTTTATTGTACAAAAAATTCGTTGTTTAGTTAATAACACTATCATCTTAACAAATTTGTCCGTATTGCCTACGTGCGTAACATTTCATTATTTCCTAACTTGAATTTACTTTATGGGACTTACTCCAACAAGGTGACAATGATCTTAAACACAATGAAATATGTCAAAATCCAACAACGACAATGCCCTGAAAGTAGGCACCATCATAAAAATGTGCAGGGTACATGCAAAATCTGCTCCTATCCCATACAGGGGCACCTAAGCATATGCTAAATGTAGTTGTCGGGTAAGTTTGGTAAATGTAGTGTGCGATAAATTTCAAATTAATGGAAATTAAAGAGAGTAAAAGAAAAATTGTCACAACGCGAGTGATAATAAGTAAATGACATGCACTACAGACTACACACTAGTGTAATGAAATAACATTTTTTAATAAATATCGCATTAGATAACACTTTTTAATAACATAATAATTGTATATTATTAACTATTTATGTACTAATATAAGTATCATCAAGAAAACTATTTTTAATCATCTTCAAATAATAGTATTTGTTTTTGTTTTATGGTTCTTTCAAGAAAACACTATTATTTTATATTAGAAAAGCATAAAATTTTGTGAAGCAACGATAAAGATAAAAACGAACTTTAATTCAAATCGGAATAGAATCTCGATGCTCGATTTAGGCAGTAGCGGATGTATATAGAGGCAATGGGGCCATGGGACCTCACTTGGGCTAATTTTTTTTTTATTATATGTTTATTTATTCTAATGAAATTTGTTAAAAAAAAATTATGTAGAATTGAATAAGGACACCAGTGTGAAAAGTGGCCCCATAATGTAAAATTTTAAGTGTAATTAAGTCAACGTTGAGCGAGAGGTGTATCTTATTATAAAGCGAACATGTCGCATAAAATTTCAGGATTTGCCATTAAATTTAAACAATCATTCAAATTCCAATATTTTTAAAAGTTTAATCATATAAAAACTATGGAGTACTAACGAAGTTTGTTGGATTTTTTTTGGTTAATAGGAAACAAGTTTTGCACATGAAAGTTAATTGATATATGGAGTATGTATGACCAAAAATGCCATTAAAAAAATTAATTATGATTTTAGACAAGTAGAAGTTGATACAAGTCATGTAGTTTAAGGTAAACAATCATATTCAATATATTTTTTTGGTGTACCCACCCGATTCACCCTTTTGGGCTAATCCAGATTCGGAGCGCGTCCCGAGCTTAAGGTTTTAAACTCCTCTCAACGTGCTTGTGGGGGATCGAACCGTGGTTCTCCCTACCAAGTCTAGTCCCTGCTGACACCACTAGACCAAGACAACATTGATATCATATTCAATATATAACAATGCAATAATGTGCAAAGATTTCATGCAATAACAATGCTATTTATTCCTTCAAAAAAAACAATGCTATTTATAATAATCCAACAATTGCAAGCACTTATATAAAACCTAGCTAGATTCACGTTAAAAAAAAGGTTAATTAATTAATTAAGGCCCTAAAAATCTTTTTATCCACAAATAACATTCCTTAAAAAAAGAGGAGGCACAAACTAAAAAAACAACTAGGCGTAGACCAAGTCTCTTCCCATGCAAACTTACCATCATTCATTCATTCATTGCTTTCTCTTGTTCACCTTCATTTCACCAAAATTAAAATTTCTCAAACAAAATTAATTAACCATCCATGTCTATCAATCAAAGCAATTAACATAGCAAAATTAATCATGGAGGCCAATTAATTTTAGTTTTTTCCATCAGCATATGAATAATATCGATCGTATCAGCCTGATGTCATTACATACTGCTTAACATTATATTAGAAAAAAAAAAAGACCAAGGGGTTAAAAAAAAAAAAGAGGGTGCAAGATGATGCCGTCTTCGGACCCACCGAAGAAGGCGATCCGAAGCCAAGGAGGCTCGTCGGGGGGTGGCAACAACCAAGCAGTGAAATTTGCACGGAGGACGTCTAGCGGGCGGTACGTGACGTTGTCGAGGGACGATCTAGGTGAGTCGTCCGGTGAATACTCCGGGGAATATATGAATTACACGGTCCACATTCCTTCTACGCCCGACAATCAACCCGTGGAGGTGGCGGCCAAGGCGGAGGAACAATACGTGTCGAATTCGTTGTTCACGGGCGGGTTCAATAGTGTCACACGGGCACACCTTATGGATAAGGTTACGGATTCGGATTCAAGTGTGCCTGATCATGTTGCACGGGGTAAAGCCGGATTTTGTCAAATGCCCGTGTGTGATGGGGAGGCCATGAAAGATGATCAAGGCAACCGTGTTTATCCTTGTCAATGCAGGTATGTACGTACATGTACGTGGTACGTACTCTTCTTTCTTACATACAAATTATATGCATAGTTTTATCAATGTCATAAGTATAATTCCAAAGTTGTTAATTTGGTCATTATTCATAATAATCAACAAATATAATCATGTTGAATCTCTTTTGAATCGTCTCAATATATACTTTATTTTGATCTAATTTTTATATTTTTTGGTAAAACGAAATTAAAGATATTATGAATATAGAACGAGAAAGCAATATTGTTTGGCATGTTAGTTCAAATTCTTGACTGTTCAAGGCCCCCTCCCCTACTGCTCAAGGCCCTGAAATAGGGTCTTGATTGTTTGTAATTGTGTATCTTTCCTCCTAAAAAAAATAAGTATAGTACTTGCTCGGTTGCTCCACTAAGTTGCCGTGTGAATAATATATAACTAAGTACTTCTGATGCTTCTAAAAGATTGTTACATATTCCATTTTGGTTTATCCCCTTAAAGTTTGTTAAATTTCCTTTTTAAGCCATGTGGTTTCCGCAATCCCTCTCTACTTTTTCCCTCCTACACCACTTGTCACCTATCTATTCAATACAATTTTTAATAAAGTGAAAAAAAAAACCTTATTTAGCAAACTTTAAGGGATGAATGTATTAGTATTAAAGAATGGAGGAGGAATATTATACCTCCGTCACATATTATGTACAAATTTAAAATTTTTTTATCTCACAAATAATATATACCCTAAAGTTGCATATAATAATAGATTACATCCGTAACATATTAACTGCAACGATTTGACATTTTTTTTCTCTGCTTTACGTTAAATCCGTTGCAATTATTTTATTCTGGAAGAAATAAAAACTTGAAATTGAGTGTTTTATTATTGACTACACATTGTATTTTGTATGTATGCAGATTTACAATATGCAAGGATTGCTACATGGATGCACAAAAAGGCAATGGAGTATGCCCAGGATGCAAGGAGGCCTACAGGCTAGGAGACTACGACGACGAGCTACCGGATTTTTCGAGTGGGGCCCTCCCATTGCCGGCCCCGAACAAGTCGAGCGGGGACCGACGGATGACGAGCCGGAAAAAAGGCGGCGAATTTGACCACAACAAGTGGTTGTTCAATGAGACACAAGGAACTTATGGTCATGGCACAGCTTATTGGCCTCCAGAGGATGCTTATGATGGTGATGGTGATGGTATTAGTGGTGTTCTTGAAGCTGCTGACAAACCTTTTAAGCCACTTAGTAGGGTTGTTCCTATTCCTAGTGGTATTATTAGCCCTTACAGGTTTGTAACAATACTGAATTCGACTATTCTTATGATCTCTTTTGAAACTTTTATATTAATAATTGCACCAATAATACTGAATTCGACTATTCTTATGATCTCCTTTGAAAGTTTTATATTAATTGCAACAATATTGAATTTCGACTATTCCTTCTTTTCGTCTTTCTCTTTCTCATAAGGTCCAATTATTTTGCCAGCTCTAGTTAACGGGTCGTATTCATGTCAACTTTCGTGTCGAAAAGTTACACAGATGTAAAATACTTGCTTTCCAACACAATCTTGTCAAAACGGGTTAGTTTCATGTTATTTCATGTCGTGTCGGTTTCGGATTTCTCTCAGCAATTCGTGTCGAGCTCGAGTCGTGTTATCGTGTCGTGTGAGTGATTTCCAGCTCTCTGAATATGTACGTTGCCTTTTCTCTTCATTCTTAACTAATTATATCTTTTTTCTCTTGCATTCTTATTAGGTTGTTGATCGTGGTTCGATTAGTGTTTTTAGGCCTTTTCTTAGCGTGGCGAGTCACCCATCCAAATGAGGACGCTGTTTGGCTTTGGCTTATGTCCATTATATGCGAAATCTGGTTTGCATTTTCATGGCTACTTGACATTATACCTAAAATTTGTCCTATAAATCGCTCCACAGATCTCGTTGCTTTAAAAGAAAAGTTCGAGTTACCCTCCCCATCTAACCCAACCGGGCGATCCGATTTACCTGGGGTTGATCTTTTTGTCTCAACAGCCGATCCAGAAAAAGAACCAGTCCTTGTGACTGCTAACACCATACTTTCCATCTTAGCAGTGGATTATCCAGTTGAAAAGCTGGCTTGTTACGTATCTGATGATGGTGGGGCCCTCCTAACCTTCGAGGCTATGGCCGAAGCAGCTAGCTTTGCAGAGCTGTGGGTCCCATTTTGTAGAAAACATGATATTGAGCCTAGAAATCCAGAAACTTATTTTTGTTTGAAGGGAGACCCGACTAAAAATAAATTGCAACCCGATTTTGTCAAAGATAGGAGGAAGATAAAGAGGGAGTATGATGAATTTAAGGTTCGGATTAATGGGTTAGCCGATTCAATTAGGAGGCGATCAGATGCGTTTAACGCTAGGGAGGAGATGAAGATGATGAAACAAATGAGGGATAATGGGGCAGATCGATCTGAACCCATTCGAGCCCAAAAGGCTACTTGGATGGCGGATGGAACTCATTGGCCCGGTACTTGGGTTGCCTCTGCTAGTGAACATGCTAAGGGAGACCATCCTGGAATCCTTCAGGTATGCTATTAATTTTTTCCTTATAAAGTACTACCTCATTCAATGCATACCAAAAAATAAAATTAAAAAAATGTGTAACGCATGCATACATTAGAGCATTGCATTTGCCACCAATGGAAAAAAAACTCCTTGTGCCGAAAAAACTCACAAACTTTTTTTTTGAAGGGAAAAAAATGTAGCTGCTGGCTGACTGGGCATGTCAGTCAGCCCAATCAGGGCGTGACACGCGTCCCAGTCAGCTGAACACCCAATCACCATTCAGCAACTTCATCTCAACGACTTTATTTTTATAACAGCTATTTGGACCGATTTTTTCTTTTTTTTAAAAACACCAACGTTCTTTTTTTTTTTTTCTCTATAAATAGACATCAATTTTGATATATTTTGGCACACTTCAAAAATCTCAAAAAACATAAAAACCTATTAAATTATTTTTAACTGATTAAGTTATTTTTTTAAATTATTACGTAAATCATAATTTTTTTTAATCATGATTAATAGTGCTAAACTAATTACCAAATCATAATTTACTAAATTATCACTCATACTAAATTATGAATATTAAAAGTATAGTTGTGTAAAAATATTAAAAGATGATGTGTAATATGGTGGGGTATAGGAAATAGTAGGAGAGAGTGTTGAGGAAATTTTTTTTGTTACCACTAGTGTGGTGAAAAAGTTGTACATGAGGAAAAATGGGTTGGGAGAAGAGAGAGAGTAGTGAAGAGTTTTTTTTTCCATTGGTGGCAATGCTCTTAATGTCTGTTTGATAGCTGGTTATAAATGACAACAATATGAACAGATTTATATGTAAATTTAGAAGAAAATCAATATCAAATGGTGATGCTAACGTACTACCACTAATTCATCTCACAAATATTTATTCTCATTCAATATCACGATTTCTAATAGTATTAGATGCCTACATGGTAATGAAATTTATGAAGAAAATCCAAGCTTGGTAATAATACTCTTTAAGTTCATTCCGATTTATTAACACCAACCACACAGGCCGTAAGATTACACATAATAGTAACATACAAAGTGCAGGTAATGTTGAAGCCACCGCCAGCAGACCCTCAAATGGGGACACCAGATGATGAAAACCTCCTAGACTTCTCGGAAACCGACATACGACTACCCATGTTTGTGTACGTGTCACGTGAGAAGAGGCCGGGCTATGACCACAACAAAAAGGCGGGTGCCATGAACGCATTGGTTCGGGCATCCGCCATATTGTCTAATGGTCCTTTCATTCTCAACCTAGATTGTGACCATTACTTTTACAATTGTAAGGCTGTTCGTGAAGGTATGTGCTTCATGCTTGATCGAGGTGGTGAGGACATTTGTTACATTCAATTCCCTCAGAGGTTTGAAGGCATTGATCCTTCTGATCGTTATGCTAATCGAAACAATGTCTTCTTTGATGGCAATATGCGTGCTCTTGATGGCCTTCAGGTTTCAAACTCTAGCTCTATCTATGTCTAATTAATTATTCCATTAACATAATAACATTGCTTGAGTATAGATCGCTTAAAAACTGATCTGACTCAAAACCCGATGCTAATCCGATTTGAAAATATTGGGTTATGACAAAATGACCCAAACTTATTTTGAACCTGTGAAAAAAAATTTGTAAATTTGTCGGTAAAATATAAGACAAAAAGACTTTTGACCGAATTAAACATTATTCTTATTAGACTACAACATCTTTTATTTTTTGAATTGGCTATTAATGGTTTTTTTTTAATACTTTGTAATTTGTAATTTAAGAAATTTTCAATGAATATTGGTTTATATATTGCATTCAAAAATTAAAAATTAAAAACCAATGTAGTACGTATTTCTCAAACCGGAATACTTTAGGTTATAAAAACTTAATATCAACTATAACTTATAGAGTTATAGACTTATGAGTTCTGACCTGCTCTAACCGGCACCCAAAACTATATTACTGCCAACAAGACCTGACCAGACCCGTTTGTCAGGTTCACTTGTATTATAGGACTTTACAATAAAATAAAATAAAATTGTAGTATCCTAACACTGAAAAAGTAAATGGAACAAATAATATGAGACGAATGGATGAAGTATATATTTGGAAAAAAAAAATGAAGTCGTTGGATTTTTCTTGCATCCGAGTATATGAATTCAATGTAGTTGTGTTAGAGCGCACCTTTCAACCAAGATATTGCGAGTTTGATTCTCACCAACCCTCTCTCTTAAGTCTTTACAAATGTAAGGGAAATGTCAAATTAGTATTTCTGTGAGAGGAGCTAGTCATGCCCTCAGCCCAGTACACTTACCTGGAAAAAAAATAGTAAATGCTCAGGTTTTTTTTTTTTTTTTTTGAAGCAGATGAAGTATTATTAAAGAATGATTAAATCAATTGATTTCAAAATGCAGGGACCAGTGTATGTGGGCACAGGCACCATGTTCAGGAGATTTGCACTATATGGCTTTGACCCCCCAAATCCAGACAAGAGCATAGACAACAACAAAGACTCAGAGACACAAGCACTAAACACCTCAGATCTGAACCCAGATTTGGATGTGAATTTGCTGCCAAAGAGCTTTGGTAACTCAACAATGCTGTCAGAATCAATACCCATAGCCGAGTATCAAGGACGCCCTTTAGCTGATCATCCTGCTGTTAAGTATGGAAGGCCTCCCGGGGCTCTTAGGGTACCTCGTGAACCTCTTGATTCCAGCATTGTTGCTGAAGCTGTCTCTGTCATCTCTTGCTGGTTTGTAATTCTACCTGTTTTCTTTTCTTTTCCTTTACTCATTAACAAAACGAAAAAACAAAAATTGTATGAGACTGTCTGACCAATTAATGAAAGTTGTGGTATATAAGATTATTTTGGTTGATTTTCATGTGAAACAGTCTATTTCATATAAAGCTGGTAACCGAGTCGTGTTCATGTAAAATTGCATGGCACATACATAAAGAGATTGATTCCCCTGACCCAATCTTGATGTGTTTAAGAAATGTGTCTTGTTATGTCAACTCATTTCATTTACTTAAATGTGTAAACGTCCTTGTCTCTAACCCGTTAATTTCATGTCATGTTACTGTGTTAGTGTGTCATGTCAAATTTTGCACAATAATGCTAATCGTTAAGCGTAATCGTGTCGTGTCAACTCGGATACATAAGCAACAGGTTTGAAATTAAACCCCTTGACCCAAATCCGAGCTATTTAACAAGTATGCATAATGTGTCGTGTCGTGTCAACTCAATTTAACTATTAATTTATGTGTCATGTTCAGATCATGTTATAATGTCATGCCAGTTTTTATCGGCTCCAATGATTTCATACCTAGATTTATGTCATGCACTCATGCATAATGACCGATTATGTGTGACAGGTACGAAGACAAAACAGAGTGGGGAGACAGGGTAGGATGGATCTACGGATCGGTAACGGAAGACGTGGTAACGGGGTACCGGATGCACAACCGAGGGTGGCGGTCGGTGTACTGCATAACGAAACGAGACGCTTTCCGAGGGTCGGCTCCGATAAACCTGACAGACAGGCTACACCAGGTGTTGAGGTGGGCCACAGGGTCAGTAGAAATATTCTTCTCAAGAAACAATGCATTCTTAGGGACAAGGAAGCTAAAGTTCCTACAAAGAATGGCCTACATTAATGTAGGAATATACCCATTCACATCCCTGTTTCTGATACTCTACTGTTTCCTCCCAGCACTATCTCTGTTTTCAGGGCAGTTCATAGTTCAGACACTAAGCATTACATTCTTGATATACTTGCTTATTATGACTGTTTGTTTGATATGTTTGGCCATCTTGGAGGTTAAATGGTCTGGGATTGAGTTAGAGGAGTGGTGGAGGAATGAACAGTTTTGGCTCATTTCTGGCACTAGTTCTCATCTTGCTGCTGTTATTCAAGGTCTCCTCAAAGTTATTGCAGGTATGTATTCTTTTTTCATTCAAATTAACAACTAATTCCTCCGTTCCCATTTGTTTGTCCTATTTGACTTTGCACATATGCCAATACACTTGTTTGACCGTAAATATTTATTTTGTATGTGTAAAAATTATAATAATTGGATGTTAATGACGTACTCATTAAGACGAATCAAACAAGACCATACATGACTATAGTATGTTTTATATGTTGAGAGTAATTTAGAAGATTCTCTCATCTTATGAATAGTGTAGGATTCCAAACAAGACAAACAATTGGGAACGGAGGGAGTATAATACTATGTTCGGTCCAGTTCAGTTCAATTCAGTCTGGTAAAAATTTACTTTAGAGTGTGTTCTCTTCGCCTGAAATTTTCTGATCTGATCTGAGCTGAAAACTTATGAGAATTGGTAAGATGGGATATGATATGATCTGATATGATATTAGTTGAATAGAACACACTCTTAATCATTAAAAATGGTAAATAATTAGTCTAATTCAATCCAATTGAGTAAAAATCATGCAAAGACACCCGTGCCATAAATAATACACCCTCTCATAATAGTTGACGCACTTTGGTTTTTTAGCTTTTTTCTGAATAATTGATTGACACATTTCTAATTTTGAAAATTTTATATTATGGACTATCTTATTATCCTTTTCAACTACTTTGAATAAAGTAAAGGAGTCATCACATACACTCTCTCACATTATAGTAAAGTATAGTCCAAGATTTTTAATCTTTTAACTTTTTCAATAAAAAAATACATTGTTACAACTATCATGTCTGCTTTTTATATAAAATAATGTTCTAAAACTCTGCGCACAAACAATCTTTTCAACCTTTATGGGACGAAGATCCTTTGATGAATTGAATTGAACTCTGAAAATAAGTTCAAAAGAATACGGACTTAGTAACCAATAACTAGGAAAAGAAATATCTGGCCGGGTAAGCATTATTCTAGGACCTTTTTATAAAGGTGTCACATATAAACTTGTCACATTATCATCTAAGACCCTGTTCTATTGGACTGGACTGAACCGGAAACAACTCCTCCAAACATGCAATAGTTTGACAATTACTAGTATGAATTAAGGTTTGATTGATAGCCAATTAAAACTTGTACTCCATGGTAATGTATGTTGCAGGGATTGAAATATCATTCACCCTAACCTCAAAATCAGCATCAGAAGAAGATGAAGATGCATTTGCAGAACTATACTTGGTAAAATGGAGTTCATTGATGCTACCACCAATAGTAATAGCAATGGTAAACATAATAGCAGTATGTTATGCATTTGCAAGAACAATATACAGCTCAGTACCATCATGGAGTAAGTTCTTAGGAGGTGCATTCTTCAGTTTTTGGGTTTTGGCTCATTTGTACCCTTTTGCTAAAGGCTTAATGGGAAGAAGAAGAAAAACTCCTACTATTGTCTTTGTTTGGTCTGGCTTAATTGCCATCACTATTTCTTTGCTTTATATTGCTATTAACCCTCCTACATCTGGCTCTGGTGGTGCTGCCTTTACATTCCCTTGATATATATTAACAACACACTTTTTTTAGACTTTGTGTATGTGAGTCTATGTATGTATGTATTTATGCATCATAAGATGATGAATCTTTTTTTGAACTCTATATTGGTTGTTTGATCAATTAGATGTGATATATATAGAACTATAGGTTTTAGCAATTTTTTTTTTTTTTTTTTGTACAAACTTCTCCCTAACTTTAGTGGTTATTTTGGGTTTTGTTGTAAAGTTGTAACAACTAATTACATAAGGTGTGAGTGATTGAGTTGCTACTCTTTCATTATTCCATGTTACCATGCATATGATGTTTTAATTTAGAAATTTAGTAATGGGAACGGATCGAATTTGGCACTTTCAGTTTTGATTTTGACATTCTCCATTTTAATTTGATACTTTCTTTTTGAGTGACAAAATCAAAATTAGGAGTGCCAAAATCATTTTCCTTTGTTATTCTATCCATTGAGATAATTTATTATATAGTACTTCGTATGAGTTTAATATACTGAGGAATATCCCTAGTCAAGAAAAAAAAAGGATTGACTAAAATAAAGGGTGTTTATTTGGATTCAAGATAATTAAACAAACCAAGATAACCTCAAAAAAAAAAAAAAAAAAAATCGCGACCAAATTGTCAACTTCATACTACAAACATCTTTAGTTTTTTTTTTTGTTCCATAAGTTATAAAGGCACATTTGTCTAAATAATATTCAAGCTAAGATGTTTGAGTATTACCTCTTAAGACTTTAACCAACTAAACTAATTGGCATATCGAGTGGTTCTAAGCTGTTATGGTATGGATAACAACTTAATGTTATGCAAGTGAACAAGCTAAATGAATTTGTCAAATCATGTGTATCTTAATGAATAAATACACCAAATTAACTTTATAACAATTTCCATTTTGTATGGGGTAAAAAAGAGTTGGACTAAATTACAATATATTTAGTGGTGAATGTGAAAAAGCTCAACAAAGGGGTGGTGGCGCAGTTGGCTAGCGCGTAGGTCTCATAGCTTGGTGGGTAATCCTGAGGTCGAGAGTTCGAGCCTCTCTCACCCCATTTTTTTTCATTTCCTTTTTGAGGCACCCCTTGCGTTGTTGATACACACTACACAGTGAAGGTTCTAGTGCAGTCCTTGAGCAAACTTATGCTGTAATGTGCAGAGAGAGTGTGTGGAAAAAACTATTTCCATGTGTATACATGTTTTCAGATGCTTATATAATGTGACAAATATAAAAAGTTATCACTAAGTTGTGTCAGCCCGAGGCATAAAACAACCCAAATAAAAAAAGGAACAACACGAGTTACAGGGAAGGCCAACCTTTTTTTATGAGGAAAAAGTCGAAAAACACAATAGGGTAAGACGTGACAAAATATGCTGCAGATAAGCCAAGTAGAATTTGGCTTAGGTACACAAGCATGACGTGCATCGTGTTTCGACTACCATTTTGAAAATTTCGGCACAACACAGTATTTAGTGGACTAGTTGTGATTTAGGTCTAACTGGCCTCAAAGTACGTACACTCAGCATGAGGCAAGGCCCCGCATGGCCAACAACCATTTTTTTTTTTTATAGAGAGCCACAACGGTCAACGGCGATGATGAGAATCGATCCCAGGATTTCCTAAAATCGGGAGAGAAGCTAGTCTCTTACCACCTGAGCTATCTCTCACTCTCGGCCAACAACCATGTTTAATGTATGTGAATGTGTATAGCAAAAATTATGCAGATGAGAAATGTAGTGGCAGTAGGTATATGATGATATGAGGTACAAATTTGGTACTCCTATGAAGTTGTTTATCATTCATTACTCATACAAACTATACAAGTAAGGACAGTCCAGCTTCAGTTGGTGTGCTCTGAACTATACACATCACCAATTGCTGTAGAAAGGTTCAGATACTTCTTATATCAGAAAATTTTCAGATGTACAAATATTGTAAAACCTTTGCGCTTGCACATGGGAGGTAAGAAGGGAAATGAACAAAAACCTCCCCAGTTCCCACAAAAAAATAGGTTAAAAAAAATCAGCTAACAAGGGTCATGGTTCAGCTACAGGCTACTGTACAATACGATTTTCTTGCTGATATATCAGAGCAAACAATCATACAGGTGATGAAAATCACTAAGAGGGTAACATAAGGTGGTAGCTCATTTACAAAATTGTAAAACAAGTAACTTTCACTTGAGTTATAATGAATAATGACCATTTCCTGTTCTTCTTTTAGACTTCCACTCAGTAATGGCGTAAGATAGAGTGTAGTTTGGTATAAGCTTTTTGTTTGACAGTGGAAAATCTGTTGTTGGCGATGTGTCATTGTCTTTGAGCCACAATTCTATTGCTTTACGGTCATAAGTGTATCCATCCGCGGCTACACAAGGGTCATCCATGACATC
The DNA here is from genome assembly GCA_951394345.1 of Salicornia ramosissima. Classification (NCBI taxonomy): domain Eukaryota; kingdom Viridiplantae; phylum Streptophyta; class Magnoliopsida; order Caryophyllales; family Amaranthaceae; genus Salicornia; species Salicornia ramosissima. The sequence goes on along the minus strand of OX596237.1, from coordinate 48,606,396 downwards.
CTGTTCCAAGAAAAGTCTCACAATCAGTTCTATGCAGTAGTTTGGCATGAATACTTGGAAAAGCAACATTAAGCTCCAATAAAAGTCAGTCTTAATACAACTTTTCGAGAAACATTTTTATGAAGATAAAATTTCTGAGCCTAATACAAGAAAAGAGAACAGATCAAGTGACCCATACCTTGAGTATAGGGCAGATAAAATGGCTTGGTGGTGCGACTTGGTTCTTAGCAAGCAAATCTCGAGCTTTTTCTGCAATCTCTTTCATTCTTTCAAGTATAGGAAGAACACTTTTCAAACCTGGTCTATCTTTACGCCTAAGCTCAGCACATTGCAACCCTAACATAGCCATTTCAGCTGTCTCTCTCAGGGGCCATCTTCCAGCATAATTATCTAATATTTGCATTAAGCGGCCTTCTTTTATGGCATCCTCAACCAAATGGGTTATACCTACAGCAGGTTTTGCCGTCAACAGCTGCAAAATTATCATTCCCAAAGCATAAACATCCGCTTTCATTGAAATAAGGCCTGTCCTTTGATATTCGGGATCGATGTAGCACAACGTGCCAACAGGGCTTGTATCCTTGTATAAAGTCAAAGTGGAAAGAGTGGATGGATCTTGATTAAGCATCGTACAAAGACCAGCATCACCAATCTTGCTTACTAAATTAGAATCAAGCAAGATGTTAGCTGGCTTTAGATCACGATGTATGATTGGTCTTGGCTTGTTGTTGTGAAGAAAAACAAGGGAAGATGCCACCTCCCATGCTATTCTAAACCGTTCATACCATGGTAAGGGAGCTGTGTCGTTTTTCCTCATCAACCGATCTTCCAGACTTCCGTTTTCCATGTACTCGTACACCAGGCAACCACGTTCCGGACATGCCCCAAGAAGCAGCAGAAGATGAGGGTGACGGATTCTGCTCAAGATCTCCAACTGAAATTGAAACAATAAGTCACCAAATCTATAAGTTTTGAACTCCATATTTAGAAAGGTTAAAAAGGAAAAACAGGGATATAATATACCTCCTGATGAAATTGCTTGCTATTAGCACTGTCCTTGGAGTGGAGGACTTTTATGGCCACTGTTGAGTAATGCAACTTGCATTTATAAACAGTTCCATATGATCCTTCTCCAATCTTAAGCTTGTCATTGAAAGAGGAGGTAGCAGATACAATCTCCTCCCATGTGATCTTTTGATAATGATACACAGGATCTCCAAACACATTTTCAAGCTTCTGCCTCTCCTTGGCATCCCGGGCAGCTTTCTGTTCAGCATCTCTCCTCTGCATTACCTCTCTGTGAGCACATTCCCTAGCATACACAGCTTCCCTCTTTGCAGCTTCAAATCTTTCCTTTTGTAGTTTTGCCAACTCTTTAGCTTTCTCCTCCTTTTCACCTATCTGCTTGAGCTTCACTGACTCCTCATTCCGCAGTTTGCCAAGATCAGTTAGCTGATAAGAGACAGAGAGAAGGGAGAAGGGGGTCTATAAGTAAATGTTTAAAAGCCCATCATATCTGATGTGCTAAAGAGGTGTTCTAGTTTTCAATATCTCACCCTTCTTGAAGTATCCATCGTCTCATTTTGAGCTATGGAATACATGCCACGTATGTGTCTCAGTTCAATTCTCAGCTTCTCAAGCTCTATATTGATGTTCTCCTACAAACATGAGGAACATATCAAAATTTAGCTGCAGGATAAGAGAAAAAGAAGATCCAACAAAATCAATTATAGGATCCTTTTGTTTCCCCAGTACACAAGGCATACACTTTAAAATCAAGACTGACCTGTGCTTCAGAAGAAGTTGAATGGGACTTTGAGGGAGATGCTTCACTAGAGCAAGAATAAGATAATCCAGCGGATGCTTGATCTGCGACCCAGGACTCACAATCTGCATTCGTCGTCTTGGAACTAGATGCTTGACTTGTAAGTGTGCCAAGTCTAGAGATCGTAGGATCATCTACATTCTTTGCATTAACAGGTTCAAAAGTAGACAACTCAACTGAATCCACACCTGAATTTTTATATCCATCATTGACACAGGAAAGTGAATCAGGGTGCTTGACTGGCCCAGGAGGGGAGGAAGAAGGAGAGACTGAATAGGTTGATCCAGGGTCTGTTAGAACCACTTATTATATTAGAGGGTTACTTTCACCAAATAATAAGTGTAAATGTAATATGTTTATCTCAGACGTCAGAACCAAGGAGCAACCTACTATATGTAAATCTTAAGAATTAACCCTTCTCAAATTAGAAGAAATGAGCCCATCACTGTTTTTTATCCTAAACGATTAAGATTCCTTTCATCAATGAATTTGAGTTAAAAGACAGAGGGGAATGCTCGTTTTATATCTGATCGAATGAAAACTATCTTAATAATTCAAAACACAGGAAGGTTCAAATGAGAATTGATTCCGCAACAAAATTTCAATCCGCACATGAGTTTTTCTTTTCTATCACAAGAAATCATGTCCGAATGAGATAGAACTTCATATATATATCAAATTATCTGAGATCTATGCATTAAAAAAGGGTCTGCTTGAGTGACCCCTCAAGGTTCTAAACAATATGTTTTGCATTATATTAAAACACCTATAGATTAAGGTCACATGCATCTCCTACACCTAGAAAGTAGAATATGGAAATTATATAGGCGACATTACCGAATGTGCTGTTTGTATAGCTTGATGAACTGTTGGTAGAGTTGGTTGGATCACTGTCCCATTCTGTAATGTCCTCATTGGTCACCTTTTTTGAAGGGCGTAAAGCCTCTAGCTTTCCTTTTGAAACAACATAGACTGTGCAGAAAGATGGTGCACATTCTGAGATCGCAGAAGATAACAATTGTCCTTTGACTCTCCTGCATAATACGGAAGTATAGTTAATCATTCAACAGTCCAGACTTACAAACTTCTTCAGCTTGGTTCTGGGTTTGGAAAATGTATGCTTACAAAATCTTGAAAGCTTCCATATCTTAAAATCCTCACAATATAAAATCAGAACAAATTAACACAGCATATATGGCATTATAAACAAACCAATGACTGGCCTTACCTTGCAAACAAACTATTTGAAGAAGCTCCTATGACAAGTTCCTTTATTCCATGTTGAGTAATTTGCATTGATATTCCGTTTGGAATATCATCTGCTTCAATCAACACAAGTTCAACTGGAACCTGTATAAAACAAGATGCAGATCAGTAAACATGTTAAAAAAATCTTATACTTTCTGGATGAACTTCCACTAGAGCTTAGTACCAACCTTTTTCTGGCTGAGTGTCTTTTTATGTTGCAGAATCATCTCATTTCGCTGCCACTCGATTTCCGTCTTATAAGCAGCTGCTACATCATCTCGCACTTGTGGCAGAGGGATCAAATTCCCCACTAGTCAGTAACAAAAATCAACCAGTTTAAGATAAGGTTTAGATGTGATAAATCAGTCCACAATTCAAACATCTTAAATCCTAAAGGTCTATATTCAATCCACCAATCCTAAAGGTCTATATGAGATAAACCAATCCATCAATCCAACATTAGTTAGTATTGAAATGCAGGTAATGCTATATATTCAAACTTACTTGGCGTTGGGACCCCTGTTATCCTTGGAAAAACATGCAACAACTTGAATGAAACATTCCCTTCGGGTATAAATTTTTCCAGTACCCATCTTACAATATGTTTGCTTTTAGCCCCTCCATTTAAGGCCACCGCAATCACACGCGAGCTAGACGGTCTTTCTCCATTTTCTACAGCAGCTTTCTGCTCCATTATAATTTATAAATAAATTTTCCTTTATAAATCCTGCAAGTAAGAACTTTTTTCAGCTGAATCCATCTGTTTTATAAAGTATATATGCTTAATGTAAATCTACACATAACTTTTATCTCACATCGACAATTCGACAAACAGATAGAGTGCAAAACTACAGCACAGCATAGAAGCCATCAAATGGATGAAGAAGTGCAACCAAAATTCGAACATGTATTCAACTAATGGTTTTCAGAATTAAAATAAATTAGAATTTTCCACACGCTAAAAAGAACTGCAATAATGACAAAAAATTAAAATAGAAAATTTCGATTTTCCTCCAAATTTCAGCATTTAAATGTACAAATTCGTCCCATGAACTTGAAACACTGCATATAAAAATAATCAAAGAGATAGATAAAAAAAAAAAAAGAATTCGAATACCCAGAAATTCAAATTTCAAAATAATTCCATAAACGTAGAAAATATGAAGAAATTACCAACCTAAATGATTAAAAGTGGATGAAGAATTCTCCCAATCATCGAGCTTTAGAGAATAAAAAACACAAAAACCCTTGCTCCTTTTCTCTTTTCTGCGATCGAATTGGGAGAAGCAGTCTTCAAAAACCCCACAAAAAAAAGGAATAAAAAAGAGAAGATTCTGAAGTGCGAAAGGATATATGAATATGTAGAGAATTATGACGGAAGAAATGACGAATGAGAAGAAAAATCAAGAAAGCAAAGCACGTCGTTCCTAAAAACGCCATAAGTGTTTCTGCAATTGATTAATAATGGTTCAATGCTGGAAATGCAAAACAGAGTACAGTTGACTATTTCGTGTTAATCACAATTCTTTATTAGTTTTGGCGGGAATATTCTAATACCTAATTAATTAACTAATTAATTAGTGAGTGACTGCATGCTCTCAGTATCCTTGTAGGATAAGTGGAGACCTAGTTACACACTTGATTAATTTTAGAGTTGGGAGAAAGTTCACCTCATTTGGTAACCTGGCATGAAATCTACTCGTTATGAGTGAGTTTTGGGTCGAGGTGTTTCATATTCTGAACTTTCAACTTTTTATTTATTTTAGATATTTCATATTGAAAGTTTTGGTGCACAATAATTTTATTGTGTCCGTGACATTTTACATCAACATAGTGAGTTAGTGACATTTATTAAATTAGGAATATACTTTACTGATATGGTGACTTTATTATAATAGTAGCATTTTTGTAATGATATATTCTATGGTTAATATTGATATACAATAAATTAGCATACATCAGAAAATGTATTGAAGATATTGAAGACTTTGTATATTTCATAAAATTCAAGCTGAGATGAATCAAATAAAATTCAAATTATACATATATAAATTACAAAAGATGATAAAAATCAAAATGTTACCTCTAAAAAAAACAAGGTAGCCACTAGCCAGAATTTAAACATTTATCTTACATTATAGCGTGTGTGAGAGCTCATTAGCAATATTATTGTATTTTTTTTTTAATTATTGATAACAAATATTATTAGGGGCAAAAAGTCAAGGAAAAGGACATGCAAAATTAAACTCCGTCTGGATGCTTAACGTTTGTCAGAGTTTGCTTCATACTCAAAATTTTATTGTAAGATGAATAAGGGTGTGTTTGATTCAACTTATATAAGCACTCCTGTGCTTATTTTCAGAAAATTTAGATCAGACTAGATCAGAAAAATTCAGATCAGATTAGAAAATATTAGATCAGATCAGATCAGAAAAAATCAGATCAGATCAGAAAATACCAATTAAGTGATTATTTTTATTTTTATTTTTATTAATTGTAACAGTTTGACAAAAAAATACTTAAATATTTGGTCAAAATGCTACAATTATTATGGAACAACCGAAGTATGAGTAAGTGAGAATTATTATTTTTTTTTGAAAAATTAAAGCGAAATTTGCAAAAATTTCATTAAAAAAATATAGAAAAAGCTACCTAATAACTTTTTATGTATTCTCAATAAATTTTAGTATTGAGATTTTCATAATTTTCTCATGGTAATAAGACTCTGTCTCACATGGTGATGCGGTCTCACCAGAGACCTACTGCATGTTAAAGAAAAAACTAAACTCCCAATAAAATTTTTAAGTTGGATTAATAATAAACTAAGCTTAACTTGTAGTAGAATTTGGTATCCAAGTTGTTAAGGCTAACAAATAATGACTAGAACTTGGCATGATTAGGCCGACAAGAGGGTCAACTTGGCAGTTGGCACGACATGATTTGAGCTTGATCCAACACGAGTCCGCTATGAGCTCAACACGATACGAATGATGGGTCATGAGTCACACATGGACAACATTTAAAAGTTTGGCATGAACCCGACACAAGCACGACAAATCAGATCAACACACAAGTTGGCAAGTTATTAGCTTTGGTTAAAACTTCATAATGTATACGGAGTATAAATTTTTTACAAGGCATGGCCAGATACGGAAAGTTTGAGATATATCTTATAAAATTTAGCTGGCTTAAATGTTCACGCAATCACGCTACCTTAAGCATGCATGTGTAATCGACACAAGGTATAGCCTGGGCTAAAATACTAATTATTCTAAACTCTAATTAAATTGTTGCAAGATTCTTTGTTCCACTCCAAAGAAAAAAAAAATAAAAATGAGAGAGATTCTTAATTCCACGCTAATCCTACGGAATATAATTAATATATTTTAAGTACGAAAAAAGGAATTAAATTACATCAAATATTGAGATAACATATTGGACCTATCTTTTTTATTTGTTTAAGTTTAATATACTACACAAAAGTTGTCACTTGTATAATCTATTGACCTCAAGCAACTAACTATGTAACTACTTGCATGATGATATAATAATATGTCATAATCATATGAAATGGTCTTTAAAATCCCTTTGAAGTGTAAAATCATAACATATACTATTATACTTGTATTTTTTATCTATACAATATATTAAAAGGCGTTATTCGCACCATATGACCACTCATAATTTAAAATGACGTACTTACCATCTCAACCAACTTTTATTTGTGCTTTGAAATCCACATAACATTATTTATTCTTTTCATTTATTAAGTTAACTAGAATTATATTTTTTTCTATTTTTTCAGAAGAGGATAAAAATAAATACATATCAAGTTAAAAAAGTAATCGTAAGCAATGCCCAGGCCGATATACTAGTTTATTAATGAACCAACTTAAGATTATTGTTTATTTTATGTTGGGTTCTAGATTTACTTACTATTGAACCAATAATTGAAACCATATGATTTAATTATTAATGAACCTAGGTAGATTTAATCTAATTATCTCAAATTCTAAATAATTGCAACTTGGATGATCAATACAAGTTAAATTTGGTGCGATTGTATATATGGATATTTACATATTTTGATTGTATGGTACTCTTAATTAATTAAGAGTCGATCCAGCACCATACTTGACAATCTGTAAGCCCTAATCAAAATTATATTGTGCGGCCCTTTAAAATTTACAAAATAAAAATACAAGTAAGAATCATATCATAAATTACTTGTCTAAAAATAATTTTGATTAATTTGCTTATCTACACAATTAAATATGTTCTTAATTTATTTCATTTAATTCGAAAAGGAGGAACCAATGTTTTTTTTACAAGGAATATTTAAGTTGGTGTAGGATGATTTCTTATTTTTCTATTATATTAATTATTATTATATTATGTGGAATAATTGGTACTTGGACACGTGGTACTATTCCGAGGCAACCATTGTTGGCAATTGGCATGGATACAAGTAACCCTCTTTTTTTTTAACATAAATTAACAAATGGGAAATGAGATTGATAGTGTCATGATGATGTAATAATGAAATTGCATGCTTAAACTCTACATTCATGAAAATTTCGTTATACTGTAATTCCTCCGTTCCAAAAAAAAAGGCAACAAACTTATTTGCACGCATTTTAAGGAAGAGATTTAAAGGTCTAAATGATTAAACTAATATTAGCTCATGTAATTTTTATCTGCAACTATTTAACATAAAATATAAAGTTAAGTTTGATGTTTAGTTGTTGTAAACTTGTAATATTGAGAAAGCTAAGAAAGTCGTAAAAACAAGGGTAGGGATATTGTTAGAAAAAAAAAATGTAATTTTGAGTAAAATGTGGATGATATTTAGAAGTTTTTTTTTTTTTGAATGATTAGGTAGATTGAGCCCAGTTCATGTCTCCTCTTACATAAATGTCAAACTAGCATTGTTCGAAAATTGGGGAAAGGGATTCGTCGTTGCTGATCAAGAATCAAACCTCGCATCTTAACAATACGAAAGTGGCTTCAATTCAGTGTCACTACGATGTTGGAGCTCGATCCTCAAGGCGTGGACGATATTTAACCTTTGTTTTTGAAGCAGACTATTTTAAAAAGTTATGCAAGTGTCTGTAAGTACAAGTATTCGACCATTCGAGGGTAGGGCATCGGAGATTTGGAGCTGGGGTTCTAGTGTGATCCTCGCAACCACGAATGTGGTTGCAAATTTGATTCTCTCTATATATATCCCTATTTTTCTGACAATAAATGCTAGTTTTTTTTTTAACAAGTATGATAACGTGTGGGGGACTGTGCCTCAAATTGGGCCCTACTGCAGGTCACCTGGCCTAATTTAATTGACACAGACATTTGCATGGGGGAAGATAAGAAATCTTTACAAATAAGTGTGGTGAGATTCGAACCCAATACCTCCGGCTTGAATGCTAGGTTGATATTCCTTTCATTGTATAACGAACGTAACAAGGTAAAGATTACATATATATATATATATATATATATATATATTCAGCTGCTATGTATATAATTTTTCTGAAATTTTCAAAGTTGAACCGTCAAAGATACCATTATGCTTAAAAAGGTTATTATCACTTAACAGTCTTAAGCTTCTTCCTTTCTCCACTATTACAGCGAAAAAAAAAACATATTTGCACGTTCACTTGTGTTCTCATTGCACTAAATAAAACAATTAATCAATTAAATTAAATTAAATTAATAAAGGATTGCAATATGAAATTTAAGAGTGGCTCAGGTGGCAAAGGTTTCAGCCTATATATTTTCCACTGAACAATTCTTGGGTAAATTGACAAGTTCTATTTAAATAGTTAGTTTTTTTATCTATTTTTTTATATATAAATATTTATGTATAATATTCTTTAATTAGGTTTTTCTGTGCTTAGGTTTTTGTCCAAAGGTTGTATCTACTTTTTTGAGGCTTGTGAATAAACTTTTATATTGCTACCAAAAGTTACTATATAAAAGAGGTTACTAATTTAGTAACCTATTTTTTATGTGTTGAATATCTATTATAGTGTGTCTGATAGGAATCATGTAACAGTGTGTGTCAATGCATGTGTCATTCCTTTTTTTTGGTCCAGTGAAAATTTAATTTTATATGTTATAAAAACAATAAGGCAAACTTGTGATGTGGGCCAATGAAATTGATGGCACAAGCTGTAGTACAAAATACTGTGACAGAAAATTATTACTCTAGTCACATATATACAATAAATACTTGAATCCCCCCAACCTAACCAATTCAAACTCAATTTCGACGGATCTAAGATTGATTCAAATTCAACTGCAATAGGATGTATTCTCCGCAACAACGACGGAGAAATGCTCCTCGCAGGAGCTCAGCAAGTTCATAAAGACTTCTCTATCTTAATGGCAGAATGCTTAGCGTTAAAACATGTAATAAGAGAAGTCATTTCCTTTAAATATTAAAAATTTAGTCATTGAAGGAGACAATTTAAATGTTATCAATGCTACTAAAGATATTTGGAAAATTCCTTGGGAAATCAAAAATTTAGTTTCTGACATACAATTAGACCTAAATTACTTTAGTCAAATCCAAATCCACCACTGTTATAAAGAATCAAATCAAGCCGCTGATTACATTGCACATGAGGGACATAGTAATCCAACTATGAAAAGATGGTATCATTCTTTTTCCTCTTCCCTTTCCTTAATCCTAAGGAAAGATGCCTTAGGTTGGCTCTACTCTCGAGACTAACCGAAATTCTTTACCTTATTTAAAAAAAAAAAAAAAGATAATTTGTTGTAAGAGATGTTTGTAAATTAATAATGTGGCATATGAGCAAACGTTTTATATATTTGTTTATTACTATTGTTCATAGTCTCTAAAGATTTACCCCGGGCATTTGATTGTATCATTTTAGCATCACTTATTTGTATAAGTACGTCTGTTCCTGTATACGCTTCCTTCAAAAAAAATAGTAAGTGTGTAACACCTCCAATCCCTAATTCGAAATGCACATAAAACCCCACCAACTCATTTCATAAGATCGAGAACATGAACTTTAATATTATTCGACAAGTTGTGTCCTCATTCAAAAGTTTATCATATTAAATACTCATAGCCCCCACAAACAATTAAACAATTTCTTTCTGCTTCTCTATTCTACTTCATTTCTACATGACCCCACATAAAATATTAAGAAAAATGTCAATCAAACCTAATAAATCAATAAATATCTATAAATCCGTACTTTAAAAAATGTATCAATTAATTTGAAACTCAACAAAGGAAGTATGTAGTTTTCTTGTTCAAATAATAGGGATTATGAATTAAGGATCAGTATAGCTTAAATTTCGAGGATCAAGTCATAGCCTAGGGCTTCAGAATTCCAGGCACGAGATCATGGGTTCGATTCTCAGCGCACGCATTTACGAGGATTCCTTATTATCCCCCCTTACAGATGCATGTGTTGGCTAAAATTGGGCCAGGTGACCTATAGTAGGGCCCGATTCCAAGGCATAGTATCCCACACATTATCCTATTAAAAAAACGTATAGGTTAAATTTTAAAAATCAAAATTCCCAAAGGTGAAAAAAAAGGGGAAAATGTTTATGTCAAACAAGGATGATTAGTAATTTTCATTATTAATTAAAAAAATAAAGTAAAATATCAAAGAAAGTGATGTAGTTGACAAAAATAGTGCTAGCACGTTTAGTGACAAATATATGAGCAAGTATTATGGTGTTTATTAGCAGAAAAAATTACGTCTCAAAAAGATTATGTCAACATGCATCGAATATATATATATATAAAACTAAAGTCATCAACATTCAACAATGGAATATGCTTTAATCCTATCTACTTCAGTTTACTTTTTTTAAATAAGGAAAAAAAATATTGAATGGTCTCTACTTGAGTATATACTCATATTTCTTACTTTAGAAATATATGTCAACTCAATGATTATGCATGAAAACCAATAACTTAAAAAATTAGCTAATAAATTAAATTGTTTTGAATTTTGGTTATATATAATTTGTGTAAGTTTTGGACATAAAAAGTGGTTTCAACTTTCAAGCTCACCTTATATGGAGTTTTTCTCGATTAAAATTAAGATAATTACATTATCAACACGAGTTGTGTCAAATGGTAAGCATCTTGATGTTGTTTAAGGAAAGTCTCGGGATTGAGCCTCATTGAATAAAGAAAACTCATGTTGTCGGACCCGGATGTTCAACTAAAAATAAAACTAAATATTATTTATGAATACCCGGGTGTAGTCATTTATATAGGAAGATAATACATAATCATGTCAAATCTTATTTAGTTCACTTCAAGTTATTTTTTTCACAATATCAAATCTTTAACTAACATGCAACTAAATCTTAATGATCAACATAAAGAACAAATACTAAATCTCGTGTGAGACTAAATAGCTTTTTACTAAAAAGTGTAACTTTTTATATAAAGATTAACTAGTTATGTAAAGACAAATAACATTCAGTGATGGCACAACCTTTAAAGGATTCTGCAATCAAAGACAACAATTTGACACACTTCTAAAAGTGACATTAACTTGGCATTATTGGATTATTTTTAACACCAACTTGGCATGGTATATTGGTATTGTTAAAGCATTGTTGATGTCAAAAATAATCCAAACATGCCAAGTTTTTGTTACAAATAGCCTAAAAACCTCAAGGTGGTGTCATTTTAAGAATTGCGTCAAGTTATAGATTTACAATAAAAAGTTACATTTTTGTAATTACAATCAGTGTATAGAACAAGGGTCCATATTAGATAGTTGTGATTGTACACTGTATAGTGAGATACAAAGGAAAATGATTCAAATATGATTCAATGCCACTCCCTCCATTTCTAAAAGTTTACATTATTTTCATTTTACACGTTTGTTGATGCATTATTTAAAACTTTACTTTAAATTAGTAAAAATTATAAAAATTTGATATTATTATTATTACAGTGCTCATCGAGACGAATCTAAAGACGCCCCACATATATTCTTTTGTATATATTTGCACTAATTTAAAAGATATTATCTTCTTTCAACAAAAGTAGATATTCTTTTATTATGAATATTGTTGATGAGATTCTAAATGGAGTGAACTTTTAGAAACAAAAGGGGTACCATCAGGGGCAACCCAACTTAGATAATTGGTATCCACAAAATAGTTGTGATAGACTGATAGTTAAGATACACAAAAGCTTTAACTTTGGAATTTCCTGGTGCTTAATTCTGAATCAATGTGTCTAAATGCTTAATAATCCAAAAAAGAAAAGGCTGCAATTACTATTACATCCCAACTTAAAATTGAGATTTGTTTCCACTTTCCAGGCAAAATTATAGCACAAAATTGGTATTTTGTGAAAGTATATATACTATTTGCATTACAAAATTTCATCCATCACTGAAAAATGGTCACCACCTTACAACAAGAGCAAAAAGCTATCAGCTAAACTTCAGGCCCGTTTGCGAATAAGCTAATAAGGCCGCGGAAAACCTGAGCCGATAATTTATGTGCTCTTAAGATCTCACCATCAAGATTCCAAACACCCTCCTTGCCAAAAGAAGTGAATGCAAATGCGGGTGTCTGTAACATGTAGAAGATGGCAAAAAGCACTGAATAAGAAATTTGATATCAACAAGAATAAACAAGAATGATGAAATGAAAGAGCATATTACCTTGTGGTGCTCTACAAACTTGAAATCAAGGGGAGATCCACCCTTCTTAGCTAGATGGATTAGGTGCCTGCATGGGATCAACAAATATTAACAAGACAAATTACAAAATCTCGGGCAACTTCTAAGTTCTAATACAATTGCCAAGTTTCCAATATACAATGCAACTTGAACTTTAAATACTACCTCCGGACCTTATTATTTGCAACCGTCTAAATTTTGCACTTTTCATGCTATGTACTTTGACCAAGATTTAAACTTTACACATAATGAAAAACATATGTCAGAGGAGTGGTAAACAGGAAAAGTAGTGCCCACTTCCACCTCGTATCCCTTGAATACGGGTTTCAAACCTTATTACTAGCATCCTTCTTCCCCTATATGTGTAGCTCAACAAAGAGCAAATTTTCTTACCCAATCAAAAGAAAAACACACACACACAGACAGTCAAGTGGGGTCTCGTTGGATTCGACTTTAATATGTAGTTTTGTAATATGTAGTTATAATTTTTACAAACATACAATTAATTGTTTTCTTTAAAAAAAATTCTCAGCATGCGTGAAAAGTGAAATGTTGCAAATAATAAGAACCAAATGGAGTACATAATTTATAAAGGGAAAAAACAACCGAAGTGAGAAGGAAAAAAAAAAACACCTTCAATTGCAAAAATTACAATTACATAGCCTAACACCTCTTTATGATTGTGCAGAGTTAAATTTAATGAGTTGAGAGTTGTTGAACACACATCTACCCTCACTTTTCTCGTGTTCTCTGTGAAGACCTTACTAGAAAGACGAATATTACAAAACAACAGGAGGGACTATTTACGACTATTCACTTAAAATCATAGTTAATTCTAGACTACCAATTGGGAAGTTAGTTTTATTAACATCTACAGAGAAGGGACATGGCAGCTGATTGGTTAGCTAATGTGGGAGTTCAACAACAAGCAAAATTGACCATCCTCCAATCAGCACCTGAAAAACTGGGTGCCATCCTGAATAATGATATTCTAGGTGTTTCTGTTCCTAGAGTACTTAGTACTTAATTTCTTTTTTTCTGTTCTTTTCTTTGCTTTCTTTCTTTCTGGGGTCTTCCCCTCATTAGCATCAAAAAAATAAAATAAAAGTAATGGATTGTTTGGTATCCGGTTATAAATGCAGGTAATGGGGAATGAAATTGCAATTTTGCAAATAGATTTGGAAGGAAAATTAATATTCATTCCCATGCCGATGTTGGTTAACCTCTAAATCACCTAATTTTATTCATAAATTTCCATTCCCATCCAATACAGGATATCACTCTTTAGAGTGGTAATGAATGTTAATGAAAATAGGAAGAAAATCTAAGTTTGGGAATGAGTAATTTTCCACATAGATGGTAATATTCTTTCCCTTACTAACCTTGCACACTTACTGTTCAGAAACAACATATCAGCTCACAGGCTCACACAAACTTTTCTCATTTCTTGACTGAAACTTCCAAACAGTTATGATAATTGCAGGCATATTTAAAAATTATTTCAGCACCAGAAAAGAGAGACCAAACTCACCACAAATATAATGCATGAGAGCAGTTTTTTATTAAAATAAGATGCAGGAGACCATCTGCAAGGTGTGCATCAGCCACTAAACCATCAGGTGCTCTTTCATTTCGACAAGAAATGACAGCAGCGCCTACGCTAAGGAATCTTCCTCTAGATTTCAACCATTTTGAATTTTCCAAGCTTGAGCATGGCAAGCTGCAGACCTTACAATCAGCACGGCAAATTACTTGCTCGCAATTTCTCCTATGGCCCTGAGATGCCTCTGTGCCCAGGTTCAAATTGTCATCCTCAGAATCTGGATCTGTTTTCTCAGACTTGACATCCAAGTATGATATTTCTGCCTCATATGATCTGATATAATAATTAACAAAACAAATAGAATTAGATGGTGCAATGATATCAAGAAAAAGGCAGGTATAACATCAAAAGCTATATCAAGCAGGCCATGGATTTGAACCCAGATTATGTGTGTGCTGTTCTGGTCCCTATAAATCATGAATTATATATTAGAAAATTGTGGAAAGATTGAATAGACCCTGGACTATATCCATGCCCGCCCAGACCCTACCCTTGTTTAAGGGTATTGATCTTTTTTTTTGGACCCTATGGGTAAGAGCAGCATATGGGTCTTAAAGCTATCGAGTAGGGTAAGGGCAAGGGTCTATTCCTCTCATACTCATACCCTGCCCATAAACGCTCCCAAAATATTATATATAATTTTAAATTTTTTCTAATTATATAGATATACATGCACAAAAAATATATATTTATACATTTTTATATAATTTATAGTAAAAACCCTAAACTCTATACACTTGTCGCTCCTTTTCCTTTACTAGGAGGAATTTGACATTGAGATTGATAATAATGATGCCATAGAGTGATCGAGTAAAGCTGGTTTCGTATGAAGTAGTTTTGTGGAACCACTAAAGCTGCTATTATTGTCAATGTTTAATATCTACTGAACTTTTATCGTTATTCAAGAATTTTTGTGTTATAATGGGCAACACTTTATATAGAATTATTGCTTAAAAATTTTACATATTTTTGGGTAGTGGAAAAGTATGAAATATAAGATATTATGTGACAACCAATAACTTTATCATGATCGCATTTTTTTTATTGGACTTATTAGAGAATAGAGACCCTAGACCTAACCCAAACGCTATCAAACCCTACATATAGGGGTAACTGGGTAAGGATCTAAATATTTTTTACCTTGTGGGTCTAGGGACTGGGGCATTGGGTAGGTATGGGTTTCCATAAAAAAAAATTAGGGCATGGGTAAGGGTCTTACTAGACCCTACACATTGTCATCTCTAATTCAATATAATCATATGATAGATATTGTCTGTAATAGGATAAATGACATGACTTCACTCTTTAATTTTATATGCAAATCTTGCTCATCTTTTAAATACAATAAGTCATTGAGCTAAGAATAAACAGCAAGCTTGGATTATAATTTTTTGATGTGGCAATTGAAATTCAGGATAGATTCAAATAACAACTCAAAGGGTGGCACCACTCACCTGTGTCTAAGAAACGCTTTTGTACCCGCAAAGTCATAACGTTGTGGGCCCATCCAGCGATATTTCTCACTCTCTGTGATCACATCCCCATAAAATCCATACCTGCAAGACCCACTTTGAGTGCCAATTCCATGAAGTACTCAATTCAACAGACTCTCATTGCATGAAATGTCAAACAGCATATACAAGTTATATGAAGCAACAACACTTCAACACAACCCAGCAAACCTATAGAAAGATATATAAATACAGAGAGACACACATGCATATATGTAAGTACGTATATGCAAGTGAATATACACTGGCTAGATAATTGTATTGAAGAAATTCAAACAATAGACCATAGGAAAAAAAGCGTAATTATGACACATTTATTCTGTGAGGAGCTTAAACCAGTCAGTTCCTTCTTTACATGAAAATGCACCGAATAGATTCGAACTACTTTCTTATTCGGATTGGAGCTACCACCATTTGTTGAACAATAAGCACAAGTAAAGTGAACATGTTGGCTCCTTCTGATTACAGAATTTGGACAAAAGAGACCAAGTAATTCCAACATGGCAGTACAAAATGTAGATTAGGTCAATTTGTATAGTATTTTCAAGATTTATACTGATCTGCTAGATTTTTAATGGAATTGGGCATTAGCTATGTATGGCTTCTAAGTGGATGAACACATACAGCTGACCTTTTCAAATTACAAATAAGGAGACAGAGAAAAGCAAAGAAGAAAGCAAACTCATTTCTGACATCACTGATTCACCTGCAGCTTGTCATAAACTTCCACTCCGAGAATGGCAGCAGGTGAGAGCAGTCTCCCAAGTGATTTCTCATCAGAACCCTCACTCTTTACCATGAGTGATAACAACTTGGCAAAGCTTCAATGAATGAGTTTACTCACTATTTATTACCCATCAAACCTGTTTAAACAGCCTGTCAAGTCCAAAAGCGCTAACCCGGTTTAACACCAGTATCCAAGAAGCAAACCAGCCGACAAGCTAATCTGTAAGCTAGCATCTCTCTATATATTATCCCCTAGGTGATTCTGCTTTCTTTTCCTTCCAGTGCAGGGACAAATCCCTCATACATTTGATCTTGATTTGATTGGCTAAATCAAACAATCGCAAAAGTGTGTTTCGTTTTTACTGAGCTTCACTTAGCCCTTAGCCTTTGATGAAGATGATCACTGTTTCAGCCAGGGAAATCTGGTTCCAGGTTGGGGAAGTGTCACTGATTTTTACCGGAATCGAGAAGACGCCGGGATCTCCAAGTTTTTCAGGGTTTTTTTTGAAGGATTGCGCTCACTTCCATAGGAAGGGAAATGGTAGCACTTTCCTCCAGCCTAGTCTTGTTAGAAAGGAGCTCTTTCAAAAACTTGGCATAAGCGGGCATTTGTGAAATTGCTTGCAAAAAAGGAATGTTCACTTGAAGTCCTTTCATGACCTCAAGAATTTTGGAAAACTTATTAATTAATTTCTTTTCCACCACCCTATGAAGGAATGGAATTGATGGTTTGTTGGCACTCATCGGAGCCTTGGCAGGTTCACTCTCTTTTGCTTCAGGAATTAAAATCACTTTGTGGCTCACTCACATTCACTGCTTGTTCAAGATCAACTACCATATCCTCCAACACTCCTTTTGTTCTTTTATGGCACCCTCTTCCTCAATCATGGCTGGCCCATCATAACCCTTGCCAGAATGCAAGGTTATAGCCTTCACATGCACTTTAGGATTCACAACAGATTGACCGGAGAATTGAGTTCTTGTACTGGAGTTGGGGTTTCCCACTTGCTGCACAATTTGTGCCAGCTGTGTCTCAATCAAGGGCAACTCACTCAACAGAGACCTTCCATTGGTTATAATATTCTAAGCAACTCACTCAAGGGCTCGACTAGTTTATGCTTCATGGCTTCTTTCTTAGGTCTATGAAGATTTAGGCTATTTTTTTATGCTTATGATGCCTAGAAGTTGAGGCCAAGGAAAGTCTAGGGCTCCTAGCTTCATCTCAGTGGTATCCTGCTCTCGAAGGGATGGTATCCTAGAGCAAACTATTTTTTTGTTTTTTGCTCCATTTCAAGGCACGTCTCTAAATTTAAATTTCTTGAATGCCTATTGATATCTCCAAATACTCTGTATTAACATAAGAAAATTTCAAGTTCAATCTTCTACACTCTTCACTTGGATCAGTGAGAAAGACCAGATTCTTTCCTATCGGCATATCCGTTCTACGCTATTCACCTCCAAGAGCAAACCAAATTCGCATGATCACTCTCTGAAGGAAAGGAAATTATTAACAAGTTAGATATCAGGTCAGAGGAAGCCACAAAGATTATCAATGCTGCTCTGCTTGCCTACCAACAAAAAGAATTCCCACAAGAACAATAATATGATGACCTCCGTTTACTCAGAATCAGCAAAAACACAAGTTTCAAACCATGGTATTTGATAACAGTTACCAAATACGGAGTATATTTTTTTACACAAATCTAAGTTTCCTTTCTTTTTTCTTTTCATGAGTAAACTAAAGTCTTTACTTCAATGATTAACAACTTGAAGTCAAATAAGTTAGACACTAATGGGTAACGGTCCGTTTGGTAGTTGGTGATAAATTGTAGTAATGGGAATGCATTTTTAAGTATGATTTTGTGAGGGAAGCAACACTTTCATCTCCATGAAAACATTATCTCATTCCCAAACTTAAATTTTCTTCATATTTTTCATTACCATCCATTATCACTTGAGAGGGTGGTATTGGACACAAATGGAATTTTATGAAGAAAAATAGGTGATTTTGAGGTAAAATAGCAACACAATATTGAATCTCCTTCCTAATTTATATACAAATTCATTCTCATTTCTCATTACCAAACGGACCAAAAAAGTATAACCCTTATTGCGCCAGATCCAGTTATTTTATGATATCATTGTGATGATTGAAAAGTCTTACCAACATTGGCCCTCCCCATCTTCTTCTTAAACTCAATTGAAGAATCTGAAACTAGTATAGCCAATATTTGAGTTCACTTAAATATCTTTCTCAACCTTCATAACATGAAGTTGCCAGCTATCAAGAGTTACACTTATCTCTAAGCAGTGATGTCCAATCCTATACTATAACTGAAGGGCCAAATTAGGAAAATTTGCTGGAGCATACATAGCAAAATAAAATTATATGTATATATATATATATATATGTATGTATATATTAATATGTACTTGTGTCCAATACCACCCTAAACTCTAAACCCTAATCTAGTTACATATGAAGCATTGGTGTGAAGTTGCGAACACTTAGTACCATGGTTTGAAAATGCGGTTTCCATTACGGTAGCCAGAACGGTTGAGGAGTCACCGGAACAGTTATGATGCGTTGATCGCGGACCATGTCACAGTTGTCGCGATGCAAATTTGATAGTATAGGATTAGAGTTTCGATGGGGAGATATGGGGGATCCTTTCACCATATTTGTGAATATGAAGTAACTTTTGAGTGAAACAAAAGAAGCAACTTCCAATATGGGGTGATTTGGGGTTGTAACGTTTGATTTGGAAAAAATTACGGGGTTTTTTTTAACACCCTTTGTTGATACAAACAATTTCGGTTCGGTCAATTGAAATTTCTTTACAAAACAGCCCAACCAAGACGTCGCAGCCTTGTTTTTGCACCATGCTTAGCACAATTCAAGAAAGCATATTGAAGTGGTTGCATAAAAGAAGAATAACAATGTTCAACCAAGTATAACAACAGATGGGTAAAGGTTTCAGTCCTTCAACACAGTAAAGTGACAACAACATATAAGCTCAAACTGAAACAACCCAAAAAAAGCCTATACCTTTTACTCCACAACTCAAAAAAGCAATGACAAATGCACACTACCTGGACATGACATGATACAAATCTTAAGCAGAGAAATTGTCACTAGAAAGAGACTTCAAGGTTATATATAAAAGTAATTGTTATTTACCCAACAAAAGAGGCTGTATAGTGTACAGAGGGTTCAATCTGTGAGTTCATAGTTGCTTTCCACTTTACAACTTGAGCTATATCAAGACCAATCCTTTTCCCAAGGACAATGTGTAACGCTGATGTTATAGGATCTCTTGCTCCTGTTGTGCTGCATAACAAGATGGAGCGCACAGTTTCAATCATATTATATCCATAAGCAGGAAAACAAACATTTGAAGACAATGGAGATCATCCTATGAGCTAGTAATACACAAGCCGCTGACATCATCATTAGTCCTTGAATTTTTTTTTCCTCCAAAACTTTATTTGACTATTCTTTATCTTTTATTCTTTTTCCTTTTTTAAAAATTTACTCCATTTATTTGTTAGGTTTTTTTTCTACAATATTTTTCTTTTTGTTTACATATTAATAATTTTTTAAATTAGTTAAAGAACAACTATCACTATATTCAATCTTTACTAAAATTTTCATAATTTAATTTTGTTGCAATAATTTTCTATATTAATCATGTTTATAATATAATTACGAAATATTTGAAAATATATATGAGTAATATAAAAACATATTGTTTTCGTCAAAATCAAGCATTGCATGAGTGTAATCTTGCTATAAAATAAAACATGAGTAACTAACAATAATATCTATACACATGGTCGCTTTACAATTTTTTTCCTACATAAAATAATATTCCATGTTCATTCTTGTTCAAATTTGAAGGAAAAAAAGCTTTTGTAAAGATGTAGAAAAAATAGAGATTAAGATAGAAAAAATTACAGCATATTTACTCCGTATTATTAGAACTAATAATTACAAATTCACAATTTTTTTATTGTAACAAAAAAAATCATTATTTGAAAGAATTAAACCAGTAAAAAAATATTTAATCATAATACAATGAAAAATCTGAAATTATGATGACAATATTGCATCTATCCTTACATCTATATTTCAAAGTAATAAAAAGGTTTTTTTTTCTTCATATTATTTTTGACTTACACAACATAGATTATCATTATGTGAATGAATTTTACCAATTATAATGTTTAAACTAGTCAAACATATTGCGAGTTGCGACAACCGGACCAGAATTCAAACTCCAAAAATCAGATTGACTTGGGTGGGATGAGCTAATGGCTTAATGCGTTCAAGGAAGATAAACAAAGGGACACTGACACATTCTAGATCACCTCATTCAAAGCCCAAATAAACAATAAAATGAGCTTGCTCTCCTAGAGAGGTGGATGCAATGTAAGGCATGTGAATACTAGACTACTATAAAGGAAAGGAGAAAAATAAGATAGATAAGGAAACATGAGGTTCATTGATACAGTTCTGTAAAATATTACCAAATCACAATAGCATCAGTTGAACCCGCAGGAATGAGCCCGAATCTAAACCGTGCATGGGGGAAAGAAAATTCAACATCTTCATCGGCTGAAATTAATAGCAGGAAAATAATCAAAAAATTGAAATTCAAAAACTTCTACTCCATACAAAGAAATAAAGCGCTGAAACAACCAAAGGTTGATGTGCAGGTGGAGATGCTTAAAGTTAACATGTGAATCTAGGGTATATGCTTAGTTGTAAACCAACCTGTGCTACATGCACCATCTTCAGACCCTGCAGTTTTCAACACATATTCATTCACAAAGAAGCACCTAATAAGTTGATCAAATCTAATTATTGGGATACATCAATACAATGACACGACTACTTTGGTACATACTGAAACTTAGGAATCCAGATTCGTTATGTCTTGAAGTTGGAAGCAGAGGGAACTGATCTTCAATTGGGTAAAAAGTACCTGCATCAGGTTCACTTGAACCAGGAACCAAAGCATTTGCATCTCCCCCAGGGGAAGCCATAAAATCTGGAGGAACTAGGGGGGAACTGGTCTTGAACCTTGAAGTAAGAAGCCCATTAAGGATTTCATTGAATAGGCCATCACCACCCTGCAATCAATCAACAAAACTCCGAGTTTATTTAGGGCAGAAAACAATGCTTCATAAACACACACGAATTATAATTCAACAGAAACCACACCAAGTCAAATCAACTGAAGTGAATAGTGACTTGTTGAATTATAGCACTCTATGTCCGCAAGAGAAATAAAGAAAAAGGATGTTTGGCAAAATTCCCCCGGAGAAACTTTATTAAAAAAAGAAAGAAAGAAAAGTGGAAGATTGTGCTTATAAGCACCAAACATAAAAGCAATACTAAAGTCACATTAGCTCGTAAACTTCCCCCAACGAGACTTAAAAAAAGGAAAGAAAGAAAAGAGGCAAATTCTTCTTACAACAAAAATAAAAGGAAAACAATTTCACATTAGCTCGGTAAAATAAGAATGAAAAGTGATATGTCTGTGTTACTCAGACTTGGTACCCATATATTTACATGTGTACATGTCCAAGTGTCCGACTCAATAATTGTGTGAAAGATTTTCATAATTTTGGCCCAAGTGTCCTACCTATATCCAAGTATCGAAGATCTGACATGGTTATTTGAGATGAACTTAAGAGTCCAAATAACATAGATAAAAAAAATTACAAAAGTAAATAATGGCTATTTGATTGGGAAAATGCTCAATACCTCACTAAACCAATGAAGAGAAAAGCAAATAACCATGTCAGATCTTACAAATAACAGGATTCATAAACTCAAGACTTAAACACAAATCATCTTGTGTCTAGATCTTTCTTTGTATAATGACTCCTATAACAACTCAAAATGTAACTCAACATTTATCCCTTGAGATATCAGATTAAGAAAAGAGGTGCCAATGAAGAGATATCAGATTAACATATAACTCTCAACATTCCTCCCTTGAGATATCAGATTAAGAAAAAGCTCAATACCTCAATAAACCAATGACGAGAAAAGCAAATTTGAGGGTATTACAAAAAGTTTGAGGTCCTAAAGATAATAGGATTCATAAACTCAACACTTGAACACAAATCATCTTGTATCTAGATCTTTCTTTGTACAACGAATCCTATAACAACTCAACATGTAACTCTCAACATTTATCCCTTGAGATATCAGATTAAGAAAAGAGGTGCCACATCTTTTAACGGTGCCAAACGGTCAACAGTTTCCAGGACTTCCATACAAAATATAAGGATACCTCCAGATTAGTTAAAAAGATTTCAAAGAAGATGAATCACACAACTTACAACAGCCACAATACCATCATATGAATTCAAATCTCGGTTTGTCATTGATGATACTAGATCAAAAGCATGACCTGCCCTTTCTGTAACAGTTACCTAGCACATGTTATACAAAAGACAAATAAATCAGCTGCAGAACAAATTACAAATCTGAAAAATTTTAATCAATAAAACATGCTGTACTTCATATATTCGAGATTTATGAAATGTAATGGGTCCTAATCTTTCAGTATTGAAATGATCGAATAATTGGCTAATACATCATTTGTTGCTAATTTCCTATATAAATGGGTACAGACAGAATAGACAGTTGGAGAATGCCAGAGAATCATCTTTTATGCTAAAGACGGAATTTTGCATACCCAAAAAAATTACATCCATATTAATGCAAATATTACAACACCACATATACCCAGCCACGCATCAATCCTTCATGCCAGCTCAAATGGCATACAAGAAAGAATGTGAGATATAGAAGACAAATACACAGATCAGGAAGTGATAGAAGGAATAAAATATTGATCGGGAAAAGATCAGAATGACTAAGAAAGCAAGAAGGAGAAGAACGGGGCTTTGAGAAAAGTGTCAGTATGAACATGTGAGAAAGCAATCCACAAAACTGTACTAGAAGGTTTAATTAGAATGTAATATAATAGCTAGAATAAAGTTGCTAATTGGTATGAAAACAATATTCAAAAAACAATCATGTGAAACAACACATTATCTGATAATTCCAAAATGAACAATCGTCTATAGAGTTCGCTACAGATTATTTAGGTGAGTAGCAGTACGTGATCAAACAGATTACAATACCTGAGCCCTGACTTTGGCACGAGAAAATATTGGAGCTACAGCTCCCCAAATCTTTTGACCATTTCCCTTACCACTCTTAGGATTGACAAAGACCTAGTCAATTACCAAAAAAATATGTTAAGTTCACAACCTTATTAGTTGAGCTTCAGAAGCACAAGATCATGAAATAACTTACCAATAGACTCTTAGGTCTTCCAGTTTGGATATCTAGGCACAAATTTATATTTTTCACAAACATTTGACATACAACCTGATCTCTGTGACCAAAGGTGTACTCCACCAATTGCCACAGAGATGGCTTGGTCTTTGATCTCTGCATAGCATGAACCACAAAAAGGTGCATCTGCACCAAAATGGACACATACACAAATGATCATGAAAAACATAAAAAAGCAACAATTTGAAGTTCAAGAACTAACCTCTGAATCTTGATACATGAAGCAGTATCTAGTCGATCCACGAATCGAACCCCAATCAGCTAACTCAGCAGCATAAACATCAGAAAATTTTAATTCAGCAGCACTATCGGGTTGGAATTTGCCGTCAAAACATGATGACTTATCCTGTTAATGAATCTACATACATTTAAGTGGAGTATTTTGTAAGGTATGACAACAGATTAGCAAGCTGCTGTCCAACATGGTGAGAGTAATCTCACTAGCGTGCATTATCTTTAATCAATAGAACTAATTTATTAGATCTAAGTTGAAGCTTATTGAACTCATTGGACTTAATTGAACCTGATTAGACCCAATTCTAAAAAACAATTGGACCTTATTAGCAAAGATTAAAACTTATTGAGCTTATAAAACTTGATTTCAATGCACCCTTAAGCCCATAATTCGCATCCTTAGAGAAAAGCTCATAGTACCCATACAACACCATGTTCGTAGTAAAAAGGGAAAAGCAAAAATGCTCGTCGCACCCAATGCCGGATTTTGTGGGGGGGAGGGGGGGGGGGAGGGGGTTCGGCCCCTGCTGGCATGACCTTCAAGTTCAAACGGTCATAACTTTAATTTTAAGTCGGAATTGAGCATATGAACTATCGTTAGAAAGCTATTTGAATCTAGTTTTCAATGTCATTGGAATTGCATCAATCCAATGTGTGTAGCTCAAATGCCCAAAATAATGAGAGGTGGTCAAAATCCTTCGAACAATTTTGATTAATTTCAAGTCAATTCTTCACCATTGTCATCACAACCACTCTAATTCATCTTTAGGTGATTTCCTTGATTCCTTTTATAGCTTTAATCTTCTTTCCTCTAAGAACTCTTAATTTTGAAGTATTATCACTGCATAATATTTTTTTTATTAGTAGCCTAGATGTACACCCATATGTCGTGTCCATTTGAATTGAAAGTATAATATCACTCGGCCCCTGAAGAATTTTACTCAAAATCCACCACCGGTCGCACCCCACGAAGGAGGTCACGGGCCCTAATGGTCTTGCTGCAGAGAAGTGGAAAAGGGGCTCCAGGCAGAAGCTAGTTGTGGGTCGCGATGAGGCTCGCAAGCCATTTTTTCTTTCTGTCCTGGTCCCTTCACATTACTTAGACTGGCAGAGTTGAGACAGTAGCTCATTGTGGGTCGGGTAAGACCCTAGTCGTGGTCACAACCTGAGTGGCCGTTGGCTTTTTCGGATTGCTTCATCTGCATTGTAAGTTTGTAACTGGGAGCTTTACTGCACTTTGATTGTACACATTCTTTAGCTTTCAGATTGCCTTGGCTTGTAATTCCCCTCTATGCTTTAAGGATTCTCTTACATACATGCACATGGCATCCACATCTATGCTTTTAAAGGTATGAACTATGGTTGTTCCAATTTTAAAGGTATGAACTTTCGATTATTTCTGAACAGTATGAAGTATGAACTATATTTGCAATGAGAGGTATTAATGGATTGGTGACCTGCTGCTGAAGGTGATTATATGACGTGTAAGTGTATTTGTTTATAGCCAATAGATTTTTTATTTTCCCTTTTTATTTTCTTTACAAATCCTTACTGCCTTACATAAGCCCTCTTCTCTTCTTCTCCCATTTTCTATTTCTTCTTCAGTTTTATACTGTCCGCCTTTCTCTTTGATCTTCTCCATTTTTACTCTTGAAAAACCTCAAATTTAAACAATTTTTACTCTTGAAAAGCAATTTAAATATTCTAATTTGATTTTAGGAGTTGTTACTTGTATTGTGCATTTTTCTCCCCTGATTTTGGAAACTAATATGTGTATTTTGATCAATTAATTAACTAGTGAAGAATCTCACTTGGGTATGCTGTGAATTACCAAAAGTAATTCACTTAGGTATGCTGCCATTTCGTTTCTAGGCTTGAGTTCTGAATGCTAAACACCAAATTATTTTCTCCGTGTTTGTGGTTATGTTTGTTTCTTTTAATTCATTTATCTTGAATTTATTGTTGTTCTTCGGTTATTTTTTTTCCCTTTGATTTAGACGGGTTGCTCCTCATTCTAGTGACAAGGATTTTTGTCAAGATTTCATTTTAATCCATTTTAGTAATTAATTCATGTTGCTTTCGATTCTGTAATCATGTATTGAGTTTATGGCCTTTAATTTCTGAAAGATTCTTCTTATTGTTTGTGATAGGTATTTTGCCTGATTTGAATCTGTGAACTTAGGGAAGATGGAGTTCCGTGTGCTTTGGTTGAAGATGGAATTCGCTGTGCTTTGGATGAAGAGGGAGAGCTTTTTTTAAAAAAAATAAAAATAATTTAAATAATCTCACTAAGTTAATTATTAAACAGGTTGCTGGTAATGCATACCTCTCATTGCAAGTATAGTTTATAGTTCACACTGTTCAGAAATAATCGAAAGTTCATACCTTTAAAATTGGAACGACTATAGTTTATACCTTTAAAAGTAATTTTTCCAAAAAAAACACTTATTACTGATTTTTTTTCCTGTAAAAGATAACAAGACTCCAATCTTCCAACATAGAGTGTCATAGTGAGGAAGAAAGTATGAAGCTTTGAATTACTTGCCAGCGACGTCTATAGAGCACCATGGTAGCATCGGAATTCGTTTTTAAGTTGGTGGAAACCTTACCACGGCACACCAATTATCTGTATTTTCTGGTTTTGCTTCTAGTCTTTATTTTCTTTTGTTCAACTTTTAGTATTTTCACATACAAGAACAACACATAATAGGCAGGAATGGTAGAGTATAAAGATATAAACTAAGGGGCTGTTTGGTATCCCTAAAAATTAGCATAGGACACGTAATAAAAAAACAATATCGTTACCATTTGTTTGTTATGGGTTGTGCGAAACGGAAACAAATTTACAAGGGAAACAAATCCCTTTACCTTGTCACCCTCCTAAATCTAGTGGAAACAATTACCGTTTCTAAATGGTGTAACCATATATGTTTACTTAGTGACACCAAACAACTACTAAGGGGTAACACTATGTAAATTCTATTACTTCCTGAATTGCATACATCTTTAAATTGCCAAGGTAGTAAGACAGTAACCAATAAACAATTTCATCCACCATAACTCTAAATAGCTAACAAATACACAAGCTTAATCAAAACAAAAACAATAGGACAATAACCGATGATTATAACAACCATGATGTAAGATGGACGAATAATTTTCAATCATAAAAAGCAGAAGATTAAAAATCATTGCAATTTCAAATTGAGAAAGAGGGGAAACTTACATCATTAAGGGAATCTGCAGGTATCCAAGATAACCCAGATGAATTAACAGAGAGATTGACTTCTCCAACATGATCCAAGTATACTATGCAGTTGAAATTGCATTCGTCGTCATCAAAATGCCCATTTGAGGTTAAATTTTCTGCAATTAAACCATGTCCATCTACCTCCATTCTGTTGTAGAATTTCTCCTTCATCAAAAAATAAGACCATTATTTAATTTTGTCTGGCAAAAAGAAAGGTTTTAGAGGGGAAATGATTTGGAAGACACACCAAATTTGGAGTGACAAGTCATTAGTCAATGACTCAAAGTTCGTTGATCATCGCTAGAAAATTGTAAAATGGAAAAATGTTGAATTTACATATTTTATTGTAATGTAAAATTGATCGTAATGATTTTGAGTGTTCCCAATTTGGATTAAGACCATTTTGAAAATGGGAGTTTGCTATAAATTTTATAATGAAAAATTTAAAAAATTACTTACAAATATAGAAAATTCATATCAGATCCAATCAGTTCATAAAATTACAGATCACATCATAAATGTTCATATTAGGTAAGAAAATTTATAATTATAATAATAACTACAATAAAAAAAATCAGATCAGATCAGAAAAATTCAAATCAGATTAAAAAAAATTCAGATAAAATAAGATCAGATCAAAAATTTAAGATTAGTTCGTATTATTGGTTACAAGTTAAATTGTATTATTCACGATTTTTGCATACATCTTTAAATCGGATAAACAGAAGGTTGTATTATTCACGAATAAACAGAATAAATAGTAACCAATAATTATACCAATTATTCGTTGCAAAAATAAACAATAACCAATAATTGGTATAATTATTGGTTACTGTCTTACTGTTCAAGACAGTAACCATCTTCATTTTTGCAACGAATAATACAAAATTGACTTCATTTTTACATACATCTTTAAATCGCTACAAACTAATTACTCTTACTTCGTATTATAACATTATTAGTGTTTACAAAGTTAAATTGAAGTCTACTAATTTTGGAATGTGTGATGTTTAAAAAGTGGAGTCATATTTATACATCTAATCAAGTGGATATGAATATGAATTATGATACAAGCACGAGCACTAAATCTTTTGAAAGAAAGGTTGAGATAAATTGTGGGGTATTATCCCTTAAAAAAGATATGGAGTAACCAATAGGCCAATACTGCTAAAATAAGTATGTGCTTGTTAGAAAACATATTATGTAACAACGAGTATCCTATCAGATTTTTACAATCTAACAGAGTAACGGGATAACTTTTGGTTTAAAAATAAAACATTTTGAATATAAAAAACACACTTTGTTTATATAAAGTTTAACTAGTTACATAATAAGTTACATATATATGATAAAAAGTTACAGATTTTAATTAAAAGTGTATTTATCCCCTCTATAGGATAATTTAGCTTTTTTTTAATTAATTTTTTTTTTACCATATAAACTTTTACAAATAATCTCTTGTTCTTCTTACAATTTTGTAGGTTAGAGAAGGTAAATTGGAGTTATATTGTCATTATTTTTTATTTGTGATCCCTCCATTTACTGTAATAGTGCATTATCTAAAAAAGGTAGAAAGTGGATGTTAATTGATTTTGCAATTTAAAGATAGAAAAGAACATGGTTAGAAGAGTAGAAAATTAAGTAAAGTTCCACCAATAAAAGTAATGTAGAGTACCAAACAAAAGACAGCCAAAAAACAGAAAGTTGAAGATCTTACACAGAATCTGAACAAAACATACAAGTATACAACCACCCATTACATTTAAACCCATGAAAATTTTCTCAGTAATTAGGCACCTCCAAATAAAATGCACTAAAAACACACAACTCCCAAGTGGATCAATTAATGACTATAATAGTAATGTTTCCTCAAGTAGCAGTCCGAGGTGTGACAGTGAAAACCTCCACGTCGTGCATGCTTGGATGTCTAACAGAGTACTGAAATATCCATCCATGGCATGCACCAGCATGAACACCATTCTTGCTTACGGCAAAGACAGCTCCAACGAAACTGGGAAACTTTTTTGCAATTCTGGATATCGCGTCCTCAGCAGCTTGCCTGGGCTCCATTCCACGTCTCATGCTCTCAACAACTTGATAACTGCTCATTCGAGGAAAATACCTCATCAACTTTTTAAAAAAAAATAATGAATTAACGACAATTATATGTGAACTCCATTTAGCTGTACTTTATACTGCAATTGAGAACTGTTTGACATAAATCCTGTAACAAGCCCTATAAACTACGACACGTAATAGCCTCTGGCAACTCCTATGCGATACCTGAGGCTCTGTTATTTTGGACTGAATTAATCTGCAGTGAACTAAACTGAACTATGAATTAAAATGAATCCTAGACTCAGCAGGAGGCCGGGAGTTGAGTTGAATTGAATTTGTCAAGAATTAAGTCCAAAACAGGGCCTCAGTCTCGTTTCTCATAGTGCTAAGCAAAAAGTCCTACATAAACTAACCATGGAAGGAAGCGCATCATAATATCACCATCTCCTGTGGCTCCACATGCACCAACCTCATCGTCAGCATATGCAGAAGACCCTGGAATAGGACCATCACCAACCCTGGTTCAAAAGGCATAATCTTGTCAGCATGCCATTGAAACACACATACTAAGCAGCCTAGAATTCTTTGACTGAATTTAAAAATAAATAAATAAATAAATAAAACAGATTTTTCACCATCTAATGGTTCACATAATTCATGAGCTGGATTCATTGGAGAATTCAGTTCGGGGTTAATTGATTTTGGTTGATTTAGATTAATAGAAATATAGAATTACTGGTTTTTACTCAGCAAGGGTCTCTGATGCTCTAGTACATTTTTTTTAGCTCAAGGACACCTCATGCCTTCTATGAAACCTTAGAAGTAACTAGCAATGTTACATAGTTTCCTATAGTGTCTTTTGAAATGCAATTTGAAAAAAGTGAACTATGGTCATTTTTTGGGCTATTTTTGGCCCATTTTTGACGAACCGCGAAGTATAGAAACACTAAAAGGCAAATTATATAACAGTATAACACCGGTACCTAGTGAAAAGGCTAAAACTTATTAATTGTAATGCATTGGGATTGGGAGTATCTGTACCAGGCATAATGGATAATAGCTACAATATTAACAGGAAGACTACGAAAGCAGAAGCAGGATTTCCATTTCTTATTTTTTTTTTGAAAGAAGGATTTCCATTTCCACATAATAATTTATATAAATAGAGGTATGACTTGTTATAATAGAAAAATTACTGTGTAAACTAGCTTCCACAGTTTCACCTCAATTGTTAATGACGATAATTAGGAGAGATCAGAGAAAGAACATTGATTCCGTGACATAAGCAAGATTACCTGCCAGGGATCTTAAAAGTTGCTCCATTAGTAGAAGTACCAACAGCTACATGCCCCATCTACAGCAGATAAAGATGATGTTTTTTTTATTATCATAGAATATACAGGATTACATGTTCCATAGGAGACAAAAGAAATTCAGGTGGCATAGCCATGAAGAGCTGACCTGGTCAATAACAGCCATTGAAACTGTGTCATGATTGTGGATGTTAACGGGTGATATTTTTCTCATTGTCGTTTGACTCGTATCTACCAGATCTAGAATAGAACAAGATTGTTCTCTGACATTAATCTTTTCCTTTGGATGATAAGGACCACAACTATTTGAAGGGAAAATGTTCCTGCGAAAATTTGGCTGGCAGTCATCCTCTTTCCATTTAATCCACTTGTGCAGTGAATCCTCCGAGCTGAGGTTCATAGGCCCTGGAAGACCCATTGAAATAGCAAATATTGATGCTTGCTC
The DNA here is from genome assembly GCA_951394345.1 of Salicornia ramosissima. Lineage (NCBI taxonomy): Eukaryota > Viridiplantae > Streptophyta > Magnoliopsida > Caryophyllales > Amaranthaceae > Salicornia > Salicornia ramosissima. The sequence goes on along the minus strand of OX596237.1, from coordinate 48,575,098 downwards.
GCCAACAAGCAAAGTATGCTCAGTATATTCCATCACTAATCTTGCTGCTTTGATTCCATCTTTCACATACCTCATTGCAGCAACAGCACCAATCTCCATTGTTGCCTGTTCAATGCTTTAGGAGGGAAAAAAGGAAAACAAATGAGCTAAATTCTACATCATGCACTCATGCAGGGAAATCAAAACAGGATGTAAGAATCAGCTCCATTACCCCATTCATAACCAAAGCATCCAGAGTTGTCTCCCCATTCTCATCTGGACTACCACCCGGCCCAACTGTAAACATGGAAATACATTTCAACACTCTACCAAGTACCAACCTATATCACTCAAACTCTTCATATCATTTGAAGAACCCATTATGGACATTTCATTTCAACTGTCCAGACTCCAGACCCTATTGTTATGCTTGGACATTTCACTTTGCACCATAATCATGTCATAAAATTGCTATGTCCAAAACTTGGACACGTACTATTGCTAGACACTTCTGGAAAAGTCCAAAGTAACATAGGTACCAAAATTCTGGCTCAGCTTTATAGTCCATACTCATGGTTACAAGTACAATCTAAAGTACAAAATACCAAACCGCTTTGCACAATGTTCTTAATCAGAAAATTTATCAGAATTTTCAAAAACAACCTCTCTATTATTATTGTTGTGAGAATAGTGGTTGAACATATGTCTCTTCTCCCCTCTCGTCGGATAAATTTCTCCAAGTCCTAAATAATTTAGTTATCTAATGGTTATGATGTACTCCCTCCATGCCTAAAGAAGTTACATGTTACTATTTTGAGAAAAAAGTGACGAAAATCACAAAGTATCACAAGAGAGGAGCAATTTGGCATTTAGACTATAAAATGTGGTGAACGGATGGAAGGGTTATTTAAAGAATATTATAAAGTGCTATGAAAGGATGGAAGGAGTATATAGAACAGAAAGAAGAAAAGGCAGTGAGCGCATATAGAGCAGTGTGCACAAATATCAAATATGAGACAAGTGAGTGGAAGTGTGGCTGTGTATGGTAGTGTAAAAGCTAGATTGTGAGTCACTGATCTAAGACAGTTTAGTACCAGTGTTGAAGATGCTTAGTAGTTAGTAACAGCTATACTCCCAAAAACATTAACAGTAAAGTTTCTTCCCTACAGATTAAAACCATGGTTTTACCCTATTGTTGAGAAAGGGTTTTCTTCTTAGTCATATTGTTGTGTGTTATTTCTTTTCTTGCTTATACCTTTTTTATTCATGCAATTGTGAGAAAAAGTTTATTTTCGCAACATCCATCCACACACAACCTGAACAAAAACAAAAAGAGCATAATCATCTCAAATAAGTAGAACAAATTATTCCTCTCCCTAGCATAAGCTCAAAGGGTATGCTAATTATACTTCAAGTGTCCACCTTGCAAACAGGCCAACAACCTAAGCTGATTACAAATTCAACAAACTACCAGATAATGAACAGCTGTCTCTTTGACATCTATTAAATTCATTACTTTAGCAATTGTGAAGAAGAACTTTTCTTTTTTCCAATTACTAAATGTTGATAGCAAATCATAATTCAAGTTTACAACCAGCAAAAATTAAATTCCAAAACATACTACAATCTTCCATTTGAAAATTAGAACTATCACTTCTGCAACTTTTTTGTAACTAGTATCAAACATTCAAACTCAGGTGCCAATCCAGATAATTTTGAGCTAATTGTACAATAAACAAATAATAAAATTCCTGAAAAAACTAAGAATGACAACTCAAGATTAGAAAATGAGAAGAAGAAAAAATTAAGAATTACCTGTACCATCACATCTGAGTTCTTCACAAGCAGAACAACCCTCAACAACAGCATCAAGGGATGAAAATCCTCCATCAACAACACTCCAAGCAGCCCTAACAGCATCAGTAAACGGCCATGTGCTTACCACAATTGGGAATTTTTCACTATTTTCAAACTCATTTGCAAATACCTAAATAACATACAAGTAAAAAAAAAAAAAAACACTAAAATTATTCACAATGAATATGAATTGTTTCTACCAATTGAAGACATTGTCAAAACCCAGATAATATGAACTTTGTTGTAATGAAATTAGTACAAGGTAACAAAGAAGAAAGTCTTGAAAACGTACTGTAGCGAGTAGTGTGATAGTGATGAGGGAGTGAAATTGAGCAGGTCTGAAATCAAACGCCATTTTTTTATTACGGAATTGATTGATATTGATCCGGGGATGGACAAGCAAAACTGGAATTCGAATGCCTTCTTCGACACTTCGACAGACATTAAACACCATCCCAAATATCAATCCAAGGAAGCCATTAGAGCACCATTAGCCCATGAACCAAAATAAAATGTTCATCGTCACTGTCGCATTCTCTCTCATTCACTTTACCAAACCAAATCATTTTTAATTTCTCTTCTTATTCATCAACCAAATAAAAAAAGTTCATCAACTCTTTACCCTATCCTACCTTTTCTTTTTATTTACAAAACATAATTCAATGCAATATGTAAATAATTATGATTAACACTATTAATTGTAATTATAATTATGATTGACGTAATTTAATTAAGTAGTTGCAATTACCTTAATTTAATTAAATATTTGCAAAATTCTAATATGGAATTGGTTATGATTAACGAAATTAATTAATTAAAAATTTAAATACTTGTGATTAATGAAATTAAGTTATAGAATTTTCGATACATTAAATAAAAACATTAATCATTAAAGTGAAATTAAATCAAACGAAAACTAAGTAGAATGAAACCATCACAAACTGACACAAATTCATCCCAATCGCAGGTTACCAACTGCTATACGAAAACAGGAAATATTTTCATTGATATCCATTCATCAAAGAACTGAAAATTACCACCCATGGTTTCGAAAATGTTGTGTGCTTCTTTTATGACATCGTCCTCTGTCTTTATCTTATTGTTGTGATAATGCTAGGTATGCATTCATAGATAATAGTGTTGATCATCTCATCTACTACTTTATCTTGTTCTACATCAGAGTTGGAAAATGAACTATCTGTTGAGCTAATATTAATTTTGTAGGAATTCATTTTTATTAAAGGTTGGAAATAGATAGTATAGTTTTGTACACCTAAAATGTAACTCTATTTATACATGCATTCACATGGGTTATGACTTATAAATGAATTCAGATGGGTTATGTTATGATTAAAGTGAATTGTATGTACACTACACTATTGTATGATGACAAATATTCACATGGGTTATGTTATGATTAAAGTGAATTCTACACTACACTATTGTATGATGACAAATATTTACATGGGTTATGATTAAAGTAAAATAAATTGTATGATGACAAATATTCACATGGGTTATGATTAAAGTAAAATATTCACTTGTATGGTGACAAATATTCACATGGGTTATGATTAAAGTAAAATATTCACTTGTATGGTGACAAATATTCACATGGGTTATGATTAAAGTAAAATAAATTGTATGATGACAAATATTCACATGGATTATGATTAAAGTAAAATATTCACTTGTATGGTGACAAATATTCACATGGGTTATGATTAAAGTAAAATATTCACTTGTATGGTAACAAATATTCACATGGGTTATGATTAAAGTAAAATAAATTGTATGATGACAAATATTCACATGGATTATGATTAAAGTAAAATATTCACTTGTATGGTGACAAATATTCACATGGTTATGATTAAAGTAAAATATTCACTTGTATGGTGACAAATATTCACATGGGTTATGATTAAAGTAAAATAAATTGTATGATGACAAATATTTACATCGGTTATGATTAAAGTAAAATATTCTCTTGTATGGTGACAAATATTTACATGGGTTATGATTAAAGTAAAATAGTGTGATGACAAATATTCACATGGGTTCTGCAAAACTGGAGTAAATTATAGGTGCTTTCACATGGGTTTTAAATACAAAACACTGAAAAGGGAGAATACGTTCACATGACACTAACAAACAATTTAATTTAAAGTATTTGGATTACTTAGGACAAAGTAGAAACAATGATTTTACACACAGAAAAACATAAATATGATACAAACATACAACACACAATATTAAACACTCTTAAACATAATTGATACTGTACAAATTAAAAACCCCTATATTGTTCAAGGTAGCTTTGAAGTTGTTGCATCATATTCTCCTACCATGGTGCCCGATCTTGTTTAGCACTTAATTGTTGGAGCATTTCCCAATTTGAGTTGTTCATGTTTCTCTCCTCCAACTCAATTTTCTTTTGCTTCCTAGCTTCCTTCTGTCTTTCCAATTCAAGTTTAGTACTTTGAATCTCACCATATAGTTGCAGTCTTTCACCAAAAGAATCAAGTGCAGTACTTGCTGGCTCCTTCCCCTTAAGCCTTGACTTTGCCTTTTTCACACCTTTAGTGCGAGGTACGAAATCATCATCCTGAAATCCACTAGTCGTTGTGTTTGGTGTTGAACCGTCGCCCTCGTCCCTTCTTCTCTTCCTACTACTACTGCTCCCTAAGGACTCATCCATTGCAAGTTCTTTTGATGGACGACCACGCTGTGGTTTGCAACCCTGTTGAGCCAAGATAGAGCGGTATTTGTCCCATTTTTTTAAGTAACACCCACTCGTCATAGAAACCAAATTTTCCAAACGAGTTTTGATGGATTGTATGAGCCTCTGTGAGCACATCATCTTTATTTTTCCCACTTGTCTTCCTAGCCCTTGCCTTGTCCATGCTTCCACACCACTTCAAAACCGCTTCTGATATTCTTAACCATCGCCCCTTCAAACTACTAGCAGTTCTGAAAGAAATTTCCTCTTGATTTGTTTCTCTAGCTGCATTGTATGCTTGCACAACCCTTCCCCAAAATACGCCCTTCTTCTGCTGAATACTTATGATCGTATCCGTGCTTGTGTTCATGAACGCCGAAATAAGAGCAATGGTCTTTGATCTCGACCAGCTCCTTTTCTCTGGTTGATTTTCTTGGGGATTAGGGGTGAGATTGATGGGTTGTTGTGACAGAAGTTGTGTGAAGTTTTGTTATGATAAAAGAGGGTCAAATTCATCTTCCTCATCACCATCTTCCTCAGCAAACTTATCCACACCACAATTTTCATTGGTGCTCCCGGCTCCACCAAGGGTTAGATGACCAAACGAATTAAAACCACTGTTGTATTGCTATAATGATTGATTTGGGAAATGTTCCCAATTTTGTGACATTGGAGTGTTTGAAAATTGTTGCCAATTTTGTGACATTGGCTAATTTGGGAATTGTTGCCAAACTTGTGACATTGGTTAATTTGGGATTTGTTGTCAATTTTGTGGTATTGTTGCCAAACTTGGGATGAATTTTGTGGGAAATTTTGTTGATTTTGCATTGTATTTTGTTGATTTTGGGGGAAAATCTGTGGATTTTGCAAAGTATTTTTTGTGATTTTCTTTTGGAATTACCTTTTCTGCTAATATTAGGATTATTTGAATCCATGAAATTTTTGGACAAGAGTGATTAAGATGAAAATTTGAGAGTAAAGAACAAAGCATAATACTTAGAATTTATTTTTTTTGAAAACAATTGTATGGAAAAAGGCTTATTTTTTTTGGGTTGAATAAAATATAGCAATATGAGTGTCTATTTATAGAGGAGAAAAAATTATGAATTTTGGTGATTTTTTTATTATAAAATATATTTGTTAAATTTTAATCACAAAGTTTAAAACAATTGGTATTTTAAAATAGAAAAAATGGCAAAAAATAATCCAAAGTTTGGGCTATCTCCTCTAAATAATCTGAAGTATGTTTTATTTCCTAATAATCCAAAGTTTTGGGGTATCTTCAGTTAGTGGTTCTTAACCTGTTGGTAACAGGATGAACCAGTAAAAATAGGGGTGGGCCCCACCATTTAAGTTGATTTTTTTTTTTAAAAACATAAGTTAATTGCATTAATTAAAACATTACCTATTTTTCTTCCAAAAAAAAATTACCTATTTTTATTTTTCTCTCTCTCGTCTCTGTTTCATGAACTCGTCATCTTCATCTGCACGAACGAATTCTCTCGCCTTTTTAATCAGAATTCTAAGTAATTGAAGCAGCTGGATACTGTTATGAAGCTTTCGAGGTGAGTTTTGATCTTCATTAAACCCTAATTTTGCGAAAATTCTGAGTTGTGTTTGTTCCAGTTTTTACGTAATCTTGAGTTAGGTTTTCCATTGTAGAATTTTAAGTAAATTGAAGAAATTTATGAAAATTGAAGCAAGTAATTAAGTTTGTTGTGTAATTACTGTGTAGGATGGATTCAATTTTCACTTTGAAAAGTTACCATGGGGGCAAGTTTAAGAAGGTTTCAAAGAAGTTACAGTATGTTGGGGGAAGTGGGAGGACTTTCCAAATTGATGCAGATGAACTGTGTTGGTTCCATTTGTTGGAACTGGTAAATAAATGTGGTCCATATAACTCCTGTTTTAGGATGTATTATTTGGTTCCTGGCGCTACTGTTTCTGCTGGATTGAAGGCAGTGCATTAATGATGATGAGTCTATAGCTATGGGTGAGCTTGCACTTAAGTATAGGATTATGGAAGTGTATGTTGAGCATGGTGTTAACATTCCAACATACTTGAATGAACCTCCTCAAAAAAACAGCCACCACTCCTATAGTACACGCCACAGTAACAATTTAAGTTTAAATTTCTTCCATACCGCACATTACTTGAAGATGATGCAGATGAGGGAGTTAATTGCATGATTTTAATAAAGAAAAAAAAAACGCTGCAAAATGATTTTAATGGAGGACGAATTTTTAGGTTTAATGGAGGAAAGAGGAAGAAGGGGTAGATCTTCTGATTTCATGGTTTAATGGAGGAAGAAGAGGAAGAAGGGGGGTAGATTTTTATTTAAGGAGAGATAAGTAAAGAAGTTCAACGGTACATAATCATTTTGTGGGCCCCCGCTTTGTTTTCACCGGTTAAACAAGTGGAGATACCCAAAACTTTGGATTATTAGGAAATAAAACATACTTCAGATTATTTAGTGGAGATAGCCCAAACTTTTGGATTATTTTTTGCCATTTTTCCTTTAAAATATGGCTGAGAACAGGCCACGTGTCGCGTTTTGCAGCGAACACGTGGCCCGCACGAGTTTAATTATTTTTTTGCTGAAAACAAGTTAATACGACGCCGTTTTAGCTGGAACATCACCAAAACGCGTCGTTCTGGCCTTGTTTACTGGCAGAATTGCCCTTTCCCTTTGCTGACGTGTTCCACGAACATTTTTGCCCCAAAATTCGTCTGTGCAAACACTTCTACAAACATTCATCACAAACCCTTTTTTTCATTGTTAAGAAAAAAATTAAATGGTTTGTCGTGACAAACCTTTTTTTTTTGTTCATCATTATGAGTGCTCTCATGTGCATATGGAAGCTATTTTAATACAGTATTTGTTTAGAGCAAGTAGTCAAACAAAGTTGTCGTTTCAATTCCCAAAATAAGATTTGTTGTCTTCATGTTGGAAGTCCATAGTAGGCCTAACGAGGAAATGTGTGATCCTAGGGATGAAACCCGTAATAACTAGTAAAAAGGTTATTCATCTAAATAAGAATAGAGAGCAAATTGGTAATGTTGTAAATAAGCCAAAAACAAGTCGCAAGCAGCGAGTTCAGGACCAGAACCAGGCTTGTCAATTCTCGTTGTAATACTCACTCATCAATTCATAGTGTAATAAGACACTGGGGAGGGGGGGTTGAGTCTTTGAATTTCATGGATTATCTCATCCCAGCGCTTACTTTGGGGCTTCCGCTGGAGTACCCAAAAAGTTGAGCGAAAAAAGCAAAGTCATTAGTTGGGCTACTTGTTTTCATAGTGTTTAAAAAAGTACATGGATATACCTCTTTTAACATCTTTGGTATCTTGAAGAATGATTCTGATCTGTATTGTGGTGAAGCGTCTCGGACTTGATTTATTATTCGCACATCCGCGAGATTTGCACAACCTCTCGGTATTCCCGGGAACTTTTGTCTATTCATATTGCAAGTTTAAAAATGGCTCATATATAAGGGGAGTCTTAAAATATGTTTCACATTGAAAAGTTAGAGAGATCATGAATAATATATAAGCTTGATGGATTACTCCTTATATTATCAATTGTTTTAGAATAAAACTCAACCAGACTTGTATATGGTCAAATTCTCTTTTGGACTAAGCCTTGACTAGGACCAGTGAAGTTTGACATGGTATCTATTAGACTAAGGTTGTGCATAATTTCCCAATCTGAAATTTTTATTTGATCCGAAAAATCGGATTTTTGATCTGCTTTTTTGACATTTCGATCGGATACCAAATGTAATAAATAAAAACTAGATTATCCAAATTTACGAATCTAAAACTACATATCTAAGGTATAACTTCGGACACCCAAACTAAAACTGGATTATCTGAATATCCAAAATTTTAGTTATCTGGTTTCTCAATCCAAATTTTCAAATAGATTTTTATTTTGCGATTAAAATGATTACAATTTCGGACTCAAAAATCAGATTTATCGATTTGAATTTTAGGGTATCCTGAAATCTAAATATTATGTTTTTTCCGAACTGGATAAAAATAAAATATCCGAATTTTTAAATCGAATACAACCCTCTTCCCATAATGCATAGCCCTAGCCCCTATATGAGGATGGATTTGGGCCATTTGGCTCATACCCATACATTAAATTATCAAATAAATATTAATATTAGTTCTCAAGTAACAATCAAACACCTAGTTTCAAAAATCAAATTCTATTAATGTTTCAAAACTCATACCAATTTGTGAATCAAACGCCTCGTAACACTTCATATCACATATCCTCCATTGCATAAACAAGATCGTAGTAGGCATTAGTTGAGTTAGTAATTCAGACTTGTCAAATGGGTCGAGTTGAGTAAAAATGTAAAATAGCTTTTGGTCAGGGTTGATGTAGGTCGGATACCAATATGTTTAAGTTTGTATTACCTTTTGTATAATCCAAAGTATTTGGGTTTATATAGATTCAACATGTTGAAAACTAATAAATCACACTTTAAGTTTTCATATTTTACGCACATGCGAAATTTTACTTGAAATATTCTTAAAATTATAAATTATAAATTATAAGACATCTTTTCATTAAACATGAACCTGTCATGCGCCTGATTTAAGCTATGTTTGGTCAATGGTTTTTTGCTGGTTTAAAATTATTTTTTCTGGTTTAAGTTTTTTCTTAAATGATTTGAAACTATATTTTTTTTGTCCTGATTAACTTTTTATAACTATAATTAGACATATGTAAACTTAATTTTTTTTTTTCCAATTTAAAGAGAACGCACCTTAGAATTGAAGGAGATAATCTTTCAGTAATCAACGCTATCAGAAAAATTTAGCAGATCCCTGGAAAATTCACAATTTAATCCAAGATACTTATCTAGACTTATGTAAACTTTCTCAGTTTACCATTACATACATTTATAGGGAAGTCAATTTTGCGACAAACTACTTGACCAATAAAGGTCAAAATCATCCTAACAATTCGATATGATTCTTATGATCATAACTTTTCCCTTATAATTCGAACGGACTCTTAGGGCTCGTTTACATTAACTGAATAGAGATGAATTGAACTGAACTGAAGTATATTAATTGAACTAAATAAAGATGAACTGAACTGAACTGAATATAATCTGAAGTAAACAAGCACATTATTTCTCTTTCTCTCCTTGTGTAAAAGAAAAAAAAGGCATCCTAGATTCCTAGGGCTCTAGGAGAGTATATCATCCACTCATCGAGGCGCCAAAAAGCACTCTTTCTGGTAAGCGACGACGTTTTAGCGATTTAACTCGATTTTTGTTTCCAGTTGGTTGACTCTTCTCTACTCGTAGTTGAACTCTTGAATGCATACTATTCACCATTAATGGAATAATTATTATTAATCTGAAATACAACTCTTCTTTATTCAAAATTCGAAATTCCAAAGTTTTCCATTTTCACCACTCAATTATTAGAATCTTTTTTTTTTTTTAATTATTATTATTATTTTAAATTTAAAAGCATTTCTCCTTTCTTCCCCAAATACACCCTACTGTGGTGACGATTCAACAGAGCTGCCAGCTATTCCGTGGCAAGGGTATGTTTAATTCTCTTTCTTCCCAATTCCCCCCCTTTTTCTTTTCTTGAATGGGAAATTTTTGGCCAAATTGTTGATCGAATTTCATCGCATGTTTTCTAATTTTTGATTAATTGATGATTCATTTACAACTCTGTATGGAGTGATTCATTCATTTGCTAGGTTAGAGATTTACGATGGTTTTTTCTAATATAACTTACCATTATATTTTTTGAAATATACGAAGTATATCTCTGTATGTGTATTACTGTATGAATTTTTGGGTTTTTTTTTTAAAAAGCTGAAAGGATGTTGTGAACTGGGTAGTAATATTCTGTTTATTGGTGAATTCTTTTTGAAGATGTTAATGGAGACAATTTTGCGCAACTTAAACATTGATGGGCATTTTATCCAAAAAAAAAAAAACATTGATGGGCATTTTATCCAAAAAAAATAAAATAAAATAAAAACATTGATGGGCATATAGTGTATAAAAACTTCAGAATTTGGTACAGTAAAAAAAACTTGATTGCTTTATAATCTTTCAGCTCAAGGAAGCCAACAATTTCAGTTTGTCTTCTTCTTGACAAGTTGGGATTTATCAAGTAGGATTCAATTAATTGGCAAGTGATTGAGAAATGAATATGGAGTTTGTGCCTAAGGGTAGTGTAGATTTTATGTTGAAGTTTGGGAGATGAGCAATTGAAATAACTCTTTTTTCCTCGTGATTGAACGAGTATGAGTTTTATTTCATGAACAAGTAGAAGAAAAGGATTAATGGCCTGAGGTTAGGGTAAAGATATGCACATAAGGTAGTGTATTAACATTGAATAGGGTAAATGGCTTTCGCTTTTGTCTTCTTTACCAAGGATTAATTAGCTTGTGTTTGGGAGTGGAGGGGTACCTTTTTTTTTGAAGGGGGTTGGAGAGGTACTTAATAAGCTATTGGTTAGGGATTTTGTCACCATGTTAACATTTCCTCACTGTCTTGTAACAGGTGCAGCTCATATTACGCCTGGGAAAGTGTAAATTTCTGATTCAATCCCATGCCCTCCATGATTTCTCCTCAGTGGCAGGACAAGGCGAACGGATTTTTTTCTGCATCAGGTTAGTTATGTTATGTACTGTATAACATTTGGATGCTTTGTGCTTTGTAATTGAGGGCTGTGGCAAGTGTTAATGTTAGAGTAATCACAATTGATCTTACAACTTAGGGGTTAAGCTTAAGGAAGCAGGGAACCAGGCTGGATCTTTTGCCAAGGATGCAAAAGAAAACGTGGTTGACGTGGCTGAACGAGTTGGTTCAGTTTTTAAGAGTAAATGGTCGCTTTTCCAGCAACCCTCTACCAAGCATGCTGTACAGGAGCGGTTTCTTACAGCTGCTGCTTCCACAAGCATATTTTTAAGGAAAGGATTTTCAGAGACAAAAGATAAAGCTGCTGTAGGAAAGACAAAAATGGAGGAGGTATCATATCGTTCGTTTTTCTGAGAGCGCATGTTACAAAAGAAAAGGCTCTACTTGTCATTATGAGGTTAATAATGCCAATTGATGGCAATTTTCTCCAGGTGGCAAAGAAGACTGCTCAAAGAAGTAAATCCATTATATCAGATATTGAAAGGTGGCAGAAGGTATAAAATAATTGTTTATTTTCTTTATCTGTTTTGATTGGCCATCATATATGAGGCTTTCAAGTTCTTAACTTCTGTTCATCCTCTGTTTTCAGGGTGTTGCAAGCAGTGATGGTATGTTTTCTCCCCATTAGTTCCAGTGATTACTAGTTACTGTGGTTGCAGATTTTATTCCAATATAGCTGTTGCATAAAACTTTTCGTATCATGTGATGTAATCTTTCTCTACTTTAAAGATTGGGCTTGGAACTAAAAGTTGCAAATTTAAAGGGTTTCTTGAATGTCACAACTCCAAAGAAGGACGCAAATAGCAGTAAGTGTTTGTTTTCTTAGAAAAACTGAAAGATAGCAATGCTCATTAATTTGATAAACTCCTTAAGTAACAACCTAGCCTTTAATAAAATTGTAATCCACAATCCACTACTATATCAGAATTTTGACCTACTAAGTTTTAGCAAGATAAAGTTTCATCCCATCTAACAAATTCTAACAAGATAAAACTTTAAGCTTCAAATTTATCCATGGTATCAATATTATAACTCATGGCTTCAAATCTGTAGTTAACTTTGCAATAGCCACTCTATCACATATGTTGCGACTATTGTCTTGTATACGGGATTTTTTCATTGGCTTCCCTATCGAACTAAGGGCATTCAACATTTTTTTTTAATACTTTCCCAATGAGTTCCCATATTTACAATCAAATGTGGCTCGCATGCCAATTGATGTGAATAGAATCACTTGAAGTATGGAGCCATGAGGGTACAACTCAAAACTAGCAAGTTCAAAGGGCCTTTTGAATGTCACAACTCTCTGTAGGAACATGAATCACAAAAAGTCTTTTTTGGCTGAGCACAATCAAATGGTAACAAGTGCTCATCAAGTTCATAAACTCCAAAAGGTAATTAGTTTTGCTTAGTAACAATCCAGCCATATGATCCACAATCAAAGCTCCTATACTACGCACTTAAATGCACGTAGAACAGATGCTCATTTAGTTTTCTATATTGCTCAATTTATAATACTGTATATTAAATGAGCAAAATATAAACATGGGATGTACATACACCCTGACGGTATGATATAGATTCTACCACAACTAGAGCAAAAGTTTACCCCTAATAAATCCTCGAAGGATAAAGTTTATTTTATTTGACAAATTTTAACAAGATAAATCATTAAATCATAGTATATGATAAGTTAATAACTAAACAAATAATCTTATCATTGATTAGAATAAAATAAATTAATTAAAAAATTATACAAAGTAAGGCTTTTCTTGTGGGGAACTGGACTGGTGGAGCTGAATGTGAATGTTATAATATGGTTTCTTTGAAAGAGCTTTATGGGAAAATTCTGCCATGTGTGTGAGGAAAACAATTTCTATTCTGAATGTCTATTATGAATTCTGTTAAACAATTTTGTAGCTCTCATCATGGTCTGAGTGACACACACATAATTAGTCTTTTGATGTCATTGTTTATGAGTTTGATCTGTCTCCAGTGTTTGGAGTTGCACTAGATATTACTGTGCAGCAGCAGCAGTCAAGCAGGCCTATTCCTCAGATTCTAGTCAGATGCGCAGATCATCTCGTAGCCTCAGGTATTTAGAAAAATTTAGTATTATTTTTTTCATTCTTTTTCCACTTTTATTATGCTATTATAGCATCAACAGGATCAAATGATAGTGTTGTGTGTCTCCCCTCTTGCATTGTGCTATTGCAGGGCTTAGCACACCTTACTTGTTCAAAACAGAGGGAGACAAAAAGGCTATTGAGCAACTTGTTTCATTGTATAACCAAGGTTCAACTTCTTTCTGCCTAGTTAGGCCAAATTATTTACTGGCATTATAGTTAACATGTTGAGATGCCAATTTCAGAGCCCGATGCGTTGCCACCAGAAAATACAAGTCCACTTGACATTGCTATCCTAATTAAATGCTACCTTGCAAGTCTCCCTGAACCTGTAACTACATTTGATCTCTATGATGAGATAAGAAGTGCTCGTTCAAGTATCGATGGTATAAGAAATGTGCTGAAGAGGCTTCCTACTGTAAATTACATGACACTGGAGTTTCTTACTGCCCTCATGCTCCGTGTCAGTCAAAAATCAGTTCTCAACAAGGCATGAACCAAATACCTTATTTCTTCACATGCATTATTTGTTCATATTCTTGCTTTAAATAGCTACTCATGACTTAAGCTACAACTTTCCTTTTTTTTCCTGCTTATCTTAGTACTACCTCCGTTCCAAAAAAAACGCAACAATTGACATGGCACGGACTCCTAGGCATTTTTTTGTTGTGGGTAATTAGAAAAAGTGAGGGGTAGTTGATTAAAATAAATGGAGAGAAAAGTGGGGACAATTAAAAGAGTTGTGAGAGAGAGTGGGGACAATTAAAGAATTGGAGAGAGAAAAGGTAGGGATAGATAAAGAATTAGTAAGGGTATTTATGTCTTTTAAGTAGCAATAGTTTACTATATAAGGAAAATAAAAATTTGTTGCATTTATTTTGAAACATCCAAAAATGGAAATTGTTGCGTTTTTTTTAGAACGGAGGAAGTATATTATTTCCGTTGCACTTTTTAAAATTTTCATCATTTCATGTTTTACCTGATTTTCTTGTCTGTGGAAGAATCTATCAATATTTGTTTTTCTGTTGTGCTCAATTGATTCTGCCTATCTTCTTAAATCATCTTTGTTTGGAGCTGTGCTACCCAATTGAGTAGTGCTGATGTCTCCGCTCTTCATCTTAATTTTCTTTTATAAGGATCTTTACCATACTGGTCTTAGTTTTTCACTCAACAAGAATTTTCATGCTGTAGATAATGGTACTAAATAGTTGAATCATTGCATTGTCTTTCTAATATTTACAGATGGATGCTCAAAGTCTTTCTGAGGAAATGGCACCCCTCATTATCTGGCAAAAGGAAAGGAGACCAGAATATTATAGACAGTTCTGGCATCATGAAACTAAATCTCTCACTCAGAAGAAAAGTAATTTGGCCTCTAGGCCTCCTACTTATGGCTCCTGGGACATGCTTGGTGAGTTGTCTTTCTAGGTGGAAGTATCTCTAAAGTTGTCTGTTTTTTAGTGGCAATCATTTATTCATTTCCACAGATCCACTTGAGTTTATTCCGTATAGATTTTTTATGCAAACTGTTAAGTAGGCATTTCTTTGATAGCCGATTTGATATGGAGCCAAAGATGGTGGTAATGAGATGAACTTGTATGTATATATGTATGAGGAAAATTAATGCCCATTTTATTGGTAGTGCTAATTTACTCTGAATTGCCGATTGTTCTTCGTAGATTTTCATTCCGAACCAATACCACTTGCCAAGGCCCCAAGGGGTAGTGATGTTGGCACTCATTGTAAGAGCACAATGTTCAATGTTTACTTACAATGTGGAGTGCCAATATCAATTCTACTTGCTAAGTGGTAATCAAAGGTAATGAAAAACATGAAGAAAACTCAAGCTTAAGGATGAGATTGTATTACCATGAGGATTTTAATGATGATTTCCTTGTAAATTACACTTTTCCATTACTGCCATTTATTACCAACTATAAAATGGGCTGTGAGGGCTGAAGCTGAAATTGTGTGAAATTTGTTTAATGTGTCTTGTTATGCAGACCTAGATGTTTGTAACATAGGAGCTCTGTTTCCCTGAACCATTGACATTGATAGATTATTCAACTACTTTCAGTTTTCAAGGATAATGAGGACTATAACTAAGCTGGTTTAGGTTATAAAGTATCATTTCTAAACCCTTATATATACTTGACACCTTGCTTCTCTCCAATATTCCGAGCTGAAGTTAGCCCTGGACTGAATTAAACTAATTCGATCTGAACTGAATTAAACTAACTCCTACACTCAGCAGAAGCTGAGCTGAATTTGTATGGAGTTATGTCTAAAAGAACAGGGCCATATATGCTACATATGTTCCCGGATATGTAAATTGACAATCAGTTATGATTCTAGACTATTTAGGGCTAAGGTTTACATTCATATTACCTTGTGCCTCTTTAAGTTAAGTCTTCTTCTCTTTGTGTAGCCATGTAGACATAGTTCCTCACTAACTCTTTTATAGTGGTGCTTGAAAAGAGGCAATATTTTTTGGCAAACCATTGATTTGAATATTGTACAGTGATCAATGATTAGTTCTCATTGTTTCTTGCATGTTTCCCTTGTGTCTATTGGTTACAGAGGAGAGTGATGATGAAGATGCTTCATCCCCCATTCCCTTGGATGATGGTTTGCCCATAGATTTTGCTGCAATCGAGGTCATTCGGTGTCTTATAGAGCAGCATAACTCAATTTTTACCGATGCCAACGAGACTGTCTGGAGATGAAATGCTGCTGAAGCTGTTTCCTCATGTCACTTTGCATATACATTTTCTCTGGAGAACAGGAGAAAGGGAGTTCTGGATTGGTTAATTGTGTACATATCTAGTAGGCATGTTTCCTTCTCTAGCAGTAGAAGCAAGAGAGTAAAAAAAATCTTCACTTTGTTCAAGTCTTAAGAGTGGGATTCAAAGGAAGAACATTGATTATTCCTCATTTATATACTAGGAAACTTTGTAATTTCTTTTGTTTTTCCTTCAGCTTTCAAATTTCCAACCACATCTTGCATACTTGGTATGTTTTTTTGTTTTTTTTTTTAAATTTTTTGTTTTTATCTTTTTTTAAAAAATTTATGCCATATTTTTCTCATATTAATTGTGCTAGCTATCCTAAATCACGGATTACATTATTTCGGACAAGTTAATGAAAATTCTAGAGCTAATCAATATTGGACCAGCCTGCATGCCCGATTTGAAATTTTTTTGGGCTTTGACACACTTAGTATAAGCCTTTACCTCAAAAGCATGAAGATGGCCCGCCAAGCTCGCTTAAAAATTTTGGCTTTGGGCGCAATTGCTTAGTTAAGGCCCGATCTAAAAATTCCAATATGGCAATTCTAGAACATATGGCAACCATAATTCTTATAGGAGTGTTTGGTGTGATAATCATAAATGAAATCAAAAGATTTTGTTAAGAGGTGAAAGGTAATATAGTAGATGTTATCTTTATTAGCAATTTGGTTTAACAGTGAAATGAAAACAATTATAAGGAAAGGGTATTTGTTTCTGTGAATTTCACAAGAGAAATAAACAATAAGTATTACTAATGACATAAAAAAAATTAAAAAAAATAAAAGTAAACAATTTGGTTGAATTCATTTCCAACTACTTAAATTTTTGTACCAACCCAATTTTAGATGTGATCTGTGTAATATAAGTTGGAGCTCATTATCTCTTTTTACTCATATGTATGGGACACAATCCAAAAAGGAACTAAGGTACAAAAGGTGAATAGTCAGAAAACATACAGAGTCTATTCTAAACAATATTTCAGGAATTTTATGTACAAGAACCCCAAAAAAAAAGAGACGTATTTGCATACTCACTTGCAAACCCTTGAGAGAATCATACATTATGAACATGTAGGAAAATAATATGCAAGTGTAGAGTCTAGTATCAACAAAAAGTTGTATCCGACTCGAATCTAGGTTGTGAGAAAACCTCATAATCAATCGGCCCTTCCACAATACGATCAACAGTTGGCACGCCTGGTAAGATCGCTGACTGAAGCCCATCACCACCTGAAGGCAACAGTTTATACATCACTAACACACCGAGGGTGAATATTGCTTGTAGCTTCATGATATCCCCACGAATTGAAAAGAAGAGGAGCATCGATAGCAGATAAAGGTCCACACAGAAACGCATGGTTGACAATACAGTATCCATCAATTTCCCATCATTACCGGATGGAAATCCCCGAACTCTGTAGACAAATAAGAAGTTGTACTTATCGACCATGTACCTGTAACCAAAGTATATAGCACCCACAGGGATGACGAGAGGAGCAAATGAGGAATAGATCATTGTAAGGGCAAATATTGTGAGGTTAAATGCATAATACAATGCAAAGTCAAACTTCTGCTTAGGTATGGGTGAGGAAGTTCCACTAACTGGATAGACTGAAAGATCATGACCCTGCAAATCAATCACATTCAGCATTCCACCATTTCCAACTGCAGGCTCAAATGCTTCTTCAGAGATCAAAGGTCTGCGAAGAGTATCAACTCCTTCGCTTTCTAATGGGTAGTCTTCGCTCTGTTCGGGTACTAGTTGAAGCATGTCATTCTTTCGAAATTTTTGGAGATTCCTCTTTATCCATGGAATTGGGGCCAGTAAATCAAAGGATATACCAAGGAAAGTGCAAGTAATTAGAAATGCAAGGGATGAAAGGCATGACTTTGAAAGGAAAGAGGCACTCATGTACTGCTCTATCATCTTACAATCCTCACCATCCAGATAACAGCGACCCATGCTCAAGATAGTGCTCTCAAGAGAGGACTCAACTAAACCCCTTAAAACTATTAGGTTTACCAAGAAGAAGCAAACCATTTTGATTAGTGCCGCCCTTTGCTCCCCTGAAATCGTTAGGTGTTTTTCAAATTTAGAGAGATAGGATAAAGCTGCTGGGATAAGTATATACATGCTCACAAATACAAGCACATTGGGCAAAAACTGAAGAAATATTGCTGTTATCCAACTCGAGCTTTGCAACCAAGATAACCATGATGTAGCATTATCCATGGCTTCTGCATTGATAATCCTTCCTGCCCTCCTTAAAGCAGATATCACTGCTAAAGGAGAACTGAAGAACAATAGCATCAGCAATAAAAGGGTGTTAACAAAAACCCTCCTCAACTTCAATGAGAGTTTTGTTGAACCTAAATGGTTCCAATAAATGTCTGTTGCCAACGGAGCTCGTTCAACTCTCCATTGATTCCTTTCCAACTGCAGCTCAGTTAGAGAAAAGAACCTCCCAATTCTCATTCTTTTCTCTGTCCTGAAATCCTGAACAGCCTTATTCGCTGTATACACATCCTTAAAAACCACAAAAGCAACCCCTGCTCCTTGTCCTCGGCCCTCCTTATATGCAGCCAACTGAGTCTCAAGATCAGCCCTCAACTCCTGTAATCTCCTCAACCTTTTCTCATCGGTAAAACCTAATTTCTCGCACACCTCGCTCCAGAATAGCTTCAACTTTGCCCAAACACCATGTCCTCCCTGATAATAATATTCACCATCCTCGCCATCACCAAACACAAAATGGGCATCCATCTTTGCCACCAACTTTGAAATATCATCCCTAACCTTCACTAAATCCACTACCAAATCATCCAAATTACACAAATCCATTGGAACAATCACCCTAAACACCTTCCCAGGATACTTATACTGAAAATACTCCTCAAGAGGACCCTTATCAGTAGCCAAATTCTTCGGCACTCCCTGGACCATAATCGTAAAAATAGCACTAGAAATCGCACTTGGGTCACTAGGATTCCCATACCCATCTCGAAACCTAGTGAATTTCAGCCATTCCTCAATCTTAAAAACACCCTTGTGCACCAAATACACAATAACAACCATGAGGACAAAATGAATCCACAAAGGAAAGGAACCTTTGGTGATATGGGTAATTGTTGTTTTGGAAAACATATCATCCATAGCAGCACTGCCACCATAGATATTAACAAAAATAGCAAAGAATGCAACAACAGAAGTAGCCGAAAGAGTGGCAAAAGTACCTCCTTCAATAACAAGAAATTGCGCAGCATCAGCGCCACAATGAAGAGCGATCTCTCGGGCAGTAGCGTGCCAAACTGCGAGAAGCTTTGAGATTAGAGAGAATGGACCAGGAATGCGTCGATGATCACTGCGAAGCTTGACAAGAAGGAAAATACATAGACATGAAGCTGCTCCAATGGCGGATATATTAAGAAGGTATTGAATGTTGCCATACCAAATGAATTCGTCGAATGGGGGAAGAGGAGGAGATTGTGAAGTGGGAGAAATTTGTGACATTGTTTTTGCTCCTCCTCTTCTAAAATTAGGGGAAAAAAAGAAGAACTAGGGTTAGTGATTGAATTGAAAAGAATGAATCATTTGATAAGAGTAGGGAATTTGGGGATTTTGAGGAATTTGGGGATTTGGAGAAGCGTATGCGCGATTGAATGAGGTGGGGTCCGTTTGGGGTGATCAAATCCTTTGGTAGAGAGATTGAAGTTTCAATGCTTAGAAGATCAAAAGATGATGATGATTGGGTATTTTCTCTATTAACTAAAAGCTTCAAAGCACAAAGATGTGGTTAAAAATTCTATGTTGCAGAAGAATGTTTCACTTTACTTTTTTCCTTTGCCATGACTTATGAGTTATGAGTAATAAACTACTCCCTTTGTCCCAATTTATTTGCCCACTTTGAACACTGTTTACATGTGAATTTTGATTTTATTTAATTTAATATACGTAAGAAAAAAACATAGTCATAAATTCATGATAGATCTAGTTTAATTCGTCTTAACATGTACTTTTCAAATATATAATTTTTTATTATATATAGTTAAAGATATTTTTATTTAAAGTTGTATTTCGGGAGGTGTGAAAAAGAGAATGTAGCAAGTAAATTGTGACGGAGGGAGTATGAAGTAATTAAACCTAAAATATTAATGATTAGTTACAACAAATGTTTTATCTAATACTTATGTTGTTTCTCTACTCTAACCTTCCCTTCATGCCTCTCTAACACTTGTAAACAAAGTTTATTAAGAAGTTCGTGAAAATGTATTTGTTGCATATAAATTGATACCGAAGTAGTATTAGAGACATTTGAACTGACAAAGCTTATTGAACTAATTATATATGATTCTAGCTTTTCTAAATTTATTCCAACTAATTGTCATTGAAACTTAAAATTTTAGGAGAAGTCAGCGCACCTTCAATTGTTGATATTCAAAGTTATATTATCGTGTTAATATTCAACCATATCGGTTGCTGATCGTGACGATAATTAGCTAAATTATGGGTTGTGCCGATTATTAGTGCAACTTGTTGTTCATGCCTAGAATTACCAAAATTTGATCGTTTAAATCTTTGGTCATGATATATGTTAGTAGTGCGGGTCTCCGGAATGATACTAAATTGTTACGAGTGTTTTCTCACTAAAATTCTCTCGCTTATTATTAATTAGATAATTTATTTTATTTTTTCTTTTATTAATTACATTTAGGCTCGTTTACATTAGATGAATAGAGATGAACTAAACTAAACTGAACTGAATAGAAGTGTATTAATTAAACTAAATAGAGATGAACTGAACTGAACTGAATATAATCTGAAGTAAACAAGCCCTTAGATTCCCTATATTTATGTAGAATATTCTCATTGAATTAACAAAAGGTTTCATACTTGCATTAATTCTCAAGATCAAAATTTAACGAAACAAAGTACTGTACTACAAAATGCACTTGAAAATAGGAAAATACTCCAAAATAAACAAACTGTTATAAATAAGATAATACAATAAGGAGAGAATGTAAAGAGGGAAAACCATATAAGTCTATCTATTATTTCATATGTAAGTTACATATATATACCTGTCCAAAAGGTAAAATGATTCCAAAGGACATAATGATTCCAAGTGATACTATTATTTCATGGACATCCATAATTATTTCATAACACTCCCCCTTGGATGTCCATTATCTAAAACAATACAACGCACATTAACTCCCCCTTATAAAATCATCAATCATGATCCTTTGTCACAATGTAATCCAATTTAGTAAATCAGTTTCGTGAATGTAGCGATTGAATAGTGTGCCTCGTTAAAACCTTACTAAGAAAACCCTGTGGAATAAAAACCTAGTGAAGGAAAAAGAGTACAACACTTTCGTAATACGCCTTGAAATGCTGCCTCATTAAAAACCTTACCAGGAAAACCCAATGCGGGACAAAACCTTGGTTAAGGGAAAAAGAGTGCAACACGTATTTACTCCCCCTGATGAATACATAACTTGAGATCTTCAAATGCAATAAATCCAATGCCGCTGAGTAATTTCACATTTGTTGCATAATAATATTCCTCGGTGACAGATCTTCTTAGAATGGTCTTGAATCTTCAAATCTTCTCTTGGACATAGTCAGATATCTTCAATTATCAATACTTATGAAGACACTGCATGAGTCTATTATCAAGTTGCCTTAATTATTGAATTGATGCCTTGTTTTGGAGGTCATAAAGTAAAAATTTATGATCAATGATTGATCATACATTCTTCAATCCCAATATCATGGCAACACTTGATATATTCACATATCATTGTCTAATCATATACTACTCATGGTTCTTCTGGACCATAAAAATTATTTTCACTGAGAAATTGTTTTAATTATATTCTTTAGACATTTCATATGCGAAAGTTCTCCAATGGGTACAAGAACTAATAGGTACAAAAACTAGTTAGCTAGTACATGCTCAAACTTCAGGTTGAGATGTCCAAAACTAAGTCACATAGACTATTTATGAGTTCGCTAGTAATATTAACATGGTGATACTACAAAAATATAGCTTGTAGAGTCAAATAATAAAATACGTTGTGTATAAGTTCTTCTAGAACTCTTCTAGCATCCATAACATGCTATCAAATCAATGTTATATATATATATATAGCCTTGTGAGAGCTATAATCCCATTAAATTGGAGTATAAATATCTCATGCAAACTTATGAATTTCTTCTCACTATTCTTAGGGCAAACATTGAAAAACACCACAATTGTTAAGTATAAATAGTGCATGTAATATGAGATGCAAAATTCATGATAAGATACAGAACCAAATAACTATGATGACTAATGAGTACAATAATGCATCTACCTATGACCCAAACTACATCTTATACATATAATGAGAGATGCATTTAACCTATGAGTTAAACATGCATATAAAATTAAGACTCAAAAATACTAAACACTGTACAGTGTGGATTTTAGAAATCCATGTTTCTAGTTAGACTACTGGTCCATGACAAACTTTAGATCAACACCTTTTCATATTTTGTTGGACTTCTGGTCCATGATATACTATTGATCATCGCTAATACTTCTTTGGACTTCTAGTCCATAACAAAATATTGATCAATATCATAGTTTCACGTCGACATCAAAAATGGACATATATTTCTGATCCCTTGTTCACATGTCCACTATTGCATATGCATATTATTTATCGGTTCCATCATATACCGGTATCATGCATATTGTTATAACGGATGCGATCGAATGCAAATAATAAACAAAAACAACACACAGAATTACGTGGTTCGCCGACGGTGTGTCGACTACGTCCACAGGCAGAGGAGAAACAATATTATTGCTTTCAGGAATATTCAGAGTACAAAAGTACGGCTAGGTTACAGAGAAGGAGTATATATAGGACTCCTAAAACAGAAACGGAAGAGCCCAAAAAAAGGGCCCAAAACAGAAAACCGTAGCCCAAAACAGATATACCGTCCATATGTAAAGAGGGAAAACCATATAAGTCTATCTATTATTCCATATGTAAGTTACATATATATACATGTCCAAAAGGTACAATGATTCCAAAGGACATAATGATTCCAAGTGATACTATTATTTCATGGACATCCATAATTATTTCATAACACAAACATTTTTTTTATTCCCGTAGTCGGACATATATATCCCTAATTTTGTATAAAATTAGCTCAAAATGTCATTTGATATACCCTATACAAAATGTAATACCCCACAATTTTGGTACATATTTTTCTACGGTATTTATTAAAAGACTATTTTATACTACGAATATATTATTTGCATATATTTTCAAGTTAAAAATATTTTTCAAAAAAAATAAAATTAAATTAAATAAGTCCTATTTTCACATATAAATAACTAGAAATTTATGATATGGATTTAATTTAGAAAGACTTCTAAGCCCAACTACTTCTCTTGAACTTGTAAAACCAATAGGCCAATTAGGAATTTCTAAGCCCAATTATTTTCCTTGGATTTGTAAATAAACCATAACCCCAAAACCAATAGGCCAACTAAGCATTACTTCCATTGGATTTGTAAACAAATCCTAATCCAAAACCCATAAGCCAATTAATTAGCCCAAAAAAAAAAAAATTAAAGGGGGAAAGCCCCAAATTACACGGCTAAGAGGGGAGGGGGATTAGGAAATTATTTGCAAAATTACTCCTAATATTCTACCAAGCAACATTTACCTTTTTAATCACCCTAAAATCTTTCCATAACCCTCCCAACCATCATATGCTTGATCACCAAGAATAATATATTCCTAAAGCATGACTAAATCAAATAATATTGATCATCAAATTATTTTCATGATCCCCAACTTACCATACTACACATACCTTAAACACTATAAATGCCCCCTAATTCAACCCATTTTACACACACAAAAATTACAAAAAAAAATCTCTACTCCTTCTTGTCCAATTCTCACGGCATTCCTCTTATCAAAAAAAATAAATAAATAAAAATTCTCAAGCTCCGGCAACCACCATCACCACCACCGGCAAGTGTTTTCCGACCCTCTTTTGTTTTATTAAATTATTTTATTAAGTTATATATTATTGTTTAAAACATTAACTAATCTTAAAAACTATAGATTATAAAGTTTTTATGTATAATACTTCACTACTAATAATAAGTTCTTAAAATTTTATGGGATTTAGTATTTTATTATAGTTATTAAAATAATTCGGTTTTATAAAAAAATAATAATAATAATAATAATATCTGAATAATAATAATAATATTAATAAGTGTTTAAAATCCTACTACTCATATAGTCTTAATATTTATCACTTATATTATAAAAATCCTACTACTAATATTATGATTTTTAATATCCTAATACTTATACAAACTTTATTACTTATACTATAGTTTTAAAAGTATTAATGGTCATGCACATCTTAGGATTTCACTTTGTTAGTAAGAATATTTTGGTAATCTTATATTAATTATAGGTTGTATTAATTCTGTTTAGGACGCTCTCGGTAGGATTCCTTAAGTATTCAAGTTTAGTTGTCCAACCCGAACGAAAGGTACGTTAAGTGGCTAGATACCTTATTAAAGTGTTACATGATTTTTATGTGTTACATGATACATGGTATAATTTATGTTCAATTAAAAATTATGTTAATTTAAAGTTTGATGACAAAATTATTTTATATTTTATTAGCCTATTATTTTTGTCATGAAATTTCTAGATTTTGGAAATAATATTAAATTATGATTTGAATCATCTTATTATGTTAGAAAGTAAAGTTTTGGAAAGATTTGAATCTTATTACATTTTGGAAAGTAACATCTTAGAAAAAATATATATATATATATTCTATGAAAGGTTTTGGAATAACTAAATATTTTTATTGATATTGTTATGTCACTTTGAGGGATTAAGGAAACAAGGAATTTTGCAAAGTTTCAATCAAGAGTATATTTTCTTATTACTCAACTCTTATTATATTAAAAATATTTTGGTGACCCCACAAGCTTTATAATCTTATTATTGTTTTGTAATCCTACTATACGGATTTGGTTGATAAGACTATGGACTTTGTATGACCTAATCTTTCCTCAAGGATAGCCTTTATACAGAAAGATACTAACTTGGGGGGTGCGCACACTTAGAGGAGGAGTTTGGGGTATAGGAAATTTTTATTTTCAATATTTGAATTTTTATATTCAATATTATTGGTTTGAAATATCTTTGGAAATGATCATCTTGGATAAATAATTAATATGATCATCTTGGAAATGATCATCTTGGAGTTTGGGGTAGAGATAGACTACTATACGTGGCATCAAGGGGAACAAGGGCATCATCCACCTAGCTTAGGATTTAATTACCTTTAATGCATTAATTTTGAAAGTACAATTTATTTAATTATTATTTTGTATTAATAAAGTAGTTTTAATTTCCGCTGCAAGTTAGTATGAAAGTATTTTAGTATAGCCTTACGGTGTCACGTGGCGGTAATATATACGCCCAAGTCTATCTCTACGGTATTTTGTATGTATTATTTTAGTATTTTCATAGAGGGAGATTTGGGGTGTTACACAAAATTTGTATCTAAATTTGATGAACTTGACGCCCTTTTGTTTTAATGTAATTCAAATAAGGTACACAATACTACCCATACAAATGCAACGGAAATGCCTAATTCCTAACAGTTAAAAACACATCTAACATGGCAGTTTTATAAATAAATACAACTTTTAAGTGGCATCATTTACAACAATGCCACTTAAAAGTTGTATTTATTTACAACTATACCATGTTAGATCTGTTAGGAATTAGACAGCCCTCAAATGCAGCTGTGAACGAATTAATGTTTATTAATTTCATATGGATGTTCTTGATTAATTTTGAAATCTAAATATTGTTTTTTAACCTTATATAAATGTTCATTCACATTAATGATCCAAAATTAGTGGGGCTTAGGAAAGTTTGATTAAAATGAAACCAATAGATGGATTCATCAAGCATAAGATTACTACAAACGCTTGATCACCCTCTTCATCATATCATCCCCAACCTCGTCAATATCAATATACGCCGAGAACAAACACATCAATTTACATGTCAAATTAACCCCTTAATCCTCTCTAAATCTGTATTTCAACCTATTATAATTCGATCTATTTCCTCCCATAAAACCTTGATCCCATATTCACCCACAGCTGTTGCTAAAACCAAATTCAGAGTGAGAGCTTCTTCCCATTCACCCACGACAACTCCCACCACGACAACAATGGTGAAAGCAATTAGGGTGCACGAACTTGGTGGCGCTGAGGTTCTTTCTCTCTTTCTTATTTGTATGCATTCTACCTGTTTGTCAAAATGCCCAGCTGAACTGATCCTTAACTATTTAACTAGTGATGCTTTACTTAGTTGCTTATTCCTACTTTCAAATGAAATTCCCTAGAAATCTTGCATTTTTCTGTTTAGTTCAGTGAATGATTCCTGAAAGCTTGCCTTTGAAGGACGGTAGTTTGCATTTGCGATTTTGCATCGATATATGAAGCTATCTCTGCCTACTCTTTGATAAAGTAATTACAAGTGGATCAATGAGTAACTATAGACAAGTTGCATTACTTGCATATTATGGTGATGATATCATTTCTTTCATTGGTATGCACTTGTCTATGATGATTCCGAATTGAATATAAGATAACTACATGATGCCATTGACTAAGAACTACACATTTCTCCATGTGGGGTCATCTATGGTTGTTGGAGAAAATTATGTTTTGTGAAAGCTTATTCCATGTTTATTTGAGGGATTTTTCACGTGTGTGTCAGTTGCGGATCACTGAAAATTGCCCTCTTTGTGGTTGACCATGTTTTCACATTCATTTGCGAATTCATATTGTGGGTGGAAATGGGTGACTTTGAATTTCAGATATCATATTTTGTTACTATGACTAATTCAATTTCTTGTTATGATGTATATATGTTCGATGCTGGGATAATTTTGGCTGAACTTGATGTTTTTGCTGACTTGCTAATGCTTATAGGTACTGAAGTGGGAGGATGTACAAGTAGGAGAGCCGAAGGAGGGTGAGATCCGTGTAAAAAATAAAGCAATTGGGCTTAACTTTATTGATATTTATTTCCGCAAAGGAGTCTATAAGGCTCCAACAATGCCCTTCATTCCAGGTTTGCCTATCTCTTATAGGTTTCAAGTGTTCAGCTTTCAATGCAATTTCATTTCAGTATTTCAGTGACCTTATCCTTGACTCCTCGATTCTTGCTTTTGGCCTTCTAGGAAGGACTATAGATGTGATTATGTGAACCACTCCTTGAGTGGTGAAATCATAGTATTCTAGCTTGTTTTTCTTTTCAGTCAAGTGGTGTATCAAATGTCTTGAGGAAAGCAGCATCTCTGCTAGCTGTCCAAGATGCCAAGTTTCCAACATTTGAAAAATCAGATTTTTAATGGTGCAACCTGCTATTGGCCTTTTTTACTAATATAAGAATCTGTCAACAACGTGACGTTCGGATGTTCCCACTTCCGATGAGAAATGTAATGTAGAAGAGTCATTTAGGGATTATACCCTGCATAATAATGACCTGAAAGGAACAATGAACATTCATGTAATCATGTCCTATACACACCGGCCATTTTTACATTTGGTGATTATTCTTTTTTTTTTGGTTATAACTTTTAAGTCAGTTGGGAGGGGGGGGGGGGGGTGCATGGAGAGAGGAGTTGCATTTGATTTTCTTATATACTTTTTTGTCTTAGTTATGTTTTTCTTTGATTTATTAATGAACACAAAACATGAAGTATTACAGTACAGTACTAATTTTTCCTTGAATAGCCATCTCAAACAACTTGCTACATTTTCTATTTTAGTATGTGGGGCTCATTTATATTTTACTTATTTATCCCTGTTTTTATCCTATCCTTATCTTGTTATTCCGTCACCCTATCAACCAATCACCTTTTAACATCACTTTTCTAAAATCTTTTGCATTTGGCTATGTAACAAATATTTTGAACTAGAGGGAGTAGTATAGCTATATCCTTTCTCAAATGATTGATATTGCTTCGATTTGGAAATATGATAGGTACATAACATGTTCTACTATAACAGTCTGTGTCTAAATCATCTCCTTTTTGCGTTTTCTTTTTCTTTTTCCTTTGGGAGGATGTTACTAGGAATGGAAGCAGTTGGGGAGGTTGTAGCTGTGGGGCCTGGATTAACTGGTAGACAGGTGGGAGATCTTGTTGCTTATGCTGGTAACCCAATAGGTTCATATGCAGAAGAGCAGATCCTTCCTGCTGACAGAGCTATCCCTGTTCCACCTTCTGTTGATCCTATCACTGCAGCATCTGTCATGTTGAAGGGAATGACAGCTCACTATCTAGTTCGACGTACCTTCAAGGTGAACTGCACCCTCATCTATATGTTTATAATAGGCGTAGAGAATTCCCCGTTTATCATCTCAAAATGGAATTCAGACTTACACTCAGTCGTCGCTTCCTCTTCTCGAGTTCTCGCTAATAATGCATACATGTAAATGAAATTCTGCTTGCTCACTTGAATAACTTATTTTAATGTGTCCAACCTGCCATGCTATTCAATATTCACGTTGGCTATATTTTTTGCACACATCAAATGTTGTTGGCAATTCTCTAGTTTAGTTCCTGTACTTGTTCGCAAGTTGTAGGGAGCTTGCAAGTTGCAACTAATACTATATGCTTCTTATGAAGAAAGTACTTCAATTACAATTTTTAATGTGAATATTTTTGTTATTTCTTTTGTTGTAGTTGAAATAGTTGAATAGGTAGCCTTAGTACTAAGTAGAAAGTGTGCTAAACATATTGTCTTTGTTTCCAACTTATGAAAAGGTTGAAGGTGGTCATACTGTTCTTGTTCATGCGGCTGCGGGAGGAGTAGGTTCGTTGCTGTGCCAATGGGCAAATGCTCTTGGGGCTACTGTTATTGGTACTGTTTCAACAAAAGAGAAAGCAATTCAAGCTAAAGAGGATGGTTGCCACCATGTAATAATCTACAAGGAAGAAAATTTTGTTTCTCGCGTTAAAGAAATTACAGCTGGACAAGGGGTAGAAGTTGTCTATGATTCTGTAGGAAAAGACACTTTTCAGGTAAGCAATCATTCAGCATGATTGCTATTCAATGAAATATTTGATACCTTTATTCTAAATATGTGCATTGATCTTCCTCCTTCTGCCTCTGACAAAATGAACTTCTAATTTTTGTATGATAATTACCTTCACCATATACTTGCTCACCACATTTATCGACAACGGACCCTATTTAGCGTAATTTGATTGTTATTTAACTTTGAACCATATAACTGTCAAGGTTTTGTCCCTGTCTTGTGTGAAGATTTTTTGAGGTTTAACTTTATTGAATTAGCCTTTTGAGCTTTTATGGGTTAGTTTAAACTTTCTAACGAGTAACTATTTAATCATTTTTGCATGCTACGATTGTTTTTAACTACAGACAGCATCTATTTCACATGATTTGGTAGATGCTTAGTGTCTTTCCTAGAAAGCGTTGTTTCATTATGATGGTTTTGGACCTTTGGTCACTAAAACATGACATAACAAGGGGGGGAAAAGGAATTCATCAATTTCATCCACATGCAGATAAATGCTTTTAAACTGGAGTAAAATAAAGATGTTATATTTTCAGGGATCACTGGACTGCTTGAAATTGCGAGGATATATGGTGTTGTATGGGCAGTCGTCAGGCACAGTAGATCATATTCAACTGTCAGCACTAGCAGCGAAGTCCCTCTTCATAACAAGGCCTACGCTTATGCAGTATACTGTGACACGGGATGAGCTTCTAGAAGCTGCTGGAGAATTATTTGCAAATGTTGCTTCAGGAGTTTTACGAGTCCGTGTTAATCATAAGTTTCTACTGTCACAGGCAGCTGAGGCTCAAACAGCACTTGAGAACCGGCAGACAACTGGATCAGTTGTTCTGATACCGGATGCTTCACTATGATATCATAGTTTTTAAGAAGACTTGTCAGTTGTGTATGGTTTATTGTGTTCAAGTATATTTTAGGAAGAGTAATGGGTGTTTTATGGTACTTTAGGAAAATAAAGATCTTTTGTCTAGGTTGTTATTTGTATGGGTCTTAGCATGTAGCATGTTATTTGTATGGGTTAAAGTAATTAAAGTATATTTCTTTTCTTTTTTCTCCCATTTTTTTGGCAAAGTTTTTTTTTTCCTCCCATTTATCACTACATACTTAATATTCTCTCCGTCTCAAATTATTTGCTACATTTTAGTATATGAAACCAACTTTTATTTTACCTATTTACCCTTGCTTTTATTTTATCTTTACCAACAACCCTATCAACAAATCATCTTTTAACAACACATATCTCTTGCTCCTCTCTTAATCTGCCCTACCACAACATCCACTTTTTTTTTTTTTGCTAAAAACTTGTTCATTTGACTATGTAGCAAATATCTTGAGCCAAAGATAGTACAGAAATTTATAAATATAGATTATATTTTTGAAGAAAAGGATGAAGTATAATAAATAAGCAAATTTATAGAACTTTTGGTAGGGATGTATCATTATTTGTTGTCATTTTGTGGAGATATACTCAATATTTTTTTTTTTGCGAGGATATTCTAGAATCACATCCTTTTATTTGAGGTGTTCCTCCTGATTTGGTAATGTATATGTTCCCTTTCACACCTAGTAAGAAGGAACTTGTGGAATTTACAACCATTTGATTAACTTTGTTACACAAGAATGAGGCTTCAAGTTCCAAGTATGCCACTTGAGAGCAGCAGAAATATACTTGAACCTTTACATCAATACATGCACCAAGATGATGGAATTTTGAACCAAATCTCCAAAGTGGCATGCATCAAATTAACATTTTCATTTAGAATTTCGTCATAAATCATAGCATGGAACAATCACCCATAATTAAATCAACAAGACAACCACTACTAAAATTGTGTATGTAATACAAGTCTTTGAACTACTCATGATGTAATGCATTGGAGTAGGACAATACATACAATACAATGATGGAGCTTGGAAGTACAAAAATCATCAAAGGGTAAGTACATTTTATTTAGGATTTCTATCACTTGTGCTAATAGCCTTTAACAAGCACACAACTAATCGAGGAGGATGTTCATGCACTCCAATCTCCAAGCATGTCATCTGAATATATGAATTCACCTCGCTACACCACTCTGCTTAACTTCAAGCACAACAGACCGATGTATGTCAATTGCCACCATAATAAGCACCATCTATATTTGACTTGAACCTTCGCTACCACTTTGAACCACCATCTGAATCACGAGATTGATAGAAATCACTTGGCTTTACAATGTTGACATCTTCAAATTCATTATCATCTGAATGTGACAAGAAACATGAACATTAAACATTAACACTAGCAATAGATAATGATTAAAAACATTGAAGATTTTTTGTTCTGAGTTTGCTTTAAATCTTTCCTAAGAGTTGGTTAGAGAAAGGGGAGGGAAAATTTAACTGCCAAACACACAGCACAGCATAAAGCGCATATAAAATGTATTCACTTTTTAGAATTATCCATCGAAAGCTATCTGAACATAATAGCAGTGGCGAAGCACATTATATCAAGTGGGGTCCCTTCCACTTGATGTTGAATGTGGAAAAAATTTGCTGGTAAAATTAAAACTTTTCCAATTTTTTTCCTATAACTTTGATTAGTTGACCCAATAAAATTTACCAAATGCATTTTGACTCCACAAAACCTTTTTTCTAGATATGCCACTACATAATAGCAACCCCACGAGAGCATGGTTCATCAATGAGCCATATTTGCTTGTGAGCCTACAACTATCCATCTGACATATCACACTATTAATCATTCTAAAAGATTGACAGGAATTTAAGATGTGGGTTCAAAGAACAGCTACATCCAATTAAACATGAAATTCCCTGTTGATTGCAATTAGCTTATAACTTCTTCGCCTCTTTCCATCCTGTCTTAAACATTTTCTTGTCTTATACTCCTATAGTCCTATCAGACAACTAACATTCGCTTCATATTTCAGCAACTGTAACGTCTGTAAGGAGATACAGGATATTAGCAGCATTAACAAAGTTGAATATATTAAGTTACCAATCCTATTCCTGTCAACAAGATTGAAAAACCATAAAGCTGAAGGCTCACGATACAGATGCACACTTTAGATTGAAGGAAAAAACATTTAACTATTAAAAGCAAGCTTGAATGCAGCAATCATTCACGCGGGTAATATCAATAGTTGAAGCTTTGCTATTGTTGAAAGTAAAGCATTCAGCAGAAGCACCGGACAGTTAGAGAGATTATGACACTTTCCTATTGGGTAAAATTAATGAACTAGACTGGACTGATTGTATTTAGTTGAAAATTTGAATGGAATCGACTGAATTGAAAATAAATCCAAAAGGCACAAGGCCTAATAGATTATTCCTGAACAAGGATAATACATTCATTACCCTTTCCTAGAGAATGATTTACTCCGAAAGGAGAGCTATAGGTCCCCAAACTAGATCTAACAACAACAACCACCACCAGTATCCACCTCCTTTTTATCTTAGCCCCTAATTGGTCCCCAATTACCTCTTATTCATTCCGGTTGCAGCGTATATGTGTGCCTTACGCCTTTATCAAAGACCTTGTTTATACAAGAGCCTTAGGTATTATGCTTGTCCTTTTAAGGCCCCATCCACAATCTAATAAAACCTGAGTAGAGCCTCAAGCATAGACTCCTTGATTGATCAATTTAACATCACATTAGGATGATCTTATAGAAGAAGTACGGGAAAACAAATGTTCCCCCTAAGTTGGTTGATGTCTTCGTTTCATGCAATGCTAAAGACTAATGCATTGAGATAATGTTTCCTAAAGAGCAACTAGTTAGGGACATGGTTACATTACAAAATTACCTACATCCCAGACGAATTAACTTTTCTTGGGCTTGGACCCTAGAATATATGTTTCCCACACTGGAATATCCTCCACAATTTCCTAAAAAATCATGTTTGTTTTCCTTCTAGGCACCGTTTGTTTCGACGAAAAACTATTTTCAATGGAAGCATTGGAGTTGAGAACAAAACAAAAGACAAATAGAAAATGGAAGCAAAAAAAAAGTGAAAAAGGGAGTAGAGAACAAAACAAAAGTAACAGGTATGATGAAAAATGTGGCATAACTTGATTAGAGAAGGAAAATGGTTTTCTTTCTCAAAAGAGAAAATGTTCACCCGTGAGAAAATCATTTTCTTCCCCTTACCAAATAAAACAAAAAAAATGACTAGAGAGAGGAAGGAAAATGTTTTCCTCCAAAACAAACGAAACCCTAGTGCGTCATCAAAGTCTATCCCTATAATGCAACTAGGACTCGCTACATTAACTTTGCTCCCTTGCCTCCTAGAGTTTCTTTCATCATTCTGAATACTTCAGCTTTATATAAGAATCATATTCAGACACAACAAGAGGCAACTCCCCACACATTTGCCAACAACACGGGCGAAATAAATTAGATTGAAGTATAAAAAGGACCAAGAATCTTTCAAGACCATAACAATGAAACAAGAACAAAGACTCAAAGCCTGGAAAGGACAGAAGAAGCACCTTTTCTTAGGGTCAATGCCACCACAGCATCATTTTCAACCTACAAAGAAAAAGAAAACTGAATATTTACATCAAACATGCAGGAATAAATTGACAACAAAACCAAATTGCAAGTTCATCATTGATATTTACACCAACCTTCTGATCTGCCAGAGTCTTGGAATTCTCAAGCACATCCCCAGTTTCTGCGAGAATTAACCGCTGATCATCAACAGGATGGTCAATAAGAGCGTGCAATTTATGCTTGATCTCCATAATTTTTTCAGTAGGATCACACTGAATAAAATAGGTTGTCTTGCTTCGCTTAACACGAATGTACATGGCCTTCATAAAATAGCCAACAACCAAAAAAGAATCAATACAGCCTCAATCACTTATAAATACAGAATTCCGCCATTAATGAACATTAAAGATGCTTCATAGATATATTCATAGATTATAATCAAACGGAATTTGCATATTCATGAACTATCCTCAACTTCAATCACCTCAATTTCACAGATAAATTCATAGATTATAATCAAACAAAATTGGAAATACTGGAATCCAACCTCTCAAACTCCGCCATATTATCAAATTCTTGATTTAATACTCAATAACGAGTGGTACAATTGGTATCAAAATTTTTGACGATTTACTACAGGAAAAGAGGGGAAAATTAACTGAAAATAAGAAGAAAGTGGAAAATTTTACACAGATAATTGCTTACCATTTCTTAGGCTACTCCACAAATTTACTTCTTCTCTGTATCACTTCAAAGACCTTTTTCTGGTTTTCTCTTCTTTTTTTTTTTTTCTTGTTGGGAGTTTGTATGAATATCTTGAGCAACTAAAAAGAAAAAACTAAAGATTTGAAGAAATAGGATAAATTACAACACGATTAGATTATAATGTTAGAACTAACATTGCCAAAATGAAAGATTTGAAGAAATAGGTATCTTACAAATTCACATTTAAATCTATCTAAATTAAATATTAAATATTTAAAACAAGATCGTGTATGTCCACGTGTATTCTATTGTAAATTTATTTTTAAAAAATTAATAAATAAATCTCTTTCTATTCAAATATTAAATGATCAATTTTAATCTATAATCTATAATTAAATATTTTTAAAAAAAAATTACCAAGTGCCAACAATTATTTTTTTAACCCCTTTTTTTTACTTGAACAATATTAATTATATCTCTTTTGATTATCCTTTCATCAATTAATTATCATACTCTCTCCGATTTCTAATATTTTTTGCATTAATTTGGAAGTCAACTTGAGAATTTTTATGGTGATCATTGGTTGATTTGGTGTAAACATTAATAAATAAAATATAATAATAGAATTCTATATCATTTTTTAATTTGTTTTTTTTTATTTAAAAAAAATATATAACCCGTGTGTTGCACGTTTCAAAACTAGTTTTTTTTTTTTTTTAAATTCTTAGCAAAAAAGTCATTATATGAAATAATATAATAATTGCATAAGAAAATAAATATTAAATTGTGACACATTTAAATACTATAATTGTGTTGATAACCTTACATTCAGCATTATATTTTAATGTAACAAAATTTGTTATTCTTTTTCTTAATCTTGACTTTTCCTTAAACAATATAGATTAGAATTATTGAAAAAAATTCCGCCCATTATTTTTTAAAAATCGTGCATCGCACAGGTGTTAGCCTAGTATTATTATATAAAACTAGCTTTATGGCTCGTGATATTTACAGACCAAATTTTTAGATTTTTGAAAAATATAATTCTTTTTTCCTTGAAAATTTGAGTTAGTTTTCTATATGTAATTGTTACTTGATTATTTATGTTATTGGTATGAATTGATTTGCAATAACATAATTGGTGTTGAATGGTAGAAGGAAAGATTGAAATCAATTTTTTAAAAAAATACTAATTAATCAAAACACCATAATTTTAATTGTCACATTATTTTTTTAGCTTTATTGGATTATAGTGGAAATTGTCGTCAAAAAGAAAAGATTATAGTGGAAAATTGATATGAAAGAGAGCATAGTGCATGAAACCTTTATTTTGTTAATTGTTGTCGAAAGAATAATGAATAGGTTTGTTCATGATTATGTGAACAAGTGAAAATTTAATAAATAGTGAATGCTTCTCTCAGATTTTTCCAAGTAATTTATTACTCATTTTCAATTGCATATTTCGTTTTAATCTTACTTTTTGTGCTACTAATTTAATTGCCTAGGATGCTAATTGCTAAGTCTTAACTACAATTTTTTTTATCAATTATCAGAGAATTATACTTCTTCAAACCACCTATAATTGAATTTTAATTAATTTATAGAAGTTACAGATGAACAAATAATCTTAATTTATTGAAGTTACGGGAGAGCAAATAATCTCAATTCATTACATCTTACAAATAATCTTAATTTTTGGGCAAAAAGTATTTTTTTTTTCTTCTTGTTTTTAGTTTCCATAACTGTTGTGATGATCAACCCCACATTGAAGAGATAATAATAATTTATTGTCTTTACTTTATAGGGTTACGGGGCTTCTCCCCTTATTACCGTATGGTTTTAAGGTGGACCCTCTCATTGGTTTTGTAAAGTAAAATTTCATTCCCTTGTGGCGGGCGCAACCCAGGGCCGTTTGACATGGTATTATAGCCAACGTGAAACAAAGGTCACGGGTTCGAATCTCTTTTAGCTCCCTCAAGCCCAAAAGTGTTTTTATGTGAGGGAGAGTGATAGAGTATATAGCATAATTTTGGGCCTCAACCATCAACTTAAACTTTGGGTTGAGATGGTCTTCTACAATTATCTATTATGAAAAACTAAGATTATTGCAAAAATTAAAATAAGTCTTTCAACAAATTTATATATTTTTTTTTACTATTGCAAAAAAAGGTGCGAAATTAGATAAAACCTTCATTTTTGGTTTTTTTATTACGAAATAATAGTTGTACCAAAAATATCACTGCACTCATATTATCCATAAAATGCAATATATAAGTGAAAGCGAGTAATAATTATGAGAGGAATTTTATTGCTTATAATTTTAATAACATGTTTTTAATTACTATTTGTACGCGCATCAAATTTTCTTTTATCGCAAAATTAATGTTAACTTATACTCTCTCCGTTCCCAATTGTTTGTCTTATTTGGTATCTTACACTATTCATAAGATGAGAGAATCTTCTAAATTACTCTCAACATATAAAACATAATATAGTCATGTATGGTCTTGTTTGATTCGTCTCAATGAGTACGTCATTAATATCCAATTATTATAATTTTTACACATATACAACAAAAAATATTTACGGTCAAACAAGTGCATTGGCATATGTGCAAAGTTACATAAGACAAACAAATGGGAACGAAGGGAGTAAAACTTATGATTTTAATTTGTTTTTATTACCCTCTAATATTTCAAATCAAAATGTCACACACACAAGGCTAATAATAGTATAATACTATGACCCTGTCTGGTAATCTGTTGTTGGCTGGTTTAATTAGCTTGTTTGACTAACTAAAAGTATTGGATGTATGTATTGACTTTTTAAGTTGGTTGTTTAAGTCAACTGTTTGGAATAGTGTTTGGTAAAATTAATTGTGGTTGTTAACTGTTTATTAGAGGATTTGTGGGCCAACAAGCCAACCAAAAACTTGCTTAAAGCCTTAAGAAAACTTTTTCATTTTGCTTAAAAGCCATCCCTCAAAAATAAATATTTTTTAAAAAAAAAAAAAAACCCCGCTAAAACGGTTTTAAATTTTTTTCATTGAACTATTTAACAAAGTCTCTTTGCAGCTCAATGGTGAAATACATTTTTTTGTTTTGCCCAGTCGCAAGTTCGATTCTCATCACTTTCATTTTTTCCCCCTACCGCCGAAACCCTAATCAACGATTTCTCCGATCAGGTAACGCCGGAATTTTTTCCCGCCGATTAATTTTACATCACTCTGTTCTTCCGATTCATCTCAGCTTCCGTATTTTCGCCTAATTTCTTGAATTTTCCCGATTATAGTCTACAATGGATCCAGGTCGACCACCTCGACCACCTGGAAAGGTTAGTTTTATCTCCTCAATTCTATTTTTCATTTACATTTTATTTGATAATTCTCTGTTTTCTTTTTAATGTTCTTTAAAATTGCTGTATAACTTAGTTCAATTTCTGATTTCTGCTCATAAATTCTTGATTTCGTCTTTGATAATTGTCTGTTTTCTTTGAATTATAACTGACTTCAATTTTATTTGAATTTTTCAGAGTCGATTTGCCCCGATAGTCCCATCAAAACGAAAGAAAAAAGCAGCGTATGTTTCTAAAACGTAAACTAAATTAGGTTTTCCATTTTTCAATTCGAATGTGAATGAACTGAACCCTTAGCGATTTTATGATGATAGCAATGCCAGTGAAGCCCAGGAGAGATCGCTACTACTACAGCGTCCCGCCGAACCTGTAAGTTGAATTCGTAGTACATTATTAACACTATCTTCGGAGTAATTAGCATATCAGTTTGAAT
The DNA here is from genome assembly GCA_951394345.1 of Salicornia ramosissima. NCBI lineage: Eukaryota > Viridiplantae > Streptophyta > Magnoliopsida > Caryophyllales > Amaranthaceae > Salicornia > Salicornia ramosissima. The sequence continues at coordinate 48,536,766 of OX596237.1, read as the reverse complement.
GTTTGACGTTATATATGGAGTAGTTTAGACTTTAGAATTATGTGGTGTCAGTATGATATATATTAATTGTAACAATTTGCCATTTTTTTTTATATTTATACTTTATGTTAAATATTTGCAATTAATATGTTACGGAGTGAGTAAATAACGATTGACATAATTTAGTATTTGGTCCATCACATATATAATAGTTGTATTAAAATTTCACATTTGCGTTTCTGTTGATTCATTAATGGGCTTCAAAATTTCCCCCTATTATACTGTATGTGTAACATCTATTTCAAAATTTGGTATTTCCTCCGTTTCGAAATAAACGCAACAATTTCTATTTTAGGAAGTTTCAAAATAAATGCAACAATTTTAATCATTCCATTTTTGTAAGTCTTTTCTTCCTAATTCTCTCATCATTACATACTTTATTTTCTCTCTCTATCCCTTTTACTCTCACAACAAAAAATAGACTAGGAGTCCGTGCCATCCAATTTGTTGCGTTTTTCTTGAAACGGAGGTAGTATTAGAGTTTTAACTTTTCCTTTATTAGTTTTGAATGGTGATTTGATTGCTGTTATGTAATTTTGTTTGGTAATATTTAGGGATGGACATTGTTACATCTACCCATCGAGTTGACAACCCACTACTAAAAAAAAAAATACTTATATTTAGTGAGATTCTATTATCAATGCCCTCAATAAGTCTTTATTTATTTATTTATTTTTTTGGAAGAAAGGAAAGGCTAACACATTAGTGGTGGGTAGTTAACCGGTGGCGGTGGTTAAACTAAGTTTTTTTTTCCTTTAGGGCTTGTTTAAGGAAGTAAAAAATTTCATAAATTTTCAATTTCTAGGAATTAAATTCCATCACTAAAATCATAAGAATTTAACAAATTTTTGTAGGAACTAAATTCCTAAAGGAATTCTAACTTATCAGGTGAATAAGGTAATGCTACGTTTGGATACAATTATTTCATTTGAAATGATGGATCCAGGCCAAATTACATGTTTGGCAAGTAAAAAAAATGGAATTGGATTTGGCCCAATTCCTAACCCAAATGCTTAACAAGAAAATTTGTGTATTTCAAATACTTAACAAAACTATGTCATTTAAAATTCTAAAAATAACCCAAACAAATAATTTTCATTTGAATTGTAACATTTCAATTTCAGAAATTGAATTCATCAATTTCAAATAAATTCCACATATCCAAACACTACCTAAGTAAATTCTCATGTTTTGTGGGAAGTCGAAACATTGACTCCAATTCCCTTTTTGTATCAGCCAAACAATATAGCTAGAATGAAATTCATGAAAATTTTGAATCTCCATAAGAAATTTAGACAAACAACCCATTAGTTTTTTTGGTAAAAGTTGCTAGCTAATTAATTGTGTGAATTCACACTTCTAGACATGTACAAACGTGATGTAATATATGGTTGGATAATTAGATAAAGACCCTGATTGGTAATTAGAGTTTAGACTTTGTGGTTAGATAATTGCTTTTTTGTTTAGAGGATTTTACTACTGATTTGATTTGTTGTTGACTTGTTGTATAAAGGTGTTTGGTAATACTTAGCTTATTGATTAGAGTATTATACTTTAATGTTATATAAAATGACATTAATGGACATTTATTTTATATTAAAATATTTTGTTAGATATAATTATATGGATAAAATAGACATTTATTTATTCTCACTCTAAAACTCTAAACAAAAAGCTCAATACCCTAGCTTTTTTAAATGAGAGTTTTGATAAGGGTTTTTGGTACAAAACTCTCTTTGAAACTCTCTCTTACCAAACACCCAAATTAGAGTTTTAACTAGTCAAATTAGAGTGTTTTGAGTTTTGACCTTACCTGATTTAAACTTGTCAGGTAGGATCTCGTTGGATTCGTCTCAATTTGTGGTTTTTATTATTTAGTGATTATAATTTTTAAAAAATACATAATTAGAGATATTAATCTTCAATATTTTGTCTTGACATACGTGAAAAGTTCTTTATTGCAAAAATTTATTTATGGAGGAAGTATATTAATTTAATTTGTTTTCGCAAATTAATATAGATTATCGGATGGTTTAATGATTTCCTAATAATCATAATGCGTCCATATATGTTGAAGAAAAATAACGATAAATTTAATGAAAAATGAGAATGTAATGGAAACTAGTTCACATTTTTTTATTCCATGCAAGAAAAGAGAGAAGAAAAATAGAAATGGAGGGGAAAAGATTGAGACGAAAAAAATGTCCTTTTCATCCAAAAAAAAACAAAGAAAAATAAGAAAGTCCTTTTCTAGAAAATGAAATTATTTACAAAAAAGAGAGAGAGCCTAATTCTTGAATAAATGTCATGGAAGATAGTTAATACCAATTTGGATAGGAGTTATCATTTCTTAAATTGTTGCAAATATGGGATGGCTGGCAAGTGACAAGTACCACAGTAGAAGCTTAAAGCCAGTTTGACATTGTAAATAATCCTGAAAAAAAATTAAGAGGAATAGAGGATGAAGTTTCTTTGATTGGGAAATGCCAAATATGTAAATGATGAAACTCTATGAATGTGCATCTTTATGATTAAATGGAAGTTAGTTTACACTTCTCTCTCTTTGTGTATTCCAGGGCAATCGTCGACAAAGTTCTAAAGATAAGGGAAAAGGTGAGTTCATTAGATGATAGTAAAATATTAGTGTTCTGCATTAACATCTGTTGAAGATCAGTGATTTACAGTGGGCATTATACTTGTAGCTCCAATGATTCATGACAGTGTCGATCAGTCTCTTTTGCCAGAAGAAAATTATTCAGGACCTAAGCAATACATAGAACCTTGGGTATGGATGCTTGGTAGGTACTTTCCTTCTTTATTTTGACCTATTATGCTCCTTCTGATATTTTCTATCCCCCTTTTTTAATCAACTGCAGAACTATGCTTATACTAATTACCCTACCACACTTCCTTGGAGTTGGCCTCCTGCTGGTTACCCAGGTAATGCTTTGGCTGTTTGGTAACTTATCAGTCTGCATGATGTAGTGATGTTTCTATGTTTTCCACACAAGTTAATCTTATGTCTTAAAGGGATAGCTTTGGAATTACATGAATTATCAAATGGTAGCCGGAACATTCTAGGAGTCGAATGAATTCTATGGTCCGTTTGATAGTTCATAATAAACTGTGGTGACGAGGATTAGTTTTTAGGTATAATTTAGCAAGGAAACATTACAATCTTTCTGAAAACATAATTTCATTTACAAAACTTGTATTTTCTTCATATTTTTCATTGTCATCCATTAACAATTAAAAAGGTCTTATTGGATGGGAATGAGGATTTATGAGAAAAAATTAGGTGATTTGGAGTTAAACTAACACCACTATGGAAATGGATATTGAGTTTCCTTCCAAATTTATATACAAATTCATTACCATCGTTTATAACCGGTACCAAACAGGCGGTTAGTATTACGCAATTCTAACACTTTAGAAGGAGAGAATACAAGCTAATTAAACTTTTCTTCGCCTGCATATGACCAGTAGACTGATAGATAGCACAAGAACCAAGAAAGTCCTCAGCACCACACCAAAGATCTCTTTTTGTATAGTTGAAATGTTTTTCTGGCAAGGTTGACATTGACTAATTTATATTTCATTTTAGTTATTCTGGATGCGGCCGAATTTGGGGAAGATGCAGAGAGGTTGCAATATGATGAGTTTGCAGTGAATCATGCCTCAGAACTTGGATTGGTGGGTAATTTTGAATGGAAACTATAGCAAGCAGCTTTCTGGATACTTTTGTGTTTGTGCATTTTTCTGATATTATTATGAAATATCACAGAACCCAGATCAAATAAGTGAGAAAATTAGGCTGTTGCATTTCCAATTCCCTCAAACTCTCCCAGCAATTAAACGTTCTGCTACTGCTAAGGGGAAAGAAGTAAAACAAAGTGGCCCAGTGGCAATGAATACAGCAAAGGGTTATAGTACAGCAGTCGCTTCACAAGAAACCTGTAGTTTAAAAGAATTGCCTGCCGGGTATATGGGGAAGTTGCTTGTTTACAAGAGCGGAGCTGTCAAACTTAGACTTGGAGATACCTTATTTGATGTAAGTTCTTCAAACTACTTCTGCTTAATGTGAAAAGTGAAAACCATTATATATATTGACTTGTTTGAATGGGAATTTCCTGTCTTAGGCTTGCTTCATGAATATGATGATATTCATTTATATGCTTTACAATTTCAGTCAACCTTCAACTATATTGTTGCACTGTATGCTTGAATGAAGTGAATGATGTTAATAATCATGCCTCTGTTTTGCAATTTGCTTAATTCTCGCTCATTGCACCATAATAACTAATCAAACTAGATCTTTCGTGACTAAATTTTTCATCATCTATATAAAACTAGAAACGGTCAAAATTCTAAAATGAACAGCAATCTATGGAACGTAGCAACTAATTAAAAGATCGAGGGAGTATTTGCTTGTGGAATGATCATGTCTTTCTTTCGTTGAGATCAATCATGTGATGTTCACCAAAGTATAAAAACGAGCCCTTTTTTTCTAGTGAAGAATAATCAGCGTCTTTTGTAGGTTAAAGCAGCAACAAAGCGCAGTTCTGTGGAAGAGGTAGCGGTAATCAATACCAGAGAGAAGGAATGTTGCTGTATTGGTACTATTGAGAATCATGCTATTGTGACTCCTGCTATTGTGACTCCTGTCGTAGACACACAACTTAGATTGTGAATGACAACAGCAAACCAGGAAATAAGCATCTGTAGTAGCCCCTTGTAAGTAAAGTGTTCAGGTAATTGAGAGATTCGAAACTACAATCACAAAAATTGTATTTGATAGAAGTAAATATGTCAATCTTCTTATCCTAGGCTATTCCTAGCTCCATCAGTGAATAATTGCTTGCCTAAAATCTCAAGCACATATCTTGTTCATGAAAGTGATTAAAAATTTAGCATTCTTCCAAACAAATAGGCAAAGGGTTTTTGCAATTATTAACAACCAGTTGGCACACTTCTATAAATGATTTCAAGTTGGAACAGTAAGATCATTTTTGACATTATTGATGTTAGAAAGAATATTGTTTTTGCTCTTTTTTTGACCTACAAACTAAATTTTGGTTAAGAGAAAACAATAAAAATCAACTTTATGTCCCACCTATTGATTATCTCACAACATTCTTAGCTTTTTAATTTGTCTTCCAATATAGTTCCGACTTATTTTTATAACTATTTAATATGTTAAAATGTAACAATTAGGCACACATCTAAAAGTTGGACTATTATTAAATAATCAATAATTCAAAATGTTTTCCTATCTTATAACATAAAAGTTGAACTATTATTAAATAATCAATAATTCATAGTTGAGACAGTTAGTATCGATTTTCCTTTTGTATAACATAAAAGAGTACTTGGTAGTTTTTTGCATGTTTTAAATGGTGGGACGCTTTTTGGCATCAGTATTGTAAAAAATAATCCACTTATGCTAGTTTGATGTCACTAATTGCAAAACCTCTAGCTTATAGAGGTATAAGTTGTGTCATTAAATGTTATTTTGTCAAACCAATACAAGCCCTTTCTCTTTCGAAAACCAGAATGGCAAGGGGGAATTATCAATTATGTCCAAAGTTACATAAAAGTAAAAATAATTACATTCTAAAAAGAACGAGATGAAATGAGTCAGATTCATGTCGATTTGTGTCATATTATCAGGCCGTCTCAAAGATTGCTAGTCTAGGTTGAGTGGGGGTGGTTAAATAATATACTCCCTCCGTAACATAATATTAGCAAAAAATTGGTTTTGCACGCATTTTGAGGAAGCGATTTGAGGGTTTAAACGAAAATTAGTCAAAATAGTTTTAAAACAAGCAACAATATGATTATAAGTTACTAATATTAAAATTATTTTGACTAATTCATTCATTTACACCCTCAAATCGCTTCCTCAAAATGCGTGCAAAACTAATTGTTGAAAGTTTTATGTTACGAAGGGAGTACAACTAGAGTAAAAATTAGCAGCCTAAATGGAAATATACATAATATATATATACTCCATGGACCATGCAAATTGATGCAAAACGAGGGGTCAAAATTCACAAAGCAACTTAAAAAGATTCATACTTCATAAGTAAATAAAAGCCTACATATATAATGAAAGAGCTTATTATACATTTATATTATATAGCAAAATCAAACAAATGATGATGATTGATCTAAGGCTTGTGTCCACGAGCAACAACCACAATCAACAAGACCACAATGGTGAGCAAAAATGTGGACTTGAGCCTCTCCTTGAACACAATATTCTGTTCATCTTTGTCATTGTCAAGGGCTTTAAACGTCTCACTCACAATCTGCGACATACTCCCTAAGACTTCCAACAATTTCATCTTCATATTTTGAAATATCCACCTTAGTACACTTGAATTTCCCTTAGAGGGGTTTAGTTGCTCATCATTAGAGCTTGTTGGAACAGATTCAGCAACTGCGTATATATACAACACAAATCTTGAATGGAAAACTCTAGACTGCATAATATGTACTACTAACGAAACTCTAACGGCCTGTTTGGTTTTTGGTAATAAATTGTGGTAATGGTAATAAACTTATAGTGTAATTTTGTTAAAGAGGAACCTCACAATCTCACAGAAAACATATTTTCATTCTCAATCTTGAATTTTGTTCTAATTTTCTATTACCATCCATTATCATTGGGGCGTGTGGTATTAGATGAGAATGAATATTTGTGAAGAAAATTACTACCTTCGTTAATTATTATATGCACGATTTACACTTTTCCCCTCTATTTTATGTCACATTGTTGCACATAATAATTAGCGGAGGTAGTAGATAAATTGGAGTTAAACTAGCACCATCATGGAATGAATTTGATCTACTTTCCAAATTTAGTTATAAATTCATTCCCATTGCCAATTTGCCACCAATTATGACCGGTTATCAAACAGGCCGTAAGGAAACAAATTTAGGCTCTATTCTTTTGTACTAAATTAATCTGAACTGAATTTGTTGAAACAAATATAGGAATCATAATTCATAAGTTGAACTAAATACTCCCTCCATCATATATTAACAGCAACGATTTGACATAAAGTAGATAAAAAAGATGTTAAATCGTTGCAGTTAATATGTTACGGAGTTAAGGATCGAAGCATACTAACCATCACGGTACGAATTCCTGATCTCCCGCACAGCCTCATTGTTCAAGACAGCATCCCATACAGCTTTATCAGAAGACAATGAAACCACCATTTTCTGTGAAGTAGCAAACACTTTCACAATAACAGAACAAAATTACTTTTAACATTTTATGTGACAAGGAATTATTGCATAGCCCTCTTTTTCCTTATGCTAAAATCTCTTATCTGACTTTTTAATACTACTATAACTATTGAAGTTAAATAAATGCATTGGAGGAGGACTGGGAAAAGAAGCACACTGGGAAGTTGGTAATGTGATTTTACAAATGTTTTCCCCCTATCTTTTTGGCTTTTTTATGATAATCCAGCTTTACGGATATATTTAATTACAACTAGTTTCTTTGCAGTGTGTTTTTGTCTTTTTTTTTTTTTTTTTTTTGACAGGAATTGGTGTAACGGGGTCCAGGATCCATGGCCTTCCCTTGGTCCAAGAGAACTAGTGTGCCCTAATTTAGTTTAACCTTTGAATGTTGAATAATTGTCTTTTTAATTATGTAATTGACCACAATGAACCCTAACCATAGAGTTGGATTAATAATATATTGTAGTTTACAACTCCGATTTTTAGAATAATTATGCGCGTTCGATCTTTAATCCAGGAGTTTGATTAAAACAATATAGTTTCCAATTTAATCGTACAATTTGTGCCTTCTTTAATTTAATTTGCATCTAGATTAGTTTAGTTTATTTGATAGTTTATTTAATTTCATAACTTCCAAAGTCTATGTTTTTTCGACCCCTATTTTCCTATTTACATTAGTTAGTGTTATTGGATATAATTTTATAGGTCAGCAACAGCCTTGTCCGAAGGCAATTTGAAAGGGAATTAAAATCATGTGACGCTCACACGCAAGTCAACAGTCGTAGGTTTTTTTTTCCTAAAAAAAGATTGTTCATTGTTTATTTTTAACAAACTTGCAAAACAGTATGAGATTGATTACTTACCTGAACATTGGGCTCATTCTGCAAGAGATGAAAAGCATCATGAACCCTACCCCATCCAGGAGATTGTGTTAGTTTCCAATCATAAGGATTCATAGATGGTTCGAGCCAATCTGAATCTGAACCCTTTGAGGATGTTCTTTGCGGTGTACTGCCCGCGTCACTCTTCATTTGATCATCCATGTCTTTATCTACATCACAAGGTATCTCTTCGATGGTAGATGTCGAGCATGAGTGTGGACGAAGGACTCTACAACAATGCAATGACAGTTAAAAAGCTATGCAATACTTAGGGTGCATTTGATTCAACTTAAATAAGATCCATGCGCTTATTTTCAAAAGATTTAGATCAGCACAGAAAATTTCAGATCAGATCATAAAAGCTCAGATCAGATCAGAAAAATTATAACTATAATAATAACTACAATCAGAAAATTTCAGATCAGATAAAAAAAGTTCAGATCAGACCAGATCAGACCAGAAAATTTCAGATCAGAAAATTTCAGATGAATAAAATACACCCTAAGGCTATTGTTTCATCTTATTTTAAGATGTTACTATTTATTTTAGATCAAATCAAATAAGTTAAAAAAAAAAATTTGGATCAGGTTTGAATTTGATCATATTATTTGCGTTTTTTATTCACTAATAACTTTAATTTTGTAAATAAAATTCATGTGTTTAATTAGAAGGTACGAGGTACAATACGAGTTAATACAAATCCAATGTGAACTCATTTAGATCGGGCTTGTTTACTTCAGATTGTATTCAGTTCAGTTAATCTCTATTCAGTTCAGTTCAGTTAGTCTCTATTCAGCTCAGTTTATCTCTATTCAGTTCAATTAATACACTTCAGTTCAGTTCATCTCTATTCAGCTAATGTAAACGAGCCCTTAATGTGTTTTTTCCCTTTATAAATTTATGTTTGTTTAAAGTCAATGTTTAATGAAAGTTCACATCATAAAAAGAAGGTTCAAATATTATTTTTTATTGAATCACATAAGCTAAATGCAAGCACTAGAAAAGGCTGGAAGATAAGGCAAGGGAGCAAACAAATGCATGGAAAAAACAATCCTCAAATCTTCATCACAAGCTATGCATATGAATTAAAAGGCAACGCTAATGGTCGTATATTTTTTTAATATTAGGAGAAATAATTATATATGCGCCTCTCTGTTTTTTCGATCCATATATACTTCATTATCTACATTAGTTAGTGTTGTTGAATATTTTTTATAGGTCTACAACAACGTTGTCAAAAGACATTTTGAAAGCATAAAATTTATGTGACTTACCGAACAGTATGTGACTTACCAAACATTATGGGGGCGGCTAACACTCTATCTAATCTTTAAGTTATAACTTATAGACTTTTCCTTTTTAGACTAAATTAATCTAGACTACATTAATTAACCTAGATTGAATTGTACCTATTGAACGAGTCAGGATCCTCTATATTTGAACTATATAGATTTCAACAAATCCTAACCCTTTAAAAAAATATGTGGCTAATATTGATCCTGAATAAATATACAAATTAAAACCAAAAATAAAAAAAAAATATTTAAAAACTCCTAATCTCACAACTCTATAACTCCCTGACTCCTCAACTCTAAAGAATCCCAACCCCTACTTAACCCACCTAAAAACAAGTCCAAAATAATGGATGAAGGGTTACAGTACCTAAGTGCTATCCATCACTATCTAACAAAACCACATTTCACATAATCACATAGTATATACAGTACTTTATGAGAAGTTATTGAATTCAACACTCTCGGCATTACTAAGACCATTAAATGTCCCTAAAACAAAGACCATTAAATGATGTTTCACGATGGTGGGCTATAACCCATGTTTTGATTGTCACGATATATTTCTAAGATATATCATTTTCAAGCTAAATTAAATACATTGGTAATCTACAAAATTTATAGTTTTGCATCTTAAAATACAATGTGATAGTGAAATAAAAAGATAAAGAAAAGTGTAAACCCAAAACAGCTTTCTTGAGCTACAAGGATTGTGCAAACAAGAAATAAATCCATTTTCTCTACATTGATTGAGTTTCTAATTTGCAATTTTTCATATTTACAAGTTTTCATATTTGCAACAATTGCAAGTTAGCCATTGAGTGCAACTATTGTGGATCCTCCGGTATTAACGTCACCCGTCAAACAATTATCATTTTTTAGATAGCGCAGTGCACATGATCTCTATAATAAATGAAGCCTTGTTTAGTTTATTACGAGTAGTAATTGAAGTGATGAAGTCAACTTCCTTTATGGATTTAATAAGTGTAAAATCTTTGTCTCCACGAAAACCAAGGTAGCATACTATTTGTGGAAAGTATATACAAACACCTGTGACAATTCAAGGGAGTTGCTATTTGTGGAAAACTCATGCATGAACTAAACGGGGAGTGATTTTGGCAATCCTCAATGTTACTATTTATGTGAGAGGGGGAGGAATATAATGCCAAAATTAAATTGGGGAGTGCCAAAATTATTTCCCGAACCAAACAACATAACAAATTAGAGTCCATTATCTTCCCCTTTAAAAAAACTCCAACGGTCCTTTTGACTGTTGGTAATAAACTATAGTAACGAGAATTGATTTAAAGTGTAATTTTAGTTTGTTAAGGAAAAAAACTTGTAATCCTATCGAAAAATATATTTTCACTCTCAACCTTGAATTTTCTTCATAATTTTTAAATCATTTATTAACATTGAGGATCGTATTGAATGAGATTGAATATTTATGAAAAAATTTATATCATTCAATCCTATGGGAGTATCATAATTTATGATCGGCTAGTATAGCTACCAAACGTACCGTGATTAGCGGAATAAGTTTAAGCAAGCTGAACCATCTATAACAAATTCAACACAATTTAATTAGGTCTAGCTAATAAGTTCCTAATATTTACTGAAATCATATTCAATAAATTCAAAGCATAAAAAAAAAATCAATAAATACAATAACTCAATCTTAATAGGTACTTCATCTACTCCACATTAGTCACAATTCACAAAATAAACACTTTTTTGGCAGTAATTTTAAGTTAAAGATTTGAACATGCAAATGAGAAAATTAATTAAAATAGTTATGATCTAACAAAAGCAATAACAAATTAAAACTACTTCGTAGATGCTATAGGTGCATGTTAAAATTAGTTTACTAAATTTGTCCATTTACATAATTACATACTCAAATTTGATCTCTTTCTACAAATATGTGTCAGATAAATATATTGCAAGTTTGCAACTAATATGGAGCGGATCCACCAACAAGTTCAACTAATATACTTCCTCTATAAATGAATTCTTGCAACAAGTGTACTTTTGACACTATTCACAATTTCATTTTGGTCGTAAATTGTCACTTATACATAAAGGAAAATATAATCACGTGAGATCTCGTTGTATTCATCTCAACTTATAATATTTTTTTTATTTTTTTTAGTGATTATGATTTTTTAAAATACATAATTAAAGATATTAATTTTCTCGATAAACGTAAAAAGTCATTTGTTGCGAAGTATAACGATAAACTCATAATTTAAATTTATACTAAACCAAAGCTTAATTAACAACTGCAATATATAAAGAGGGCTGCCTAATTCCTAACAGTCAGATGTGTAAAACAAATCTAACATGGTATAGTTGTAAATAAATACAACTTTTTAGTAGCATTGTTGTAAATAATGTCACTTAAAAGTTGCATTTATTTACAAAACTGTCATATTAAACACATGTAACTGTTAGGAATTAAGCACTTCCTCCCATAAATGATAACTGCAATAGAATGAATCACACTAAAATTTGATTGCAAGCTAAACACAACAACTAACAAACTTACTGGTGGAGAGAGGAAAGAGCATGATGAACTTCAAAGGTAGAAGGAATAACTCCAAAAATAGGATCATAATAATTCTCCAAACATCTCCAATCACTCTCAACCTCATAAAAATTATCATCACCCTGATCTCCCTCATTATCGCCGCCATCTGAAACACTACAGTAATATGTCGGAGAAGAAGAAGAAGCCGCCCAATTAACAGCAGCAGCAGACACCGGAAGATTCGTAGCTAAAATTCCTCCACCGCCATTATTATTATTATTGTTTGCGATTGGAGAAGATGACAGAGATAAGGCGTGTTTGGATTTTGTATTTTTCAATGATGATGATGATGAAGTTTTTTTAATCGGCGAAGAAGCAGAAGTTGTATTATTATTATTATTGGGAGAAGGAAGAGATTCTTGAAAATGGTTGAGTCGAGTTCTGACGATTTTTCCGACTGTCTTCAACATTTCTCCTCCGTTTCCGCCACCACCGCTGCCATGGCTACCACCGAAGGATTTTCGCATTTTTTATATTTTGTTTGGCCTGTGACTTGTTCGGGAAGAAGGTTAGAATGGTGGATCCATGATTTTAAACTTATACGTATTTTGTTGTTTTTTTGAGGTGGTTTATTGTGTATCGCTAGTCACTATTTTACTTATTTTTTTATAAAAAAAATAAATTGATAATGGTGTGTTTTATTCATTTGAAATTTTCTAATCTTATCTGAAAAGTTATGAGAATGGTTGAGATGATATATGGTCTGATTTGATCTAACATAAATTTTTGATTCCATAGGTTCAGATAATTTTTAATATGTTCAGAATCAGTTCAAATAAGTTTAGGTTTAATGAGGTCTAAATACACTTTAAAAAATAAATTTCAGGTTTAATAAATTTAATTCAAATAAGTTGCAGAGAACGCACCTTACATGGCTACATCCCTAAGTCTTTAATCAGGATCTACAACAGGTCATCCGACCTAATTTAATCGACCCACGCATCCACAAAAGAAAGATAAGGAATCATCATAAATGCGTGTGGTGAAATTTGAACACAACAATTCAAACCTGACTTTGGCAAAAGTCAACTACTTCGTATATTAGTTTTTTTTTTAAAGGAAAGGTAAACAGTGTGAAGTTAGATTGTCTTCTTCTCGAAGAAACAACCTGATTTGTCGGCACTTAAGAAAAAGAAGAACTTGACATCCATAAAGGAACTATATCGATGTGCGTAGGATCTATATTAGTACAATACTCTCAATAATAGTTCTAGAATGTACTTGTTTTTTGGATTTAACTCATTTATGGAGGAAAAATAAATACTCGTAAATAAAAACTCAAAGAAAATGGATAGATGAGGAATGTTTTGGATTGGCAGCTGGATTCTGTTTGTGTATGCCCCTCCCACGTGTATAGTTTTCTCAGTTTCTTGAGGCAATCTCTTGGGGTTTTGTTTTCCCCTCTTGTATGTGTTTCTTTTCAATGTTTCACTTGATGGTAATAATATCACTATGGAGGTTAGGGGGTAGCCAATAATTAAAAAAATAGGGTACATAATATGGATGTTGAATATTAGTAAAATTCAAAATCAAAATTACAAAAAAAAAAACAACTAGTCTGGTGGAAATGTTAATGACTGCAAGCTAGCATGATGTTGGATTGAATTAATGCTGGACAGAGTGGTTGAGGCTGATTGGATTTTTATTTGTATATTTTTCTTGGATCTTGAATAGTTGTTGCTCATTTGATCATATGTTGTGAATTTATATTTTGTTATGTTTTATGTTTCTACCGTTGTCTTTTTGTGTTTTTAGAGAGAAAGTCTTTTGTGTAATTTAGTGCACAAGAAATATAATTATCCTTAATATATTTTAAAAGTTGCCCTTAATAAAAACAACACTTTTTTTCTTCCAAATGACGAGCTTTTATGTTTGGACTAATAAGTTCATATATGCAATGTTTTACACTAAATAATGTACAATTGTTAAAATGGGAATACCACTATACCTTGCGTCAATTTGTGTGTCTTGTGCAGGAATAACAGAGAAACCACAACACATCTACTAAGAAACTGCCCCATATCCCAAAGAATTCGGGCTTATTGCAGCTTAGGGTTACGCACAACCGCGACGGGGAGCTCTCGATGAAAGATCAGCTGAGGAATATGATTCACTATATCGGAGACCGACCTCAGGATTAGGATTTCACCCTCGCAACCCTGATCTCAGTCCTATGGGCCATTTGGTTGCATCGCAATGAAATCATTTTTAGAAACTCAGATGTCAGCCCGGGGCGTATTATATCCATCCAACAGGATGTGCTCAAGAGATGGGGTCGGACTCAGCAACCTGAAATGGCCCAAGGTTTAATTCACATCCATATAGAGCATCAAAAAAGGGAATGGAAATGGGGCGTTGGCGACCAATCACAGACCATCCAGGTTCAAGTGGATGGAGCATGAAAGCGATCAACCATAGGCACCTCCACAACCATCAAAGTAGCCATCGACTGGGTTTTTAGTGTAACGACCCTGATTTTATAGGTATTTCTGTCGTGTATTTACGTGATTTTATTTATGGTTCAAATTTATTTTTGAACTATTTATTTTATTTTATGTGAATAATTTCGATTAAATTCGAATTATTTTATTTGGATTGATTATTATTTATTTTATTATTATTTAATTAATTAGAATTTTATTATTTAATTTTCTAATTAATTATTTAATATTATTTTTTGGGCTAAATCGATTTAAGCATGATTAATCATGCAATTTTTGTAAGTTAGCACAATTAATCACGAGAGCCCAATTTGGCCCATTTTGGCTTGAGAAAACCGGCCCCCTTATGTGCATGGCAAGGATTTGCCACTTGCCTCATGTTCACACCTTAAACTAACTCTATATATAGAGGAGTTAGTAAGGCTTAAATCTCATTTTGTCATCTTAAACACTTGCTCATCAAATCATTAGCCAAACACACCTCCCAATTGCTCTTATATCCACACGCCATTTTTGGCTCTTTAATTCAATCAAATTGTTCATCATCTTCTCAAAACCCAAACTTAAAGATTCAACTTCTATTGATCTTTAAGTATCAAAACACAAACTAAACCTTTTAATTTGCATTCAAGATCATTAGTTCGGGGTTGGTTTTGGTCATGTTCGTGTGGGTTGTTCGAGTGGTGTCCGTGTTGGTGCCGTGCAAGGGTCGTGTGGGTCGTGCAAGGGACGGTGGTGCAAGTGGTTCGTGGTCTGGTCGTGCGGTGGTGCTAGTGTGTGCAAGCCGTGGTGGTGTTCGTGTGGGACAGCCGTGCAGCAGCAGCCGTGCAAAGGTGGTGGTTCGTGCTAGTGGTTGAAGTCGTGTGTTCGTAGTAGACCGTGTTGTTTGGAGCTGTGTGGGTAGTTTCCGGGCAGCAAGTTTTAAGTGTTTTATCTTGTTAATCTTCATCAAGGTAACATACTTTCTCAACCTATTTGGTATACTATGTTTCATAGTATAAATTAAATGAATAGATTAGTTTATTTGAAGTTTTAACCATGTTTTTGTGTATGAGTTATAATCTGATTTTGGAATGGTTTTATGATGATTTTATGATTGAATATGATGATTTCATGATTGGAAATGTTAGTATTAAGTTTGTTGTTATTCATGTTCAAGTTTGATGAATTTTGGATGCTAGGAAGTTGATGATTTTATGTGTTGAATTGTTGAGCTTATGCGTGTAGTTTGATGGAGTTGGATGAGTTCTTGATTCTTGAATGAGTTCTTGGTTGAAGTTCTTGAATCTTGATTGAGTTCTTGATTGAAGATTTTGAATCTTGGATGAGTTCTTGATGAGTTCTTTGAGTTCTTGATGAGTTTTTGAATTCTTGATGAGTTCTTTAAGGTTCTTTAAGAGTTCTTGATTGAGTTTTTAAAGTTAAAGAAAGTTAAAGAAAAGGTTAAAGAAGGTTATAAGAAGTTGTAAGATTGTTTGGTTTACATGTTAAGTCTTAAGTCAAGGCGTAAGATGCAACTTAAGAATTAACTAAGAATGTAAACTTCGATTTAAAGTTAAAGTTAGCTTGATTTCGATACTAGACGCCTAAAACTTAGAGTAAGATTCTATGTATTTGGGTTAAGACGTTGCCCCTATCCTATCCGCGGTATTGGGATAGTTGGTGGTCTTACTATGTTGTCTTCGGATATGGATTTCCAGTAAGATTGGTTTCATGGGATTTGGGAGTAAGATTCTCAATCCTGACATAGTAAAAAGTTCGAATGCGTAAGATGCGTTCGTACATGCATAGTCCGGTCTAGTATGCGAATGATTGCGCCAAAGTTAAGATTGGTTAAAGTTAGTTGAGTCAAGCATGATTACTTGTTAATTCGCATGATTGGCTTGTTTGATTTAGTTGTTTGGTTTGTGCTATGTTCATGTGTATCCCCGTTAGGGTGGGACGGTTATGTTACTCGCCACTGACGGTGGACTGTTGTTGTTTTTCAGGTAATTCTGATGATGAGGTCCTTGCTTAGCATTGGGTTGGGCGAGTGCCGATATTGTTTAGACTTTGTTTTGTTATTTTTCGATGTTTTCTAGTCTTTAAATCTAGTAGTGATACTTGTATACTTTACTATAACTCTGACATGTATTTGGAGTTACGTTTGATAGTAGTAGTAGTAATATGACATTTGGGATTAGTTGTGTACAATCTTGTGGGTAATTGTACTTTTTGGTTTAGTATATATAATCATTTGAGGTTTTGTTTTTAATTTTAAGTATTTTAGTTTGTTAGTTCTGACTATTCGACTCGTCGGTTTCTTCCGCGCCGGTTTAAGCGAGTCGGGTCGTCACATTTAGTGTTCAACACTCACACCACTCAAGAGGAACTCGAGTCTTTGCAAATTCAGCACTGCAAACAGAAGCAAGAGCACTATTGGCAGGCCTACAGGAAACATCTAAATTAGGCCGGCAGATTCACATCCTAACAAACAGTGAGAAAACTCATCCACGTACTACACCATCCAGATAAGGCAGAGGTCCAGATCCAATCAATAATCGAAGACTTCAAAGCCATTACGGCCATGACACATTATGTACTTTTTTCCAAAGTAGAACGTTGTCTCGTGGAACAAGCACATGTGATAGCTACTAATATTAGAAAATTATAATTGCTTTTGCCCGTTGCCAAAAAAAAAACTATACCCCATGTCATTTAATAATTTAGTGTGTCTGCTCATGATAGATCAGGTGCATGCTCTAACACAATAATGTTGGTTTGCATTTTGCAATCGATTTACTATGAGGCGCTATCCTTAGGAGTAATTAATACTAGTTAGGTATTTATGTAAAAGAGGTTTTTTGCGGCATGGGATCGGCTGAAGGTCTATTACAGCCCAATATCATTGAAAAGAGTGACGACAAACCACATAAAAAATGAAATTTAGAAAAATTAATGTAAATAATGAAGATGACATGATGAAATACATGGATAAATTATTACAACACAACCCAAAATCAATACGAGATTAGCATGACCAAGTAAACGAGTTAAACATTTTTCATGGCTTGATTAACACAAAATGTGTTGACTATTTTATGAATCAGGCTATGGTCAAATAGATTCGTTTTATATAAAAAATTAACCCATATGCTATGTGATAGAGAGAATATTCCTCAAATATCCTCTAGCTAGGATATATTTTTATAAATATTATTTTATTGGCCCAAGCCCAACAATGTAACTCTATATATACAAATCAATACACAACACTCCAACCACGGAGTTTCAATATCTCACACTATGTGACCTATGACCTCTTTTTGAATGTCCTCCCTTTAAGCGGGGGTTGGGGGAGGGGAGGGCAGCAAAAGAAAAACACCCTAAAATAACTTCCAACTCCTTATTCTTCTTTCTCTTGGAGATTTTTTAGCCAATATCTCATAAAAAATTTAGACTTCCATTTTCATTTTTTGTTGTGAAATGTTAAGTTATTTTCATAAATATATTTCTCATTTGTTATTGGCTTTTAATCTATTATTGATTTCATTAAATTACGAAACAATATATCCAAATAAGTTATCTTTTTAGCTTTAACATTTTAATAATGTCAAAAGCCAACGTATTATTTCATATTTAGCCTTTAATTAATGTCATTATTATTATTTAGATTACATACCTAAAAGTACGTGTTACATCCAGTTTATGTGAGTAGTGCATGTTTAGGTTTTCATTATCCGGATATCTAAATATCCTAATTTTTAAATTATTTTTATTTACAAAGTATTTTGGATTTGGATATTTGAATATTGAAAATACCCAAATATCCAAATGTATAATTTTTTGTGGGTTTCAGATATTCGAATATTCGAAATATTCAATAAAAGGTCTTTGGGTAAACTAAATCACAAAAAATCTTATTGGGGCCAAATTCAAACACACCTTTGTAAGTTCTTTTCAGCCATGTGCGCTTGTTTTTCTCTATAAATTAATTTGTTGGTGGAGATTTATTACACGGGATCACAACAAATTTTTGTACTTACACTACATTCAAAAGAATTGAATCAAGATCTAATTCAAAACTATTGCAGATCGATAGAACTCTTTGCGAAAAGTTGTATGAAGAAGCAATCATGTGAAAGATGAGTGATGACGATCTATGTTTTGTCAAAGTTGATTTTAATTTGATCTATTTTAATATATATTTAGTTATTGATTTCTATTATAGATATTGTTAACTTTCAATTAATATAATTTCCCATTCTTCAGAAAAAAAAATACACCTATGGGATTAATGGGCAAATCACTGGAAGGTTGGATTATTTAACTTTTAATCATTTTTGGATCAAATTCAACTTTGCAAGCCCAAGAAAAATATATTCATTGAGTCAGCACAAATGCACAATCCAAGTCACCCAACGACCCGAAAAGATCGATTTTCACCCGACCCGACCCAAAATAAGAAACCCAGTTCTTAACATTGGTTGGTATTTGGTAACTCCAATAAGCCCCCCCCCCCCCCCCCCCGACTTTGAACTTAAACCCTTTTCGTTTCTGCAACGTCTCTTCTTGTAGTTTCACTCTTCATTCATGTGAAAAGCTCGATAAAAATGGGGAAAAACAAGAAATCAAAGCAAGGTAACCAAACAGAGCATTGCCCAGCTACAGTTTTCATCTCCAATTTGCCCTTCTCTTTCACCAACTCCCAGCTTGAGGAGTCCTTCAGCGATGTCGGCCCTATTCGCCGCTGTTTCATGGTCACCAAGAAAGGTGTTTTTTTGGAAGTTCCTTTATAATCTGTTTGAATATTGTGAAATTAGGTTTTATCATTTTCACTGTTTAATTTGCACTTTGGCTGATATTTAATGCTAAAATTCGACTTCTGTGCTGATTTGAGGTTAATTTATGTTTAGAAATGTATGTAATTATTCACTTTTGAGTGCATTTCACAGGTTCAGCGGAACATCGAGGCTTTGGTTATGTTCAATTGTAAGTTGGATTAGTTGGATGTTTTATACTTTTGTTTTTACAGTTGTTGCAACTTATAATTTAGTTATAGAAGAAGATTAATCCAACCTTTAATAGTTTTTACTTGGTGTTTTATTAGCATTTTGTTCTGCATCAGGTTTATGAATAGAATTTCCCTCATTTTAGAATGTGGCATATTGCTATGTTACTCGGACTCTATTAGAAGTATTTGACGTGGGTATGTGTCCAAGTGTTAGACATGACAATTGTATGAAAAATATGAATATTTTTGGTTCGAAATGAATGTCCAAATGTCTTGCCATTGCCCAAGGATTGAGCGTCCGACACGAGAACTTGAAGTGAAATAAAGAGTCCGAGTAACATAGGCATATTGCATACTCTAGTGTGTTTTGGTTTTGTGCTGAGGGCTTTATATTTGCTGATTTTTCTCACTGATCTATATGTCTCTGATGCACAGTGCTACTGCTGAGGATGCGGGCCGTGCTATTGAGATGAAAAATGGTTCGTCTCTTGATGGACGAAAAGTTGTGGTGAAACATGCTGCACATCGTGCTTCCTTGGAGCAACGCCGTTCTAAAACTAACCCAGGTTGGTTTACTCATTAATTTACCCGTTTCGGTGAGTTGACAAATTGAAATAAAGGATTGGATTTTTGTGTTCTTTCCTGTGTACTTGAGCAGCTGAATCAAATGATGCTGAGAAGACAACACATACAAAGGATAATGCTCCACTTGCTTCTGAAAACCCTCCTAGTAAACATGAAATAGGTGGGATATTTCAATTTTAATAATTAACAGTGCATATTCTGCTTTCTTGGAGCAACATTGTTTTAAAACAAATCTAGGTCATTTACTTGCTAACTAGTCACTTTTGGGAAATTTACATTTTGCCACAATAGGATCAATAATTTAGCTTCTTTTTTTATTTATTTTAAGGTTGTTTAGTTTATTGCCAACTAGCTGTGTAATTTCTAGTTTTTCTTAAAGTAATGCTAAAGATTCTTGCGTATGTAACATAGCAGCTGAATCGAATGATGTTGAAATGGGAACTGATGAAAAAGGAAGTGCTCCAGTTGGTGCTAAAAAGAATAAAAAGCCTTCTAGTAAATGTGAAGTAGGTAAGATATTTCGATCCATATTTTAACAATGCCAACTAGCTGTGTAATTTTTAATTTTTCTTATGTCATGTTATGATTCTTGTGTATGTTCCCTCAAAAAAAGATTCTTGTTTATGTAACCTAGCAGCTGAATTGAATGTTGTTAAAATGGGAACTGATGAAACATTAAATGCTTCAGATGGTGCTAAAAAGAATAAAAAGCCTTCTAATAAACGTGAAGTAGGTAAGATATTTCGATCTATATTTTGACAATGCTATTCCATGTCCATCAGTGTCTTATTTTTGAAATGTAATCTGTTTGTCAATTCGAAATATTTGAAATGTAATAGGTAAACCACTTCAGACACCAAAAAAAGCAAAGGGGCTCTCCGTTGGTCCAGCTGATGTTGGTAGCTCTTCGGAGAAACAAAGGTATTCAGTTGCTTTGATGTGTAGTCATTGTAATTCAAAGTTCACTTAGTGTTGAATTTTTAGCATTGGAACTAGTAAATAAAATGCTGAATAATTTAAATAGTTTAACAATTTGATAGTAATAGTTTGTATAGCATAGGTATGCTTATGTAGGTGTCAAACTTTCCATAGGGCGTATGATGATAATCTATTGATGCATGTTACTTAAATGATTCTGCAACTCTTTACGAAATACTTTTTTTTGAAATGTGCGAAGGGTGGCAAGAACTGTCATATTTGGAGGACTTTCAAATGCTGATATGGCAGAGGAGGTCCTGCGTCGTGCCAGGGAGATTGATGGAGTGTGTTCTGTCACATACCCATTCCCAAAAGAAGAGCTACATCGCCATGGTAACTGAAATTTGTGTTCATTCTCTCTCAATTTTGGATTATGCTGCTCCACTATTGGCTAAAAGCAAAATGGTTTCATATATTTTCCCACTACATTTTGCTTGCCTTGTTCTACTTTGTTTAAGCATATCCATGCTTGGTGTGGAAAGGTTAGGGTAGATGATTCATATTATAGGGCCCACCTTTTTCATGTATTCTGCTATGTTTCCATTCCACATTACTGTGCTTTGAGGTCTGTATGGTGTGCAATTACTTTTTCTAGTCTTTCCTTCTTAAGTCCTGTACTCTTTATACTGAATTTCCGTTGGATTTGTAACACTGCTGAATGATTTTATTTTTGTGTTTTTCATTTTTTTGGATGCTAAGAGTATTTGTTGTTCCAGGGCTGGCTCAAGATGGATGCAAAATGGAAGCTGCAGCAGTACTTTATGCAAGTATTAGATCTGCACGTGCCTCTGTTGCAGCCTTACACCAAAAAGACATTAATGGAAGCCCTGTGTGGGCACGTCAGCTTGGTGGGGAGGTAATCATATTTGTAAACTCTGCCTACTTATGGATCATGATAACTGCTGTCAAAACTCAAAAGAATCTAGTAGATTGTTTAGGCTCTGTTCTTTAGGACTAATCTGGTCTGATCTGATTTGTTTTGAGTTTGTCTGGTCTGATCTGATTTGAGTTTTTCTGATTTGATTTGATTTTATTTTTTATTTTTATTTTTATTAGGGACAAAAATTTAATGAGCCCAAAGCCTCAAGCTCATTTCATTTCACCTCTTCATTATTTTACTTTTCATTCTTTTCAAACCCTTCATTCAATCTGACTCCAAAACCGTCACCGTAAAAGTGGACCGAATAATCACCGCCGGAAAAGTCATTCCGAAAACCGTCGTCGGACAAGTCGTCCCGAAAACCGTAGCCGAAAAACGCGGCCTGAAAATCGTCGCCGGAAAAGTCGGCCAAATAATCACCGCCGGAAAAATTCAGTCCGAAAACCATCGTCGGAAAAGTCGTCCTGTAAATCGTCGCCGAAAAACTCGGCTTGAAAATCGTCGCCGGAAAAGTCGGTCGAATAATCACCGCTGGAAAAGTCGACCGAATAATCATCGCCGGAAAAGTCATTCCGAAAACCGTCGTCGGAAAAGTCGTCCCGAAAATCGTCGTCGGAAAAGTCGGCCGAATAATAACACTGAAAAAGTCAGTCCGAAAACCGTCGTCGGAAAATGTCGAGTGGAAAAAACAATGCTCGAAATAATAATGTCTGATCTGATCTGATCTGACTAAGTCTGATCTGATCTGATTACTGTAACTTTTAAGTCCAAAAGAACAGGGCCTTACCCGAATTTGTGTCTCGTGATGAGTTGGAGTGATGCACTGATTACTGATTGTTGGAGAACTGTGTTGTTGGTTGATTACCTTAAAAGATATCGACTGCAAATTTTATATGGGTTTGTGAAGTTTTATTATCTAGTATTTTTTTTTTTATTGAGATTCAGTGTCCATGGAGTCATGGTGGTGGTTTATTTTGCTTTGAGTGATGTCCTTGGTGGTTTGAATCACACAAGGATTGGGTGACATATTTAATCAAAGGCAGTATGACAAGCATTATAAATAGGTGACTAATGACCATTGCTAAAGTAGAACTGACAACAATTCCATGGAATATGGGGATAGGTTGCATATCAGCATGCTAAGCGAGTTTTAGGTATGAGAATTTCGTAGTAGTGTTTTGATGGCACTGTGTGATTGAGCATCACATCAAGTGTCTATGTTGTTGATTTGGGATGTTTTGGTGTAATAGCAACATATTGATAAGAAACGGATAAGCATAATTTTTCTAATTTTTTTGGCATTACTTCAGGGATCTAAGGCTCAAAAGTGGAAAGTCATAGTCCGTAACCTTCCTTTCAAGGTCAATGCACTTCTATTCCTTTATCCTTTAATGAAAGTTTCGAATTGTACCCTGTCATTGAAAGACAATCCAAATTAACCTTATTATTGCATTGAAACAGGCAACCGCCAAGGAGATTAATGAACAATTCTCAGATGCAGGTTTTGTCTGGGATGTATATATTCCTCGGAATCCTGAGACAAGGTATTGCTGCGTTATTAGAAAAAAAAAAATCAATGCATTACCAGCAGGTTTTACATTATTTTTATCTGCATGAATCACAGAATTTTCTTTTCAGGTTGCCTAAGGGCTTTGCATTTGTAAAATTCACATGCAAGCAAGATGTAGAAAAAGTATGTTCCATTTATTCACTGTCAAATTTCTTTTACGCATGCTTTGCTTGGGGAGTTCTTACGTCTATTTTTGTATTTCAATTGTAATCTAGGCTATTTTGAAGTTTAATGGCCAAAAGATTGGTAAGAGAACTGTTGCTGTTGACTGGGCTGTACCAAAGAATCTTTACATTGCTGGTGCCACTGCTGCTGCAAATTCAGATGATGGTAATTCCTCATCCTTTCAATTCTTAATTATCCTAGAATAATATAGGTTATGGACTGTGTTAGGTTTGGCCACAATATCAAATATTACAGTAAATTGCGAAAAATGCTCTTTTATAAAAAATATTTTAAACAGTAATTTGAGTATTAAGCTTGAGTGATGCAGAAGGTAGTTTTAGTGATCAGACGGTCGCAACCCGTCAAAAATACCTAACCAAAACTAATGCAATAGTGGTAATTCAGGGTCGAATCCACAGGGAGATACCGAGGTACAAAGTTTCTCTAAATTCTAAAAAGTTTAAATTATCTAAAAGAACATGGAGGGAAAGATTGTTAAGCTAAAGAAAATAAATAAATAAATAAAACAAAAAATTGAAACTTAAAAGACCTAGGGTTAGGGTTCACTATGATTAATATCTTGAATTGATTAAGAATCAGTGTTTAATAATTCACAATAAGTGTTAACCAAAATCTAACAAGCTCTCCTAATTTACTAGACCTACAGTAGTACAGAACTTAGATCCTCTAGCAGGTTCTCACAATTACTAGATTCGTTCCGCCTAAAACCCTAATTCTATATGGAGTCTTCATCTTTCAGCTAACAACTCGATATTTACTCAGATTTATATGATAAAGATTAGGTTCTAGGAATTAAAAGCAGATCATGCATTAAAGAACAAAAGAATTTAATCAATACATTCGGTTAATCATATATCCCCAAACCCTAGAGGGAAGGAGATCTATACAGATATGATAATAAAGATAAAAGCAAAAGAGACAATAATTAAATCAAACATGAGCAAAAGAAAAGAGAAGAAGTAATTAACGAATTAAAGAACTAAAGATGGAATCATGGATTAAAGATTAAAGAAAATAATTAACAAAAGATAAAAGGAGAGTAAAGAAAGCTTAAACCCTAAAACTAAAACAGATTAATAAAAAGTTGTCCAAATACAATTTTACATGGGGTTACAAAGGAGTATTTATAGGGAAAAAACCCAAGAACCACACGTTTTCAATAAGGCACACATGGTTTCTCGGGCCATGACTGACCAACAACTTAAAAAAATGACTAACTTCTTCGTTTCAAGTCGGAATTGAGTGTGTGACCTACCGTTTTCAATGCCACTGGAATCATGTCAATCCGATGTTTGTGGCTCAAGTTATGTCTAAAATAGTGAGAGGTGGTCAAAATCTATTGAATCAAATTGAACAACTTCAAACCGATTCTTAACTAATTGTCAATTTGTCACCACAACCTCTCCAACACTTACTGTGACTTCCCGTTGCTGCTCCGGTGCTTAGCTTGGCCTGCTTTGATGGTTTCTGACCCATTTAGAACATCTTTTATTCTTTTTGCCAAATCCTGTCAAGAATATGAAAATGACACAAAACGCTCCAAACGAACTTATTAATGACAAAATGGCTCCTAAGAGCATCATTGTTAGCATAATAAGACCACAGAATAGAAGGGGGAAACACGTATAAAACTATATTATTATTTAGTATGGGGAAGTTGTTATGAAGATTTTAGCAGTGCTAAGTGAATATGTTTGCTTCAAACTATTAGGAGTTATGACTTTAATATGACTATTTTCCTTGAATTCCTTGTTTATTTATATTTATTTTTAGGATTTTTATCCAAAACTACCTTAGTTATGACACATTTTGCGAGAAACTACGTTATTTACAATATTTTGTGAAAAACTATCTTTTTATCCATTTTGTTGTTGACCACTATCACTCATCATCACCTTTCGACGATGACTTCAACTACTTGCTTAGTATGTTTACTAAATCACACGTTCACACCTATTTTTACCTATTTCTTATTTTGCACTTTTACCTATTTTCATTTTTCCTATGTAATTAGAAATATAGTAAAATTGAAAAAAAGTGAAAATAGGTAAAAATAGGTGTGATTTAGTAAAAAACTAAGCATGAGCCCTACACATGGTATTTTATTGACTAAAAAATTGAAGTCAATGCCGGAAAGTGATGAGTGGTAGTGGTCAACAATGAAATGGATAAAAAAGGTAGTTTTTTTCACAAAATTTTGTAAATAAGGTATTTTCTCGCAAAATGTGGTGTAAATAAGGTAGTTTTGGACAAAAAAATCCTTATTTTTATATTCTTTTGTGTGTTATGGCCTCTGGGGTTGAGTGTGGGAGGAAAATGCCGTAGCCACCATTAGGTTAAATGATTTTTGAGGGTGGAGAGAGAACACCACAGCCCCACCAAAGTAAAAATAATAAATTGAGGAAATTTTACTGGTTTTGCCTGGCTTCTGATGTATGCATTGGTGTATGTGGATGGTTATGAGATAGCTCTTGTGTGTACCTATCTAGGAACATTTCTCAATACATGAATTGTTTTGTTTCATGTTTGACAGTGGAACCTTCTGATGACAACGCGGACATTGTTTCTGATGATGATGCATCGGAGAATGATGATTCAGGTCTTGCAACAAGGGATGAAGCCTCTGACGGAGCTAACTCTGACTCAGATGTGGAGGAAAAGGATTTTTCTGTTACGTTTGAAGAGGATGCAGAATTATCACGCAAGGTCCTTCAAAATCTTATGAAATCTTCTGTGAAGGAAAATCTTCCTGCAAACAATTTGTCCAATGATTTAGACCCTGCTAAAGCAGTAAGCTTTCACGAGAAACCATCCATTGATTCTGCACAAGCACTCCAGAAAAAGGATGAAAAAGCAAGTGATGGGAAACGCGCCGGATCTAAATCCTTCAATGATGAAGATGATCTTCCAAAGACAGTTTTTATAAACAATCTCCCATTTGACCTTGATCCTGAAGAATTAAAACAACGATTCTCATGTTTTGGAAAAGTCCAATCATTTTTTCCTGTTGTTCATCCTATTACCAAGTATGGACATGTAGCAGTTATCTGGATGTCTATTTCTCATTCGAAAATATAGAAAATACAAATAACATTCTTTTTTATATGGGCAGGCGACCAAGAGGAACTGGATTCCTTAAGTTTACTAAGGCTGATGCAGCTGATGCGGCAGTTTCTGCAGCTAGTGCTGCACCTGGTCTGGGAATCTTCTTAAAAGGAAGGCAGTTGAAAGTATTAAAAGCGTTGGACAAGAAATCTGCTGATGACAAAGCACTAGAGAAGTCCAAAAAAGAAAACGAAGACCTGCGCAACCTTTACCTCGCAAAGGTTTATCTTGTCACCAATTTGATGATGCGTAACTAAAAGATTCATCTTTGTGATCGATGGATTGTGCCTTTTTTTTATAAAAAAAAACTATTATTGAATCTATTTGGTTTTTGTTTTGCACAGGAAGGTCTAATTGTTGAGGGAACTCCTGCTGCAGAAGGGGTTTCATCTGAAGATTTGAAAAAGCGCCAAATGTAAGGTTTTTTTTTTTTTTTTTTTTTGGCAAAATTCAAGAGTAAGAATTAATATGATATTAAATTGTCTATATTGTTTCATTACATCAAGAATTGCTTACCTTCCAGCTTGGGGCCTGCATCATGTGGTGGCATTTAAGCATGCATGTAAGGATTGGATTAAATGTAGGAAAAATTGCCAAGAATAAGCCAATCTTTGGCCGATCTTCCACAATTAAGCCAACCTTTTGAAAATCCAGAAATAAGTTAACTTTGTTATCATTTAAGCCAAAAATAGGTTAAACGATTATTTAATCTATTAGTTATTTGTTGTTTCAAGTTACTGTTATCATTTAAAGCAAAAAATAGGTTGAATGATTGTAAAATAGTGATAAAAAACAATAGAAAATAACATGTTAAATAATCATTTGACTTATTTTTGGCTTAAATGATAACAAGGTTAGCTTATTTCTGGATTTTCAAAAGGTTGGCTTATTTGTGGAAGATCGCCCAAAGGTTGGCTTATTCTTGGCAATTTTTCCTTAAATGTAAGGATTGAATTTAAAAGAAATTCCTTGACTTCCAACAAAGAAACAAAACTCCTTAATTGCCAACAGAGAAACAAAACTCCTTGATTGCCAACAAAGAAGCCTGTATGCTTAATGCCAACACATGATGTATTATAAATGAATTATGTTGAAATGTATTATAAACGAATTATGAGGAATTGGTTGTTCAACTATGTTAATTGAATTACCTGTAAAATTTCAAAATCTGTGCCTTTTTGTGACCTGGTGTGAGCAAATGCACATTCTCAAGTACTAACCTTCCATTAATTTTGTCTTTCCATGTCGTAGAATTTCCAGTGCCATGCATCTTCAATTCTTCATAGCTTCTGTATCCTTGAATTCATTTCTGGCCCTGCCAAAGCTCATTGTCATGTTTCCTGTGCAGGTTATATGAGAATAAAATGACTAAGCTACAGTCTCCAAATTTCCATGTTTCCAAAACAAGATTAGTCATATACAATTTACCTAAGTCAATGACTGTAAAACAACTTAGAAGGCTTTGTGTTGATGCTGTTACTTCAAAAGCTTCCAAGCAGAAGCCCTATATACGACAGGTTTGTGTGCTTATTGTTGTTGGCACGTTTCTATTTTTCATTTTGCTTCTGATTTAACTGTTTGCATACTAATTATGTTTATGCAGATAAAGTTTCTTAATGACGTCAAGAAAGGGAAGGTGAAAAATCATTCTCGTGGAGTTGCGTTTGTGGAGTTTGTAGAGCATCAACATGCTATTGTGACATTAAGAGTGCTTAACAACAATCCTGGTTATTTCTTGAGCCAGCAACATTTCTCCCTTAATAAGATATTATTGCTTTTATTGTTTTAATAGGTTTATTAAAAATAAATAAATCCCCTCGTTTATGATTTGGCACATTTCATTTACAGTGACATTTGGCCCCCTGCATCGTCCTATCGTGGAGTTTGCTGTGGATAATGTTCAGACATTACGAAAAAGAGACTTGAAAATCAATGACCAGCTGCAGAAAGCTGGCGATGAAACCCTAACTTCACCCACAAAATCAAATCAAGAGAAGCCCAGAAAAAGGAAGTCATGGGATGATAACAAATTAAAAGAAGGTCAAGAAACTGGTGGAAAAGCAGTGGAAGAGAATCAAACAAACAAGAAGCAGCAATTCAGTGCAAAAGAATATAGAAATAAGCAAGAAACAAAGCAAAACCATGAAACTGGTAGAAAAGCAGTGGAAGAGAATCAAATAAACAAGAAGCAGCGATTCAGGGCAAAAGAAGATAGAAACAAGCAAGAAAAGAAGCAAGACTATGATAAATCACCTCAACACAGGAACAAAGTTGCTAATGCTCTGACTCCGGACACTTCCATGCAAAATGGTAAACAGTCGCGAAAGAGAAATGCAAGTAATTATTCAGAAGAGGGTGCCGAGGTGAAAACTCAGAAGAAGAAAATGAGGAATAATAATAAAGAGCCGTTAGGGAAAGATGCTGTGGATAAGCTGGATGTGCTGATTGAGAAGTACAGGTCAAAGTTTTCAATTAAGGGTTCTGATAAATCTGATGGTGAAAAACAGGGTTCCAAGCAGCTCACCAAACGATGGTTTCAGACGTAGTGTCGTAGTGTTTCCATGTATGTTTTTGGTGCTGCTTTTCTTCTAAAAGCACTTGTGTTTGAGTGTTGTACATCAACGAAATTTTGACTAGTTTAATGTAAACCTTGCATATTTGTACCCGTTTTGGGTGAACTGATGCAATACACACTAACACAAGTTTTAGATGATCTTTATATTGTAATTTTTCATCATGACCAACATGAAAATAAGCAAACGGTCTCAAGGAGAGTGGATAAAAAGAATTGGCAACCTATTTGATTTGTGGTGGTAGATTATAGTAATAACAATAGATTTATTATCACCGGAAGTTAGAGGCATGAAGCAGTGATTCCAAGCTTACCTCATATTGTTATTTTAGGTTTTAATCACCATACTACCCAATATGAGGGTGGCTTCTTTTTCCCTTAAAAAAGGATTTATGGGGTATTAAGAAGGATCATACCACTATAAAGAGCGTAAAACTTTTGATACAGTTTTCATAAAATGTCATTACTGTTATTGTCATTTATAATTACTTGTCAAATGATTGTGAATACTTTAGTTTTGAAAGAGTAATTATGTTCTTGTTTCAAATTGTAAAAAATTAGGCTTAAGTTAGTCAATTCAAAGATTCATATCAGACTGGAAAAATTTAGATTAGATCAAGCTAGTTTTTACTAAATTGAGTGAAAGAAATATAGTCGAAGATTGATTATAACACTAATTAAGAATGAAGCAACTATTACTAAATGGACCATTGTGCATGTGTTGATGTTGCTCTAGTATTCAAAATAATACATC
This sequence comes from Salicornia ramosissima, assembly GCA_951394345.1. Lineage (NCBI taxonomy): Eukaryota > Viridiplantae > Streptophyta > Magnoliopsida > Caryophyllales > Amaranthaceae > Salicornia > Salicornia ramosissima. Next base: position 48,506,643 of record OX596237.1, on the reverse strand, counting down.
CTAAAAGTCTTTAAAAACAAAGTTCATTAAAAATGTGATGAGATTCATTCTTAAAACGCCCTTAGTGATGTCACATAAGCAACCTAATTGAGTACCACCTTAATTAAAAAAAATCCTTATCCTAATAAATTAAAAAGACACAAAAACTACTTCCTCTTCCATAAATTGGATTTTGTATATCCATGTAAACAACAACCCTTCACCTTTCATTGCTATGTCAGTTATGAAAGCAGTCACTGTTTATTTATTATTATTTCCATGTAATTTCCGTCTTTTTTAACATTCTCCCTTCATGACAATACACGGCTCGGACAACTCTGGGCCAAGAGAGTCAGATACTAGTTAATTGTAGTAATCGAGTATTTTGTACGGAGTACCTTATAAATAATACCTAATTATGGCAAGTAATACCAGATCGAGCTTTAGGGTGTTATTTATTTATTTTTTCCAAAAATAAATAAATAATAGTAATATAAAAATAAATAAAAATTAAAGTAGTGAGATTTCCAAATGAATACAAGTATACAACTTGTGGATGAGTTGGTGTCCAATTGTCCATGTCAACAAGCTATAAAATGAATGAAGTGAAAAATGAGAAGGAAAAAAAAAAAAAAAAAGAGAAACTTCCCGGGGTTTTATCTCAAACCTCAAAACATTATTTATTTTGTTGCCCGTTTTATCCACCTCTTCTTTCTCCTTTCGTTTCTTCTTCTTCTTCACCTGCAAAACTGCTAATCCCATCTTTCACTCTTACTATTCATCTTCAAAATTCTTCACTCAACTTCCACAAAAATTATCCCCAAATTTTCCCATTTTAGTTTTTTCGCACTTGTACTGAAGAATGTGAGATATTCCAACTTTAATAATATCTCAAGTTGAGCTCGAAAGGGACTCATAATTAAAGCAATATTTTCTTTGTTGGCGAATATTTGGCTGACAATGTGGGGTTGTGGTTATGAGCACTTCCATACCCTTGATTGACAACCTTATGGTCTTTAATCCTAGCTTATGCACTTCAGTTCATAGGAACAACAGCAATTTTTTGAGGGTGAGGGGGGATTTAGAGGGGAGAAATCGGCGTATACTAGGGTTAGTGGTTCCTAATTCGAAGAAAAAGGGGTTGAATTCGAGGAAGAAGAGCTGGTGGGAGAGGTTCTTCTTTGAGGAAGATGGGGATTGGCTGGGTTTAAAGGAGGAAGATTTGGAGGAAGATGAATATGAGGTGAGAGATAATGAAATTAAGGATTCTGATGAAAGAGAGCGGGTGTCGGAGGATGAGAAATTCGAGGCGTGGAAGAACAGGGCGGAGGCGCTAATTGAATTGAGAGAGGCTCAAGAGGGGATTAGGAATGAGGAGAGTAGGAATTGGGAGGATTGGCTTGTTTTTGATGAGGGAAATGGTGGGGTTAAGAGAGAATGGGAATATGATGGTGATGATGATGTGAAAGAATTGGAGGAAAAAGATGTTAGTGGTGATTCTGATGAGAGGATGCCTGAAAGGGGTTTGGTTAAGACTATTGAGGATTTAATACTTGGGAAGGAGGATGATGATTTGTTGTACGAAGACCGTGTTTTTCAATTTGCTTCGCGGAATTCGGTATTCCTTTCTTGGTTTCTCTTGATTTGATGTATAGAATTAGTTAATGTGATTGTGTATTACAATGTTCTTCTGCTTGCTGCCTAACATTTGCTAGAAAATTTCATTTCTGATGTCTGTGTGCTTATTGTCTTGCAGGCTAAATTTTTGGCTATATTGATTATTATACCATGGGCAATGGATTTTCTTGTCCATGACTATGTTCTCATGCCTTTTCTAGACAGGTAAATGGTGATTTAATTTACTGTGCTTTTAGCTTGGCATATGGCCTTATGCTGTTAATTATTGTGTTATTTATAAAGAATTATGAGCATGCCTTTCTTGTAAAACATATATTGATACAGTTAATTATTTTGTTATTTATAAAATAAGTTCTTGCCACGATAGTTAGATTTGTTCAATCTTGATCAGGAACCATTTTTGTAGCCTTCTAACATCCTGTGAGGTACAGATGAGTGAAGACTGAAATATCGAACTTATGCAATTGGCTATGCTTAGGCATACCTGAGTTATTGTTCATGTAAACGATGCCCAACAAGCTGCTTTCTCAAATGCTTTACAAATTACAAGTTACAATTTGTATCTGGATAGTATCTTACTGGATAAAGGGGTTTATCACCATATGCCTATGTTTAACCTGTGCCCTTGTGTAGTTGTGTGGCTCAAGCTACACTTCGTTCTGCTCTTAGCAGTGGGCTACTAGGGTGGTATAGGCATGTTGAAAGTTGTAGGTGATATCCCTAAACACGGAGTTGAAAAGAGTTTGTCTTTTGTTCAGCTTACATCATATTGATGGGGTATTGAACTTGAATTGTTGAGGGACTGTTACTGATGTATATACTTAAACTTGATATGTTGAGCTTTTAGAAGAGAAGATATTAAATCTCAGTTTAAAATATGTATCTCATGAATGCAGGTTGTCCTGAAAAGTTAAAAACTTCTGCTGATAGCTGGAAAAATTAGGCTTGTATTTGCCTTTTCAATATGCTGCATAGATTTGTTGGAATGCCTTACTTGGAGAATTTAACATAAAGTTTATGAACAATCTATAATCGCAAATTTGCAATAGTAAAGCTAGAGGATGTAGTATCCCTCCAACAATAGGATAAGTTTCATATGCCATTGTCCTCAAAGATGATCTGTAAAGACTGTAATTGCTTTTATCAAATGTATGAATACTGTGCTTCTACCCAAACACCTAAACCATTGTCATGAAGACATGGATGCTTTTCTCTAAAACACCTGCTCATCATTATTATGGCAGAAATTTAGTTTAGTTTTGTTGTGTTTTGCTGTTTGCAGATATGTCAAGACTGTACCACTTGCTGCAGAGTTGCTTGATGTGCGTAGAAATCAAAAGCTAGAAATGGTTAAGGAGCTACATAATGAGAAAGCAAGGCTTCGGTTTGAAGCTGAGATTGGCAAAGCTCCTCCACTTTCTGAGGAGGAAACATGGTGGGAAATGCGCCATAAAGCGTAAGTGTTACTGAATAGCATTTTGTATTTTGGGTAAAAGAATTGCATTTTTTTTGTGGGTAAAAGAACTGCATTTCAGGTAGCTTCTTTAGCATCTATTTTGTAGTGAGGAGTTTGAGGTAAGTCTTCTTCGAAAAGATAATAAGGTTCAATAAGGTCAAATAAGTTTTTTTTTTTTTTTTTTGAGGGGAGGTCAAGTAAGTTAATAAGCTCAATAAATGTTGATTAGGTCTCATAAGTTTCAATCAGGGAATAAGGTTGATTCGGTCCAATATGTTCAATTATGCCTAAACAGGTCCAATAAATTCAAATAAGTTCAAGTCTAATAAGGTGAAGAGAATGCGCACCCTAATTTAGAATATGATCTTTAATGAAAAGTTGCTTGAATCCATATTCTTGGCCTCCCAAATAAATTTTATCTTCTATGCTTGTATGAATTTTAGGAAGAATTTTGTTGTAATCCATTGTGGAAATACTGCTGATTGTAATCCATTGTACTCTAGCTAGAAGAAGACAAAGAATGTCCAAATGTTTTTGGTGCGATGAAATGTGTGAAGGATAAAACTCAAATGATTCTTTTTGAGGGTAAAGAGATTAAGAATAAATAGAAGGAATCTTGACTAGCTAGTAGCTATTCAAAACTAAGCACGGGTTAGAGACATCTCCATTGAGGATTTTAAAACTAATATATATTTTATGCGGAGAATCTAGAATTTAGCGATGGATAATTCTAAGAAAAAGACAAAAGGGAAAGCAGTTGGCCTATATGATTTTTTAATTGGTATGCAACAAGATTGGAGGAAGATCACTTTGGTAATTAGTTCCTATTTATAAAAAGTTAAGAATGTAATGCATTGCTACTGAAATTACCAGCGATAAAAGTTCATGTATCATACTGTGAAATTGTGGGAGACTGCTGAGGCAATTTGGATTTCATGCTTGGACCAACTTTCCCACCATTCCTCATTCAAAGGCTTTTCTTTCATAAGGTAGTATCTCCTGAGTCATATTCTCTATAAGATGTATTAAATTTCATGTTTTATGTCTAGAGAGATAGGCTATCCCATATTCCCATCTCTCTAGATAAGGAGCACACGGAAAGGGAAAAAAAACCTAGGTTTATCTCCACCTTCAGACACTATTCCTATATCTTCTTTCAGACCTCTCTAGCAAACAATCTGCAATTTCCTTCTTAATCTATCTATGCTCTCATTCTAAATTATAAATCCATCCTCCTTGTTGTTTAATCTTCTTTTTTTTTTCCCCTAAAGTCATGGGTGCCAATCAAGCATCCAAAGATGTGAAGAAAACTTCTGCTCCCAAGAAATCAAGTTTTCCCCTTTTCATCTTCCTTGCATCGATATGAAAACTGAGGAACTAGTGTGTCTGAAGAAGAGAGCAAGTTCAAGGGACTCTATTATAGCAACGCATATTGAGGATCACTTCAACCACTGGTCACAATTAATGAAAGAATTTTAAACAACAATTTTAAGCAAAGAAAATTGTGACCAATTTTAAGAAACACTAATTTGTTGCTCGGGACCTCCACCACCCACACTAGACACCGGATCAGCTATGCTGGTTGCAGGTTCGCTATCTTAGAAGAGATGTCCTCTCAAAACTTCTCCTTGTCAGCTCGAAGGGCAAAATCCCCCTCATATTCCTTCCGTGAACGATCCACCCTTCCTTCCAAACATAGGGAGGTGGAGTACAGATCATCAGCGAACTTTGCAGACATCTTCTCCATACTTGCTGCAATTTGATCCACCTTGGTCTGCTGCAACCCCCTGGCAGTATTGATCACCGCTGTCATAACCTCCTCCACAATAGATGTCTTGAGGGCTGCCATTTCTGCCAGTCCTTCAATGCACTGAGAGTCTGAGACTGCGTTGGGCCCAACATTTCCACCGGCAGAATAAACCTAATCTGATACCAACTGCGCCACACTTGTGCTTTATGAGACTAGTTAAATAACTAACACAAAAACCAAAGGCAATGCTTACTTTCGTGAGTTAAGCTCTCTTCCAAAATTAGCTACTCTCTACTAATACTTCTCAATGCCCTTGCACTAATGCACACCTTCTTTAATTATAGACAACTCTTAGATATGGTTACCTCAATACAAAGACCATAATGAGTTAATGACCTCATAACAAACTACTAACCTCATGGAAACTTATAACAACCCAACAAAAAATTAAGTCAAATAGTAAAATAATCTTATAATTCACTAATAATTCTTCACTGAAAAATCCAATTCACCAGTCTTTTATGAAATACCAATTTTAAAATTCTTTGATATATCTTGTTTATAACGGTTATTTTTTCGTCAGAAAAAGAGTTATGATGTGCGTATGATTTTACCATTTTAAATTTCTAGCTCTAATCGATTGGTACTCAATAATTCTTCCATGAGTGCACTATGGAGGTTTTTATCTTTTTCCAAGTGACTTAATTTAGAATCCTAGATAGCCTAACCAATCTATAGCAACATTTACTAGTGTATATCTAGGTTATCTTAGAATAGTATGTAAGTTTTATTCATGTCAAAATGTCAATTGATGCCATTTTCTAGATGGTCAAGAAACAGGTTTTGCACCAAGTTCTAACTATTAGAGCCTAGGGTTTTAATTGAATCAGTCTATTTGGCAGTATGAGTTTTGAAGTCTTAGAAGTTAGTACATCCACTCCTTTCATAATGGGTTATGTTCTAAACTTGATTTATAAAGTTTGGAAGTTAATGTCATGGCATCATTTTGTGTAACCTCAATAATGTACTTCTGTAATTTGAAGTGCTGAAAATATTAGGGCCTAGGTTCCTAATAAAAAGGTTTACTGTTTTTTAATAATCTAGAAGACTATGCTCTTCTTCAAAGACCAACAAGTTGTGATGGCTTAAGATAGTTACACATTGCTTGCAGTTCCTTATTTAGGAAGTAAAACTAAAACACTTATCTCTACAAGATTGACTTGCAACCACCTGTCTGTATGGCTTAATTTTATAAGCTGGCAATTTTTATTAGCATTGTCTTTCCCTGTGCCGTTTACCTCAAAAGCATCTATTACTTACATTAACATATGTTTGCTTTGGTTTCCTTGACAGGCTAGAGTTGCGAGATGAATGGAGGTTAACTAATCGGAGTGCATTTGCCAACATATTGTCTGATATGGTCTTTGGACTATCATTATTCCTCCTGTTGTACTTCAACCAGAGCAAAGTAGGATGTCTTAGCTCTTCTGCTATGTCTAAATTTGTCTATGAATGGTTTTTGTTTTCCTATCCCTTAGCCAGTCCAGTCATGATGTCCCATTTACTTGGAAGTCTGACATATATATTTGGGTTGCCTTGTCCTTCATCTCTAATTTTTAATATCTGGCTTACTGCACTTGCTCAAGATGGTTCTGCTCCTGGTCCTCAGAAGCTTGCCCAGCACATTCTTGTCTTGCTTAGCAGTATCTGATCTATTATGGCTCCAATATGGTGGCCAATCATCTTAATATTGACGCATCTGATAACTAAAATTTTTTATATGTTCATTTAGTGCTCAGATCTGCTGTAATTATAGACTTATAGATGCATATAGATTACTGAATAAGTAAATTTACTTCAAGTTTATCCTGTTGGCTTTTGATACAATTAATTAATAAAACTAATACCTCACTGGAATCACTTGTGGCATCACAGTGCGGGGAAGGATGAAAGGGAAGAAGCGTCTGTCATTTTAATGCATTCGTTCCTTTTTCATCATGTAAAATTTGAATGGGAATTTGTCTTGTAAAATGAAGCTTGTTAGCTTTATGTATGCCTACCTGTGGGGCTTAACTTCTTTTTCTTAAAAATTGCAGGTAGCTTTATTGAAGTTCACAGGATATAAAATTATCAACAACATTTCAGACACTGGAAAAGCATTTCTCATTATTCTCATTACTGACATTTTCCTTGGGTAAGCAGTAAGCTTTATTTGCAGACTTAACCTATAAAGATCTAATCTCTATGCAAGCACATAAATCCTTTTGAAAGTTAATTGGTGATTAACTAACATATGTGCACTTGTCATGCAGCTATCATTCTGAATCTGGTTGGGAGACTGTATGTGAACTCATTGTTGAGCATTATGGCCTAGAGGTTGATCAAGCTACCATTACAATATTTATATGCCTCGTTCCAGTTATGATGGATGCTTGTGTGAAGCTTTGGGTATGTTCATTTTCTGTTAATTGCTCTGAAGTGAAAGTATATTATATGCTTATAATGATATTCTTATCCTTGTGTTTTGACAAAGATTATAACATTCCTGTTAGTCTGTTAGAATGATTAGATCAGTCTGGAATGTTCCTGTTGTGTTTCCTGTCAGTCCCTGTTCATGGTCCACTAGACCGCTACGGAAGGCTCAGGTCGTCAGGGTGCCAATTTGTCTTGCAGGATTTGCATCAAAATTATTGTAACCAATTTTTAATCATCGTAATATTATTGACACGTGCCATTTCTCTGGTTTTTAGCTTCTCAAGCTCTTGACTGAAGCTTTTCCACTTTTAAAGCAACCATATAACTTATTCTCAATTTCTTACCCAAGTTCTATATTACTCGAACTCTGTTAAAACTACAGGACACGGGTATGTGTAGAAGTGTCTGTCACGGCAATTTTATGAAAAATATGAATATTTTTGGTTCAAAATGAAGTGTCCAAGTGTCATACCAATGTTAAGGGTCGAGTGTCCAACACGGGTATTTAAGGTGAAATACAAAATCCAATTAACATGCCCAAGTTTTATCAAGGACATATAACTTGTTTTGTCCATTGAGATCAATGCACTGGTTTTACCCTTTGCCTGCAAATAACATTGACATATGACTCTCAAAAGCGTTTTAATTTCCTCATTCCTTTGTTAATCTTGTGCGTTGACGCTCAATTTTGCAGTTATTCAAATTCCTACCAAGATTATCTCCTAAAGTGTCCAATATCTTCCAAGAAATGAAGCGTCATTGAAGATGATTTTTTCCCCCAATGGCATACAGAATAAGGTGGTATGAACATTTTTTTCTTTCAACTTATTTAATCCTCTCTGTAGAGGCTTTTGTTAGAGGCAATCACATTCGAGAGTTGAAATCAAGGTTGAGCATTCATGATATGTATAGTACTGATTATTTTTACTGTGAATGGCTATCAGCTGTTCATGTCATAATTTTTTTACTATACTCATTGTTGTAAAGTTCACAATTTTGTTCTCACTTTGGTACAAAGACATCAAATTATTTTTTGGTGGAGCATGACCCAGTAATGTGTGTGCATAAGATCTGTTGTGAAAAATAATACTTGTAAACTTTTAGCTGTTACCAATTGCTGAGCTGGTCTCTCATCGCAAATTATCAACCATGGTGTGTTCTCTTCACTTTTAATAAAGTAGGGTTTAGTTAGATAACTTGAATAAGTTGAAACTAGATCTAGTAAGTTTAATAAGTATTAACTAGGCTCAAGGGTTTAAATACCCAATGTTAACAACTATACATCCTAAGTTTATTTATTTTAATTTAATTTATTTTTCTTCTAATTACAATAAATCCTAAAACACAAATACAATCCTCCTAATCCAAAATTTATTATATGAAAAATACTAAAATTTATGAGTTTTTTTAGGGAGCCTTGAATCACATTAGTTTGTGATGGCCGATAGGCTAACACATGAAGAATTAGGGTATTGTTCTGTTGATATGAGGTCATATACATATATATTTCATTGGAAATTAATTCCGAAATCTTTTTATCTTTTCCCAACCATCTCTCCACCTCATTACAACTCTTTTTCTAAGTCACATGTTAACAACTTTTTTTAAAAAAGGATTCATCATTTTATCTTTCTTATTTTATCCTTATCATGCCATATATCGAATAAATAATTATAATCAGATACTCCCTCCGTAACGAATTACTAGCAACAATTTCTATTTTTAGGTGTAACAAAATACTTGCAATAATTTTTTCCAATTTTATTTTATTCCTTTTTTGGTAAAAAAAAAAACACAATACCCTACTTACTTTTCTCTTTCTTATTTTTCTCTCTCTTACTTTTATCATATTACCACATAACATTTACTTTTGCTTCTCTTACTTTTCTGTCTCTTACTTTTATCATTATACCACCTAATACCACTATTACCTTATTTCACCTAGAAATTTGTGCTAGTACAAATGTTGCTAGTAATTCATTACGGAGGGAGTACATTATTAAAGTTCGCTATTTTTTAACCTTCCGATTAGATATATTGATGAATTTGGTTAATTTATTAATTTAAGGTATAGTGGTAAATTCATATATATTATTAAGTTTGGATAAAATAATAATGTTCAAATTGGAAAAATATTTTGTTGATAATTTGGATCCATAATCATCAAGAATTATATAAGAATAAAAATCAATTACGAATGGGGGAAAAAGCAAAAATTTAGAGAGAAACAGAGCTATTTTTTTTTTCCATTTTGTATCAAAATATATTAATACGAGTGTGTAATTATAGAGAATGAAACATAAAGACAACCGAAACAGGTTATATAGGTCAAAAAAACCAGCCAAAAAAAAAGAATGTTGCAATATATTGGCAAGCGGTTCAAGGCATGAACCTATTTGCTCTATCGACTACATGGGCTTCCATTCTCCACGACTCGGGGGTTGTTTGGTTGTTCAATTTTTCTATGGGCACTCGAAATTTCCATGAATTTCATTTTGCCGTATTTGGTTGATACAAAAAAAAAAGTGAAAATGAAAGCAATGCAAATTCATGGGAATTTTGACTTCCCATAAAACATGGGAATCTAATTACCACACACCCCTTGGTAAGTTACAATTCACATAGAAATTTACTTGGCCCATTACCATGCATCATAATATGAGGTCATTCCATATTTCCATAACAAAGCCTGTGGCATAAAACTATAAAAGATACAATTACATGAAATACTTGATATACCTAAATGGTAATTCTTGCAACTCTCTCCCTTAATATTGTTGGGAAGGGCCGCAATTCCACAAAAAATGGAATGAGTTCTAATTATTGTGTTTAGCATTTTTAGCCAAATTTTGTTTCATCTGTTGGAACTTGGAAATGTGTTCCCTCTTCAAATCAACATAACATATACATGATGTGCACAGTGAACTATCAATTTGTAATAAACTCTGAGCTGAACACTCGATTCTGGTCATGCACACGGCGACCATGGCACCCTGGCCACTACCATCGACTAAAGAAAGACAAATTGACTCAATCAAAGCTTGTGGTGAATTATCAAGACAAGGCAAAGGAATCACATCATTTCACAGATCACCTGCTTCTGCTTGCCGACGTAGGAAGGGGCTGAACAGCAGCCAAAGGATTCACTTGGTATGAAAATGCAAGTTTCCAAAAATCCACCACTGTCTGTTTCAGTGATAACAGTCGCCTTTGGAATTCCCTGGGAGGAAGTTAGGACGAAAATTTTCAGCATTTAAACAATATGTTAGGCCATCATTAACTGCAAACTCAAAAAAAAAAGTTTTACGTTTCTCTCGTTCCATTTCTCTCTACTCCACATTACCCAAATAAACCATTTCATGCTTCATTTCAATACACACAATTAAGTAAAGGTTTGATTGCAAAATTAGTTGGTGGAAAAGAATTTTTTTTTAAGAGCGGGTTCGTAGTTTGGACATGCAAACTTGTTCTTAGTTTGCGAACAAGTTCATAGTTTGGACATCTAACCTTGTACGCTTGAGTATGTTAGCAAACCAGATGGAGTTTGCCATTAACAGCATCTTTTAAATATATACTTGTAAGCCAAGCTTTAATAGTTACCATTAACAATGCCCTTAGCTATTATTTCTCCATACGGGGCTAGCATACGGCAAGTTGGCAACCAATTTTTGCCTTGACCTAATGTCAAGGGATTTCAAATCCAATGCCTACAATAAAAACAACAAAGCTTTAATCCCCAAAAACATTGGGGTGGGCTAAACATGAATCAATATTTGGAATTACAAAAGTTAATACTTATTAGCACATATTTTCTCCCATCATGCTTCCCTACCTAACACCAACTCTTCCTCAAGCACTAGTAGCATCATATCACCAGCAATCACCCTTATCCAAGTTGGTCATGAAAAGTGTTTAAACCCAATTAAGGCCAAAAATTGACCATGAAAAGCTTTGAAGGAAAATTCGGTGTCTGACTTCAAATCACAATGTGTTGTAACTACTAACGGCCCGTTTGGTTGTTGGTAATAAATTGTGGTAATGGTAATGAATTTTAAGTATAATTTGTTGAGGATAAACTTCATAATCCCAATGGAATACATAATTCTCATTCCCAAACTTGAAATTTCTTCTTATTTTCCATTACTACCCATTACCATGGAGGAGGGTGGTATTAGTTGGGAATGGATATTTGTGAATAAAATTAGATAAACTGGAGTTAAACTTGCACCACCATGAGAATGCGTTTTGATTTTCTTTCCAAATTTAGCTATAAAGTCATTCCAATTACCACCATTTAAACCAGCTACCAAACGGGCCGTAAGAGTACTAACTATAGACCATTTTCTTTCTCATCTTGTATTCAAAATCCTTAGTTTTAAAAGGCGCAAGGCGCAAACAGTCGCTGGAGCCTAGGCGCAAGGCGAAGGCGCGCGCCTTTTGTAGGCGAGGCGCATGTATTTATATACTTATTTCAAATTAATTTTTTCTTTGATTGTAATTAATATCTATTAAAAAGATCTCTAATAATTTAAATATTGATATTTCTAAAGCTAAGGTGGTCTCAATTTGAAAAAAAATCAATCATTCTTCAACTTATAACTTAAATCTAAGCTATTTTTCTTAAGGCGCAAAGGCGCGCCTTACCAAAAAGCGCTCAAAGGCGCACGAGGCGCGCACCTTTCGGAGGTTGCTGAGCCTCGCCTAGCTAAAGCGCATTTCCCAGAGCCTGAGAACGAGGCGCGCTAACTAAGTCAAAATCTAATAAAAGGAGATAAAGACTTGTTGAGTCCAGAACAAATGGTAACAAACGTAAGCTGACTAACCTCTTTATAGTTGCTCGTTTCTTCTGGACGAAATAGCAGATCAAAAAGATCAAACAACCCAAGAAAATCTTCCCTTTAGATGCAATAACAGAAATGCAAGACCTTCGGGCCATGGTCTGTAACCGTATCCGAAATGAGTGATTTGTATCAGGAGCTCCACTAAGATGTTGGGTACTTGTATTTTTTATGGTTTTGTCAGATTGCTTAACTTCTTTCAAAGTTAAAAGGTGAGATTCAGGCTCCTCATTTGTTGATACTGAAACAGCACCATTGGTTGAGCTAGTTGATTCGCGAGGATACAAAGAAAAGAGTCTTCGCAAAAGATCCTATGAAAGATAATGAACTCAGACAGCGGAGGGTACAACACGAAATTATGAATTAAACATAAAACTGCATTTATAATTGATCTCACAAAGGAAAAGGGCAAGTAAATCACAAATTCATAATATACTTCAACACATATTATATCCTTACAGGTACATAGACTTCAGCACTGCAAACTTCAGCTATTATGTTGCTAAAGCAAGAACAACTCTTCAGAAAATATCAGTTTATAACATTATTTATAATGCTAAGCTACAACTTATCCCTCAAGAAATTTGTCAATAGTTTAAAAACATGAAATTTCAGTAAAGCTAATCGTTCTTGATATGATGGTGGGATGGGATGTAGTGGTGTACCTACCTGCCGTTTTTCCTCTGGTAAGTGGGCTTTCTCAACCCATGAGACAGCGTGGTCAACATCATTTAGAACCATCCCCATAAGTCTCAATGCATAAAATTCCACAACTTTGAGATATCGATCCACTTCTAATGTAGAATGCCTAGCAGGTAATACCACATCATTTTTCCCAAAATCTGGACTGGAAAGAACACAATTTCTTTCATTGTCGAAGTGCCATTTTGCGAGAAATTTCTCCAGGAAGTCACGAACCCTAATGGGATTCCCACCTGAGACCTGCACACATGCACTGTGGAAATATAATAGAAAATAAAACTTTGGTCAATGTTCCGTTTGCGTTTCACAGAAAACACAAACACCGAATATAATAAATATGTATAACGTTCTTCTGCATCAGGCTGTAGTTGGAAAGGATATCTTTATTCAGCTCAGTGTATGGCAAGGAACCTATAACATGTGTTGTATTATACTTTACTTACTGCAGTGACTCTAGTAAATGAATCAAGAAACTATCACATCCCATGGCCTTCATACATATTATTTTCAGCCTTTCCGGGGATAGATGAGAGGGTAATATAAACTAATAATAAAAAGAATTGCAAGCTAGAAAGAAAGGTGAGTTAAACAGCACAAGCTACTTTAAAGGTCTTGAAGTTGCAAACTGACAGAAGTAGATTGAAGCTAGTTAGCGTAATCTTTTGAAGGTTCTTATCCAAAATCAGTTGTCTATACTCTTTGCTCATACATGACAATTAGTCATTCATGAAAAATTGAAAATAGTTAGCATGTACAGACAACACAGGTATAATATCAAAAATCAGCATGTTCTTTTAATCTCTGCTGATCAACTATGAGACTTCATGATTGTATTTCTTAAATATGAGTCTAAGCTCCCAACAACAGCTGCCTGCCTGTTATTTAGATGCTGCTACTTGTATAAAGATAGGTGTTCTATTCACAGAATCAAAATCTCGCAGAGGAAATTAAAGAGTTTTCACCGAGGAAGAAAATGAAGAGTTTTCAACACCATATTGCCTCACACCCTTCAAGAATAGGTATCCACTGTATTCTAGAATGTAAACGACACATACAATAAACTCTGAAGATAATCTGATGGTATGGGAGAAATTGCTCAAGAAGGCTCAGAAGAAGATTTTTTTTTCATTGTTTGGGACCTAATGTGCATCCTCTACTACTTCATTGTCTTTCCCTTGAAACAAATAAAAATTAATGATACGCATTTTTATCCGCATTATATGAAAGTCTTGTAAAAGACTTCCATAAAGATCTTAAAACATAACACACAATGGAATGTAGAATACCCAGTAAGAATAACTTCAACAGGGATTTCAGCCACCGAACAAAAATAACACTCAAGCTCATTCATTAAATCTGAAGTCCTGCAAAGACAGAAAAGACGAAACATCATAAATTAGAGCCATATAAACTGAAATAGACAAATTTATGATACATATTTACATTACAACCCCACAAATGCTTTTGCAATCTATACTCCAGAGACCATTCCAGCAAACTAACAAAGCTGTATCATGCACATACCTCCCAGTTTCTCTCCAAGATTGGACTAGCACCATTGCAGATGATTCAACCATCTCGTGCAATAGCATCTCATCATCGGTGTATTTATGATTATCGTCATGTAAATGTGTCAATATAGAGGAGGCCAATCCCGCTGCCTCCTCAAACAAACCACTAACAAGATAGCTGCACACCGCAACAAAGTCACACGTGATATTAGTTTCAATGCTCAATCCTAACTAATTCCATCAAGAATTTAGCAACTTAATGTTGAACCCACAAAATACAAACATGGTGCTACAGCGCTAACTTCTATTCAAACTCATTTTCAAGTCTATTGTAACTTGTAAGAATAATGTGTTCAAAGATGAACTGAAAACTGCGAATTCCGACCTATCCCTTCATTTCTTCAAAGGATAGGAAGTGTGGACTCAAGGAATGATGCTAAATTGGTTTCACTATACAACTTTAATCTTGTTATTTCTTAAAAGTGTGTCATCTAAGCAACTCCTCAACCTTCTCTTCAACTTGAAAACGTTTCAAGTTTGATAAGTTCAATTGGTTCAGATAAATTCAGTTCGTTGTTGTTCAGAAAAAGAAAAAAAAAATCAATTTAGGTGTAATAAGTTCAGATAAATATAGGTTTAATAAAGTTGGTCTAATAAGTTGGGAAACACTTAAAAGGTTTAACAAGTTCAATTGTTCAACAAGTTTAGATAAGTTATGTTCATGTGTAAAAAATCCAATAAGTTGAGGACAACGCACCTAAATTGAAACTTATAAAAAAAAGGCTTAATGATAGGCCATAGCAAGTGCTTACAAATCATCATAACCTTCTACTATTATCCATTTTTTTCACAACAAATTCACCTAGCATCTTGCTACTTGAAAAAGTAGCAATCTTAATTGCATAAGTTTGAATTTCCAGAAGAAACAAAATGGAGTAACTCCTAACTCGTGCGTAAAATATGTAATTAAAACCCTAAAACAATAAACAATAAAAGGAAATTGATGATAGAAAAAGGGTACAAAGTATTCACCTTTCAGCAAGATCAATTTCATCCCAAGATAAAAAGGCTGTCATTTTGCTTTGTTTAATTTCTTCTGTAGAAATTGAGCACATCAAACTTTCTAGTGTTGATTTCGGAATTTTCAATCAACCAAGATCGAATTGAATATCATCATCAAATTAGCTTCAGTTGCAGAGTCCTTTTGTTTTTTCGGCGAAGTTCAATTGCAGAGTTGGTAATTAAGAATCTGTCTGTCAATCCAGCTTGAGTTTAATCAATAACACAGAAACAGCAATTAATTAGGGCTTAGGAGAGATTAAAGGGATAAATTTTGGGGATAGAAAGAGAAATATACTACAGAACAATCCCAATGTTTGATTTCACAGTTCGGAGAAGCCTCGAAATTAGCAATTGTTCTTATGGAGGGAACAATGAACCCACTACAGCTCAAGAATGCAAAGTATCAACCCAGAAGAAAGTTAGAAAATTGTTTGTCCACCAATCAATTTCACTCTAGGATTTGGGAGATACTGAGCTAGATAGCTGAAGATGTAGGAACCAAGTGAAATGGATTGAGTTCAGATTGATAAATTTATATGAAAAGCTTATTAGAGTTAATTTATCTTCATCCCAAGCTCCATTAGGCTTTGGGTGGGATTTTTTGTTGGACCCACTTTTTGTGAAAAGTAAAGGTAAAAGTGTAAAGTTATAAGTAAAAGTAGGTAAAAAGTAATGAGTATTAAGTGATAAGTAAGGGTATAAATGTAAAGTTGTATATGGGCCATATGCCAAAAAAATGGAGCATTTATTTTGAAATGGATGAAAAATAAAAGTAGAGCAGTTTTTTTGAGACAGAGGGAATATCTATATTATAATTTAAGAATCAATTTAACCCCATGCCTCCAAACTCCTAATGGAGGCACCACAATCAATCTGATTTTTTTTAATAAAAAACTACCCAATAAATAATAGTGAAAGTATTGTGTCGGACAGTCCGACCGTCGGACCGTCCAACACTTGTATTTTTTTTTATCCCCAGACTCAACAAAACGTGTCCAGGTTCAATAATATGTGTCCAGGTTTAACAATATATGTCCAGATTTGACAATATGTGTCCAGGTACATGTCTCCATGGTAAACAATATGTTTTCAGGTTCAATAAGTTTCACCAGGTTTACAAATTTATG
Source organism: Salicornia ramosissima (assembly GCA_951394345.1). Lineage (NCBI taxonomy): Eukaryota > Viridiplantae > Streptophyta > Magnoliopsida > Caryophyllales > Amaranthaceae > Salicornia > Salicornia ramosissima. The sequence goes on along the minus strand of OX596237.1, from coordinate 48,490,105 downwards.
TCCAGGTTCAACAATATGTGTCCAGGTTCAGTACTATGTGTCCAGATTTAATACTATGTGTCCAGGATCAACAACATTTGTCCAGGTTTACAAATGTATTTTCAGGTTTACAAATATGTGTTTAGGTTTACAAATACTTGTCCAGGTTTAACAACATGTGTCCAAATTCAACAATATATGTCCAGATTTTACGATATGTGTCCAGGTCCATGTCTCCAGGGTAAACAATATGTTTTCAGGTTCAATAAGTTTCACCAGGTTTACAAATTTATGTCCAGGTTCAACAATATGTGTCCAAGTTCAATACTATGTGTCCAGATTTAATACTATGTGTCCAGATTCAACAACATGTGTCCAGGTTTACAAATATATTTTCAGGTTTACAAATTTTTGTTCAGGTTTACAAATATGTGTCCAGGGCTAACATTACTTGTCCAGGTTTAACAACATGTGTCCAGGTTCAACAAAACTTGTCCAGGTTTGACAATATGTGTCCAGGTACAGTTGAATTGGTCTGACAGTAACCTTATGTCGAACTGGTCTGACACAATACCTTCTCTAAATAATAACCACCTTCACATTATTTTCTTAAATGCATCATAATTTAGTTTAACACAATATAAAATATTCCAAACACATTAACAATTACCTTATTTAACTATTAATTTTGTCTATTTAGCATAACTAATTAACTATTAATATTTTTATGGTTACTTTTATTTGTTGTGCAATAATTTAGTGCACGTTCAATATACATTTTTTTAAAAAAACAAAACTTATTTTAAGTTTGTGTTTATCTAATGTCTGACTTTGTATGTCCTCCTTTTTAAAAATATGGGTCCATCATTGCCACCTTCAAACCACCAAAATAGTTAGAAAAAATATACTATTTTTTAGAAGGAATAATTATCAACGATTTTATATATTATATTACTAAAATAAAAATGAATAATTACCTATCACCATGTACAATTGTCTTTTCTTTCCTTTAATATATAGCCTACTAAAATATCAAACCAAAATAAATATAAAATGATATCCCTATCAAATAGAAACATAATTTATACTTATGACAAATGATTGATGACATTAGCATTGGATTGATTCTCATTTACTTCCTCAAACAGTAAAAAATATAATGGCATAATGCATGAATACATACAATTGAAAAAACATATATAAATGAATGAGAAGACTTTTTTTAAAATCATTATAGATCTAAACCACTATAGTACGTAAACACTCATACTACAACTTTATCACTAATTTTAGATTCACAAAAGAAAATTGTGGTGCATTAAGTTGTTAGATGATTAATGTAATTATAATATATAACCTTACTACGAATTTTAAATTTTATAATAGAAAAAAAAAATTTATATTTTTTGATCGATTTAAGACTAATTAATTAAAAATAAATTTAAATATACCCGGTGCATTTGCAGCGGTTCACTCTAGTTATTATTATTTTTAAGGCGAAGAGAACAACAACATGTGATGTTATTATACACTGGTGATGTAACGATCCGTATTTTAGCAGCGTTGTTTTCGGGGAAAACAACAATACAGATCATTAACATCTATAAACCTTTAATATCAGATTCATCAATTACAACGGAAGCTCTAAACTTAGTTCATATTATTCATTAAAACCATTAAATAATCTAAAATAAATACGTTTCTAAAGTCCAACAATGCTACGAAATAAGGAAAAGTCAACTAAAAATAATACAAAGGCTAGGGGTGAACATTAGAATAAATCTCAGCCCTTGTGTAACTCAATCAATCATCACCTGTACCTAAAAAAGGGTTTTGGGGTCCACAGTCAGTGGTGAGTAATTAGATTGTTCTACTTAATTAGTAGAACACAATTAGAAACATAATAATCAGAACAGGTCAACCAAACAGTCAAACAAATCATCAGGAAATCATTCATAGACATCATCGTTCAAGTACGCAGCGGAAACAAACATAACATCACAATAAACCAAGACCTTCTATACTAACTTATTCAGTTCTAGACTTCTTGACACCACTATTGACTCTTCAGTTCTATTCAGTTCAGGTGCTAAGCCGTGACCAGTCATATGCTCGTAGGGGAAACCTTAATTCTTCCCCAACTTTCCTTGCTCATGCCGGGTCAACCACGAAGATCTACTTCCCGACACTGGGATCAAGAACTGTCCCAAATCCGAGGATAGGACAATAGCTTCGACTATACCTATGTTCATGGCAACTTAAGCCACTAGATAGGCGGTCACTTCATAGTTAATCATCTTTTCCATATTACAATTTTGTTCTCAATTCTAGTTCACAACTCAATCCTTTAATGGCACAACTTGACTTCTAATCAATTCTAGTCCAACTTAACTTGACTCATAACTCTAATCTAGGACTTGTACCACTCGACATATCCAATAGCAAAACAATAATTAATTCTATTCTTTACAATAATCATATAAACAATTCAATCAATCAATTAAATAAATAATCATATAAACTAACAATTATCAACAAATATCACTTAAAACATGATAAAAATCCTCTTTTTGTTACTTAATACCACTCGCCATTCATACCTGTCAAAACATCTTGGAATAATATTAGAAGCACTCGACAACATGGTTAATCATCAATAAACAATTCAAAATTCATCCAGCATGATTCTAAGCAATTCTAAACAATTCTATACATGATTAAACCTATTCTAAAAATTATATAACTAATCTATCCTATTGATTAAATAAAGCAATCTAATTACCTAATAATCTAATATTGATGGTGAATGGTTCGATCTTCAAAGGCTAAAGGTTGAACTTTCTTTGATGAAGGTGTTTGAATTGATGAATTGAAGGAAGTATTTGTGTGGGGAAAAGGAGGAGTTTTTATTTGTAGTTTAGTTTTTATTTGTAGTTTAGTTTTTAGAGATTAAAAATTATAAAAGTGGTTCCCCCTTTTTGTGGTGTGTTGGTCGTGTAGAAATACTAGGCAAGGGAGTAAAACAAACTCCTAAAATTTAGTAGAGAAAGTAGGAGGATAAAAATTAGATTTTTGGAATCTGGTCAAACATAAATATGATTTATTATTTTAGCTTGAAAAAGAACTAAATAATTTGAAGGAGAATGTAAGGGGGCCATGGGGTATCATAAGGAGGATGTGTGTTATTGGCTTCCTAAAATCTAGTAGTCAAAGTAGGAGAAGGTGGGATAAAAATAGGATTTTTAGGAAAAGGTCAAAGTAGATATAAGTTAGTCATATTGGTGAAAATAAGTTAGATAAATTAATTAAAGGGAAAAAAAAAACAAGGGGGTTGTGAGGTGTAGAGAAAGGGGAAAGAAATTGGGCTTGGGTCTTAGCATGACAAGGGGAAAAGGTTTTGGGCCAGGATAAAATAATTAGATTGCTACAACTAATTTAATAATTAATTAAATAATAATCAATTAAATAATTAATTAATTTTATAATTAATTAATTAAGAAAAATTTAAAATATCCCGAAATTTCGGGGTATTACAGGTGATCTAAGTTTGCTAAGTGAACAACTCTTCTTTTAGGTTTCGTGTAGGTTAGTAGCCCAATAGGTGTGATTGTGTGAATGATATCAGCATAGTTTAGTTTGTTAAGATCTATTTGTACTATTTGTACCTTTAATTCTTGAATGAATTTTCACATGAGATATGCCACATATTACAGGTAGTATTGATAAGTTTGATAACTGTCAAGCTGTCTCCACCAATGATAAGATGTTTAATAATTCCTAAAAAAGAATACTTGTTTTATTCTTTCTCTAAGAGTTAAGACGGTTGCAAAAATGATGCTGAAAATTCTATTGATTTTTTTTTGTTCTCATTAGGTAGATATGATTAAATCTTCTTTTTTGAACTCTAATCAAGATTGATCCATTGAGTCTAGTTAAAGGATGCTCAACCCAAACTATTAATTACTACTCAATTGAGAGATGCAAAGTTCAAATTATTCCTACATTTTAAAAAAAGAGAGAAGGTATTGTGTCAGATCGGTCTGACAGTAACGATCCTGTCACCAGTCCACTGGATCTGGACACATATTGTTGAATCTGGTCACATATGTGTTTAATCTGGACACATGCTGTTAAACCTAGACATGTATTCGTAGACCTGGACACAGTTGTAAACCTGAAAACAGAACTGAACGCATTTGAAACCTGGACACAATTTGTAAACCTGATAAAAAGTTGTTAAATTTGGACAAATATGGACAAACCTGGACAAATCTAGACAAACATGGACAAATCTGGATAAATCTGGACACACCTAGACAAACATGGACAAACCTGGACAAATGTTGACAAATGTGGACAAATGTGGACAAATCTAGGCAAACATGGACAAATCTGGAAAAATCTGGACACACCTGGACAAATGTGGACAAACCTGGATAAATATGGATAACCTGGACAAATCTGAACAAATCTAGACACACATGGACAAACCTGAATACATATTGTTAAACCTGGACGAATAGTATTAAATCTGGATATATATTATTGAACCTGGACACATATTGTTAAACCAAGACACAGACCTAAACCCATTAAACTTCATCTTCAACCTCCAGCCTTTACTTACAGACATTTTCTTCTTCTTACTTCAATTTGTTCGACACCAAACAATGCTTATCCATATAATACTTCCATCCTTTCATCCATTATTATCAATATTAATTTCATCTTTATTTTACGAATATTAATGAACCCTAAATAATAGATACGATTAATTAATTTACTTTAGCACTGATTTTAAACCGAAAATTTAGCAGAATATAAAGGTTAGTGTTTCGCGTTGTGCTTGGTGGCTGACGAGGCTACACACGTCGTGCTTTTTGGCTGAAACATTGCAGGTGTCAACGACGGTCCGACCAAATGCACTCGTCGGACCGTCTGACACAATACTTTCACAAAAAAAAAATACATCATAAGCTTTTTAATTGCTCACTTAATATTTTGCATTATAAAAAATTGCAGCTTAGGTGATAAATGGAAGCAAAAACATGTTTCTAGGGGTGTCAGTTCAGTTATGGTTGGACTCAAACGGTTCAGTTGACTTCAGTTCAGTTGACTTCAGTTGATCTTTCCCAAAATAACCAATTTGGTTTTAACTTTATCAGTTTCAGTTCTAATTCATTGCAGTTATTTTTATTTTCAGTTCAAATCAGTTACGTTACGATTGGTCTTCGGTTTTACCCATACGATTTCAGTTGTTGTCAGTTCATTGTGAACGATTGATATAACAGTTCCGATTGTATTCAGTTTACGTTATAGTTGGTCTTTGGTTTTACCCATACGATGTCAGTTGTTATCAGTTCATTGTGAACGGTTGATATAACAATTCTCATTGTATTTAGTTTACATTATGGTTGTTCTTCGGTTTTACCCATGCTATTTCAATTGTTGTTAGTTCATTGTGAACGGTTGATATATCGGTTCTAGATGTGTTGAATTTATGATATGGAAAAATACGTTTATACCCATATGATTTCGGTTATTATCAGTCTATTGTAAATGATTATATTCAGTTATATTATGGTTATTTTCAGTTTTGCAAGGAAATCTGTTACGGTTTTGTTCGAGTTAGATATTGAGTATTAATGGGTTTTACCCGAGTTTTCTCACGTTTGTTTCTCCAAATAATATGAGCCGATCGTATTCGTTTTAGCCGTTGAATGTTTTGCGTCACAATGGGTTAGTTAAGTTGAGGTGCACGTCATAACTCTTTTGAAATTGGTATGGTTGATAACATCAATTAATTTTAAATTATTAATATGCTAAATTAAATTGATTTGAATAATCAATATATGAAATGAACAATTTTATTCAATAATATATTATAAATAATCGTTTCGTGAAAAGAACAATTTGATTAAATATAGTTTAATTTGATACAAATAGTTTTTGCCTAATTTCAGTTTAGTGTAGAGTGATTTTCAGTTAACCAACGGTTTAAAACAATTTTTTTTTTTGCTCAGTTTGGTTCAATTAAGCAACAACTTAAAACTATTTATAAGTCATTTTGGTTTAATTGATCAATAGTTAATTGCAGTTTTATTAACTAACAAAATCAAACATTTTATAAATCATTTCGGTTCAGTTGATCAACAGTTAAAAACAGTTCAATTAACTAACAAAACCATATAGGTTATAGTTAATCTCAGTTCAGTTATGATTCGGTTATGGTCAGTAAAAAACAGTTTTATGTAGTCAACCTTTTCATTTTAGTTGATTTCAGTTCATGATTCAGTTCAGTTTCAGTTCAGTTGAGTGCAGTTCATTTTGTTTCAGTTGGACTTTCAGTTATCAGTCATTTGGTTATTGGTTCATTTCAATTCAATCCATTCAGTTCAGTTTACGTTAGGTTAACAGTTAAACCAACAGTTTCTAACCAAACTGACAGCTCTACATGTTTCTAAGATACCAACAACTAACAACTTGTTACCGAACAATTCAGTTTGTGAATAACTTACTCAACCCAAAATATAGTCCTGTAAAACTTTAAAGAGGCCTTAGTGTTACTAAAGGCTCGTTTACATTAGCTGAATAGAGCTGAACTGAACTAAACTGAATTGAACTGAATTGAACTGAACTGAACTGAACTGAACTGAATTGAATTGAATTGAATTGAATTGAACTGAACTGAATAGAAGTGTATTAATTGAACTAAATAGAGATGAACTGAACTGAACTGATTTGAATAGAGATTAACTGAACTGAAATGAAGTAAACAAGCCCTAACTCATTAATTAATGCTACAATTTTTCTTACCTCATACATACCTTTTAAAAGTCATTTTTTTGCTCGATGTTTTAAAAGTTTTATTACTCTTCGATTTATCTTTTAACACAATTTATTATTGGTCATTTATTTTGAAAGCTAAATCATAGGAATAAAAGAAAAACTGGAAATAAAAATACTATATGTATCTCAATTTAAGCTAATGCCTATATTATGACTCTGCTGCATTTGTAAGCAATGCACAAATGCACAATGATAATTTTGTAAATTAAAAAATGAAAATGACACATGTGACACAATCACACAAAGAGATGATTTTGACATACAAAATATCGAAATATCATTGTACATTGTTAAAGTATGCAACATATATTTTTTTTTATTTATTTATTTTTATTTTTTAAAACCATGCAACATAGTTAATTAGTTATGAATTAGACAAGTCTCATCAAGTTATTGTTTTTCATATGTTTCTTACACTTTTTAAGAATGTAAAAATATGTTTATTTAATTGTATGAATGAACAAAATTATCATAGTAAAATACACAAAAAAAAAAATAAAATTGCAGTACAAAGGTACTAATTTAGTAATTTACATCTTTTTATATATAAAAAAATAAAATTAAAGTCCTTATTATATTGGATTTTAGAGGGAGTGCTCCATAGACTGCTCTAGGCTCTAGCTGAGAGATTTCTTGAGGCAAAAGATTTCGCAACAAAACTGAGTGAACTGAGGGAGATCGAGAAATCAACATCGTAATATTCAGCTTTTACTCCATGGATGTCAAGGGCAATTTACTCGTCGACGATATTCAGCGAACTCAGTAATCTCTTCTACTCCCCTTTTCTGCTTTAGGGTTCGCTTATTTCAATCTCAATTTTCTTATTTGAAAAACCAAAAACATGAAAGAAGTTAACCAAAACATGATGTTTCTTAGATTCCGTTGTTTAGAGTTAGCGAAAATGAAACTTCTCAACTAAAGGATGATATTTTTGAACCGAATTTCAGCCTTTTGGACTGTAATTTGAAGCACATTTTGATTGTGCTTTTAATTTGATGAAATGATTTATGTTTGTTTATGGTTTAGGTATCCTTATGTGACCGGGACATCTATTATTGGAATCAAGTATAAGGATGGAGTTCTCATTGCTGCTGATATGGGAGGTCTGGTTTTATACTTCCATCTTTTTGCATCTCTTATTGCTCCCCTTGTTTGTTTAATTTATGCTAGCATTTTCCTCATTTTTTTGTTGGGGGTGGTTTGAACACGGGGGAGGTTCGAAAGCTCAAAGTTTGTGGTGTGAAATGAAAGCTAGATCATTGCTTATGCATCATTTTGAGGCTCCATTTTTAGAGATTGGAAGGTGTCAGAATACGATTTTCTTCTAAGATGTCAGCTTTAAGGGGTTTTCAGTGGAGTTATGACAATTTTCTTGACTAACTAGTAACTATAGGTGTGGCTGTAAAACTCACTCTCCTTGTATCCTACAAGCAATTGGGCACGTATTAGGTGCAACTGGATGGTTTTTTGGCTACCCTGTTTTGCTTATATCCTCAAAAGACTCAATCCTTTTGCATGTCCCAACTCCTAAGTGGCTTTGATGTTGTCTCAAATGCTAATACTTTGATACAGCTAGTCTTTGTGTGCCCATGGTGTTACATTCGATGGACTTTACTAGCAAGATGATGCACAAACTGGGTAGACCCTTCAATTTGCAGGTTTATGGAGGTGTATTTTGACTATTTTCTAGTCCCGCGTTATAGTACACAAAAAAAATGTTTTTGAGTACCCATTCAAAATTTCAAATGCTTCTTCCCTCCCTTGAAGTTGATGCAATAGAATGAATTTTCCCAACATTGCTAGTTATTAAATAAAATTAATAAAAGTAATCTACATCGTGCATCGTGCATTTTTTCTCGATGGTAATATTTGGACTTTAATACAATTGACATAGCTGATTTTGTCCATATTTTATAATATATACATCAAGAATAATATTATGATGTACCTTATCTATTCATCTAAATATTTGTTTTTAAATATCCACTCTTCATTCACCTTATTCCCGAAAGAATATCCTTCTTATATAGATATAGATATGCGAATTATATTAAATAGTACAGGCGGGCTTAGTGCAGTGGAATAATTGTGGGAAAAATAAACTTTTCCTTGCTAGCAATTTGAGTATGATGAAAGTAGAATGATTTTAGAGGAACATACATAAACAAAATGTAGGAAGAACCTTATGGAACGGATAATGTTTGCTAGTGCGTAACAAAGAAATCAATAACCAAAGTTGTGCATTGGCATTCAAGATAGTCCAAATGCTTCAATAATGAAATAACTATGTTTCAATATCATCATGAAATGATCCTTTCCTTTCTTTGTAACTTGAGATGTGTCTCACCATATTCTTGTTTGGCACTTTGGTGATGGAGCAGATATATCTTTCTTTAATCTCCATGTTCCTAAAGGATGGAACTGGTATGTCACGAGGGATTATGTGAAGAGGGGAAGGCTTAGTTGAGGATATGGGAGTGAGTAGTGACTGAGTAAGGAAAAGAAAGCTGTTGAATGGTACTTATGGTTGGATGTTTTTCCCTGGGGGTTGGGGGTATATCACTATGCAAATTATGGATAAAAATCACTAAAAGAAAAGTTTTGTGCTATTATGAAAATATTTTAGGGAAGGAAAAATGCCCCTTGGTCCATGCAAGGCAATTGCCTTTGTTGTATAGCAATTTTGTATTATTTTTTCTCTTGCTACCGCATTGTAAAGCTTTTTGAGCTTATCACGATCAAGATATTAGGCCGCATTGCCCGCGAATGTGCTTTCGCGACTGTTACCGCGATCGCAACCGAAACCGAGATTTAGAACCATGGTTTCATGTTCCGCGCATTAGTTCTATGAAGATGCTAAGTGTTTTTTTTTTTTTTTTTTTTTTCTCCTTCCGTTTGGAGTTTGGACATGAGTTCTTTTGGGGTCAGTATTTGATCTTCATGAATACTTATTTATCTGTTTTGTTGAGCATTCTTTCCTATATCTGTAATTCCTATATGAGTTTTGTACCAAATTTATATGTTAGTTTTTCTTGGGTCATATACTCATATGATTAAAATTATGTTGGGTAAGGATTTTTGAAGATTCTTTTTTCAATATTACCAAAGAGTCATGGGATATGAACTTAATACTAGCATAAGATCCAGATCAAGTTGAGATTTCCTAGATTACTTTAGTAATATTTTACATCTTGTACACATTTTAAGGAATTATCTTGTTATTTGTAAAGAAGACATTAAAGTTCATCAGCTATGATATGAAAATATTAACATGTATGACAGGTTCTTATGGCTCCACTCTCCGCTATAAGAGTGTGGAGAGGTTGAAGGGCATTGGAAAGCACTCTCTTCTTGGTGCTAGTGGAGAAATTAGTGACTTCCAGGAGCTTCTGCGTACCCTGAATGATCTCATGTAAGTGATTATCCATTTAGCATTAGTTGTTCGCAAAGACACCTAATCACATTAAGAAAAATACTGCCAGCAAGTAGACTCTGAATTTAGACATCCTAAAACCAACAATCCAAAAAGTTAAAATGTAAAAGAGAAGATTTTTTAGTCTATTATCCTGCTTAAATCCCTTTATGTTTCTTCCATGGTAGATGGACTTTGTTTATGCTTTTCTGTCTGGTGATTGCTTTCTTTGTCCTTGATTTTTGCAGTCTCTATGACGACATGTGGGATGACGGAAATTCTTTTGGCCCTAAGGAGGTGCACAGTTACCTTACTCGTGTAATGTATAATAGACGTAACAAGTTCAACCCACTGTGGAACTCTCTTGTCCTTGGTGGAGTTAAAAATGGTCAGAAGTACCTTGGAACGGTTAGTTCTTCCTATATGCACAACCTTTACTTGTAATTTGGACATATCTTTTGCTTCATCTATCCAAATGAAATTTTGAGATGTGATGTTGATGGTGCATCTTGTGAAGGTCAATATGATCGGTGTACACTATCAAGACAACTATGTCGCTACGGGATTTGGAAATCACCTTGCAATTCCAATTCTTCGAGATGGATGGAAGGAGGACCTGAGTTTTGAAGAAGGTGTGAAGCTACTGGAACAGTGCATGCGTGTCCTTTTATATCGTGATCGATCTGCAATCAACAAGCATCAGGTTTCTATCTCTGTCTTGATTAAGTTTAATGATTTGTGCTTTTTAAGCGATCAGAACTTTTGCTCTTTCATTTTCAGAGCAACTTCAGTATTTGATAGCTTAGGCAAATTTTCATATATTGTGCGTGGTTCAATGCTCTGATTTGCCATGGTTGCATTATACTGGGAGATGCCTGAGTACTAACTCTACCAAGTGCTTGAAATTTCATTCCGCATCTGTTTATTTTTTAGTGAAAAAAGGCGATAAGATTGGGAAAGTAAATGTAAATGATGGGTATTAAAACTGGAAAGTTTCAAACAGGTTCTTAGGGCTTGTTTACTTCAGATTATATTCAGTTCAGTTAATCTCTATTCAGTTCAGTTCATCTCTATTTAGTTCAATTAATACACTTCTATTCAGTTCAGTTCATCTCTATTAAGTTCAATTCAGTTCATCTCTATTAAGTTCAATTCAGTTCATCTCTATTCATCTAATGTAAACGAGCTCTTAATAGCTTTTCCCCTTTGACTTTAGTACTATTCACATATAAATGTAATTGTACCCATGTTAATATCTCAACTTTCATAAATTTAGACAATTTATACAAATTAATGGCTCAAATCATGTGTTCAAAAACGTGAAAGTCTTGAACAACTATTTGGGAATGGAGGGAACAATTTATGTGGGAGTATCTATATATATATAAGAGAGAAAGAGAATTGTGCTCTTTAATTGTTTTTGTGCTGTGGACAATGTGATGTTTCGATGGAAGAAATTGATGATTATTGTACCCTGACCCCATGGGAAACGTGATGTACAATATATTGTGAAATGATGAAATATGTTTGAGGCAGGGATTTACATGGGGGAGTCATTGTTAGCATGTTTGAAACTGACTTAGAATCTGTTGTACTTTCATCATTTTTTTTTTATCAAAATTGTTGTATTCTTATAGCCTTTTGCTATCTTTCTGTTTTAGAGTTGAAGTTCTGAATCATGTTGTTCATTTGTTTAATATCCTGTACTTTCTTTGAGCATATAAAAAGTAATATCTTTTACTTAATTTTAAATTCAAATGATCAGATTGCAAAGATAACTGAAGAAGGTGGCGTGACAATCTCCCCGCCCTACTCATTGAAGACATATTGGGAATTCTCTGCATTCCGGGATCCTACTGCTGTTGTTCAGGAGTCAGTGTAGATGGTTTGCTTTGTAGTGGTAAAAGTTGGATTATGTGATACATGACTTGACCTCCTGTTTGTAATTTTCTGCTTCTTAAACTCTGAATTTTTTCTGGGGAAACTATAATTTGTTTTCATGTTTAACCCCTTGTGAAAAACCTAAAAGTTTATGATCAGTGACAGCAATTACATTATGCCTTTTCCATGCTGAATTGTTATAAAAAACGGCTTTTTTTGGATAAGGAAAGAAAAACTGGCTAACCTCTTTCAACAGGCCAACCACAAGCATCTTTGCGGATAATTAAGGAAAGATTAGGATCACAATGATGGCTTTTAGTAATGATTTTTAAACCTTCCATCTTTCTTGGAAATATGCTTTTTAGTAATGATTCAGTAGCTGTGATTAAAAGAGTGATGGTTGGTTGCTGAATGAGAGTCATTATATGATAATGATCTTTGATTTATTTAAGAATGTATATATGCTGGTTCACATACCATTGTCAAATTAATGTCTTGTTAGTTTTCTCTTCTTGAAAGAGTTTTCTGGTCATCTTTTGGAAGTAGTCTTCATGCCGGCACAATGTGACTGCATAACTTCTGGGATTAATATGTATTTTATATATTATACACTATGTATGAATTGACACTTTGGACTTGTCTCATGTCATTTGCCTCAACGTGCTAGCAACTCTCATGTGAATGTAACACTTTCACCACTATGGCTTCTTTGTCCCATTGCTGTACCTCCAGAAAATTAGATAATCTCTCTATTCTTTGAAACACAAATCTCACATTCTCAGCCATCTGGGTAGAGAGTCTGAAATGGAAACTAACTCGCCTCTCACTCCTAGCTCCAAAGCTCGACGTCCCTTATCCGGTGGGATACCTCGGTCACCTCGCTTGAGCCGGAATAGTAGTGGTACATCACTTGCTTCTCTCTCTGACACCCGTGGGATGTCTCCTCAGCGTTCGCTTCCCGAGATTCGTTCTCTTCTGTCCACCTCTCCCCAGCAGACGACTGTCGACCGCTCCTCAAGGTCGGCTACCACTTCTCCTCGACCGTCAGTCCATCGGTCGAGGTCGATAACTAAGTCTAGAAGCTCCTCTGAAGAGAGGGAAGAAGAAAATTACAAAAATATCCCTATATCCAAAGCGTTGGAAAGTCATCAGAGAAGACTAAGCTTAGACAGTAAGGATGATAAGGGCGCGGTGGCTAAGCTTTTTAGGTCGAGCTCTCAAAACATGTTAGCGAAAGGGGTGGGAAGGGCATTGACCAGGTCCCCCTCGGCATGGGCCCTATCGCCTGGCCGACCATTGCCGGCCCCACCACTGGCACCGCCGGATTCTCCTAAGGTGAAAGGTGTGAGTGGGGTGTTGAAGTACTTCAATAAACAAAAGAAGGTATCTCCAGCACAAGAAGAAGAGTTTCATCAATATAAGATTGTGCATAATAGGTTGCTTCAATGGAGGTTTGCAAATGCTAAAACTGAGGCTGCTATGGCTAAGGTTAAGAGAAAAGCTGAGGTCAGTTGGAGTTTTTTCTCCCCTTATTTACATTTCCCCTAGAGTTATTCCTACAAAATCCTCTATAAAAAGTCAATAGATTGTGAGCCAAAGAGGGAAAAACAGAGAGAGAACTATAGGTGTAGGACTAAAGAAAAGGGAAAAGATAAAGGGTGATTGTGGTTCCATGATAATGAATATACATGCATGCCTACATGCTATATAGAGTATCATATAGAGCAACCTCTTCCATTATTTGTTTAGTTTAGGTGTAGAACTAATTCAGGTCCACATTTATAATCTTTAATAGCGTGTTTGTAAAAATTATAACTACGTGTTAATATCCAACGACAACCTACTTTATGATTTTTTCATTATGGATCTGTTTGGTAGGATGTAAAACGTTTTCCCATTTTATATTGTTTGGTTTTGAGTAAAATATTAAAATGTAAAACTTTGGGTGGAAAAGCATTTTCCACCTTATTGAAAACATTTTCCCCAAATTGAAAGAAAAACATTTTTCATCACAATTGGAAGGAAAACATTTTCCATCATAATTGAAAATATTGATTTTCAGTTCAAACAAACAATGAAAATTGCTTAAAATGAAAAATCATTTTGCATGCTACCAAACAACAGAAAAACCTTTGTTAAAAATGATTTTTCCAATGTAAAAGATTTTTCATGAAAAATTATTTTCATTTAAAAACATTTTACACACTACCAAACAAACCCTATGTGTAAAACTCAAATTGTGATAAAAAAAACTCAAACTACATAATATAAACAGCGTAAAATTTTTGCAAATAATAAAAACCGGAGGTAGTATACGCGGTTTATAGATTTCGTATTATAGCTTTACTTTATATCATATGCTTTCTTTAGCTTTGTCATATAATTACTTTAACGGCCCGTTTGGTAGCCGGTCATAAATTGAAGTAATGGGAATGAATTTATAACTAGATTTGGAAGGAAAATCAAAATTCATCCCCATAGTGGTGCTACCTTAACTCCAATTTATCTAATTTTCTTCACAAATATCCATTCCCATCTAATACCACTCTTCCACATGGTAATGAATGGTAATGAAAAATAAGAAGAAATTTCAAGTTGGGAATGAAAAATATGTTTTTCATTGAGATTTTAAAGTTTTTCCTTAACAAATTACACTTTAAATTCATTATCATTACCACAATTCATTACCAACAACCAAACGGGTATTTAACAGTAAATTTAGTGATTTTGAAACCGGTGAAAAAATTTATCAATCAATTGTTTAATTAGATGCTTATTATGTTGTTTATTTTTATTTTTTTTCATAAAACATATGGCAGGAGAAAGTGTTTGGTGTTTGGTTGAAAGTATACAAAATGAGGTATGCAATAGCAGAAAAGAGGATGAAAGTGGAAAGATTGAAGCAAAAAGTAAAGTTTCTTCAAATATTATGCCCACAAATTGAGCTTCTCAATGAGTGGCAGAAATTAGAGAAAAAAAATTGTGAAGCTGTTGCCAGAGTCACCCGAAAGTTGTCTGCTTACTCCACTAAACTTCCCTTAGTTGATGGTGCTTCGGTACGTTTTTAATAAATAATAAAACATATTAAAAGTCGCTTCTCGTACTGTATTGTGTCACGTAAGCGTCATGTCATGGTCCCATGTCATTAGTCCACGTGTCATCACACTATTTAAAACCCAAAATGAATTAAAATAATAGGTTTCAACAATCATCGAACCCACAACCTACCTCCACATAGCTAAACTTTTTACCAATAGTCTATATCTTCTTCTTGTATTATAAACAACTTTTATTGATAATAATTATTTTAAATGGCAATAGATCAATGAAAAAGAAATTTTTAAAAAAAATTGCCACCCGGGACAACGCCCCGACCAAAATACTAGTTAGACATTAAATCATTGCAAATTTGACATGTATATGGAAATTTTCATCCTTAAGTAAAAGTAAACGAAATTTAATGCTTAATTTATAATGAATGTCTCAACTTTGAAATAAAATTATTTAATTCTGCTAAATTTTTTGAAACACCCTCTATAGAGATGTAAGATAATTTTCTCATCACATTCATCTCTAATTAAAGTATATAAACGGATTATGCTTATTTAGAGATAAGATTTTCGTAACTAATTAGGATTTTTTTTTTTTATAAAGTATAATTCGTAATTTCGTACTATATATAGTACCAATTTTTTGGCACTTCTATTCAATTATTATAGCTCACAATTTCCAATCAAGTATATAGATTTTTATACCATCTTTCAATATAATACATTGAGGACTATGAAAAAAAATGTGATTCAAAAGTCCAATTTTTAATACCGTATCGGAAAAAAGGAAGTCAAATACTTCATATATCTTATAATTTCACATTGCCATCCGATAATTCTGAGATAGGACCTACCACCTATGAGTGAGACCTTAATGTACCTTATCTGTAAAAAAAATTCGATCACAAATTCTTTCTAATAGTAATTAATTACATATTTACATGTGAAACAACACTTTAATTTTGCTCAATCATAATAAGATTATCAAATCATATGGCTTGTTTTATATAGGGTGATATATCATCTATATTTGATGCCATGAATCTAGCTCTAGAAGTTATGGGAAATGTGGAAGAGACCTTCATACACCTCCATTCTCAGGTAAATTTTAATTTTTATCAAAATTTACAACCTTAAAATTTCAGTATTTCACACCTTTTTTTGGTTAAAAAATTAAAAAAGTTTATTACTTAAACTTGCATAGAGGCTAAATAATAAATATGTGCATGGCTGATTGAGTGCAGGCTGAAATACTAAGTAAAATGCTAAGGGAGCTCATGCAAACTGTCAAACAAAACATGGAATGTTTTCAAGAATTGGACAAGGAAATTGAAACCGTTATGTCCCTTGAGGTATATATGATTTAATTTTAACCTAATTAATTAATTAATACAATTAACAAATAAATGTCGACTTTTGAAAACTACTACCAAATAAAAAAATTGATATAAAGCTGCCTAATAAATCAATTTCGACCTGGTAGTACTACCACTTTTCGTGTTTTTCCATTTTTTGATGTTATGACCCACCAATTTTGATTTCTCTCTAATTTTTTTCCCTAAAACTACTTGACTTCATTCCATCTATTGCTAAGTATACTTATGCTTCAATGGAAAAAAAAGTAGGATTAAAGAAAGTTAGATTGAAGAAAAAGGGGAGAATTTTGATTCATTACAGAGGTTATAAGTCTGATATATATTTTTTTTTTAAAAAAGAAGAGAATGTTAGAAATAGAGGGAAATCGAGCATTTTTGGGGGAAAAAATAGAGAGAAATCAATAGATATGGGCCATAACATCATAAAAATGGAAAAAAAACACGGGAAGTGGTAGTGAAAGCCTACAAAGTCGAAATTGATTTATTATGCAGTTTCATAACAACTTTTTTATTTATTTGGTAACATTTTTCAAAAGTCGACAATTATTTGATTTTTTTTAGACAATTTTTCCTAATTAATATTATAGTCAATAACGCCAGTTAAAAAATTATTAGATGTCGTTATACTAATTCAGAGTGATAGATCAAAATTGATACATAATATAACAATTAATATATAACACACATCCGTCTATTATAATATAAATACAAACAAACGTATTATTATTTGTTATATGTAGGAATTTTTTTTCACGTATATATTTAAAATTAACCAGTTAGTTATTAATTAATGCACAAACGAACTTTCTTATTCTTATAATTTGCTTTATGAACAGGCTCACGAGAAAAGCTTGGTAGTACATTTCATACAAGCAAATAAGGAGCTAGAGGAAGGGCATATGAATTGTAAACATCATCATCTTATGAGACACTTGAAAAACAAAGAGACAGCTTTAATTTTTTCCATGTTGAATGTCTCTTAATCATATTAGATGAATATATATTTACTAGATAATATCCGAGCAAATGCTCGGTTTATCTAACTAAGGTAAGTATTTATATCTAAAAATTGATCTTTCTATGCAAAAATTCGTAAAATGTTATTGGAAATAAATTTTTTTAAGTACTTTTTAAATTAACTTATGCAATAGATTAAAATTAGTTCATTAACTATAATTTTTTATATAGTTATTTCAAATTTAGATTAATATCAATCGATTTACTTTATTTCTAACGTCGATAATGCAATCTTCTACTCCCTCCATATCAGTTTATCTACAACAATGAATATTTTATCTCTCACATATTTTCTCAATTGTTGAAGATAAACTGATATGGAGGGTGTACCATTTTTTTAATCAAGATTATATAGTTATTTCATGTAATATAAACTTGTACTATTTTCCAAAAAAATAAAAAAAAAGTCATGTACGGTTATCTTGTTGTTCATTTTAATAACTTTTAGAATAAATTGTATTCATTAATTTCTCTTTCATATTTTGTTAATAAATTTTTTTGAAGATGGATCGGTAGTATTGTTTTTATTGGAAAATAAAGTACAAATACTTTATGAACTGAAAATGACACTAATAAAGTATGACATGAAATAATTGTTTTAAGGAAAAAAATAAACTAAATGCATCTTTGGAAATAGAAAGCATTTAATTATTATAATAAATAATAAGTAAGGAGGGAAAAATAAGAGATTGGGAGGGAAAATACTTTTTATAGTGGCTTGTATTTTAGTATATAGTATAGAAGTATAGATAGATGTGGTTTTGCATCTTATTTATATATATTAATTAATATATATATATATGCACTATAGCCCCACTAAAGTAGTGAGGCTCAAAATTTTTGTAAGAGAAATTAAAGGCCAATATTATGAAGAATTATGTCAAATTTGAATACAAATATATATATATATATATATATATATGTATAGTACTATATCAATTAAAGGTGGGCACGGGAGATGCCAAGACGGCCCAAATGCCAAGCCCCGCGTTTCTCGTGCCACAATGTGTCGTGTCAAGACCATGTGTCGTGCCGGGCCGACTCGTGCCGTGTCATCGTGCCTTATACTAATTTTTATATATTATGAATTTTTAACCAAAATGAGCATGCCCACGTGCTTGCCGGCCCGTCGTGCTCGTGCTGGGTTCGTGCCAAACTTTTAAAATATTGTTCATGGGTGGCCCACGGCCCACTAGTTGTACCTTCGTGTCGTGCCGTGCCGTGCCGTGCTCATAGCGCCATAGCGGGAGCTCGTGCCATATCGGATCCAAATCGTGCTGTACTGAGTTGGCCCGCGTGCCGACCCGGCCCATGCCCAGCTCTATTATCAATGGTGCCAAACAATCATTTGCTTTTAAACGTCTTAATCCTAGTGAACATGTTAAGATTCATATAAAATTGCAGACACTAGGCTCCAAGAAAAAGTATATATTTGCATATGCACGTTTTTGAACATTAAATTAGCTTAGAGATCAATTATCAATACATCGTAAACTAAATTTGGCTCTCTTGATTGGAAGAAAAAAAAAATTAACATCCTCAATCTCAATATATAATAGCGGGTTCTCAATATATATATATATATTAGATTAGCACCCGTGCGAATTTACGGATTATGAAAAAAGAATTATTAAAATTTATTTTAATAATGATATTAATCTGTGTAAGTAAAAGTCGAAATCATGGAAAATAAACAATGCTTATATGTATAGATAAATATTAATATTGTTAGCGGTTTCTATTTATTTAAAAAATTAGATAAGAAAAAATTCAGATAAGATTAGATAAAATTAGAAAATTTCATATCAGATCAGAAAAATTCAGATAAGAGATGATTAGAATAGTTAAGTTCAGAATTTCAGACGAATCAAATGCACCCTAAGTATCAACTTTTCAAGAATATATTGAGAAAAAACTTTGGAAAGGAAAATATTGAAAAAAAATTAAATGAAAAGAAAGTTTTTTTTATTTTTTTATTTTTTTATTTTTAAAAGTCAAATGAAAGTTCGCAAATTATTATGTGCTCCCGGAGCACCTTGCTCATTGTGGTCCCGCGATATACATTTCTCAATACTGCATATATATTTCTCAATAATAATACATATACATATATTTCTCAATAGTGCATATACATTTTTCAATACGGCATATGGTCCCGGGATCACATTCCTCATTCTGGTCCCACGCACGATATACATTTTCTCAATACTGCATATACATTTCTCAATACTGCATATACAATTTTCAATATTGCATATTAATTTCTCAATAATATTCATTTGAATACACTACACTATTCATTTCAACACACTGCAATATACATTTTCAACAAACAATATACATTCCTATATAAAAACAATGCTGAATCTACTTTATGATTCATATTCAATTCAATACTGCAATACACTTCAATATTCATTTCAATACACTAGCATATTCATTTCAATACAATACAATATTCATTACCATTAAACAATATTGATTCATATCTAAAAAACCAGAATAGAATCTTAAAAAAATATACAGTTCAATATACTTCAATATTCATTTCAATATACTACAATATACATTTCATTACACTACATATTCATTTTCATTCAACAATAATAATTCATATCTAAAAAAAATCTAAAATACGTAATAACACAAAATATTAATTAACCAACATTAAGACAATGTTATCATCAACAATCTGATTATCATCAACATCAAAAAAAAAAAAGCTAAAGAGATCGAAAAAAATGAAACAGAGAAATTATAGGAGGTCAGAACAGAATATTTATAACTTTTTTTTTTTTTAAAGAAGCCAAACGATGTCGTAAAATCCTGAGACCATTGCACAGAGAGGAAGGTGGTCCCAGGACCATATGCAGTATTGAGAAATGTATATGCATTATTATTGAGAAATGTATATGCAGTATTGAAAAATGTATATCGCAGGACCACAATGAGGAAGGTGGTCCCGGGACCATGATATAACGGTTGATGATAGTTTGGATGGAATTTTTTTAATGAGAATGTGACATGTGGCAAATGATGATGTCAGGGATTTTTGTTTTAATTAGTAATATATATATATATATATATATATATATATAGAAGTAGGCTTATGTGAGAAATGTAGTTTTGGTGAGAAGGGTGAGAAGCAACCACAACCCTTTGATCAACAAATGAATGGCTAAGATTAAATTTGATTTTCCCTCTAATCTCCTTCTATAGTTTAGAGCCAATGTATATATGGTATAAAATCAATGTATTTTTACTCAATGTATTTATAGTGTATGGTGAATGTACCTATAGTTGGTGGTCAATGTACCTCTAGGTCGTAGTTGATGTATTTATCTCTTGACTAACAACTATAGGTGAGAAATTTCTTATCGTGAGAAATGTGAGAAGAGATAAATACATCAATTATGACCTATAGGTACATTGACTAACAACTATAGGTACATTAAACATATATTATAAATACATTGAGTAAAAATACATTGATTTTATGCCATAGATACATTGACTCCAAACAATAGAAGGAGTAAGGAGGGAAAATCAAATTTAATCTTAGCCATTCATTTGTTGATCAAAGGGTTGTGGTTGCTTCTCACCCTTCTCACCAAAACTACATTTCTCACATGAGTCTACTTCTATATATATATATATATATAATGAAATATTGTGTCCAATTTAAGGTTTTTTTAAAAAAAATTTATGGTCATGTGATGCTTGGGCCTTCAGGCTCTATCAAATGACTCTACATCATTCAATAATCAATATATGTCATGGGAGGTTTTCTATTATCCAATGACTTGCAACAATATTTCGGAATATTTTTTATTTCCCATACCCAAGAACCTAAAAAAGTTTGGATTATTATTATATTTGGTATTGGTTAGTTCTAGGGTTTAGGGGAGTTGTTCCATTGCATGGCAGGGTTTTTTTCTGCCCTATTTTTTTTTCTTGGTTTAGAGTTACATGGAGGATTATTATTTTTCATTTTTCGTCTCTATAATGAGGTATTATTTCCTCTTGAAGGATTTCTCAAATGTTGGGTCGCATAGTGTTTTGGGCCTTTCGACGGCTTCATCATATTACTCCACAATGTATGATATCCGTCTTAGGAGATTCTTTTCATCGAGGGACGTACTCCGCCACAATGTTTCATACTATTATTTTTGTTCCCCGACCCAAAAAAAAAAATGAAAAATGTGGATTTATAGCCTATAGTTTCGACTAATCAAATTAAAGAGTCATTCTAAGGTTGGTTCTTTTTTGCCTTATTTTTAATTTGTTTTGGGTCTTGTAGATAGGTTTTCTTGTCCCTTTTAGGCTCTATATAACATACAAAGTTTTGTATCATATTATTGGATGAGGATCATAAATCTACAATTGAATTGAAGATCTACAATGCATGCTTTTATCACCTTACGGTGGTACTATTCACACTTGATTATTTTCAACCGAAAGGAAATGCTCTTTTTGAGTTAACTTCATTATTTCTTTTGACTTTTTTCTTGTTTGCAATGAATAGATTGATGCATGTTTGCTTTTTTTGAATAATTCTCAAATACACTAATTATCATCTCTCAAAAAAAAAAAAAAAAAAAAAAAACATGTTGTCCACAACAAGAATGAAATCATTGCCTTAGATTTTCCATCAAAAATCACTTCATGGAAACTATTTCTATACTCTTCCCCCCCCCCACAATTTGAATTAGAAATTGATAATAATTAATACCCAAAAACAATTTAAAAAACTCCAAACCCTAATTTAATAAAATAAAAGATTAGTACAACTATTATATGCACACAATTAAATTGCTCTACTTCTTTTCACCTAATGGAGCTACATCATTCTCATGATCATCACAATCACCAATTTGTATGACATGATCATCACCACTATCACCTCTTTCTAGACTAGGTGATTTTCTCTTTGGCTTAGCTTCTTGCAACATTGATATAACATCTCTCATGGATGGCCTATCCGCGGGACTTCGACTAGTACATAGTAACGCGACTCTAAGTAGTAGCAGCATCTCCTCTCTTACAGATGCACACGATGCCCCTGCATTTTTGTCTAAGATTTCCTTCATTCCGTTCTTCATTTTTATTTTCGAGTGTACCCAATTCACAATGCTATTTCCTTCCCCGAATTCTCGGTCTACTGATCTTTTTCCGGTCAATATCTCCAAGAGCACCACCCCGTAACTGTAGATGTCGCTCTTTTCATCGACTTGTAACGTATAAGCATACTCTGCAATATTAATTAACAATAAAAATCATGTAAATATACTTTAAGTTTAAAAGAAAAAGGATTAGTAATTAACTTTCACTTAAGGTAAATTGATTTAACCTAAATTTTTCTAATTGAGGTGGGGTTTCAAAGTCATTATGTTATTAGTTAGTGAATACAAACAAGAAGACAACTTTTTTTTTTCTTTTTAATAGTAACCATGACATTAACACATTAACTAATGAAAAAGTGCTAGGTGAGTCAATGCAATATATTGCACCAAAGAATATGTAACAAACCAAGTGTTTGACAAATGTGTGAGTGGATACAAATTATAATGATTATGAAACCAAAATAAAGCAAGAAAAAGCTAAGTAGCATCACGTCTAACAGTAGAAAGAAATGGCACTACACTAAAAGACAGATGAGTCTTAATAACACTCCCTTAATAATCCTAATCCTAACAACCTGTTGTTTTGTGATGTATAACCTAAATTGAACCGAATTGAATTTATCTGAATTGAAACTCGTTTAAACTAAATTTTAGATCCAATTAGAGCTAAGCTGAACTGAAATTTCAGAAATTATGTTCAAAATTGAACTAACTTAAACTAAATCCTAGACCTAATTGGAACCGAGCTGAACTCAAATTTCAGAAATTATGTCCAAAATTGAACTACCATAAACTAAACCTAGACCCAATTGTAGGTGAGCTGAATTGAAATTTCAAAAATTATATCCAAAATAATACGGAGAGTATATTGAATTTACTAACATCTAAATTACACTGAGTCCGGGACATGGACAACAAAAGACACGAGGATGGAGATAGAAAAATAGAAGATCTGAAATTTTTTAAACAATGAGTACGACACCCTGTTAAGTGAAGTCTCAGTATCGGATCCGATATCAATAAATTTTGGATATAGAAAACGGCTATCAAGTGATGACATTATGGAATTTGTAGTTTTGTACTTCACTATAGCTTTATTTGTTTGATAAATCAATATCATTGGACTTGTTGCACCTAAATCCAGAATTCCAATTTTATGGGCAGCTTCAATTTTGTAAATATCGTACAATGTATGTACAACAAATACAAGGTATTAAATCAGTTAAAGATAGCAATATTTTGGACCACATTTATGCAGGCATTCAGCTCCCTTTTTTGATATTTTGAAGTTAGGCTAAACTAAAGCTAAACATAAAGAAATGAGCATATTGTAAGAAATTTTGTTAGACTAAAGAGTAGAGGAGGAAAATTATACCTGGTGCAATGTAACCATATGAACCAGCAATAACGGACATACACTCGTCGCTTTGAATTAGCTTAGCGACTCCAAAATCCGCGACTCTTGCTTCCATTTCCGCGTCCAAAAGTATATTACTGGGTTTAAGATCGCGGTGAACAATGACTGGATCACAGTCGTGGTGTAGATAACATATGCCTTGCGCCACGCCAAAAGCAATTTTATACCTAGTAAACCAATCGGCTACCAAATTCTCTCCTTTGTTTTTACCATGTAACAAATCATCTAAACTCCCATTAGGCATGTACTCATAGAGCAACAATGTGCTTTTGTTGTTACTACAACACCCTAGCAACCTTACAATGTTCCTATGCCTTACATTCCCTAACACCTCCACCTCGGCGAGCACCCCTCTCCTCCTCCTCAGCGTCTCCTTTTGCTTCCCCCACAACTTTTTGATGGCTATGATCTCGCCATTTGGCATCTCCGCCCTGTACACTGTCCCAGTTGACCCCATTCCGATGATCTTGTCACTCATTGCCAAACACTCCAACACGTCATCTGCGGTGAAATTCAACCTTTGAAAGGCGGTCAACTTCCACGGACCAATCTCCTTACCCTCCGAAAACCTTTGGCTATAACGAGCATGGAACCACCTACTACCGCCGATCAACACAAATAGTCCAACCCCAAACGCCGCAGCCATTATCCAAACAATGGACCCCGCCGTCTTCTTAGGCTTTGTATCCTCGTCACCGGCTTCTCCGGCCACCGGAGACCCCGACAAACACGGTTTTCCGATCAAATTACCACACAACCCCTCATTACCTAGAAACGATGACGGGTGCAAATTGGGAAAAACGGACCCGGACGACGGTATGGCCCCACTCAAAAGGTTAAATGAGACATTAAACGTCTCAAGAGTGCGACAATTATCAAAATTTGATGGTATACTACCACTAATATTGTTATGTGAAAGATCAACCACATTAATAGAAGGAAGAGTAGAAATTTCCCAAGGAATAATACCTGTCAAATTGTTCTTCTTCAAATTCAAATTAATCAACTTCTCACAATGCTCTATATCCCAAGGTATAGACCCACTCAAATCATTTCCTTCCATCTCAATTTGATAAATACTTTTACACCCTTTAAAATCTGGGATTTTCCCAAAAATCCCAGAAAATGAAGCTGAAAAAATTTGCAAACTTGGACCTCCCCATATCCCTTGAGGCAACTCACTCCCAAAAAAATTCTCTGAAACATTCAAATTCTCTAATTTGGGAGCAAACCCTAAATCACTAGGAATTTTCCCACTAAGATTGTTCTTGCTAACATCCATATAAACAAGATTAGGCAATTGACCAATCCCAAAAGGAATATTCCCATTAAACCTATTATTCTCAATTCTTACTCTCACTAGTGAAGTGCAATTCACAAGTGATCTTGGCAACTCACCACTAAACCTATTATTGAACAAGATGAGCTTCTCCAAGGTGTTCCCGGAGCAAAGCTCCTCCGGCAAAGAACCCGATAATCCATTCGACGAAACGTCGAGTTTTTGAAGCTTCCCATTGGCTCCAAGCCTAGGAGGCAATGACCCATTTAGGGCATTATTCCAAAGAAGAAGATGATCAAGCAGAGGGAGCTCAGCAACCCCTTTTGGGATTTCCCCAATTAGCTTATTGCTTAATAAGTTCAAAAAAATCAAATCTTTAAGCTCTGAAATCCACTCTGGTATCAAACCTGAGAGCTTGTTAGCTGATAAATCAAGTATTTGCAATTTTCTCAGATTAGAAAAGCTAGAAGGGATCATACCAGTCAAATTATTGGAAAACAACAACAATGTAGTTAATCTTGTTAAGTTCCCAATTTCATGGGGTATATCCCCAGATAAACTACAATATGAAATGTCTAGGTATTGAAGATTGGATAACATACCCAATTCAATTGGTAATGACCCATCAAATTTGTTGTACCCCATTTCAAGATGCTCAAGTTGAGATAAAAATCCAATTTTTGAGGGAATTGAACCATTGAGTAAATTTCCTGCTAAATCAAGGAAATTGAGCCTAGGAAAAGTGCCATATTGTGAAGGAATATTGCCATTGAAGTAGCTCCCACCAAGATTTAAGTACTCGAGATGCCGGTGACCGGCGAGATCAAGGGGTAAAGGGCCAGTGAAGTAGTTGTTATAGCAATTGAGGTGTCTAAGAAACTTAAGCTTTGAAATCCCATGTGGGAAAGTGTTGTTGAAGTTGTTATGGCTAATGTCAAGAGTTCTGAGCTCAGAGAGTTCAAAAATGGAGGTGAAATTCCCCTGTAATGAGTTGTTTTTCAAGTTAAGGGTGTTGAGTGATGATAAATGGCGGATATCGGGCGGTATTTCGCCGGAGAGGTTGAAAAAGGAGAGGTCAAGGGAGGTGATTAGGGAGGTGTTAGGCTTGCATTTGATTCCAGACCAAGAACACCAAACAGGGGAATCATGGAGAGAAACAGGGGATGATGAATTGGAAAGAATTGGGGTAGGATCCCAAGATTTTAGGGAATTTTGAGGGTCTTTTAGGGATGATTTGATTGAGAGAAGGGATTTTAGTTGAATTGGGATTTGTGTAGTTTTGGTTGTGGTTGATGCTTGGAGGAGAAATGGTGAAAAGGTGAGAAAGAAACAGAGGAAAACAGAGGATGATATGAAAGAAGGAAAAGAGGGATTCATTGTTTATGGAAAATTGAGGGAATTGAATGAGGAAGAAGAAGGGGGAAAGAAGGTGGATTTAAGGGAAGAAAGGATAAGAAAATGATGATGAGAAATAGGAGAAATACAAGAAGAAGTAAGAGAAGAAAAGCTTTTTTGGAGTGCTGGGTGCAGAGGGTGTTTCATCATGATTTTTGGTTTGAGTGGGTCTCAGGATTGAAGAAGAGACTGATATAGATTGACAAAAAGAAGTGGATTTTAAAAGGGGATAAAATTTAAAAAAAGTGGAATTGCAAATCTCTTCTTGTTTCTTTCTACTACTCAAATTCACCTTCACCATTTCACCTACCCAACAATAAGTATGGGTGTATGGCTCACTATTACACTACAAATCTACAATCCTCTTTTTTTTTTTTTCTTTTTCTTTTGGGGGTGTGATGATATCATGTTATTCTTTTTTTTTGAATAAATGAATAAACGAATCTACAGTTCTGGTGTTGGTCTGACTCATGCTCACCTCTAGTCCCACATTTGCTAATCTGTCGTTCAATAGCACTCGTGGTAATGTTGAAGGGTAATCAGGGTCGTAGATGGGGTGTGTAAACCGCGGATGGGAGTGTGCAAAATGCCCAATTGCATAATGCTCTGTCATTGAAAGGGCCTCAAATTCTATTTTCTTCGCATATTTATATTAAAAAATGAGGGTCTAGTTTTCATTTATAACGCAGGCCCCTAGAAATTCCAAGACGGACTTGAGAGTAACAGTTGGTAATATATAAGCATCTCTAGAATTTCTAAGACCATGTTGGCCACAAGGAATTTATCTAGTGAGTTGATGGCAATGAGACTATCACCTTCAAGTCCATCAACATTAGTTTGTTATACAATGTTATCTTGATTTACAGTGTCATTTCGTCCATGGCATGGTCATGGATCGAGATGTAATATAAAGATACTTGGCTGACATATTTTGGACCTTGTTTTTTGGAGATGAATTGATTTAAATTTAATTTTGTTGAAAAATTAAACTGAATTGGATATAACTTACTGGACTATATCAAATTGTGTAAAATTGAAATGAAAATAAGTAAACGAATAAGAAAAAAGAAAAGCACCTAATGATCTATTTTAAGGGAATTTCATGTGAGCGGAATGTAATATAACATAAAATCTCAAATCTTAAAATCTAAGGGAATTTCATGTGAATATGAAGTCTAAACGACCATCTTAAAATAAGATTTTCAAGCTTCACTAATACCAAATATGCGATTGTTTTACACTCATTTCATTTCAAAATATTATTGGTACGGTTTTTTTTCCAAATAAAACATTTTTTTTGTTAATAAGATCTTACTATGCTTAAGCTGAACCATATTGCTGGTCACCCGATTCAATACAGACGAAACACTTCTAAAAGTGGATGATAAAGAATCCTAGTAGAGCATTTTAGAATGGATAAAGTAGCACGTATTGCCTCTATTGGTATTGTTCTCTTATATTCTTACTTTGGTTTAGATTCAAAGTATATCTATTTTTGGATTTGTATTTCATATTTAAGTTTTGTCTTCATTGCTTAAATTGTTTAATTTATTTATTTATTTATTTTTTTTTATAAAAATGATTTGTTTGTTGGCAATGTGGGTTGCTTTAGTTTTTAGTAAGTATTTTTCTACTTTATAATCATTCTTGGGGTTACTTTATCCTTTGGCCATCAATGTTGATGGGTACATGTAAATGTAATAGGGACAATTGTTTCACGCAGGATCCTAGAAAGCAAATTTCAAGTTTCCACTCATTATTTCCCTCATTCTCTTTTCAGTTTTTATCTTCCTCTTTTTTCTTTTCTTTTTCTTTCTTATTATTAGCTTTTATCAATTAGTATTCTAATTTGATCCCATGTTATAGTTGTCAAATGGTTTGGGTTGGGTTAGGATAGTAATATAATATAGTTTCGGTTAATTTAATTATAATAAGTCATGTATCATAGGTTCAGGTTGATATTAGCTTATTTATAACTTGACGTCTTTAAATTCAAATTGATCCAACGGGTTAAGTAATATCGGGTTATGATTTTTCTATAGTTATATTATGAGGTTACTAGAATGTTACATAATTCATATTTGGGGGTGAATTGCAATTGTTAGGTTGTAATTGGGAAATTATCAACATTAAATGTCTTCAAACACAAATCCACTAAATTTGGAGTCATTGAATGAAGTTGGAAAGTAGATAACATGGCACGAACCAACAGTGAAAAATTCTTCGAAAGGAAACAATATGCCGTTATAAACGCCTAAAAAAGACAATGATCCTTCATGTAATAGCCCAGGACAAGGACATGAAAAAAAGGTGTGAAACAAAACAGACTCTAGAGCGACACCTCAAAATCTAAAATCGAAGGTTATTATTCACGCTTTTCAGGGTTCTCAGAATCCAGAAACAATACCTTGAAACATTGTGGTGAGGACCAACAATTCTAGGAAGCCCCCTAGACAAATATCAGATGGAATGGACTCCAAAACACCGCATAACCCATTATCGAAAAATCTTTCGAAAAATGCTTTCTTATGGAGACTTAAAATGGTTAACGGTCCTCCCATTAAGTCTTTGGGAACATGAAGGAAAATAGGGCAAAAACAAAATTTCCCAAGAGTTGCCCTCCTTAGAGTTGAAATTAAAGGCTATAATCAAGACCTTTGAGTTCCTTAATTAAGTCCAAGAACGAAAATATTTTGAAACAATAATATGGTGAAGCCTTGGATAAAATGAAGTCGATCTCATAGATGGATATTTGACGCTGTAAAACTATATTGTAAAGCTAGAATACCTAAAACACCACAAAACGTCAACACCCAACAAGAAGGTGTCCGAAAAAATTAGTCGAAAAACTCTATGTAGTACGTAATAAGACTAAAATGATATACTTCGTAATAATTTACCGCGATAAATTCCGATCATTTTACCATTGGAAATAATAAGTACACTCAAATAACATTAATACCCTTTGAGATTATTAAAAAAAAAGGAAAATAATATGATATTAGACAGCTTATCACAAGCCCAACCCCAACCATAATCTAGATTTATCATTCCTCAATCAGCTTCATATATATGATCCCAATAATCTAATAATACGACATTTAATTATATTAATTTAGCAGTCCATGATTATAATGGCGTCAGAAATTCAAAATCAACTTTTTTTTTTGACGAAAAACATGCTTGTCTCTATATTTTAACTTTGAGTAAAAAGATTAATGGGTCATTATTTTGAGCAATTAATTACCACAATGAATCATTGTCGTTAATTAAAAACAAAATTAGTACAGTCATCAGCTTTATAAATTCTTATATACATCTGGATGTATAGTACATTTAAAATAATTTTGCTCATTTTATAATTTTTTTCTCATTTTAAAATTTAAAATGACCAAAATTATTTAAAATGCGCAACAAAACACTTTAAATGTACATACCTCTACGTACATCCAGATATATAATAGACCCGTTGCATCAACTTAAGGTTGTATAATTCATGATTTATACTTCATTTCTAAGTAGATTATGGGTTATTATTTATAATAATACTCCTTCCTACTAATTTGTTGCAGAAAATGACAGAGTTTCCTTTTTTTTTTTTTTTGGGTTTTTGTAAGATCATAATTACTTTATAAGTTTTGTTTACTCGTGTAGTCGATGATAGCCAATTCTTCCTTCTCTTTGTGGAAATTTTGTAAAAAGTAAAATAATTAATTAAATTAATAAATAAAATATAAAAAATTGAGCACATTATTTATATTTGTACTTCATCAATCGGCTGCATTTTACTTGCAACATACACTTTTGGCATAAAGTAAAAGAACAAATTTGGTGATATAATTTTAATATTGGTATCTTTCCCTCATCATTGTGTTTAAATTATTTTATCAATTTGCTCGTTTATATACTCAATTTTTTTTTTTGGGTAAGATATGTGTCAAACGATTATGTTCCAAGTAAAGAGGGGAGGGTTTTTTTTAAGCAAAAAGAATGTGAGCCAAGTTAATTAAGTGAATGTTTTAGCGATTGAACTGTTCTCAAATTTGGAGGGACTTAAGGTTTTGCTTCCATCTATCATTAGGTTATGTTACCACCATGATTTAATTTATTACCACGCACTAAATGATCCGTAAATATCGTACAACGAGTACATAATAAATACTTCATTTGCTTTAATTTATATTATTTGCAAAATCACAACATACTTTTTTGACATGTATTATTAGGAAGATAATTGAGTAGGTAAACGAGCAAATTTAGTAATATAATTTTAGAACTAGCAGAGCATAGTTTTGCTTTAACTTATGTTGAAATTATTTTAATTAATGTTTTTATTTACATGCTTCAATCTGTTTCTTAAACTGCATGTCAAAGCATGTTGCGACTAATATGTAGCAAATGAAATAATGTTTAATTTGATAGAGTTATGTTAAGTACCACTTAGAAAAGGGTTGATCTATTTTATAATCCTTGCTTTTGCAACATACAAAATTTGTTAAATAAGGCTCATTTTTATTCGTTACAAACAAGTTTTTTTTTTCTACTATTGGTATAATTTAGAACTTAAATTATTGACATGTTTAGTAAAAATAAAATGTTAAGTTAGCTGTTATTAGCAAAAAATTGTTAGAATAGCTAATAAATGCAAATATTTGGCAATTGATAGCAATTGGATGTGATAGATTTTGCAAAATGCTATGAAGTATATATCAAAAGCTATATATGGAGATCTCATGTGAAAGTAACTATTCTAAACCTATTTTTGTGTCACTTTTTTGTTTGTTGTGTTTTGCATTACAAATTGATTGGTTGATACAGACATTTTAAGGGTTGGAACAATTAACAAATGTAATTTTAATTTATATTGCCAATCACTTGCATCAATTTTTTTCCGCTAAAACAGATAACCAATTGAAATAACACTACATTGAAGTTCGTGTCAAATACATACATGAAACAGAACATTTTTTTAATATTTATATGGGATTTTCTAAAAAATACCCATCTGGTTTTTTAAATTCTCGGATGTACCCATTTTTTTTTAGGGTTTCTCATGGGTACCCACAATTATAATAAATTTTATCAAACTTAACCAAACTTAATTCTTATATTAACTTTTTTTCAACTTTTCTGTTAACTTTAGCTTTTGATAATTATTTTTTTTTAAAAAAAATACCTTAACCAGTTCACTATCTAACCATCACCACCGAAGATCCACCCTCAAAACTCACGCCACCTTCTTCACTCATCACAAAAACCCGCGGCACACCCACACAACCAAACACCTACACCACCGAACACCCCCACTACACACTCTAACAACCCAATAACAGCCAACCATGAGTAATCAAACTGCAACGTAACCACCACCCCATTTACCCACATTCGACAACTCAATGTACCCACAACCCACGACATTCACCCCACAATAGACAATCCCAGCCCAACATCGACCCTCAAACCACAAACACCAAACACCAACCTCATCGATATGACGAGTGAAGAAGGCGCGTGAGTTTTTAGGGTGGATCATCGGTGGTGATGGTTAGATAGTGAACTGGTTAAGGTTTTTTTTTTAAAAAAATAATTATTATCTAAAGCTAAAGTTAACAGAAAAGTTAAAAAAAATTAATATAAGAATTAAGTTTGGTTAGTTTTGATAAAATTTATTATAATCGTGGGTACCTATGAGAAACCCTAAAAAAAGTGAATACATACCCGAGAATTTAAAAAATCACGTGGGTATTTTTGAGAAAATAATAGTGGTTTTAATGGAGTTGAATTTTATTTAATTTGATCTTATTTGTTACGTGTTCATTAGTTTACAATTCTACTATATTAATGTTCCGTGCGATTATTTCCGATTAACAAATTAGTAAATTTTAATAATAATAATAAAAAAAAAGAACATACACAAATGGTTATAACTTTTTACATTTCATTAGTTTTTTTTTGTAAAACCATTCATAGGCTCATATAGTAAGCTACTTAGGCATACTTTTGAAAAACCACTACATTGATAAGTAGATTGTTGTGTAAAATTGTGGAGGACCTCTCCACAAAGCTAGCAATGAAGCATGAAGGTTAGTGATGAATATGTGGGGTCCACAAGGAATGTAGAGATGAAATCACTTTGTCTCCCTCATTCCCATCATTCATAACCTAATGTTTAATTTTCTTTTTCATTTTCTTTTTTTTCTATCATGTTCTAGGTTTTTGTTTAAAAAAGGTTTTATTACTTCTTCCTTTTCATATCATTATATCAATTGCATCATTTTTTTTCATGCTTGCTAATGTATATTTTATATTCGTGATATCTTTAGTTATGTTTAATCAAAAATTATAAAAGTTAGATCATAATAAAGTACAAATTGAGATGATTTCAAAGAGATCCACATGACTATATTTGTGTACATGCATAAAGCACAAAAACTAGTTATATGAGTGATTATGAATAGTGCACAAACTCCAAACGTTGCAATTATATGGAAGTGGATGAATTATTATTATTATTATTATTATTATTATTATGAAATTCTAATTTGCATTTCTACCTAAAAATTATCTCCAAACTCCATTTTTTTGGGCTTGTATGAATAATAATAATAATAATAATTATTATTATTATAATTTCTCACTTTTGGACTAATTTTTAGTTTAATAATTTTAAAGTACTAACCGATGATATCCACCCACAAAGAACCCACAAAGAAATTGCAAGTGTGAGTCGCACGTGCCTATTAACTATCTAGCGTGTACGTAAGTGGGGCCAAAAGCATTCCATAATGTGTATCCCCACTCTTTCGCGTGATCGTAGCTCCCATTTTCGGCTGATTTCAATTTTTGTTTTGCTTTTTTTTTTTTTTTTTTTTAATTTTTATAATTAAAATCCAAAAAAAAAAAAAACGTTACTTCATACTTTCATATCTTAGAATAGTGTTGGCAAAGGGCTTAGATTAGTTTTGTTTCAATCATCTATTTGAATTGAGTTGTACGTGTTTGAGAGGGTACCAAGGACTACCAACCACTTGTAACTAAAAGGTGGCAATTGGATCATTCGGGTCGGATACGGGTTAGTTTGATTTGGGTCGGATCAATTCGGGTTAGACGTCTTAAGGTTTTGGGTTGGGTCAACTTCGGAGTTTTGCCAAATAGATTTAAAGGACGTAGGAATCGAGATTATAAACTTTAAAGGTCGGGCAATTTGGGTCTGGTCGGGTCAACTTCA
Organism: Salicornia ramosissima; assembly: GCA_951394345.1. Classification (NCBI taxonomy): domain Eukaryota; kingdom Viridiplantae; phylum Streptophyta; class Magnoliopsida; order Caryophyllales; family Amaranthaceae; genus Salicornia; species Salicornia ramosissima. The sequence continues at coordinate 48,456,099 of OX596237.1, read as the reverse complement.
AGTCAATAAAATCATGTACATTCGGGTAAGTTTTGGGTTACGGGTCGGGTCATTCAGGCCGGGTCACTTTTGTCACCTCTACTTGTGAGTATTAAGTGTTGTTTCATGTTGATGTGAACTTGACGTAGGGCTCAAGCAGTTTACAAACCCATTGAAAGTTTGTCTATATGACATCATCAATTTAAAATTACAATAAATCTCTTAACAGCAATAGATAAATCTATTCAAATATCTATATTTGGGACCCACTAGAACAAATATAAAACATATAAACCTAGGTTACTATTTACTAACCATTTCCATAGTAATTTTTAGTAGCAATAGTGAAATTTCACAACAAATCTCTTATTGTTAATGCCCTTGACCACTTTATAAGTTTAGTACTTATGCCACTCATTGGCAATTAGTTTTGAGATAGAATATGTTATAGGACTGATAGAGTCTAAGTAGCAGTTTGAGCGTTCAATTATAAACTTAATTATTTAATTTTTTGGTTGAGTTGGGTCTTTGATATGATAACATATTCAGCACAACAAGAAATGCACTAGATCAAATCTCATCCCCACATCATTTTCATCATGGAATATTATCAACCTCCAGGTAAGAGATGACTTATGCCATATCCCATTTTAAGTCCAATGGACTTTCATATAAAGGAATATGATACAGTGTAAAAACTGATTTTGTCCTCCAAACATCAACTTAAACGTTTTGGTGAGTCGATTCTTTGACTTGGTATCCGAACAGATGGTTTGTGTGCTCTACCAACAGACTTGTAAGTGATCCGAATTCTTCTCCTCCCTTTATGGGTGAAAACCTATGTCCATTTGACATATGATAAATACCTTGGAACTTGAGCAAATGTGAGTTGCCCCCATCTTAAAAAAAGGACGAGAAAAATGTACACTTTATAAGTCTAGGTGTACTTATTAGAGTGGCAACCCGCACCTGATCGCCTAACACCAAAAATGAAATGTACCCGATGAAGTACTTGTGTATTTTGACCCAAATTAGACACGATTCAAAGTTAACTTGACCCGAATTACATGACCATAAATATGTATAATATTAATTGTTATGGCCATAAATATATTTGGAACCCGACCCGACACCAAAAAGGAATTTAACCTGAATATGACTTGACCCGTATCAACACAACCCTTACTCTATCCAAGTGACCCTATGTCCCTATTGCTATCACTAAGTGTATTCCTTTCAAAGTGGAACGTATCATGGAGTGTAAGGAGGCTTACGATGCATTTTTATTTCAAATTTAAAGGACTTTTCACGTGACCTGAGCTGAGTGTAATGAAATATGAAACCAATCTTGAGTTGAACCTTTTACACGAATTCTAAATAGTTCCTCTAAAATTAAACGCAAACAAGAATGCTAGAATAGCTACATTCTTATTAATTAGTCCTCAACTCCTCACTATATACATTGTATTTGCATGGTTAGTTATTCAAGTAATAATTACCAAGATCTTGTGAGTCTAATGTCTCAAGTTCGAACCTCACCGTACACATTTGTGAGGATTTCTAATCTTCCCCTTGTGGATGCGTGTGTCGGCTAAATTGGTAGCTGCACATTTGAATTACATTAACCTTAGAAATAATTGGCATGCAGTAAAGAATGATTAGTAAAAATATGTAAGAATATGCAAACATAACCCTATAAAGATGCTGCTAACACTAAGAAAAAATAAAGTAAATGAAGGGGGGGCCTATGAAATTGAGAATTAAAGTAAGCATGAAGAGAAAATTGAAGTCATGAAAAAGAAAAATTGAAGTCATGAAAAAGAAAATACAGTTGAAAGAAAATTAACTAGTAGTAGTAATAGTGTGTTACCATGTGTAAAAGAAGTTTTTAGGGACAGAACATGCCATGCAGACCCACTTAGGGGTTTTTTTTTAAAAAAAAAAATATTATTATTAATGTTTTTAAAATTTAATAGTGAATGGTGATGTATAATACTCCATTTATTTTTTAAAATTTGTTCACTTTTCTTTTTAATTTTTTTCCCTAATTTGTTCACATTTTACATTACTTTAAAAAAATGTTAATCTTGTACATTTAGGCTATGTTATAATTATCTTATTTAAGCACTGTTTTGCTTATTGAAAATGGAATCAGATCAGATTAAAAAAAAACAGACCAGTCCAAATCATATCAGCTTTTATTTATTTATTATTAAATATCTTTGATTTCAACTAAAATAAAACAATGAACATATGCACTTGAAAACTAATTATTAATAATACGAATATAATGATACATCATTTGTTCATTTTTATTATCATAATAATATTATAGTATAAAGGAGGTGATCAAAGTTTAGTAAAAAATTTAGATAATATACTAAAAAATTATATTAGACTAGACCAGATCAGAAAAATTTAGATTAGACCAAATAAGAACTTTTTATATTAGATAAGACTAAATTAGAAAAATTCAGATCAAATTAGATAAAAATAATATAGTCTTATTAATTTATGTTTTTCAAGTATTTTTTTCTACACTCCAACTTTTGAGTAATAATTATAGTAAAAGCACAATGTTCTCCTCTCTTTTAATTTCTTTCTCTTTCGTGCACAAATTTTTATCATCGTTTATTTTTTTCTTTTTTTCTCTATTAGTGTGGAATGCCAATTGAGAAAAAAAATGAAAATTAAGAAAACATATAGAGTACAAAGTTATATGTGTGTGTGTGTTTATAGCATTTTTAATGGTAAAATTTTGGTATCAACTTATTTTATCAATGGTCAAGGTTTATATGAGTCGTTGAGCGAGTTAGACCAAATTATGTATGGTGAGGGCTAATAAGTTCCAATAAATTTATATTTTAGCTATGATTAAAGTTTATAAGTAATGAGCAGTTATGAACAAGGTAGGTCAAACCACTATGTTATAAAATCAAGTTTCATAATCCGAATATAATCTGTCCTAATAAATTTGAAACTCATTAAAAATTATTATTATTAATGTGATTAGTTTCTAAACGTACTCTCTATACATCATACCTCACCACCCTCATAGAGTCATAGGTAAGCTAGTCATTTGACTTCAACATATACTCTACATAAAAACAATTTAATTGAGTAAAATGTCTTCTCTCTCTCTCTCTCCCCTTATATATTCATATAATCATATTGAAAACCAGAAAGTGGAGAACAAAATCATGACATTCTTGAAGGGTTGTGATGGCAGCATGTGATATTTCCCAATAAGTCAACATTTTAATCCTCACAAAGTACTATTACAATCTATCAACCCTTGCTCACTTTTTTTTTTTGGATATAATTTTTGCACTTTCATGAAAATACTAACAATAATAATCTGGATTATGTATAGGAAAAAAAAAAAACTTTTAATTTACTCTTTCCTATTCTAAACATTCACCTATATATTTTAAAATCCAATTCATTTGTTTGATTTGAGCAATTAGTAGAAGTTACACCCATTTGTATGGTTTGTGTTACTACTTGCTATGTCAAAACTATTTGTCATTTCACACATAACACACATATATAAAAGAATATTAGAGCATGAGAAATAATTCAATTAATTATATTTTTAAATAGCGAGATTTTAATTACTATTTATAGTTACATCAATTTTTTTTTCTATTGTAAAATAATGGATGCAATTTAGATAAATATTTTTAATTTAATTTATTTTACTATCGGGTAATAATTAAAGTCAAAATGTCGCGCATATAAAAAAATATTCCTCTTGTAACATATTAACTGCAGTAATTTGACATTTTTTTCTATCTACTTTATGTCAAATCGTTGCAGTTATTTTATTACGAGGGAATAGTACTCAAATAAAATAGGGCATGAACACTTACCTTGAAAATAAGCCTTTCAATGTGGCACATTCTACATCCATATAACATTCATTCATTGTCTAATAAAGTAAGCTGTTGGCGGTAACCTAAAGATATTAGACGTATTTAGTATAGAAATTTTAGAAATTCGAAAGTGGTTACTTTTTTATTACTTTTCAACTTGTTTGGTGAAATTTATAATTAATACTTACCGTTTTCAAGGGATACCACAATCTACTAATTTGTTTACCATAATTTGTTTCCCTTATTAAATTTGTAGAAACAAATCCGGATTCTTTATTCTTTATTCATAATTGTTTATTTGTTTTCATTCCACCTTTAAACCAAACAACTAATTAATAGAGCTAACGTCTATTGCTAGTCTTTCTCTCTCCCAACAAAATACTTTCCATTTTATTTATAATAATCATACCAAAGAGGCAAAGGCACTAATTACCCATTAACTATAAAAAAAACCCTAAAAGCTTTACTTGTTACCTTCCTGAGACCTTTCTTTCAATGTGTCACAATTCTCCCTTGATGGAATAGTTGTAAAATTTATATACATTCCCTCAAATGATGCACCTCGATCGATGGCTCCATCCACCCCCCAAGTATTTACCTAATTTATCTTGATGTTAATGGACAAAGCATGCATGTCTTTTCACTAAAGCAAAAGAAGGTTGATACATACTTACAGCTTCTTTAGGTAGTAAAAACATGTAAAAGTTCTAAAGTGCAACAAATTTACATCACCCAATTAATTTAATAAAACATTAATTAAGAGAATTGATACTTTTTATTTTATACTCCGTAATAAATTTAATGTAGATGATACTAAGCCTTAAACCGATCTCTATTGTAGATACAAATGTTCATTCAGATCGATCCGATCCAAAATATTTGGATAAGCTAAATCATAATCCGAATTGGATCCGAGACAAGTCGTATATTCGATCCGAAAAATCCGAAATTATCGAATCGGATATCCGATGATCCGATTCTTTTTCCACTTTTTTTTCCTGTTTTCTTTTATGATTAAATATTCAATAAAAGATTAATGGAGCTATACATTTAATATTGCAAGAGTCATGAGACACTTTATAAATTCATCAACTATACTGCTGAATTTATAGGTCATGCAGCCCAATTTAGCCGACAAAAAAAAAGAAGATAAATAATTTTTGCAAATGAGTGTGATGAGGTTCAAATCCAATACATTATATCTGACTTTCACAAAACTTAACCATTAGAATAAAACTCGTATGTACGTACCTCTGGAGAAGTACTCCCTTCGTAACAAAATAACTGCAACGGTTTGACATAAAATAGAGAGAAAAAATGTCAAATCGTTGCATTTAATATGTTACAGATGTATTAGTTTAGTACAGTTAGTAGTAATAGTTTATACGAACCTTTCAAGTATAAAAATAATCTTAATACTAGTTGAAGTCTATAATAAGAATAAGATCTTTGTGGGCTAAGAGAATTTTAGATCACAACAAAAAGATGGGAAAATATGGGGTCCATATGTAATCATCACTAAAGATGTTCTATCATTTGGTGCTCCTAATAAAAGTTGCTTTGTTTTGAAGATACTAATAGAGTATTATTAGCTAGGACATAAATCATCCAACTCCCACTATATTATTAATTATTAAGAATTCAAAACAGAACAAGACAACTAAATGATTTACATGCCACAGTATTAACTAATCATATACAAATGTTATAGGTAGTGCGCATAAGTGTGCATCTATACAAATACTTATTAAAAATTATTGCACATTTTATTTTAGATTTAGAGGAATGATACTTAATTACCCTATCCCAGGTTGCCTTTTACAGGCTCATCAGATATATACCGACGCCTGAGGTATCTAGGTAGTATCTATGTCTAATACTGATACTTCTAAGATATCTAATATTCTAGTCCATTTTAATTAAAAAAAAATCTATATTTTACTACAATTTTTCTTATCTTATTGAAGTAATTAAACTAATACATTTGAAATTATATTGTAATCTTTTTTTTTTAAAAAAAAATATCTTAATTTTTAAAGTATTTAATACAAGTAATAAGTATCTAATCGTACCCATATCATATAGTTGAATCTTAAGATTCTTAACCTTACATTTAAATCAAAGGACTCACATTTAGTATGGAGAAAAAAAAAAAAATAACTAAGTAGCATATGAGCCATTGATTTAATGGTTGATATGAAACAAGTCCTAGAGTTGTTTTCAACTAAGGTGGACTGGAGACAAAGACAAAACTGGTCTCCATAATCATCTACATTGTGTTAAAAAGATTGTGCCTAGGAATATCAATTCAAACATAAAACCCAAAGACATCTTCAAGAAGTACTGCCCTTGCTCATAGGTGAGACAACGCATGGTAAATTGGTAAGTGGTAACTGCCTAACTGATAAAGTACCCAGGATCCATTGTCCAAGTATTTTTCCACTCTCTGGTGTAGTCAAGGAAGTTATCAATATCTCAAGCATTTTTCAAATTCAGATTAGTGTAGGATAAATAAGACATGTAGATAAATTAGGTTTTTGGATCACATTCACTGTCTTGAATTGAAGAGCTACGAAAATTAACCTAGTCGAATCCTAAATTAATCTACTTACAATTTACAATGATGATTAGAAGAGCAGCTTCATGCAAATGAAAGCACCACATGAAGTGATCAGAATAAAACACCTGGATTAGCAAAATTAAGGATTTTCTGCAATAAACTGCAACGTTCAGGCCGGCTGAGATTAAGAACGCGGAGCTGCCATCTGCTGCTTTTTAATTCTCTCCCCTTGTTTCACCATACTGAAAACGAACCACAGAACATCAAATGTAATGAGTGTTAGAATTAAGAAGTGTTTATAGACTTTTTATTATACAGTGGAAATGGGTGCAAGTTCCGTTGTATACACAGGTATATCTAGAACTAAGTACACCCAAGGACAAATTTTTTTGTTCAATTGTCAATTAATTTAAAAAATAAAACATGAAAAAAAGGGATTGAGTTTTACAGCATAGATCCGCAATTTAATTGAATATGATGTATCTAGGGAAGATTCACTTTGAAGCGACTATTCGCTAGATACACACGTCGTGTTACTTCACAATTGAATCAATTTAGAAAAGACCTAAAGTTAGGGATTTGACAATGGGTTTGTCCAGGCTAGCATGTAAAAATATGTTAAGTATTAAAACAATATTCTAATGGGCAAATCCGCAGCATTTTCAAACACTACTCATCTAAACTGTTAAATATGTAAATCGATGATGTGCTGTAAAAATCACAATTCAAATTATTCATGTATAAGTCACCAAGAAGACCTACGAACATTTATACAAGATTAGCATTATGCATAACTCAAACTTTGGTACCTAATATCATGAGGGGTGATGAATATCCACTGCGATCCATGTGCTAATGCAAAATCAACCAAGGTGTCAAGGCTAATTTTCCGGCTGACAGCATCCTGAACAGGCAGGCAAAAATTATGAAAACCCAAGCACTTACAACCACAAAGGTGATAATAGCAACTCCAAGAGCTATTAGGTACTTCCATTACAACTTCACCTACCATAAAAACATCAAATTCATCCATTGCTCGAAATGGGGATTCTGTCATTTGATGGAGAGCTAATGCAAAGCACAATGTCGAGAAAGAACGTTCCCCGCCTGTTTGAGCATATACTAGTTAATAGCGTTGAATTCTATTAGAACTTACAAAGGTCAATGGGTCACTCAGTTTTTTTTTCACCAATTATATATCTACAGCACTTACAAGACTAAAGACGTTCAATCATTGGAAAACAAAAAAGGAAAATACCATATTCAATGGCTTATCTAAGTTGGAAGCAAGAAAAATTGAAAAAATGAACATGATACAATATAGAGCCTATTAGAACAGGAAATACAAATCGGGAAGCAAGATTAGTAAGAATGATGGACCTGAAAGTCCTCTAGTATCCCGAACGGCGGTACTAGATGCGTCTTGCGGCATCTTAATCTATCATTCAGTCAGGTTAGCAAACATGTGAAATTTGCTGTCCTTGGAGCAAATCAAATCAATTAAAAATAGAAGATGAAAATAATGTATTTAATCACCTCAATGGATAGAGTCTTCTCTTTATAGTCTACTTTTATATGACCACTTATTCCTTTCTTTGCCAGATTTGCATTGAATCTAGTGCAAGGTTTATAAATATTAAAAGAAGCATTTTGAAAATGTTGAGATAAAAATATAGGAAGAGGATATCAATCTCAGCACCAAGTAAAGCCCTTACTTCCATGTCAATTGACGCTTCAAAAGAGTAGCACTCCTATCAAACTTTTCTCGTCGTGATTTCAAAGCACTTTTTGCACCCTGCAAAACAGAATCAAGGGCAACAAACCTTAAATCACATGAGTAGCAACACACATTTCCTCGAGAAAAGAGATTTGCTGGCAGACAGTGTATTAGTACAGATATAACATGCCAAAGAAGACATGACTTGGGATCGATGTCATTATCCAGCATACCCTAGCAACAAAACACCTTGCTTCTTTAGTTATCCATGTTACTTCAGTTGTTATATATGGTTTAAACAAAAGCAATATAATTCATTTGAAGAGGCAAATCAGAACAGAAATATTGAAAAATGAAGAGATAATTCAGATCAGAAAGAAATCATTGTCATCATCACAAGCAAGAATTCAGGCTCCTGTTAATTTCTATAGAAGAGGCAGCTGGATACAAGGCTCACATATTCTGCCACTAGTCATAATTCCAGTCTACACAAGAGATCAAAACAATTAAAATTCTCATGATTCATCTTGGGGGAAAGACAAGAAAAAAGAAAGTAAGAGAATAAAAAAAAAAAAGAGTGAGAAGACGGCTTATTTTCAAGGTTGGTTTTGAGGAGGCAATGACTCAATGGGAGACAAATACTTCTAAAGCTATACAATTTCTTGAAACAATTATCCAAGCATATGGCAGCACTACTGAGCTTCAGCCTCATAATCTATCCAACACTAATAGAGATGTAGAATCTGTCATCTAATGCCACCATCATTCACCAGTTGCACAACCTTACTCAGATCTAAGAAGATCACACTGTTTATTGGTCATATTAGACATCAAGCATGGTTTAAAAACTTATACTACCTCCGTTTCTTATTATTTGCAACAATTAGACATTTTTACTCTATTTTATGTCACATCGTTGCAAATAATAAAAAACTGAGGTAGTAGTTGGAAAGTTGTTTACTTTAACAATATCAACAAGCTAATTGTTTATGCATATCATCTCAGCCAAGGTGAAGAAATTTGAAGCTTTGAGCTCTTGGATAAAGTAGGTCTGGAAAGACCTGCTTGACCCACTAAGAGAGAGAGGGAGAGATAATAAGAAACGTAAGGTTTTGCAACTCCCTGAAGAGCCTGCACTCTTAAAATTATGCATGTTCAAAGCTGATTAAATTTTTCTTTGATGTGGACATCAAATTCATTGACTGGGCCACATAATCCTTGTTTTTTACCAAAAAATATATGCATATATTATTCCAGCTTCAAGAAAAAAGTTTACGGATCAGATGAACCTATGCAGTAATAAAATTCAACATACAAACTACCTGTAACTGATTTCGAAAATTTTCATAAGTCTTTTGCTTCGTCAGAATCTTACACTGCTTTTTCTCATATAACATTTGAAGCTCATCAATGGATTCCGTATATCTGCATAAAATTGCACCTTTCATTTGAAAATGATTTCATAAACTTCCACTTGAAAATAAAATACAGAAATTCATACTTATCCCTTGCACGCTCGAGTCTTTCAATCATTCGGGTCAGATGAGCACTAAGTTGCTCTGGCTGGCTCTCTTTACAGCCTCCCATGGCTTCAACCTCATTCTCAGGACACATGTAGGATGCTTTTTCATAACTATCCTGCATATTATCTTCTGAATCAGAGGGAATAGTGGGGCAAAACAGGTAGGACAGTAGCAAGTTGTATTTTTCAATTAACAACATTGTTAGCTGTTCCTTTCTGAAACAAACAGCAACCATATATTTTTGTAGGGTAGGGCAAAAGTGCAAAACAATCTGAAAATCCAAATATCCAAATTCCATCTGATTCAATTGGATATTAGAAACCAATGCGGATATTATTTTTGGAATTATTGAATATCCAAAAAATCTAAAAAGTTTCAAATATGATTATATAAAGATGCAACAGTATCTTGAACATTTTAGGTATTCATATATCCAAACATCCAAAATAGTTTCAAAGTCAAATAAAAAAATCCAAAAATACAGATGTTTTAAATATTAAATTATTTTGGATATACAAACTTCGGATATTTATATATCCATAAATCACTCTAATACTTTCAGATTTTTACAAAAGTCACAAAATTGAGTAATGGATATCAGAAATTATCTGATCCGGAAAATTTCGGATATCCTGAATTTCAGATCAAACGGATATCGAATTTCCAGATAAGGACATATTATATACAAAGTTTCTGATACAAATATCCGATCTATGATTAGTCTGATCCGTGGTCAACCAGAAGGGTACCTCCACCTTACCTAACCCATTAAGCCACAGTTTAAAATGGCGCTCACCTAAGCCAAAGACCTAGCTAGTTGACACTATCAAACTTTCTTCGTTGTCGAACCTCAAACAATCCTAGAACTAGAAAGACTAGGAGACCAAAATGCTAGCAAACTTAACAACCTTTTGAGAAGCACTAAACAATGTATGAAATTTCTAAAATTTTACTCCCTATGTTCTTATTTGTTTGCTACAATTATTTTCCAACTCTACAAAAAGCACATTAAAGTATTAGACTATTAATATATTTATTTCACATTGTAAAAGGCTAAAAGCTAAAACACATTGATATAAAAAATAAATAAATAAATAAAGGAAAAATTAAGAAAAATGATCCAACTATGATCCATTTTCTAAAAACAATCCCAATTAATGATTTTCACATAACAATCCCAACTTTGAGGGTTATTTGATAAAAATGGTCCCAATCAGCAATTATCTTCTTCAAACAATTTCAATCTGGGACTGTTTTTAGAAGACTCTTTGGAAGACCGGCCATAGTTGGGACTGGTTTGATAAATCCAACATGATTGCAAATGAAATTTTTTCTTCTTCCACAACAATGAGAATTCACAGTTAAAGTTAATGTAACAAATGATCACAGTCAAAAGGAGTAGTTTAATACTGTGGTTTTGACCGCCAGGTGTAGTAAGTTGTATTTCACAGACTTTCAACAATTTAAAATACAAATTATTTATTCCTACTTATAAATCGTATTATTATAAGTACTTATAATATTCGATTAAAAAGCTCAAAAAAAATATTCTATAACAATATGTGTGATAATTGAGTGACAACCCTGTTGTTAAAAAGAATTTTTAATTTACTCATCTGAAAATAGAAGCTCCCAATTTAGTAATAACATGACATGGGTAATTGAGTATTGTCCAGAAAATTCAAAATGCTTGCACTTCACCTAGTTGAACTTGAACTTATTAACCCTTACCACACAAGATCACACCTAATGCAAAGAAACACTTGCAACTTCACTAGTCAATATGTGCTTACAATCTTTTCCTATAACCTATTACATAATCCATGAATTGTGAACTCGTATGCATAGTGAACACCGTGCACCCAAAATATAAAACAATTTTAAAACACAAAAAGCATGAAAATTATGCATAACATTTGAAAAATGGAATGGAGGATAATTTAGATTAAACAATAGAACATTCATGAATGTTATATTTTTTATAATGGTCTAAAAGTAAAATACACTTGTTCTAAGTGTTCAAACACTAAATACTTCCTCCACATTTATTTCATTGCAATACTTGACTTTGGCACTATTCACTCATCACATTTTGACCGGCTTTTATGATCTATGCATGAGGAAAAATATAGTTGTGGTGAATCTCATTTGACTCGTCTCAATGTGTTTTGTAGTTTATTTATAGCCAATTTTTTTGGAAGATTGGAAACTAATAATCCCACCTTTGACAAGTGTGAAAGGTATTGTTAATTTCCAATCCACTTTTTTTTTTTTACAAATGCACAAGTTATAAATGGATAAAAAATTGCCTCGACAAGTGTGAAAAGAAGTGTTGCACCTAATAAAAAAAGAGGAATTATGAATGTTCTACTGAAGTATTCTAAAAGTCTGCCAAAAAAAAGGTTTTCTAAAAGTAAAATACGAATGTTCTAAATGCATAACATAAATGTTCTAAACACGTAACACGAATGTTCTATTTTGAGTGCAATCAACATGCATCAGTGTGCATAAAAAAGGATTCACATTAATTATTAAACACTGCCAATTCTATACAATAACCTTGACAACACGTAATTCAATTTGTCATTGTTGTAGGACCCCACTGAACTGTCCATGACTGCAGATGGGATTGCACAAGTGTTCATTTTCATAATTCAAGAACACTGACAAACATCATAGATAGAATAACTTCATGCAGAAATCAGTTCGATCACATCAAGAGAATACCTTGCGTTTCTGTTCAAGCTGCTGATACTTCGCTTCTGCCTCCTTGATATCAGGTAAAATCTTCTGTTTTAATATTTTTTCATAATGTAATTTCTCCTGAGAAATTCATAAAGATTATTAGGGGAAATAACAGGAAAGCAATATACTAATAAATAGACTAATAGTGAAATAAATAAACTAAAAGAAGATAAGCCCATTGTGGAAAACACACATATATCGAACTTATAGCCATGTCACAGCAGGTAGGACTACTAAACAAACAAAGATTTGTTTTTTTTTTTGGGATATTTCCCCAGGTACCTCTGGGGTTAGGCCAAATAGCCAGAATGCCCCCACTTTTTTTAACTTGCATTAGATGCCCCTGAGGTCAGTATAAATGGCCAGAACGCCATTACTACAAATTTCGACCTCAAATCAGGACTAATCTGTTCGTTTTTTGCAAATTCCGACATCAAATCTGACCCTTAAAGATTAAAATGGCTCGTAAAACATTGAGATGACAATTTTTGTGCACATATATCTACGTCTTGATTCGCCTCGATTTGCGTGCTTTGATCTACGTGTTTTTAAAAAATTGTCCTCTTAAGATTTTACGGGTCATTTTAACCCTAAAGGATCAAATTTGAGGTCAGAATTTGTAAAAAACAAACAGATTAATCATGATTTGAGGTTGAAATTTGTAATAATGGCATTTTGGCCAATTATGCTAATCTCAGGGGCACCTAATGCAAGTTAAAAAAAGTGAGGGTGTTCTGGCTATTAGGCCTAACCCCAGGGGTACCTGGGGAAATATCCCCTTTTTTTATTAAAAAAGGTGTGCATCTTGAAATTAAAAACCTTATGGACCAATCTGCAACTACCTAAAAAATATACACTCCCACGTTGATATTGCTTTCCAATCTTGGTTAGTATTCATCATGAAATCTTTCGGTGAACTGCCCTACTTTTGTTACCCAAAAAACTCACATGATGCTTAACTAAACCCATCATTATAAACCCCAATTTCATATGCTTCCCATATTTCTAAGCGTAACACATCAGAAACATTATATGAAACAACGAAAGTGATAGACTTGGCTTAGGTTGCAATCTATCATTAGCTTCAAATTGTTCCCTAATCCAATATAGAAGAATTTTTTTATTCACATTGTGATTTGGGACTATGAGACTAACTGCCTCTCTGGAAATTAAACAGGCAATGCAACAAAAAACCAACGCCCCAGTCATCTCATTTTTTAGCTTTAGTAAGAGTTTCAAAGGTAAATGATGCATAGTAGAATTGGATTATTCATCCTCAAAAGCTAAGAAAATAGTTTCGTTCTTGAGAGTTGAAGTTTCAAGACTTTAAGGTCAAGGTAGGAAATCCAAAGAAACAGACTATGTTAAGCCAAAGATAGCATAGTCATTCAACAATACTAGCTTTACTTTTTGAATGGTGGTCAAATGCAAATCATACAGCAGCATAGCAGAGACTCTGAGACTCAGTGTTCTGAGTTCTGACTCTTTGTTGCCAGGTACAAAATTTGATTAAATAAGTGATACAAGTACAAGAAAATGCACCTTAATTTATGCATTGTGAAGAAATCGACTGCATCATATCATATTAAATAAGTGCCAAGTTTTTGAGCTAAATACTCAATTACTAATCACCTATTTGAGAAGCTTTTACGACCAAAAAAATGTTAGGAAATGACTAACTAATAAAAATACAATCAGAAGAAAAATAAAGTACGAAATAAGACACGATATTTTTACGTGGAAAACCCTCTTAAACTAGGAAAAAAACACGGTCCCGATCTCCAGAGACAAAACTTCACTATAATATATTTGGGAGTACAAAGGATTCCACTACAACAGCAATATTAGACAACATGTGTTTAGAATAAATTGCTACTTGTACCCTTCACATTGGTACTTCCACTAATCTAATCCAAAACACCTTCCCACTAATATTGTGTTTGCCTCAACCAATTACTCCTTCTCACATTTATGTATTTGTGCACTCATCCCCCAATACCATCTCACGGTGGAGCTACTAGCACATCATCACTACAAACAACAACCAATCGTCAAGCCAACGAGACATGCCGCCTGACCAACATCTCAGGAAGACTTTCGACACAAGAACAACACATCTTGTACCGCCGCTAGCACCACCCTCACTTGCTCACTCGATGTTGTACAAAAACATCACTTGTACGAACACCCACACAACCCAACCGTGACTTTACATTTTTTTCACTCCTCACTTTAGCACTCTTCTTCTTTTTGTGCTCTTCTTGAGGTACTACTTTTGGCACACTTGGTACTCACCTTTTTGTGCACCCTTCTACCATTTTTGTGCACCCTTCTTCTATTTTTGTGCACCCCCAAACATATGCCCAAGTACTCATATTTATATGTCTTCTCAAGCTTGTCATACAAGCCTCTTCACCTACTGGCCAATCAATACAAAAGAAACTTAAGCATTACCTTGAAGTCCAAGGGACACAAAACCCATGGCTAACCCTTTCTTATCTTTTCATTTTCTCTTATTATTTAATAATAATTAAAATATTAAAACCACTAATAATTAATGATTTGGGGAGAATAACCAAACAAAAAAATGTATTTCAAAACACACACACACACACACACACACAAAAAATAATAATAATAAATTTTTTATACTTTTTTCCAAAAAAAAAAAGGAAATAGATAAAGAAGCTACAATGGCAGTATCATTAAGGAATGCTATCATTAAGGCACAATATCCCCGATTCTCCCTCTCTCTTCCCCCGTTCCCCGGTTCTCCCCCTCTCTTCCCACTTTCCCCGGTTCTCTCTCTCTCTCTTCCTCTCTCTTCGTCCTTAAGGCACACAATCATTAACGAATGCTTATTTCTCAAAGTAAACACAACAGCATGTACACAGTGGTATGCTTAAAAGATAGCTGTAAAATTGTTGCAACCAAAACATTGACATACGTAAACTATAATTCTGAAAACCCATCACATTTTCAAATTCAATTCCTCTAGATAATCACACCATAAGTTCCAGAACCTGCCAACTGTCATATATTCCATGATTTGGAAATTTAATACGTAATAGCAAGCCCAGACAATTAATTTCCCATAAACTAGCCAAAAACAACATAAAACCAATTTAACCATACTTGGGCCTAAAACCTACAAAATTACCCTAACCCTAGAACAAATATATATATATATAGAAGGGAGAGGGGGGTTGGACGGCTGCCCCAAGGAAGAAAAGAAAAAAAGAGGGAAAAAAAAACATAAGGGAGAGAGAAGAAAGGGAAAAAAAGAAAGAGAGAAAACCTAACTTTTGCCTAGTACAACAGAAGGTTTTAGACAAATTTCAACACCACAAAAACACCACAACCACCACAATGACCGGCGGCGGCAGGAGCAGAGGCGCACCACCACCGTGGGTGTTCCATTTCGTTTTCCTTATTTATTTTGTTATTAATTATATTTTATTTAAATTGACAATTATTTTAATTATTGAATTAATCTGATTCTGAAACCCTAGAATTTATGTAAAACATGTTTAATTATTGACTTGTGCTTGTTCTATCTCTTCCTTATCCTATATTATATTGACACTCCCCTGACTCGATGCATTACTTTCAATTCTACCTTGACTTTGGTTCCACTTACGCTCGAGTTGCATTAGCCATTTTTGTAATCCAGCTCCTAACATATCATTTGGGTAGGCAAGTATGTTGAATTGTCCAGCAAATAGGAACAAGGGCGCTTTGAAATATTCAAAAACTGGAGTGAAGGGTTCCTTGTTTGGTAGGTAATGCAAACACATACTCCATAGGCTTGGGTTACATCATTTACTTTGTTTTCTTCTTGGAAAATACCAAACACATGCAGTTATTTTGTCCAAATATTCGCTAAGTTTCATAGTCTTTCTTGATCAAATAAACATTAGGTGGATTTCTTGGAGGAAACAACATCTCAAAATATTTAAGTGCATGTGATCCCACGCAATACCAACCCAAAAGAAACAAAGGAAAAAATCCAGTAAATAACACATTACTAACACATAATCATTGAACACATAATTGTAGACAATATCATCATCAACATATAAACAGATAACAACAATTGTTATTCACGCTAATTCCCTTCCCAAATCCTCACCAAAGTAAAGTAAGAAAATTTTAAATTTAAATTTTTATTTTACTTTAAAATTAACCTTTGTTTTCGTAGATGAAAATTATTTTAGAATTTAATATTTTATAAAGAAAAATATTTTGACGTTTTTTTTTTAAAATTAGGATCTTAACCTAAGGCTAACTGATACCACTTTTAAATTCAATTCCTTTAGATAAACATATATGAATTTAAAAAATCAAAAATTATTTTCACCAGAGTATTATAACAATAATCCCAATAAAGCAAAATGTATGATATCCAGTTCCTCCATTAATTAGTAACTAAACATGAAAATATAGATCTTATAATAGAAATTAAAAGCAATTAAAGTGAGAAAAAACAAAAGTACAGTGATCCTTTACAGGATGCAAAGAGAACCCTAGTCCATTGCATGCACCAATATTTCTAAATGCTCAGACAGAAAAAGACCAAAACACATAACAAATAGGAAAGTGTGATTGAATTCTGAAAGGAAAGAGAGACCAACCATTTCCAGATCATCCATCTTCTTTGTAATAGCTTCAAATTCCTTTTCAGCTTTACTGAGAGCATCAAGGTCCCCATTTGCAGATTCTGCAATTTGGAGCAAGAAGAAAACAAATAAACAGGACAGACTTTAGTAAATTACATAAGATGTCATGAGATCAATAAAATAACATACCATGCAAGTTCTCTAAAGATGCTTTCCGTTCTCTGACTTTGCTTTCTGAATCATTGATCTGCGCTCGGAGTTCAACAAGCATAGTTTCCTTTTCTTGAATATTAGCTTGGACTCTCTAATCAAAAGGAAAGAGGACAATGAGACTAATCTAAGCAAAACAATACCATGACCCACCTAAAATATCTTTACAAAGTTCATCAAAAAAAAAACACTAAGACATGGATATCAAACCGATATATCTTCATGAAGCTCATCCACAGAAGATGCATCAAGCCCACCAGCTTCAGCAGCATATGTACGCTTCAGAGAATCAACAGCAAGCTTCTTCGAATCTGAATCCCACTCAGCAGAGCGACATCTCCTCTAATCACCAAGTAAAAAAAAGAAAAGAAAGGGTGACATAACAATCAGTGGTAGCATAGAAATACCTACAAGACTGCAAATGAAAACTACAAGAAAGCCATATGCTTTCAAACAAGTGAATAGCTAACTATTTTAAATATAAATAACTAGAGCAGTAACGGGAAACCTTCTAAAGAGACCCACTTGATATGAATTTAGCTAGGCCACCTATCACATGGACATATTCTAGGAGGAAGTAAGGTGCTCAAGTCTTTTTGGTATTAATAATTGTTAGTCTGTTAGGAGATTTGATTCGAAGGTTGTTTGAATTTGTTAAGTGGAGGCTGACCTCATCTTGTTTGTAAACAATAAACAGGAGTTTTGGAGAGTGGAGAAGATCATTTAGAAAATTCTTGTATTGACCTTGGGAGGATATTTACCTCTCTAATGTAAGCAAGGGTGTATTGGTTTCATTGATAGAGAAGATTATTTTTTTATGTCAATAAATTATTTTCTAAATATGATAAAATAAATTATTTTCTAGTTTTATACAAGTTATTTTTATGAAAATAATTTGATTGATCGGGCCAAATAACTTCCTAAATGTTCAGGCCCACAAAATAAACCTCTCCAAAAACCCACACCAAAAAAACCAACCATTTATTAAAAGTGGAAAAAAAAAACCCAATCCTACGTATTACCCACCTTCCCCGTCAAACCAACTTCCTCCATCACCATCTTCACTCCATATCCATGGAAGCTTCTCTAGAAAAACCTTTCCCCAAAGTAAACCTCATCTCGCTCCTTCCACTTATAACCCATCCTCCCAAACACCATCAATCAACCTCTCCACCACATCTTCCACGTTTTGACTGATCAAAAATTTTCAGATTGGATATCCAAAATGAATTGCAAGCAAGGTAAGAGAAAATAGCTTGCGTTAGTTTGGACATGTAACAAGGAGACCCAGGGAGCACCAGTACGAAGAGTAGAAGAGTGGGATTAGGGGGATTTCAAACGTGGTAGGGGGAGACCAAAAATGACTTGGCGGAAAGGAGTTAGAAAAGATATAAAGCAGATGGACAAGAGATTGACGCTCTCGATCGTAGCGGGTGGAGGAAAATTTTTGTGGACAATCACACGGAATAATTACTTTGATTGATTGATTGATATCTAAAATGAAAACCCCTAAATTTCTAAGAGGAAGTAATGTGATTAATCTTTTTGGTATTAATAATTGTTGGATGTTAGGAGAATCTGTTAGGAGGTTGTTTGCGTTTGTTAAGTGGAAGCTGATATCAGCTTGTTTGTCAATAATAAATAGTCCGTCAGTTTTTTTTTTAATATGCAATAGTTACCAAAAATAGAAATTTTTCTACTATATGCAACAAATGTTTATTTCCTTTTTTCATGTCATTTCTTTCTATCTCCCCCTTTATCACATACCTATCATTCTCTGTACACATCTTCCAACTCAATTCAAATTTGCCTAGGAGTCCACGCTAGGGGCGGAGCTAAAAATAGACATGAGGGGTACAGCCGTACACTTATTTAAAAAATAAAAGCAAAGCATAAATGTAGATGCATCAAACAATAACATCTCAAAACAGAAGCAGACAAGCAGCATGTATTCTACCAAGATTAAACGAGATATGATAGCCAAAATCTTAATCCAACTCCATCATTCCGACTGCCCATAACTACCACTATTTGTCCGACACTCCAACTTTCCGTCCACTATACTAAGTCGGTGTTTTCCAATTTTTTCTTAATGTCCAACATCCGTACTCGCCCACCCCCCCCCCCAAAAAAAAAAAAAAAAAACACTGACTCCGCCACGCAAGCAAGTTTATCGCACATAAAAAAAACGAAGGATGTAAGAGTTTTGGAGAGTGGAGAAGATCATTCAGAAAATCCTTGTGTGACCTTTGGAATGTTCTTACCTCTCAAATGTAAGAAACAAGAGTATTGGTTTCATTGATCAATATAGCCTGGATAAGAAGCTTTCTTGACTAATCTAGTTGTTAATTCATAACACCAATCCCATAAACATTCAAAGGTCAAATCTTCCTCCACAACCCCCCCCTCCCCAAACCACTCCCCATTCTGAAGTTGAAAGCACATCTACTATCACACTACTTCACGACGAATGAGAAGTAATGTACACCAAAACAGAATTCAGAAAAGACCTAAAAGAGGGAGCCACTGAGGGAATAGGTGAAAATCAGCAGTCACCAGTTACATGAATTGTGAAAGAGAACTCCAATGAGCATAATCATGTCAACTATTTTATCTAGGCACCATCGCGTATTGGACCACCTTGCGCCATTTTGTTTAGATACACATAAACATAAGTCAGCTACTACACTCCTTTCTCAAAACATATTGCAATTATTGGAAATATAGGCAGTAAATATAAAAAAATCAGGAGTCTTGCAGACAAATAAAGCAACATGCAAAATGATACTCCCTCTGTAACATAAATCTGGCAACAAGTTATTTTTCACGCATTTCAAGGAAGCAATTTAAGGGTGTAAATGAACAAATTAATCAAAATGGTTTTAATACAAGATTGAGATCATAAATTACTAATCTTAAAATTTTTTGATCAATTTATTCGTTTACACCCTTAAATCGCTTCCTTGAAATGCGTGGAAAAAAACTTGTTGCCAGAATTATGTTATGGAGGGAGTACTTACAATCAATCGATACTCTGTTCCAGCAAAATTTTGTTCAACACCAATCATTGCATGACGTCTAAACACATGCACCAATAAGCTGCTAACTAACAACCTCACATTATGCATATAGCATGGATAGTTGGATACAATGATGAAGGCCAGAATGATTACCTTCACGCTTTGTAGTTCCTCTTGAAGAACACGTACTTCATCGTCTGCTACTCTTTTCATTTGGCGCACTTTTTTAGATTCTTCTTGTATGTGAAATTCATCTCTTTCAAGCTCCTTAATTTGATCATCAAATGAACTACAAAGCCGTCCAGTTCTCGCTCTTCTATTTGGAGGGAGAATAGTTTGGACTGATCCGCGAGAAAACCTACGTGTAATATTAATGTAATTCATAATACATCCAAACTACATAGTCCACAATTAGAGCTGGAAAATTCGATCCGATCCGAAACCTCGACCCAATCCGCCCTTACACCTAACCTGCCCTATGTCCGTAACAAAATCAAATATTTTGATCTACATAAATCTGACCCGGCTTGATATAATCCAAACTGTGACTACATCAAGTAATCAAAGTATCTTAATATACTATAAAATATATTGGATGATTCGAAATCTGACTTGCTTCTATAAGTGTACTTTCTAAAACTCGAATAAACTCAAATGGAAATAAACTTAAACTTAAAATGATCTAATAACATAAATGAGGTGAGTTTATCATGTGGTTTTATCTCATATTATAAAATCAAATCCAAATAATAGATAATATTATGGATTATAACACCAATTGATACTTTAAATTTGGTGGTTACTAAATGACTCTTAATAAATCATGTCCCAATATGATAATGTGATAGAAGAATATACAACTATCTGAAATTTGTATAATAAAACTTCCGACCAAGCTTATCCGAATTAATTTGAAACTTTTCAACAAAACAAACCAAATTATATCTTAATCGAACCAATGTGACCCTATAAGTTTTGGTTATCCAGCTCACCCGATCCCATAATGATCCAAGACAAGAATGTCCTGACCCAAATCCAATCCGTCCCATGGACCCATCTAATTGCCACTTCTATCCACAATGTTAATCCTGCTCTTTCCTTAATACCCCTAGCGGCCTAGCCGGCTTTTTTATTGGACAAAAAAATGAAAAACAAAAAAAAAACATAAAATTCCAATATTTAGCTAGCCACACCACTGATGGTGTAGTAACATTCTATATTTCTCCAACCAAATTGCAAGCAAACTGAAATAATTTGTCTATTACCGAAATTGTTAAATAGGCATTCCAGTAGCCATCTCTAAACAATTTCTTAAAATTATTACTCCCTCTGTCCCAAAATAAATGCTACATTTTCCTTTTTTGTATGTCCCAAAAGAAATGCCACATTACTATTTTTTACTATTTTTAATATTATGGCCCACCTATAAAATTACACTTATACCCTTAACATAACATTAATTAATTCTACTTTTACTACTTTTGGTATTGTGGTCCACCTATAAATTCACACTTACTACTTTTGACATTATAGCCCACCTATACCAACTACAACCTTAAAAATGACTCACTTTCCCTACGTTGCATTTAAAAAGGGACGGAGGGAGTACTATAATCTGTGTCTTTGCAGCTAGAAAATGAACATCGAAAAGAGCAATTGACAAATGATTATCAAAAAGAAAAATTAACTCAAATGATTACTGAGTTACAATTGCCTTTACAATTTCGTTCATATCTATGTCTATCAATATTAAAGCGAAACCCAAACATACCAAATGCCATCTCCTATTTTTTTTTCTTTTCTTCATTTAATTAGTGTAATAAATTATTAATAAGAATTAAGTTTATTTTACTAATTACTTCATGGAATTCAGTGTTTAAAGATATTGTATTTTTCTTATATAGTACATATGTATCTCATTTGCGCATTTGTACGGGGCATAAACTAGCTTATTCACTATATCATTTTTTTGGGATATATCATACTCCATCTGTTCATTTTTATTATTATTAAGTTATAATACGACATATAGCTTACGCTAATGGACAATAGCACGTTACTCTAATGTGTGGCCAAGGTTAACATTATTAATCATAAAAATATATAGGGTTATTCAAAAGGGTGGGGTTGCTCCAATCAAAAAATAATATTACTTATAAAAAAATTTATAATATTGGTTAATTAAATGGATAAATTGGGGTTACCCTACGGGTGAGGTTACTTTTATGAACAAGGGAAGTTACTCAAATAGGTGGGATTACATTCATAACTATTACGAAAACGGTTACTAATGGTTTTACTTTCAATAAACTTAGTTACTCGAACAAAAATCACGGGGCTAATTCACAAGATGAAACGACCTGCTTTTATGAACAATTGATATTACCCATACTATTAAATAAGGTTACATAATAATCCACAAGATTACTCGTATATAAAATAGGGCTATCTTGTGTGATTAAATGGGGTTATTCGAATACATAACTTGGGGTTACATATGCATTTAAATTGGAATACTTCGTGAACAAATGAGGTTACTTGTATGACCAAATAAGGTTGCTCGAACAATTAATGAGGGTTAGTCGTCAACTAAATAGGAATGAGATGACTTGCATGATAAACTAGGACTACTACAGCAAATACTTGTACAGTTAATAATAGTTACTTTTTGTTATAACAAATGCGAGAAAAATAGTAAAGATTAATAAGAACACAGAATTTAAATGGTTCGATGACAATGTGTCGACTACGTCCACGGGCAGAGAAGAGAAGTTTTATTGATATTGAGTTATTTCTGAATAAAATGGTAGTCATGGGTTATTCGAAAGGTGCACAAAACAAAACCAAGGCACAAACTAACACTTTTATGGATAATTAGGATTATTCATATGGTAGAATGATATTAATAACATGAGAAATAGAGGTGAATTTTATAATAAAAATATGTTACGGATACGATTAAAAAGATCCTGTGTTACACAAATTATTTACTTTAAAAATATTAAAACAAAGCCAAAGACAATAATTATTGCAACCTCCTTATTTACTAAGCTAAAAACAATCAGGTCAAAAGTCTATTTTTCAAATAAAAAACTTTGATGAAATTTTTTTGGAGAGAAGATATCAGGTGAAGAGTGACGCGATTCCAAGGCAAAAATATATTTTCTTTAGGACAATGGCGTTGACTCTTCAAATGAGTCATGGACAATTCAGCGGATATGATCTTAGCTGCAGATTGTTACATTATTATGGAGCTGCTTGAGTTAAAGGACAATGTCCCATTGGTTTTTATAAGAATTTGGAAGGCCCTAGCTTAAACAGTTTTCCTCTTCCTGCATGGCCACACCGTTAATTGAGCGTGCGACCAGCAACACAAAAGATGGACTGCAAAAAAAAGTCCGCAATGTTCCTCCCACAGTTAATTTTGGCATATTTTACAAACAAAAGGGGGAGGATTGATAAGAATTTTAACCAAAAAAAGGAAAGAATCAATTTGAGAAGAAACTTTTAGGAACGTTATTTCTAGAAACATGAA